>BSBN01000229.1:892500-2092500 GCA_027924645.1 Cunninghamia lanceolata
TCTAATTTTATTAGTGATTTTTGTGTTTTTAGTGAATATGCAACTATTGGTACATAGAGACTTGAAACATGATAGAACTAACTTATAGGTCAATGCAACAACATCTGAGGATGTGTGGTAGCTTTTAGAGGATGATGAGGTAAAATGACATTAAGGACACATCCTTACATGGTTAAAATATATGTGAGAAGTCAACCTCACTGCAACATAAGAGAATATAAGAGAACAAGAACAAGATAAAAGGAGGATAAATGAAAGAAAGAGTAGAAATGGAATAATATAATAGTAATATAATAGATGACACCAAATATGCAATGTGTATATCTATTCTTGTGGTTAGAATTTATATTATATAATAAAGTATAAAATATATAGATAATGATGAAATAGTCTTACAATAAATTGGTGTGTGTATAATATTTTCTTTCTATTATATATTATCTACCACACTATTTCTAGTTATTTCCTATTACATCACCCTTGGATTAACATCTATAACATAAGTAATCTAGACCTTAGGCCTATATTTTATTGTCAACATTTGGTTCCATTATTAGGACCCCAATTTGTTGGTGTATAGGAAGAGAATTATAGGAGTAAGAAAAGAATTTTGTGGTAATAAATCATACTAGAAGAGGGAATATTATTAGTAGACTAGATGGTGATGGAAGAATGTGGTAACACATACTAGGTGCTAGCTCTTAGTGAGGGGTTAGGCACCTAGGGGATGCAATGGAATGGGGGGAGATCCAAAAATATGTTGTCCTAGAGACAAATCTAGTCTAATGCTTGGGATGGATAAAAAGAGATTAAGAATGAAGATAATTCAATTAAAAAATTATGGCAAATGGAGATAGCAAGAAAGTGAGAGAACTTGTTGCTAAAATTATGATGGGATTTGAATAAATCCAAAAGAGAATCATGAATAAAAATAAGGGAGAAGAAGAAATAAGAGATAAATAGAGCTAAGAGAAGGAAGAAAGATACCATCAAAGGATATAAGGAATTCTAAAAACATCAAAAAAGTGCATCAAGAGGGAAACAAGGGAAGAAAAGGTCCCTAGAACAAGGAAAGGTGGAAGCTCAATGGACATGGTGATCACTAATATAGAATAACCAAAGTGGTCCATAACCGTAGTTTGAATCACAAAAGAAATTCTAATCAAAATAATGAGGAAGTTAAAAGAATATGAGGCATCAAAAGGTCTGAATGTCTTACACTCTTAGATGGAAGACACTACAAATATGGTAAAATATGAGAATCTTAGAAGTAACAAGGCTTGACATATAGAATTGAGAACTTAACAGTCACTTGCCAATGATGATACTAGCTAGTTTCAACCTAGGATCATAATAAATGAGGTGTTTGAGGACTTGGTAACCCCACTTTTTGTAAACAGTGCACTATATCTCTATAATGACCATCAAAATACTGAAGCAAGTAGGTATGATGGTGGATGGAGGGAAGAATTTAAGAAGTTGACAGCTAGTAAAATTTATGAAAGATATGAGCAAATAATAAGAAATATTAGAAATAACTTTGAATTGGCATGAAAATCTTGGATGTGTTGGAAGAAGACCAACCAGATAAGGATAAGAAGGGAAATAACTCAAATATTAATAAAAGTAACCCATTAATAAGCAAAGAATATTCAAAAGACACATCCCGTAAATTGAAGAGACACTATGACAAGATGAACCGCCTATACCAAGCATCACCCCCTCTTCCATCTAAGACTAGAAGAGTCTCCAAAGAAGAAATAAGTAGTGAATCCTTTCTTAGGTTAAAGTAATTGAGAGCAAGAAGAAATTGTGTGAAAGATTTTGAATAGATATAAGGAGGAGAATTCTTTGATATTCAATTGCCTAGAGGCAAACGTAGAATATAATGGAATAAATTGCACAAGAGAAGAATATAATAGGAAATATGCTACAATTACTTGATAATACTTGAGAATAATAATCCACTTTAAGGGGGAAAACCTCCAAAAGTCTCCAAGAAGAACACAATTCACAATATGATGACCATAAACTAACCACTAGCTCCTATATATACCATAATTATGCCTTGCATTCTATACAGACCAACTTAACTACCTATATAAGACTATATTAATGTTCATATAACTTAATTAAGAGTTGAGGTAGCCACAAGCTAACTACTCATAATCCTATGTACATTATAAGATTAAGGGCAGGGCATGCCCTCCTTTTTAGAGAAGCATCATCCTTAGTGTTGATCAGTTATAGATTTTCTTGCATAAAATCCTCATTTTCCCATGTAGCATATTTGACTAGGGAGTTATTACATTTGATCAAATACTCTATGATTTCCCTTGTCTACAACCTCTTACTAAATGTTTTAAAAATTCTCTCAATGTCCAAAATTATTTTACCCTCCTCATCAAGCTTTGGTAACTTAATTTGTGCTACAACTCTTTGTCCAATAAACTTCTTCAAGCATGAAAGCTGGAATATAGATGTATTTTTGTTGACATAGGTAACTCTAATTTATATGCTATGCTACCAATCCTTTGCAGCACCTTATAAGGACCATAATACTTGGGTGCAATCTTGTTATCTTTATATTTTTTCTTTAGTAACATTTGTTTATATCATTGTGATTGCACAAAGACTAAATCTCCCACTTCAAAATTCCTTTCACTATATTTATAATTATATTTTTACTTCATTTTATTTTGTGTCATTGCCAAGTTCTTGTTGAGACTAGAAAGTACATGTCATTGATGTTGGATGTGTTCTTCAACTATTTGGACCTTTGGGTATGCCTATAACCAAGAGGTGATTGATAGTGGCTAGTACCTATATAGTACCAAAGATGGAGAGATTTTGGAGGAAGTATGGAAAAAAGTGTTATACCACCAATTTACAAGTGGTGGGCATTGCAACCATCTCTCTTGTTTATCTAAAGTAAAACATCAAAGATAACCCTCCAAGCATTTGTTGACCACCTTAGTTTGACCATATAATTGGAGATGATATGAAGAACTATGAGCACACTAACTACCCAAATATAAAAATAAGTTAGTTCAAAATTACTTCTAAATATAGGATTCTGATGACTTGTTATGACTTTTGGAATCTCATGTAGTTTCTAAATAGTATTCACAAAGGTTGTTTCTATAGTGCTTGCTACAAATGTGTGTGCCAAAGCACAAAAATGTGCATCCTTGGTGAGATAATCCTTAGAATCCATGATGAAATATTTCCCTTCAGATCTAGGCAAACCTATGATGAAATCATTGGATACATCATCCCACCTTTGACTAGGAATAGATAAGGGTTGGAAAAGACTTAGAGTCTTAATTTTCTCACCTTTATTTTGTTGACATGTCTTGCATTCTACTACATTTTTTAAAGCTACCCTTTGAGCTCCTCCAAAAAGAGATCTTTCTTTATTCTATGTTGTCTTCAAGAATCCAGGTGCCCACCTACTAGAGAAGCATGGAGTTTTTCCAACACCTGAAACTTCAAGGTTGAGTTCTTACATAGGTACAACCCATCCATATACCATAAAACATTTCCTTTACATGCAAATTTGTTTGAGACACATGAATCTTGTTGGATTTTCTCAATGAGAGTATGAGTATCCATGTCCTTCTCCCACTCTTCATATACCTCATTTACCCAATCTACCTACAATATGGAAATATCACACAATAGTGACTCTATGGGTTCATCCCTCCTAGATAGAGCATTAACCGTAATGTTATCCTTGTCTTTCTTATATATGATCTCAAAGGCATATCCCAATTTTTTTGTAACCCATTTTGTTGTTCTTTATATAAAAACCTACATTCTAAGAAATAATTGAGACTATCATGATTTATCTTTACCTTAAAGTGTATTCCCATTAGATAGGCTCTTTGTTATTTGATTACACATAGGATAGCCAACATTTCCTTCTCATAAATTGGCTTCAACAAATTTATACATTTGAGTTATAGAGGATATGTGCATGGAAATTGGGGGCCAAATTGGGGTCCAAAGTAGCCACTTTTATCTTGAAAATAAATATAACTAAACTTTGATGAATAATTCAAGCTACCCACACTAAACATTTTAAGATCTGACAAGAACAAGATTAGTAGTGCTTGGAATATAGCTTCTAAACTTCTAATTTTCTTTTAAAATGTTGGAGATTTAAAGGGTCAGATAGGGGGAGCACACAAAGTGGTCCTTTTTTTTTAGAAAAATATAACATAGCATGTCATGTGTGCTCCCCACTAAAATGTTGAATTTTTTTTATATTTCACAAATCCCTTCAATGGAAAGTTAGCTATCATAATGTATCTTATGCTATATTTTTATACTATTTTTTTTAATAAATATATATTTTTTTACTAATTTTTCAAAGTGGACACATCTTGAAAAATAAAAAATTGAGCATGCCCCCCCCCCCTTAATTTCAAGAAAACTTATCAAAATTTATTATTTTTTAAATGTGTATAGATTGGAGTCTAGAATATAAAAAATGTAATTTGTTTTAAATTTTGAGGAGAAAATTAAAAGTGACACCACAAAAGCTATACATAGGGTTTTAGCAGAAAATGAAGGCACTAGTAAAAGTAATTAAGGATCAAAATCTTAATGTATTTGAATTGTAGAAAAAATACATTTTTAGAAAGGTAAGAGAGAGATTGATGTTGTCATGAAATTTTTTAAAATGATGTCTTAAAATATGCAAACCTAATAGAAAGCACACCCAACATTTGCTTGGTTTTCCTAGTTTATGCAAAACACATCTTTGGGCACCTTATATGTAGGTACAACCCTTTGTCTTGGATATCCAAGACAAATACAAACCTAAGGGTAAGATTCCAAAGCAACTTAAAATGAAATGCCATGCATGCTATAACACAAGTGTGTTGTAATGTGCACATGTTATAAATTCAAAAATAGAGCACAAACAAGCATTTTTTTTTTGTTTTTGAGATGTTTATAACATTCAAACTTGTATTATGTCTTGAGATTTTTTAGGTATAATGCTAATGTGTTATAATGTGAGCACGTTATAACACACTAGTGTTATGTCAAACTTTGTTTTAAAACTTGTTTGGCCACATTTTTGTCCCTTAAATTTCTATAGTTACCTAGCTCTCAAATGGTATGGGTCTTCCTTCTTACATGAGTACTACTCCTATGTCATTTCTTGAAGCATCACATTCCAAAATGAATATTTTAGAAAAATTAGGGGTAGCTAGAGCTAGAGTTGTGCACATGGCTTCCTTTATCTACTTAAATCCCTGATAGCTACCTCATTCCGCTAGAGGGAATCCTTCTTCAACAAGGTTGTGAGAGGTGATGCTATGCTACCATAATTATTTACAAAGTGATGATAGTATCCTAGAAGCCCTAAGAAACCTTGTAGGTTCTTGAGGGTCCTAGTAATTTTTCATTCTACAATGTTGTTGATATTATGAGTGTCCACCTTCATCCCTCAAAACAATATGATCTAGGTACTCCACTTCTTTGAATTCAAACACACAATTAGATGGTTTAGCATAAATATGATGTTGTTCAAGAATGTCCAAAACCTTATTTACATGTTGCAAGTGTTTCTCCCAAGTTTTTATATATATTAAGGATTCATAAAAAAATACCTAAAAAAACTTCTATAGAAATGACCTAAAGATAGAGTTCATCAAACTTTGAAATGTAGATGGTGCACTTGTCCTCCCAAAAGGAATTACCAAAAATTCATAGTGGATCTCATGGGTTGGAAAAGTTATCTTATGCTACATCCTCATCTCTAATTCTAATTTGATGATAACTAGAATGAAGATCAGGTTTAGTAAAATAAACAACACCATTAAGCTCATTTAACAAATTTCATCAATTACTAGATTGTGAAACTTATCTTTTATGGTGTACTTGTTAAGCTCTCAATAATCAAGACACATCTTCCAAGTGTCATCTTTCTTGCACAACATTACCACTAGAGAGGAGTAAGCATTTTGACAATGCCTAATAATATCTGCCTCTAACATCTTCTAAACCATCTTATTGATCTTACTATTTTATACTTATGGGTACCTGTAGATCCTAATGTTGGGTGGTTGGATCGCTAGTACTAGTTGAATGGCATGATCATGATCTATTTTAGGGGAAATCCTTTTGGAATCTCTCTAACAAATATTGAGTGCTTATCTACAACTACTTACAAATCTAGTGGTGTGTAATCCTTTGAGTGATATGCTTCTAATGAAAATAATTGGGCCACAAACCCATCTAACCCCTTGTTAAGAATCTTTTGCATTTGTTGAGAGCTTACCATCAATGGAGACTTTGTGTGAACCCTCTCATTTTTTGTCCTTCGCTCTGAGTGAAAGCACATGAATAGCTCCTAAAATTTATCTCAATTTCCTCCAATATAGTAAGCCACTATACTCCCAACACAATATCGATTACACCCATGGAGATAGTAAATATTAGGCAATCAAGATAGTAATATTCCATGGATAATTTAATGCTATAGAATTTCCTCAAACAACTAACAATACCCCCATCTACAATTAAGACCTAAAATTCTAGCATTGGATATATAAAACAATTCAAACAAGTAGTTAACTTCTTGTTGATGAAGTTGTGAGTGCTTCCTAAGTCTATCAACACTTTTACTCGAGCTCTTTAATCAAGAAACACACTACCTTGAGTGTGCTAATTTCAAAGTGCATGACAAAAAATAGTTGGTTTCATATCTCTTGATTCCTCATTTGTCGCATTATCACCCTCCCATATTTATTCTTCCTCCTTTTCTTCCTCACTTGGCCCTTCAATGTAAAATAATTTATTTTTAGTACATTTATGTCCTCAATTGTATTTTATTTCATAATTAAAACATAACCATTTAGCTCTCTTCTCTTCAATTTGTTGTGGAGTTAGTCTAGTATAGACTGAGAAAGTGACTATATAGGAGTTTTTTTAATCTCTTATGTTTATAAAACCTTGTTGTCTATTGGCCACAAACTTTTCCTCTCCTTGCTTTTCCATAATCAATTCTTGGGACATAGAATTTGGATGGAACATGCATGCCTAATATTTGATGTGGCCTTTTAAACCCTAGGCTAGAAATTATTCCTTTAAAATTTTCTTTATAATGTGCTCCACTCTTAAAGTTTATAATTTTTGAGTATAGTCCTTGACCATACCTATTTTCTTTATTTTAGTAGGCTAGTTGAAGTATCTATCCATAATCTATCATCACCATAATGTGTAGTAAGTTCCTCTTAGAAGATAGACAATATGACAACACATCCATTCTTTTTCTTCTCTTCATAGATCCAATGATACTAAATAAATTGGTCTAGTTCCAAGTATAAGGATGTGATTACGACCTTTTTTTGACATGGAACATGAAGAAGATAAGATAACTACTCCATTTGGTAAAGCCAATTGGTTGGATCCTATTAGGGTTAGCCGACAAAAGATATCAATTAAATGTAAATAAAGATTAAATAGAGGAATAAAAATACATAGAAATAATAACAGTGAGAGACAAGTTTTAACGTGGTTCACCCAAACTTGGGCTACATCCACCAACAGAGAGTCTAATATTATTATCTAGTAAATCAAACTGATTATAACCAGCAATCCTTGCAACTCAATACCGTTGTAAAATGCTAGAATACATCAACAAAAACCCTAACCCTCAGCTACTTTTATCAAGCGTTATGTCAGTTACAAAAATAGGGTTTTTCTTTTTTTATGTCAGCTAATAGAAAAATAACTCTCGACGCCTTTATAAAATAATAGGAAATTTTTGCTTCGGGGGCGCTTCCCTAGAGCCCCTAGATCCCCACCGTGGCCTCCACCCCAAGCCCCTGATAGGGGGATAAGTCCCCCGGGCCCTACAGGAGGGGCTCTATCCCCCTGCACTCCCCTATTAAATAATTTGGGGGGAAAACACATTGATAAAAGTGGGGAAAATTTAACCTCCGAGTCTGATTAGGCTCCATATAAAAATAATCTCCCACTTGGAGACTAATCAGACTCCACACCATATAATCTCCCACTTGGAGGCTAATCATAACACCACTGACCCTGTAGCTCCCACTAAAAATAAGCACCCTAGACTCTGTTATTCTGATTTTGTTTTCAATCTTGAAAACCAACTGAAGCTAAAGAGGAGCTCGACTTCTCCCTTGTCACTACCTTTGTAAACATATCTGCTGAATTTTTATCTGTATGTATCTTTTTTGGCCTTAACTGTCCATCATCCAACACTGACCAAATGAAGTGATACCTCAACTGTATGTGTTTGGTCTTTGAATGCAAGGTAGAATTCTTTGCAAGATGTATGACACTCTGACTATTCGTAAACAAATAATTGTTAGCCTTTTGTTTTGCCAATTCTTCCATGAAAGATTGTATCCATATCATCTCCTTACTTGCCTTTGTTGCAGCTACATATTTTTCCTCTGTGGTGGATAAAGCAACCACCTTTTCCAACCCAAAAATCCAACTCACTGTTGTCCCACCTATAGTAAAGACATAACATGTAGTACTCCACCTAGTATCAATATCTCCTACCAAATCTAAGTCTACATAACCTGCTAAATTAGTATTAGAGCCCCCAAAACATAAGTGTCTATTGGATGTACCTCTCAAATATCTGAGAATCCATTTTACTGCATTACAATGCTCCAATCCAGGATGACTCATATACCTGCTTACGAATCCTATAGCATGTGCAATATCTGGTCTCAAGCATACCATGGTGTACATTAAACTTCCTACAGCTGAAGCATATGGTACCTTGGACATTTTATCTTCCTCCTCTTATGTCTTTGGACACATCTACTTATTCAATTTTAAATGACTAGGCAAAGGTGTGCTAACAGCTTTTGCATTTTCCATATGAAATCTTTGCTACACCTTTCAACATAATCAACCTGAGATAGAGTCAATTTTCTATTCTTCCTATCTCTACAAATTTTCATACCAAGGCTTGGTTTTGCTACCCCCAAATCCTTCATAGAAAATGACTATGCTAATTATTGTTTTAACTCTCTTATGTGATCCATGTTAGACTCCGCTACAAGCATGTCATCAACATATAAACATAAAAAATATAGCTGTCATTATCCAACCTCTTAAAAAAAACACAATGGTTAGAATTACACTGACTGTAGCCTTGCTCAGCCATAAAACTATCAAATTTCAAATACAATTGCTAAGGTGCTTGTTTCAAGCCATACAAACTCTTCTTCAATCTACACATCAATTTCTCCTTACCTGTGACCTCAAATCCTTAGGGTTGTTCCATGTATATCTCCTCCTCCAAATCACCATGGAGAAAGGCAGTTTTCACATCTAGTTGTTCCAAATGCAAATCTTCATTAGCCACAATACTTAAAACAGTACGAATAGAAGTCATCTTGACAACCAGAGAAAATATCTCATCAAAATCAATGCCCTTTTTCTATGTAAATCCTTTTACAACTAACTTGTCTTTAAATCTTTTCTTACCTCCATCTTCCTCTTTTAGATGATAAACCTATTTGTTTGGTAAAGCCTTTTTACCTACAAGCAACTTACATAATTCCCAAATCTGATTTTTTAGCAAGGAGTCCATTTCTTCTTTCATTGCAATCTCCCGCTGAACCTATGTATCCACCTGCATAGTTTCATCATACCCTTCTGATTCATCAGCATCTATTAACAAAATAGAATACAAAGTGGGAGAAAACCTTTCAGGAGGTCTACTTAGCCTTGTTGACCGTCTAACATCACTAGAGTTTGTGGCATTTCTGGTTGCTATTCTGGAGCATGACGAACCACTAGAACATCACTATTTGGAGTATCATCCAGCACCACATAATCCTTTTCTTTCTTCTCATGCTGCTGCAACTGATCTTTGTACAACACCTTCTCATTGAATACAACATCCCTGCTTGTCACAATTTTCTGATTTTTAAAATCCCAAAGCCTATAACCAAATTCATCAATGCCATATCCAACAAACGTACATTTTTTTGATTTTGCATCCAGCTTGGTTCTATTTTCATAATCTACATGTGCAAATGTTTCACATCCAAAGGTTTTGAAAAAAAAATAACTCACCTTCTTACCTATCCATGCTTCCTCTGGAATACCACAGCCCAAAGGAACTGAAGGACCTCTATTAATTAAATATACAGCGGTGTTAACAGCCTCTACCCACATGTTTAAAGGCATCCCAGCATGCAATCCCATGGTCCTTGCACGCTCCATTATTGTCCTATTCATGCGTTCAACCACTACATTTTCCTGTGGAGTCTCTGGAACTGTTTTCTGCCTACAAAATCTATTAAAGGAATAATAATCCTCAAATTCTTTGCTGCAATACTCACAACCATTATCAGATCTGAGACATTTTAATCTTTTACCCATCTCATTCTCAACCAAACTTCTCCATTTCTTAAATGTTTCAAATACATCAGATTTCTGCCTAAGGAAATAAATCCATACCTTCCTAGTTGCATCATCTATGAATGTAACATAATACTGAGAGCCACCAAGAGAAGAAACCTGAGCCAGTCCTCATATATCCATATGCACAAGCTCCAACTTTTCATCTTTCTTTTGCTTTCCATCCTTAAGAAAACTAACTCTCTTTTATTTTTCATACACACAACTTTCACAGAAATCCATATTAATACATTTTAGACTTGGTAATACTTTCTTAGAATGAAGTACCTTCATACCTTTTTCACTCATATGCCCAAGTCTGTTATGCCACAACATTGTCTTAGAACCTGCAGCAGCTGTTTCAGTCTCTTCCTGCGAACCTGCAACAACTGTTCCTGAAACTTGTTTATTTTCTCTCTACAATAGCTAAAGTAGAAGGAATAGTATGACCTATACAAAGATATCAAGTGCCTACTTTCACACCTTTTGCTACTATTAAGGCACTTTTGAAACCTTCTAATTTTTATCAGTAAATGAAACAATGCAACCTTCTTCAGCTAGCTGCCCTACTAAAATTAAATTCCTACTGAGCCTTGAAACATGCCTTACCTCTTGTAGTATCCAATGATTCCCATTCTGCAACTTAATATTAATTCTTCCCTTTCCAACAATCTAATAGGGTTTGTTATCTCCCAAATAAACTAGCCTAAAATCCCCTTGGACATCATCAAGAAAATAACTTCTATGGGGTGTAGCATGAAATGAGCCCCTGAATCTAAAACCCATGAATCATTAACATTATCTAGGGAAAGAATCAAAGCATCATCTTTAGATTTATTACTTACCACATTTTCCTCCTTATTGCCTTCTTGTTTGTCTCCTTTATTCTTCTGAGACTAGCAATCTTTCTTCAAATGACCTAGTTTACCACAGTACCAGCAATCCTTCTGTCCTCTAGATTGGGATCTCTTGTCCTTTGATTTTTCTCATGACTTCCCATGACCTCCAGAACCTTTTCCTCTCTCTTTTGATCTGCCCCTACTTTCTGTATTCAAAACACTACCTGATGTGGACCCTCCTAAGCTTTTCCATCACATTTCCTTGCTAAAGATAACACCAACAACATCATCAAATTTTAAAGTATTTGAACTAGAGATAGAGTTACTTATAGCCATTACCAAGATATTTCAGCTTTCTGGGAAAGAACATAAAACCAAGAGAGCCCTTACCTCTTCATCAAATTTCACTTTTACAGAAGTTAACTGACTGACAATCATATTCAACTCATTTAAATGATATGTCACAGATCCACCTTCAATCATTTTCAGATTAAACAAATGCTTCATTAGAAATACCTTATTTGAGGTTGAGGGTTTTTCATACAATTTAGCTAAAACTTTCATCAATTCACTTGTTGTCTTCGCTTATGTTATATTAAATGCCACAGATGGTGCCAGGCACAACCGAATGGTTCCCCGTGCCTTTCTGTCTAGAAGTTCCCAATCTTTATCCATCATTCCTGCCGGTTTCTTAGATACTCCTTCCAATGGCCTCCATAAATCCTTCTGATAGAGATAATCCTCCATCTGCATCTTCCATAACTAATAGTTCTGCCTATTAAATTTATCGACCTTCAATTTATCCACATCCGCCATTGTTCCCACTCAACTGTGAGACCTTCCTGCTAATGATAATTAAACACAACCCACTCTGATACAAGTTGTTAGCATTAGCTGATAGAAGATATCAATTAAATGCAAATAAAGATTAAACAGAGGAGTAAAAATACATAGAAATAATAACAGTGAGACAAGTTTTAACATGGTTCACCCAAACTTGGGCTACATCCACCAACAAAGAGTCCAATATTATTATCCAGTAAATCAAACTTATTACAACCAGCAATCCTTACAACTCAATACCACTGCAAAATGCTACAATACATCAATGGAAACCCTAACCCTTAGCCACTTTTATCAAGCCTTATGTCAGTTACAAAATTAGGGTTTTTTTTTATGTCAGCTAATAGAAAAATAACTCCCAACACCTTTATAAAATAATAGGCAATTTTTGCATCGGGGGCGTTGACCCTGAGCCCCCAGCTGGGGGCACTACCCCCAGTAGCCCCCGCTGGGGGCGTTGCCCCTAGACCCCCACCATGGGCTCCGCCCCCAAGCCCCTGCCAGGGGGATAAGCCCCCCAAGTCCTACAAGAGGGGCTCTACCCCCCCAGCACTCCCCCATTAAATAATTTGGGGGGAAAATGTGCTGATAAAAGTGAGGAAAATTTAAACTCTGAATCTGATTAGGCTCCATATAACAATAGATCCTTGCTATCAAACTTTCAAATATCTATCTCTGGTGTGAACTACCTAGCCATAGAAGTATTTGGGTGATGTTCCATCTTAAGATCTAAGTCAATCCCTAAATCATCATGTCCCTTGGAATACACATCTTATTCCCAAATTTTATGTTGTGACTCCATCAACTGGGAATCTCTCTAACCTTAGTGAGAAGTTTTTCATTCAAACACTACTATGAGATCTACTATCCTAGCTTTCACCCTTGACCAAATTTAATCCTTCATCTTATTGGTTTCTTTCATTGCATCATCAATGGTTATAGTATCCCCCTCCTCCACTAATGGATCATATTTGTCAAAATTCTTTCCAAAAGTGATTGGATTCCTTCCTTTGCCTCTTGTTAAATCTCCCACCATGATGCTACCAAAATATTTTTTTACAATGATTTATTCCAAATAAATCAAAATAATCTGAAAGTTTTAATATAACTGTATGTGTTTGGTCTTTGAATGCAAGGCATAATTCTTTGCAAGATGTATGGCACTTTGATTGTTCGTAAACAAATAACTATTAGCCTATTGTTTTCCCAATTCTTCAATGAATGATTTTAGCCATATCATCTCCTTGCTTGCATTTGTTGCAGCTACATATTTTGCCTCTATGGTGGATGAAGCAACCACCTTTTACAACCTGGAAATCTAACTCACCACTGTCCCACCTACAGTAAAGACATAACCTATAGTACTCCGCCTTGTATCAATATCTCCTGCCAAATCTAAGTCTACATAATCTGCCAAATCAATATTAGAGCCCCCAAAACATAAGTGTTTATTGGATGTACCTCTCAAATATCTAAGAATCCATTTTACTGCATTCCAATGCTCCATTCTAGGATGACTCATATACCTGCTTACGACTCCTATAGCATGTGCAATATCCAGTCTCATGCATACCATGGCATACATTAAACTTTCTATAGCTAAAGCATATGGTACCTTGGACATTTTGTCTTCCTCCTCTTGTGTCTTTGGACACATCTCCTTAGTCAATTTTAAATGACTAGGCAAAGGTGAGCTGACAGCTTTTGCATTTTCCATATGAAATCTCTACTACACCTTTTCAACATAATTAGCCTGAGATAGAATCAATTTTTTGTTCTTCCTATCTCTGCAAATTTTCATACCAAGGATTTGTTTTTCTGCCCGAAATCCTTCATAGCAAATGACTGTGTTAATTGTTGTTTTAACTCTCTTATGTGATCCATGTTAGACCCCGCTACAAGCATGTCATCAACATAAAAATATAAAATAATATAGTTGTCATTATCCAACCTCTTAAAATAAACACAATGGTCAGAATTGCACTAGCTATAGCCTTGCTCAACCATAAAACTATCAAATTTCAAATACCATTGCCGAGGTGCTTGTTTCAGGCCATACAAACTCTTCTTCAATCTGCACACTAGTTTCTCCTTACCTGTGACCTCAAATCCTTGGGGTTGTTCCATGTATATCTCCTCCTCCAAATCACCATGGAGAAAGGTAGTTTTCACATCTAGTTGTTCCAAATGTAAATCTTCAGCAACCACAATACTTAAAACATTATGAATAGAAGTCATCTTGACAACTGGAGAAAATATCTCATCAAAATCAATGCCCTTTTTCTGTGCAAATCACTTTACAACTAACCTGGCTTTAAATCTTTTCTTACCTCCCTCTTCCTCTTTCATCTAATAAACCCATTTGTTTGGTAAAGCCTTTTTACCTACAAGCAACTTACATAATTCCTAAGTCTAATTTTTCAGCAAGGAGTCCATTTCTTCTTTCATTGCAAGCTCCCATTGAACCTGTGTATCCACCTGCATAGCTTCATCATACCCTTCTAGTTCACTAGCACCTATTAACAAAATAGAATACAAAGAGGGAGAAAAGCTTTTAGGATGTCTACTTAGCCTTGTTGATTGTCTAACATACATTAGAATTTGTGGTATTTTTGGTTGCTATTGCAGAGTATGAGGAACCACTGGAACATCACTATTTGGAGTATCATCTAGCACCACATAATCATTTTCTTTCTTCTCATGCTACTGCAACTAATCTTTGTACAACACCTTCTCATTGAATACAACATCCCTACTTCTCATAATTTTCTAATTTTTAAAATCCCAATGCTTATAACCAAATTCATCAATGCCATATACAATGAAGGTACACTCTTTTGATTTTGCATTCAACTTGGTTCTATTTTTAGAATCTACATGTGCAAATGCTTCACATCCAAAGGCTTTGAGAAAAGAATAACTCACCTTCTTACCTATCCATGCTTTCTCTAGAATACCATGGTCCAAAGGAACTGAAAGACCTCTATTAATTAAATATACAGTGGTGTTGATAGCCTCTGCTCACATGTTCAAAGGTAGCCCAACATGCAATCTCATGGTCCTTGTACGCTCTATTATTGTCCTATTCATGCATTAAGCCAGTCCATTTTCCTGTGGAGTCCCTAGAACCATTTTCTGCCTACGAATTCCATTAAAGGAACAATAATCCTTAAATTTTTTGCTGCAATACTCACCACTATTATTAGATCTGAGACATTTTAATCCTTTACCTGTCTCATTCTCAACCAAGTTTCTCCATTTCTTAAATTTTTCAAATACATCAGATTAATGCCTAAGGAAATAAATCCATACCTTCCTAGTTGCATCATCTATGAATGTAACATAATACTGAGAGCCACCAAGAGAAGAAACGTGAGCCGGTCCCCATACATCTGTATGCACAAGCTCCAAATTTTCATCTTTCTTTTGCTTCCCATCTTTGAGAAAACTAACTCTCTTTTGTTTTCCATACATAACTTTCACAGAAATCCATATTAATACATTTTAGACCTGGTAAAACTTTCTTAGAATGAAGTACCTTCATACCTTTTTCACTCATATGACTAAGTCTGTTATGCCACAACATTGTCTCAAAACCTGTAGCAACTATTTCAGTCTCTTCTTGCGAACCTACAACAATTGTTCCTAAACCTATTTGTTTTTTCTTTGCAACAACTAAAGTACAAGGAACAATATGACCTGTACAAAGTTATAAGGTGCCTACTTTCACACCTTTTGCTACTATTAAGGCACCTTTTGAAACCTTCCAATTTTTATCAGTAAATGTAACAATGCAACTTTCTTCATCTAGCTGCCCTACTGAAATTAAATTTCTATTGAGCCTTAGAATGTGCTTTACCTCTTGTAGTAGCCAATGATTCCCATTCTGCAACTTAATCTTAATTCTACCATTTCCAACAATCTAACAAGGTTCGTTTTCTCCTAAATAAATCAGCCCAAAATCCCCTTGGACATAATCAAAAAAATAACTTCTATGGGGTGTAGCATGAAATGAGGCCCCTGAATCTAAAACCCATGAATCATCAAAATTATCTAGGGAAAGAATAAAAGCATCATCTTCAGATTTATTACTTACCACATTTGCCTCTTTATTGCCTTCTTGTTTGTCTCCTTCTTTATTCTTCTGAAACCAGCAATCTTTCTTCAGATGACTTGGTTTCCCATAGTACCAACAATCCTTCTGTCCTCAAGATTGGGATCTCTTGTCCTTTGATTTTCCTTGTGAGTTCCCATGACCTCCAAAACCTTTTCTCTCTGCTTTGATCTGCCCCTACTTTTTGCATGCAAAACACTACATGATGTGGACCCTCCTCAGCTTTTCCATCTCATTTCCTCTCTAAGGATAACACCAACAACATCATCAAATTTTAAAGTGTTTGAACCAGAGACAGAGTTACTTACATCCATTACCAATCTATTCCGGCTTTCTGGCCAAGAACATAAAACTAAGAGAGCCCTTACCTTTCCTTCAAATTTCACTTTTATAGAAGTTAATTGACTGACAATCATATTAAACTCATTTAAATGATCTATCACAAATCCACCTTCAATCATTTTTAGATTAAACAAATGCTTCATGAGAAATACCTTATTTGAGGCTAAGGGTTTTTCATACAATTTAGCCAAATCTTTCATCAGCTCACTTGTTGTCTTGGCTTATGTTATAGTAAATGCCACAGATGGTGCTAGGCACAACTGAATAGTTCCTAGTGCCTTTCTATCTAGAATTTCCAAATCCTCATCCATCATTCCTACCAGTTTCTTGGATACTCCTTCCAATGACCTCCATAAATCCTTTTGATAGAGATAATCCTCCATCTGCATCTTCCATAACTGATAGTTCTACCCATTAAATTTATCGACCTTCAATTTACCCTCATCCACCATTGCTCCCACTCAACTATGAGACCTTCTTGTAGATGATAATTGAACACAACCCGCTCTGATAACACTTGTTAGTGTTAGCTGACAGAAGATATCAATTAAACACAAATAAAGATTAAATAAAGGAATGGAAATACACAGAAATAATAATAGCGAGAGACAAGTTTTAACGTGGTTCACCCAAACTCGGGCTACATCCACCAACAGAGAGTCCAATATTATTATCCAGTAAATCAAACTAATTACAACCAGCAATCCTTGCAACTCAATACCGCTGCAAAATGCTACAATACGTCGATGAAAACCCTAACCCTTAGCAGCTTTTATCAAGCCTTATGTCAGTTACACAAATAGGGTTTTTTTATGTCAGCTAATAGAAAAATAACTCCTAACGCCTTTACAAAATAATTGGCATTTTTTTCTTCGGGGGTGCTCCCCTCGAGCCCCTGACTGGGGGCGCTACCCCGAGCAGCCCCCACTGGGGGCATTACCCCCAGACCCCCACTGTGGGCTCCACTCCTAGGCCCCTGCTAGGGGGATAAGCCCCCAGAACCCGCAGGAGGGGCTCTGCCCCCCTACACTCCCCCTATTAAATAATTTGGGGGGAAAACGCACTGATAAAAGTGCGGATAATTTAACCTCTGAGTCTGATTAGGCTCCATATAACAACAGATCCTTTCTATCAAACTTTCACATATCTATCTCTAGTGTGAACTACCTAGCGGGGTATGTGTAGGATCATCGCGGGCCAAACAGTGGCAATAGGAAAAAAATCACGTTTTTACTTAGCCAAATTCGCGACTTGGCAAAGTTTGACTTTGAAATGGATATCTGTTTTGGTTTGGATACCAAACCAAAACGGATATCCATTTTATTTTTCTCTATTGTTTTCATTGTTTTTTATTTTATTATTTTAGCATTTTTAGCATTTTACTATTTAGGCATTTTAGCTATAAAATACAATCTAAATTTTAGAAAGACTGTATCATATGAAAGGGGCAACCTTGTCATCTTTTGGAATGCATGATTTCTTTTAGTTCCATCCATTTTGGCATCATTTATTCTTGTGATTGAGAGTTCTCTCCACCCCTGATTGAACCATTACTTACCCTAACTAATTCTCCTATCCTCTTGACTCTCAATCAATTCTTTAGTCCACTCCCAATAAGTCTTCTATAATCTCTCAATCAATTATTTAGTCCACTCCCAATTAGTCTTCTATAATCTCTCAATCAATTCTTTAGTCCACTCCCAACCAACCCCACCATTCATGTTGCTTCTTCTACTATTAATACATCTCTAGCCATCATTTTTAGGGGAGACTATCCATTTCTTCCATTTATGTCAAATTCTTGTTAATATCTCTTATTCCATTTTCCATTGATCCCAACACATCATGGATAGTGAGTCACCTCAAAAGAGTTAAGCCATATTTTCATTACAACCCCCACAATAATTATTATACTTTTACAGTCCTAACTTTGTGAGCCTTTTCCATTTCAATTTTAAGGATTTGAAGGTTCTTACACTCTCCATAAAATCTCCAAGTTCTCAAGGCATCCTTATTCTTCCCATTGTCATCAAGAGGATGTTCTAATTTCTACAAAGGAGGATACCAAAATGTTGGATCCTTGAGGACAAAAGCTAGCACAGGTGCCATAAAAAGATTCCTTGAAGCTTCGCATGTTCTTTACATTATTTTAAAAAGATTTCAGTAGTAATTAGAAAACTTAAATTTGCCTAAGAAAAGTAACAATTTGTTGCCTCTTGTTGCCTCTTCTTGGTTATTTTAAAAAGCAACAAGGTGAAGTGACACATCCTTATGACCAGCATCAAGAAGAACAATAGGAAGTGTATTTGGATCTTGGAAAAGATCAGGAAACAGAGGAACATCCAGTTGATGAGAATAAAGAGCAAGATAAAGAACAACCAGATGACTGAGATAAAGAGCTCGATGTGGAACATTATATGACATAGAACCAACAAGATGAACATCAAGTTGAACAATGAAAAAGTGGTATTAGTTGCACCTATATAGAGAAGTGGTTTAGAGGTTGGTTAGGGGAATTATTTAGGGTTTAGAGGTTTAGGGTTGCTCGGGTTTAGGGGTTTAGGGTTTACAGTTTAAAGAGAGATAGAGAGAGGGGACTAAAAGAGTTTGGGAGAGATAGAGGAGACAGAGGGGAGAGATAGGGAGATAGAGAGTGAGAGGCATGTCCAAAGACATAGAGAGAGAAAGAGATTGAGAGGTAGAGGGATGTTAGAGATAGGGAGATAGAGGTTTAGGGTTGCTTGGGTTTAGGGGCATTATTTAGGGTTTAGGGTTTAGGGTCTTGGGGTTAGGGGTTAAGGTTTAGAGGTCTAGGGTTTAGGGTTTAGAGAGAGATAAAGGACCAATAGGGAGATATAGAGGAGTCTGAGGGGAGAGATAGGGAGATAAAGAGTGAGGGACATGGCAAGAGACATAGCAAGAGAGATTCAGAGGTAGAGGGACAAAGGTGATAGGGAGATAGGGGAGAGATAGGGAGATAGTGGTTTATGGTTACTTGGGTTTAGGGTTTAGGGATTTGGGGTTTAGGGTTTCTTAGGTTTAGGGGTTAGGGTTTAGGGGCATTATAATTTAGGGTTTAGGATTTATTGTTTAGGGGTTAGGGGTTAGGTTTAGAGGTTTAGGGTTTTGGATTTAGGGTTTATAGAGAGATAGGAATGATAGGGAGATATAGAGGAGTCTGAGGGGAGAGATAGGGAGAAAAAGAGTGAGGGACATGGCCAGAGACATAGGGAGAGAGATTGAGAGGTAGAGGGACAAAGGTGGTAGGGAAATAGGGGAGAGATAGGGAGATAGTGGTTTAGGGTTACTTGGGTTTAGGGTTTAGGGGTTTAGGGTTTCTCAGGTTTAGGGGTTAGGGGTTAGGGTTTAGATGCATTATTTAGGGTTTAGGATTTAAATTGTTTAGGGGTTAGGGGTTACGTTTAGAGGTTTAGGGCTTTGGATTTAGGGTTTATAGAGAGAGAGGAATGATAGGGAGATAGAGAGAGGAGATTGAGGAGAGAGATAAGGAGATAGAGAGTGAGGCACTTGGCTAGGGACATAGGGAGAGAGATCAAGAGAGGTAGAGGGATGATAGAGATAGGGAGATAGGGGAGAGATAGGGAGATATAGGTTTAGAGTTGATTGGATTTAGGGTGTACCTAGGTTTAGGGTTTCTCAGTTTTGTAGATAGCTAGATAGAAAGAGAGAGGAGACAGATAGGGAGAGATGGAGGTGACAAAGGGGAGAGATAAGGAGATAGAGAGTGAGCGAGATGTCCAGAGAAATAGGGAGAAGGATTGAGAGGTAGAGCTCGATGATAGAGATAGGGAGATAAGGGAGAGATAGGAGATAGGGTTTAGGGTTGCTCGCATTTAGGGTTTAGGGTTTAGGGGTTCGGGGTTAAGGTTTAGGGGCATTATTTAGGGTTTAGGGTTTATGGTTTAGGGGTTAAGGTTTAGAGGTTTAGGGTTTAGTGTTTAGAGAGAGAAGACAATTAGGGAGATATAGAGTGAGGGACATGGCCAAAGCATAGGGAGAGAGATTGAGAGGTAGAGGAATGATAGTGATGGGGAGATAGTGAGATAGGGAGATAGAGAGATAGAGGTTTAGGGTTTCTTGGGTTTAGTATTTAGGATTTAGGGGTTTATGGTTTCTCAAGTTTAGGGTTTAGGGGTTAGGAAACAAGGGTTAGGGGTTAGGGGTTAGGTTTAATCATGTGTTAATATAGGTTGTGGAGTGAGAAATGGGTGGTATGGGAGATCGGAAGACTAGTTTAAAGTTGGGCCGATGGATATATGTCACAACGAAAGGTTCAAAGGCTCGTAAAAAGTGGAGTGATCAGAGCATCGGTATAAGAATTTTTGAGTTGGCTGATAGTGTTTATCTTGCCGATAGGAAGAATGTATATGATTTGATGTTATTTGGGACTTTGAGAAGGTTTCTTAAAGCTGATTAAGCTTTAATCTATTTGAACTATGGGTTTTGATGGGTATTTCACCGTGTTTTGAGAGCTTCCACTGTGTGCTCTGCATCAGACCAATAGAGAGATATAGAGTAGTCTGAGGGGAGAGATAGGGAGATAAAGAGTGAGGGACATGGCAAGAGACATAGAGAGAGAGATTGAGAGGTAGAGGGACAAAGGTGATAGGGAGATAGGGGAGAGATAGGGAGATAGTGGTTTATGGTTACTTGGGTTTAGGGTTTAGGGGTTTGGGGTTTACGGTTTAGGGGATTAGGGTTTCTCAGGTTTAGGGGTTAGGTTTAGAGGTTTAGTGTTTTGGATTTAGGGTTTATAGAGTGAGAGGAATGATAGGGAGATAGAGAGAGGAGACCAAGGAGAGAGATAAGGAGATAGAGAGTGAGGCACATGGCCAGGGACATAGGGAGAGAGATCAAGAGAGGTAGAGGGATGATAGAGATAGGGAGATAGGGGAGAGATAGGGAGATATAGGTTTAGAGTTGATTGGATTTAGGGTGTACCTGGGTTTAGGGTTTCTCAGTTTTGGAGATAGCTAGATAGAAAGAGAGAGGAGACAGATAGGGAGAGATAGAGGTGACGAAGGGGAGAGATAAGGAGATAGAGAGTGAGCGAGAGAGATTGAGAGGTAGAGGGACAAAGGTGATAGGGAGATAGGGGAGAGATAGGGAGATAGTGGTTTATGGTTACTTGGGTTTAGGGTTTAGGGGTTTGGGGTTTAGGGTTTCTCAGGTTTAGGGATTAGGGGTTAGGGTTTAGGATTTATTGTTTAAGGGTTAGGGGTTAGGTTTAGAGGTTTAGGGTTTTGGATTTAGGGTTTATAGAGAGAGAGGAATGATAGGGAGATATAGAGGACTCTGAGGGGAGGGATAGGGAGATAGAGAGTGAGGGACATGGCTAGAGACATAGGGAGAGAGATTGAGAGGTAGAGGGACACAGGTGGTAGGGAGATAGGGGAGAGATAGGTAGATAGTGGTTTAGGGTTACCTGGGTTTAGGGTTTAGGGGTTTGGGGTTTAAGGTTTAGGGGTTTAGGGTTTCTCAGGTTTAGGGGTCACAGGTTAGGGTTTAGGGGCATTATTTCAGGTTTAGGATTTAAATTGTTTAGGGGTTAGGGGTTAGGTTTAGAGGTTTAGGGTTTTGGATTTAGGGTTTATAGAGAGAGGAATTATAGGGAGATAGAGAGAGGAGATGGAGGAGAGAGATAAGGAGATAGAGAGTGAGGCACATGGCCAGGGACATAGGGGGAGAGATCAAGAGAGGTAGAGGGATGATAGAGATAGGGAGATAGGGGAGAGATAGGGAGATATAGGTTTAGAGTTGATTGGATTTAGGGTGTACCTAGGTTTAGGGTTTCTTAGTTTTGGAGATAGCTAGATAGAAAGAGAGAGGAGACAAATAGGGAGAGATAGAGGTGACAAAGGGGAGAGATAAGGAGATAGAGAGTGAGTGAGAGAGATTGAGAGGTAGAGGGACAAAGGCGATAGGGAGATAGGGGAGAGATAGGGAGATAGTGGTTTATGGTTACTTGGGTTTAGGGTTTAGGGGTTTGGGGTTTAGGGTTTCTCAAGTTTAGGGGTTAGGGGTTAGGGTTTAGGGGCATTATAAGTTAGGGTTTAGGATTTATTGTTTAGGGGTTAGGGGTTAGGTTTAGAGGTTTAGGGTTTTGGATTTAGGGTTTAGATAGAAAGAGAGAGGAGACAGATAGGGAGAGATAGAGGTGACAAAGGGGAGAGATAGGGAGATAGAGAGTGAGCGATATGTCTAGAGAAATAAGGAGAAGGATTGAGAGGTAGAAGGATGATAGAGATAGGGAGATAAGGGAGAGATAGGAGATAGAGTTTAGGGTTGCTCATGTTTAGGGTTTAGGGGTTAAGGTTTAGAGGTTTAGGGTTTAGTGTTTAGAGAGAGAGGACCAATAGGGAGATATAGAGTGAGGGACATGGATAAAGCATAGGGAGAGAGATTGAGAGGTAGAGGAATGATAGTGATGGGGAGATAGTGAGATAGGGAGATAGAGCTTGATAGAGGTTTAGGGTTTCTTGGGTTTAGTGTTTAGGATTTAGGGGTTTATGGTTTCTCAAGTTTAGGGTTTAGGAGTTAGGAAATAGGGGTTAGGTTTAATCATGCATCCCAGTCATTCCCCTATCATTCCTATATATCCTATCTCTCCCCTCTATCTTTCCCTCTCCCTTATCGATGAAGCAAATGGAAACAAGAAAACTAGGACTCCCTTTCTCAGGTTTAGGGTTTAGGGCTTAGGGGAATTATTTAGGGTTTATGGTTTAGGGGTTAGGGTTTAGTATTTGGAAGAATTATTTAGGGTTACTTGGGTTTAGGGTTTAGGGGCATTATTTAGGGTTTACGGTTGCATGTCAAAAGTAGTCTCTCTCTCTCTCTAAATCCATAAACCCTAAATAATGGCCCTAATCCCTAACCCGCATCTACCTCTCTCCTGTATCTATTCAAAAGTGCCTTTAAAAAACTATGAGATACCTTAGTATAAGTAAATCATATAAAAATCAAATATATATATCATCATAATCCTATATAAATTTTGATAGTATTTTATAGCTAAAATGCCTAAATATCATCATAATCCTTTATAAATTTGCTTGTATTTTATAGCTAAAATGCCTAAATACTTAAAATGTATGCAATGCTAAAATAATAAAATTAAAAAAATGAAATACAATAAGGAAAAGGAAAACGGATATCCATTTTGGAGATCATAAAAAGCAAAAAAGACTGCATTTTTGCAAACCCGCAGCTTGCAAAAATGCAGTCTCATCTTCAATAAAATGGATATTAGATCTGAGGAATAGATATTCGATCCAAATAGGTAAGATTTCATGCATTTTTTTGGTTTGTTTTGTATTTTCAAGCAATTTTTTTGGTTTTTATGCTAAGTGGGTATGTTTTATAATTTAATTAGGTAAAATGGATGCACAAAATGAAAACCCAAACCCTCCACCACCAAACCCTCGCCCTCCAACAATAGAAGAGAATATTCAAAGAAATATTGATCATATAAGCAAGATCATAGAAATGTATTGCTGCCACCCTCGATTGTCTATAATGACATCAAATTTAGAGGGAATCATTAATCATATTCAAACCTTGTCCACCCAACATGAATCATTTCGGCAATGGCAAGAAGCCAAGAAGGCCGAATATGTTGATGGTTTGTCATATGAGGAAGTCAAAGATTTAGAGATTACAAAAACTATGTTGGCCCAACACTTTGTCAATCTTAAAACCGGATTGCATGTTGATGTCCGTAAGCCCAAATTTTCAATCAAATGGTGTATTCATGAGGGCATTAGTCAAAACTTTTGGGATTGTTGGTGGATGGTTTTTGATAAACCACCCAACAACAATTTAGATGTGCCTTTGTATTTCCTCCGTAAACTCTATGCAGAGTTCGTCATGGGTCAACATGTTAATTATTTTGATTTTAGAGAGTTTCAAGGAGTGGGCAGAGGAATGCCTCAAGATAGACCTGAGGCAATTAGACAAGTACAAGGTCCCTATATTCCCCCTCCTGCTATCCCTTCTCCACCCCCAATGCAGCACCCAGACGTTGTTGCAAGTGCAACACAACAGGGCCTTAGTGCCATACACTCTTTGACTGAGCATTTGATTATACAGACATCTCAGTTTGCACAAGCACATGATGAAGGTGATGATATTGGATCACCTGGTACCACTAGACCGTCGTCGTCCAGACATATATGTGTGCCCCATCATTGCATTTCTTGCAATCATTTATGCTTGGGTCCTATTATGGAGAGTGGTGAGCCACCGTTGAACACATCAGAGTATGATCTCCATTCACGAGATGAGGCAATGGGGTCCAGAACTCAAGTTGAGGGGTTAGGGACAAGAGTAGAAGCTACCGGATCAGTAAACATTAGAGAAGGAGAAATGCATGAGCAATCTTTTGTGCAGGTAAAATTTAAAGTTAAATTTTATGGTCTATTCCATTTGAATGTATAAACAACTTTATTAGTACTAATGTATCTAAGTGGGATAATAGTTGATGACAGAGGAGGAGTTGATAGAAGTTCATCATGCAACTTTGTCTGCCATCCAATTTGGCTTGGACTTGCCGGTATAATTTGTTGTACACATTAACTTTTTTTTTATGCATTTATTTCTTTGTGAGTAATTATATATTAATTTATATCTTGATGTTAATTTTATTTTATAGCCAATCAAAAATGTGAATGATGTGGCATCTTTGCTAATAGTCTTTTCTCAAACTCCTGATTGACCCAAGGGACTATCATTTGTAGAACGGCTTTCTCAACGCCAACAAAGGGTGGAGGTAATTTGATTGAATTGTACTTTAATTGATAATCTAGAAAACTTAAATATCTGATTATAGTCATTTAGAGTCTTACATTCTTGTCCTTTTTAATTGATGCGGGAGGCCTCGATGGTGGTATGTGCTTGTTTTCTAGTGGATAAGTTTTTGTGTAGTGCATTTCCTATTTTAAATGTATGCATTTCCTATTTTGTTTAATAATTATATATTAATTTATTTCAATGTTACTTTGCTTTTATGTAGTCTATTGAGAATGTGAGTGATGTGCCACCTTTGCCATCATGCTTCACTAGGACACCTGATCGTCTTAAGAGAAAATCATTTGCAGAACGATTGTCTGAACAACAACATAGAGTCGAGGTAATTGAATTGAATTTTCCTAAATAATTGATAGTTTATCTAGTGGTCTTATAGTTGATTGTAGTGATTTAGATGCATGTTAATAAATGAAAGTTCTTAATTGTAGTAGATAAGAATCTATTTACTAACTTTAACTTGTGTTTTGACTTGTTAATGCAGGAAACTTCACCTCCATCAATTACTAGACATTTTGGTACAAAGAGGACACTTTTTCAGGATCCATCACAGATTGAGGGTCAAGTGGACTTGTAGCATTTGATGTAGCTATTTGGCATGTAGATTGTATATAGATTTTGAGACATGGCATATGTCACATTTGTAAAAAAATATTTTGAGTTGGCATATTTACCAAATTTTTGTATATGTCTACCATTATGGACTAGATTTTAATGTATATACACCTTGATATACAATATAATTTAAATTCCTTATGTGCAAGTCATGATACTTCCCATGATGCCATACATTATGATGATAGTTCTTTAGTCCATTGATGATATGTTTAGCATTGAGAATAGTTTTAGATCAAGAGAATGGTTTTAGATCAATAGAATCAATATGAAAAAATTCCTTATATATGCCCTAATCAAGTAAGGTCATGATAAACCATTTCATCATGTATTTAGTCTTCATCTTGTCAAATTTTGTAAATATGTCAAAGTTGTCATATGAAAAATGTAAAAAAAATGCAAAAGTATGGAAGATGAATAGTCAAGTACTCAAGAGTCAGTTGGAGACTATTGGTTTCCCTCAAATCATGTATAAATATGCATAAACCTTCGTGGAAAAGGCATTGGAGATGTATTGAAAACATTTTGAAGATGAATTGAAGACATGTTTGAATGAAATCAATGTCAAGAAACTCTATGTCAAGGACACTGGGGGCACATTACAAACATAAAAAACTTACATCTTGGGGGAAGGTGCCAATAAGGCCAATAAGGATACTATTTCAGTTGGGTGTGTGTGTGTGTGCAAATCCCATTTATGGCTGAGAAGCTCTCTATTTACTATTATTTACACATCAGAGTATGACTGTCCTAAAACAACATCGTGTATATGCCCATAAAAGCCATCAAACTCTGAGAATAAACTCGTCATTAGATAAGGAGTGGAAGGCTAAAATCACATTCCCAAAAACCTCTTAAAATCACATGTCTCCTCTTATGAAAACTAGGGTCTTTGCCAATACATTGTTCTGTAAGAGCAAAGTCACTTAAGATCCTAAGAGCAAAAACCTTGCCAGTGCCATATTTTTTGTTCTGCTCATCATGGGGTCGAACGGATTACGCCAACGGGGTGGGGGGGTAAATGCTAGGGGAGGTCTCATTTCATGCACCAAGTGTCCCAGTCATTCCGAGCAAGAGGCTACGGGCAAAGTCCCTTAAGATCCCTGAGACCAAAAAACTGCCAAACTTTGACCAGGCAGTTCTTAGAATTCATGACAGTTGGGAATGCTTTGTTTAGACCTACAGGTGTACGTGACATCCTTCCACAATAACTTCTCTTGTTTTTGGTCAACTCAATTCTGTTTGACCGCGCTGAAATCAAACGCATTGGCACAAAATGCTTCAATTTGATGTAGTGGAAAGGTGCTAGGTGCGACATTTTTCATTCCATAGCTCGTGCGGTCGAACGGACTGCACCAACGTGTCAGGGTGGGGGGTAAATGCTAGGGGAGGTCTCATTTCATGAGCCAAGCATCCCAGTCATTCCGAGCAAGAGGCTACCGGCAAAGTCCCTTAAGATCCCTGAGACCAAAAAATTGCCAAACTTTGACCAGGTAGTTCTCAGAATTTGTGATAGTTGGGAATGCTCTATTTGGACCTACAAGTGCACGTGACATCCTTCCACAATAACCTCTCTCATTTTTGGTCAACTCCATTTCGTTTGACCATGCCGAAATCAAACGCATTGGCGCAAAATGCTTCAATTTGATGCAGTGGAAAGGTGCTAGGTGCGACATTTTTCATTCCATAGCTCGTGGGGTCGAACGGACTTTGCCAACGCATCGGGGTGGGTGGGTAAATGCTAGGGGAGGTCTCATTTCATGCGCCAAGCATCCCAGTCATTCCAGGCAAGAGGCTACCGGCAAAGTCCTTTAAGATCCCTGAGACCAAAAAACTGCCAAACTTTGACCTGGTAGTTCTTAGAATTCATGATAGTTGGGAATGCTCTGTTTGGACCTATAGGTGCACGTGGCATCCTTCCACAATAACCTCTCTCATTTTTGGTCAACTCCATTCCGTTTGACCGTGTTGAAATCAAACGCATTGGCGCAAAATGCTTCAATTTGATGCAGTGAAAAGGTGCTAGGTGCGACATTTTTCATTCCATAGCTCATGGGGTTGAACGAACTGCACCAACGCATCGGGGTGGGCGGGTAAATGTAGTGGAGGTCTTGTTTCGTGCACCAAGCATCCCAGTCGTTCCGAGCTGTAAGCTATCGGCAAAGTCAAAAGTTGCTAGGATTGAAATTTTGCATTCCACAGGTCCTGGGGCCGAACGGTTTGCGCCAACACGTTGGGGTGGGTGAGTAAATGCTAGGGGAGATCTCGTTTTGTGTGCAAAGCATCCCAGTCCTTCCGAGCTTTAAGCTACCGGTAAAGTGACTTTGCTTGTAGCTTACAGCTCGGAAGGACTGGGATGCTTTGCACACAAAACGAGACCTCCCCTAGCATTTACTCACCCACCCCGACGTGTTGGTGCAAACCGTTCGGCCCCAGGACCTGTGGAATGCAAAATTTCAATCCTAGCAACTTTTGACTTTACCGGTAGCTTACAGCTCGGAACGACTGGGATGCTTGGCACACAAAACAAGACCTCCACTAGCATTTACCCGCCCACCCCAATGCGTTGGCACAAATCATTCGGCCCCAGGACCTGTGGAATGCAAAATTTCAATCCTAGCAACTTTTGACTTTGCCGGTAGCTTACAGCTCAAAACGATTGGGATGCTTTGCACATAAAACGAGACCTCCCCTAGCATTTACTCACCCACCCTGACGTGTTGGTGCAAACCGTTCAGCCCCAGGACCTGTGGAATGCAAAATTTCAATCCTAGTAACTTTCAACTTTGTCGGTAGCTTACAGCTCGAAATGACTGGGACGCTTGGTGCATGAAACAAGACCTCCACTAGCATTTACCTGCCCACCCCGATGCGTTGGTGCAAACTGTTCGGCCTAGGACCTGTGGAATGCAAAATTTCAATCCTAGCAACTTTTGACTTTGATGGTAGCTTACAGCTCAGAACGACTAGGATGCTTTGCACACAAAACAAGACCTCCCCTAGCATTTACTCACCCACCCCGACGTGTTGGAGAAAATCATTCAGCCCCAGGACCTGTGGAATGCAAAATTTTAATCCTAGCAACTTTTGACTTTGTCAGTAGCTTACAGCTCGGAACGACTGGGATGCTTTGCACACAAAACAAGACCTCCCCTAGCATTTACTCACCCACCCCGACGTGTTGGAGCAAACCGTTCAGCCCCACGAGCTATGGAATGAAAAATGT
Source organism: Cunninghamia lanceolata (assembly GCA_027924645.1). Taxonomy (NCBI): domain Eukaryota; kingdom Viridiplantae; phylum Streptophyta; class Pinopsida; order Cupressales; family Cupressaceae; genus Cunninghamia; species Cunninghamia lanceolata. The sequence continues at coordinate 921,716 of BSBN01000229.1, forward strand.
TGCACCTAGCACCTTTCCACTGCATCAAATTGAAGCATTTTGCGCCAATGCGTTTGATTTCAACACGGTCAAACAGAATGGAGTTAACCAAAAATGAGAGAGGTTATTGTGGAAGGATGCCACGTGCACCTGTAGGTCCAAACAGAACATTCCTAACTTTCACGAATTCTAAGAACTGCCCGGTCAAAGTTTGGCAGTTTTTTGGTCTCAGGGATCTTAAGGGACTTTGCCGGTAGCCTCTTGTCCGGAATGACTGGGACGCTTGGTACATGAAACGAGACCTCCCCTAGCATTTACCCACCCACCCCAATGCGTTGGCATAGTCTGTTCAACCCCACGAGCTATGGAATGAAAAATGTCGCACCTAGCACCTTTCCACTACATCAAATTGAAGCATTTTGTGCCAATGTGTTTGATTTCAATACGGTGAAACGAAATGGAGTTGACCAAAAATGAGAGAGGTTATTGTGGAAGGATGTCACGTACACCTGTAGGTCCAAATAGAAAATTCCCAACTTTCACGAATTCTAAGAACTGCCCGGTCAAAGTTTGGCAGTTTTTTGGTCTCATGGATCTTAAAGGACTTTGCCGGTAGCCTCTTGCCCAGAATGACTGGGACGCTTGGCGTACGAAATGAGACCTCCATTAACATTTACCAACCCACCCCGACGCGTTGGCGCAGTCCGTTCGACCGCATGAGCTATGGAATAAAAAATGTCGCACCTAGCACCTTTCCACTACATCAAATTGAAGCATTTTGTGCCAATGCATTTGATTTCAACACGGTCAAACGGAATAGAGTTGACCAAAAATGAGAGAGGTTATTGTGGAAGGATGTCATGTGCACTTGTAGGTCCAAACAAAACATTCCCAACATTCCAATAGTCTGACCTCTCTTCATTTCCATGCGGTGCAACAACTGCATAAACATGACCTGGCTGTACAAGGTCTGAAAGATGTTCATAGTCAAATGAGCTCTCCATGTCATTGCCGAAAGATGATTGACCTTCATATAAAGGGACTAAATATTGTGGAATCCATGCATCTACCCACTCACTTGACTCACAATTGTTCCAATTACATTTAATACAACTCTGACAAAAACAAGCTAATTCTCGTGTCCAAATAGTCCATGTACTTGCATTTAAGCTTTGAAATGAATGCATCTTTGATGATTCATTGATTCTTGACATTCCAATTTCTCTATCGCTATCCCATCATCAACCAACCAAAAGAACCTGCGCACTTCAGAATCAAGAGCCACTCCTCGTGACAATGCATAGTTACACCACTTAACAATGGAATCTGCATCACTGAATGTAGCACCACCTCTAATCTTTAGTTGTTCTTTAAAAAGAGCTCTCTTCACGCATGCACCTGCTCCATCATGTTCACCTTTTCCGTGCCCGGCTTCAAAAAAATTCCAAATATGAGGTATACCCTTCTCTACATGCATTTTGCTCAACCAATAGAAATTACGAGCATTCTTGAATTGACCAGTGCAATTATCTGACCAAATGAGATGTTGATCTATTCTAATATCTTTTTCTTGCAAGAACCCATAAAATTGTTGAAAACAATATTGCACAAACTCTGCTGAATGAGATCAATCATCACTCATGTAAAAATGGTATTCTCTGACAATCTTCCTATTCTCTTCTGTACTCTCGGGGGCATGTCTGTATGTGATGTGAACAAAAATAGCAATCTGAATAGAATTGTAGTACTGGGATTGAACTTCATTTTGGGGTTGCAATGTATAGTTTTCTACAAAATCAACTACAGAGACAATAGTTCCAATCGGGAAAGAGTCTTTACACATCCTGAATTGTTGATCTAACCATCGAGACCTGTGGCTATGTCTGACATACTTGCAGAAAAGATTTTTCTTAAAATCATCAATAAAATCAGCAATACTTACCTCTCTTACAATCAACTCACATCTAGAACCTTCACCTCCACTTTTCAAATTGTATTTCACTGTCTCATATCTCTTTTTCTCAACCATTCTCTTTCCAAAATCATGCTCGTTGCCCTCATGAAAACATGATACAAACTTTGATAACCCACCACATTGTAAACACTTTTCATTTAAACAATCATTCTTGTAGAACATGCAACCATCATCTCTAATACATAGAAATAAATCCAATAAGTCCCTAGATGACTTTGGTAGTTGAATTGCACCACACTCCTATAACATTTCGTTAGTGTGCAAAGTAGAATGAATATTGCATAATAATTCATGGTACATAGAAAATTCTACATGGTATTTGCAACATGTATTACAAACTTTAAGAGGAACACAATAAAATGGCTTAAGAGATTCAAATGCTCTTTGTGAGATTGTCATACCTGGGTGAGTTTCACAATATTGTTTGTACAATGTTGTTTGGCTACATTCCAAGTAATGTTTAGGATGTGGTGTGCGGTCTTTATCACCAATTCTTAACTTTACAACATCTTTTGCATTCGGTGATACCCTAGAGTTAGTGTGCCAAAATCATTCAATTCTTCCTTTGTGCTATCAATTAGCTTCTTGTCAACTCGTGGAAGCCTACCACTGAAAGCCCAAGTATCATTGGCAATAGGACTATCTAGCCTTGATCTTAATGCTAGTGCTTTTGACAATGTTTTACGATTCAATCTTAAGTCAACACAAGTTTGCCTCATTAATCGAGCATTTCTTAATTGTTTGCTTACTATTGAGGTTGTTATTACTCTACGGGCAGCTCTTTTATCTTTCTCCTTGCTAGTCTTTCCAATAGAATTGAGTGCATTGAAAAGGCTTCTTACAATAATTTTATTCCGATCGGACACTTTGTTTAACCGAATCTTTAATTTCTTTAGTAAAGGTCTCATTTTGTACATCTGTAATAATTGCACAAAAAGTTGGCATTGTTTGGTTAATGTTTTCTTCTCAAAGTATTCATTGAAGAGTTTTGTAGCCCACAACAGAACCGTTCGTGATGACCTCTTGCCTTCAAGTTTTTCCATTATGTTCTCATCAATTTCAAGTAACCATTTTGGGGTTTTTGGGTGTTTTCCAACTTCATCACAGTTATTCTCTTCTTGACAAATGTCCTCTCTTCTTATGAAATCTGGAGATACATTGATTGTTCTTGTTTCATCCATGTTTTCAACCTCATCAATTTTATCAACAAATGGATTATGGAGTGCAATTTCAATATCATGATGTTCATATCCACTTTCTTCAAGTGCACGTCTTCGTTTTTCTTCTTCTTCTTTGTCCATGGTATTGCTATTATGAATAGGTGTTTCATAACATTTTTCAATATTTTCATTTGCAATATCATGGTGAATTTCATTCTTATCTAACATTTCATTATAATCAAAATTAACATCTTCAATTTGCATGTCATTAGATAGTAAAGAAGAAGATTCACCTTGATGAGCATCCACCAAACCCACCCTTCCAATCCTCTTCCTTTCCCTATCTTTTTTCCTAATTGCTTCAATTTCCTCCAATGTAACTTTCCTCCTCCTTTTTGCTTTACGACGACTGTTGCTCCCCATTAGGGGAACAAAAATATCACCCTTATGATTGTAACAAGAAAATTGTGTCTCCAAAAGTGCATAAAAATATTCCTTTCACTGTCATAGCCAGAAATCACGAGTATTTCGACAGCAGAGGGTCTCTGGTTGCAGAAGTCGAGCCCAGAAATATTCCTTTTGTCTTTTTTTTGCTTTTCCAAAATGGATATTTGTTTTCAAAATGGATATCCGTTTTGGAAAACCCAATTCTTTGCAATGGACACTTGCAACGTCCATATGCCTACTACAAAATAGATATCCAGTTTATTATGTACATTTGGATTCTATACTAGGGATTCATTGTATTATTCAATAAACTTGTGAATTACCATCTAATTTCAATGTTTACACACTAATCCACCTAGGTATCAACTTAATAAAGCTCTGGATATAAGCCATTATTTGATTTAGGCTATCATCAGATGAGGAGCTTCTAAAGGCAAAAATGTTGTCCCAAAAGAAGACTCAATGTTATTCGTAAAGACATTAGATTGTTAAAATACAAATTCGAGGTTAGATATTCCTTGGGCTATTTTAGTATAGAGAAGCAAAATTGCAATATATGACTATCCTAGGAATTAGAATGGTTGATCATAGGATATTCATGGCATTTTGATATTAATGGATGGATTGATGGATGTTTAGAGAGTTTAAGTTTAAATGTAATGTATGAGAATTCTTATTTATGAAGGATCTAATATGTCTTATGTCTTATTTGCAGGTCATTCAAGAAAGAAATGAAAAGATACCAAGGACTATCATAACACCTATTATAATTAGGTGCATCAAAGGATTGTCATCCAGGACCTTACCAATATGGGAAGTTATCAAAACCATGTCATGTTTAAAATTAAAGGCTTTATCACCTCTTTGTCCCTATAGGCCTATTAGAACAATAGGTCACATTTTATTCATATACCAGGGTTGAGAATAAACACTAAGCATTTGTAGTTATGGCAAGTGTAAATGGAAATAGATCACAACTTTAGACAATCTATCCTCTCCTAGATTGCACTGACTGAGTGGAAATTACAAATTCCATATTAATGTCCTTTATATACTGAAGGTATGGGTGAGAAAGGTAAACTTTGTATGTTGTAGACAAGTGATGCAAAGCAACACAGCAAAAGCTTACAAACAAGGTGTAAGATACCCATTAACCCACCAATTGCTCAAATAGTGTTTAAAATATCCTTCCCAAGGTCCAAACAAGACCGAAATACACTCTTTCTTTACTATCGGCAAGACATTTCTAATGTCTCATCGAACTATGCTTCATATGTTCTTCCTTTCTCTATTGTCGGCCAGACTTATCATTATCGGTAACCTTCAAATTTGTTAGCCCGATGTGGGACCTCTCGCCGATGTGTAGAATCCATCGCTCAGGCTTATGCTGTCGGTGTGACTCCTCCATTGTTCTTTGATATGTATAAGAGGACAGATCAAAGTAATTAGCATGCTCCCTTCAAAGTAAAGACATGAGAATAGAGTACTTGTGAGATGGTTATTGTAAAGGGACAAATCAATTAGAGACATGCAGTTTCCTGGAGAATTTGGAATGCTTCCACTCAAGCGATTGTAGGACAAACAAAGATGTTCTAACTTCCCCAGACCACCAAATTCTGCAAGTATACTCCCCTTCAAGTTGTGTGAAATTCTTTTCCAGTGAAGTTGTGAGTAATTGGCAAGAGATTTGGGAATAGAACCCTCTAGTCCACTTCTTCTTAAGTCAAGTATCTTCAACGCTTTCAACTGCTCAAACCAAGGTGGAATCCTTCCCTTGAAAGAACTAAAAGAGAGATTTAAAGTGCATAACAAGGAGAGACCTCCTTCAGATGGAAAAAGGGTACCTTTTAATTCCAATTGAGGGAGAATTATGGCCACCACTCTATTGGTATGTTTCTTGTACCAAACACTGGTCCAGAAGCACACATTTTCTGAATTGGTAGAAGTCTAGTTGGAGAAATGTGGTCTCCTCGACTACTATTATTGTAGGATATGCATAAACGGGTTTCTTGAAAAGGCTTTAGAAATTTTCAAGCAAATGCAATTGGCAAGTGTAAAGCTAGATTCTGCAACCTTTGTTAGCATCATCTCTACCTCTACCAAAATGGGAGCTTTGGAATAGGGTATGGACATTCATCAAAGCATAATGGAAGTGGGATTTTTGTAGATATTCTAGTTGGAAATGCTCTGGTAGACATGTATGGAAAGTGTGGAAGCATAGACAAGACACATGAACTATTTGAAAAAATGCCTCAAAGAAATGTGGTCTCATGGAATAAGATGATTGCAGGATATATACACACTTACTCCGATGTGAGATTCACCACCCTTGTCTATCGGTAAGACCAATACCCTTGGTGAGACTTTTTACTTGCATTCTGACGTTATAACTCTCCCCGATGTGTTTACCATCCATTAGTCATCGGTAAGACTTCTACGTCGGTCAGACATTCTCTTCGATTTCCGATATCGTATCTCACACTGAAAGAATAAACACTGAACTACACCATCGGCCAGACCGCCTCTATCGGTGACACTTTTTCTTCTCGTCTCTGAGAGTCCATCTCTTTCTGATGTTCCTTCTGTTAGTGTGACTCCCTCTCATCGGTGTAGTTCTCAACTGTTCTTCCGATGTGCTGATAAATAACCCATCGGTGACACTTAATGATTGTCACCCCGATATGACTTGATCTGTGAGATCAATGTTGTCGGCTCAATGGAACTTTCTCTCTCTGATAACTATTGTCAGTCCGATGTCTTCGATATAGCCTATACATAACATGACTTGTTATCACCGGTCAACTAACGTATCTTTTCCCAATTTTCCCGATATGGCCGGTCAACTTTTGTATCCTTTGACATGTACATTCACCATTTACAACCACGATAAACGATAGCAGGATATACACGAAATGTCCACACATACATAAACGATATACCCATGGATTGTATCTTCGATGAAACAATACCAATGGTACAAAATATGTTGCTTCTCTTCATCCAAAACCAATGGCACAAAATTTTTCATAGATCAACAAAATGGATATCCGTTATGAAAACGGATATCCGTTTCTAGAACGGTTATCCGTTTTTAGAACGGATATCCATTTCTAGTTGCTTTTACCGAAGAAAAATGGATATCCGTCTTGCTTTGGTACAAAGCAAGATGGATATCCGTTTTGATTGTTGACTTTTTATGGATTGTAACATGTTTTAATGTTTCAGTCTCTTCTTCGAACTTCACCCTTCGTGCTGACGACTTTTTTTTAATGCAAAATTGATAAAACGAAAAGGGTTTATAGAAAAAATTGTTATCTTTTTAAAAATATAAGATTTATTTGGTTATCATTTTATTAAATAATTATTAATAATTTTCAATATACCGTGTCTCTGAAATCCTGATGGACACACTGATTAAAAAACATCCATAACTTTCAAACCATTCCACCTTTTTGAGATCTGAAACCTGTGTCACACTCTATGCTTTTCTAGCTATAGGTTAAAAAAAAATTTGAATTTTGATTTTTTTTATCGAGTTAGGTTGGCTGGAAACTTACTTTTTATTTTTTAAAAAAAGTCACAGTAAAAAAATCATAACTAATTATTTTATTAGAAAAAAAATTCAAATAAATATGCATCACATCCGGACATGAGTCCTCTACTTATTTTGAAAGTTTCAAAAATATATATATATTTTTACTCATAGTTAGGTTGGCTGGACAGACACCCACTTTTTATTTTTTTCTGAAAAATTTAATAGCTGTTCATTGAAATATTCAATTTTCACTAAGTAAATTTAGTTTTTTTTTTTTTTAAAATAGTATCCTATAAACTAGATTCAATTTTCTACAAATTTCATTCTTACATCTTTTTCAAATTGTATAGATAATCCATTCAAAATTTCACATGAATTTGATAAAGTCTGATTTTTTGTATTTTCATTGCCACTTAGAGGTATAGTTTGGCCCATCATGATCCTACACATACCCAGCCATAGAATTATTTGGGTGATGTTCCATTTTAAGATCTAATTCAATCCCAAAATGATCATGTCCCTTGGAATACACATCTTCTTCCCAAATCTTATGTTGACTCCATCAATTGGGAATCTCTCTAACCTTAGTGAGAATTTTTTCATTCAAACACTACTATGAGATCTACTATCCTAGCTTCCACCCTTGAACAAATTTAATCATTCATCTTATTGGTTTCTTTCGTTGCATCATCAATGGTTATAGTATCCCCCTCCTTCACTAATGGATCATATTTGTCAAAATTCTTTCCAAAAGTGATTAGATTCCTTCCTTTGCCTCTTGTTAAATCTCCCACCATGATGCTACCAAAATATTTTTCATGATGATTTATTCCAATTAAATCAAACTAATTTGAAAGTTTTAATATAACTTACCAAGGCCTATATCTCACTTATTAGAAAAATCTCCAAGAAATTTATTGATTTACAACCTTGGGAGTATAATTGGTGAAAACCCTAATTCCAAAATAACTCCTTTAATTATGCTCCAAATAACTTCAAATTTGGACTATAATAGCCTCAATATGTTCTTGACTAACCCTTTGAAAATTTGAAAAAAAAATATCCAAATTAAGAGACATGTGCTTCACAATTCAACATCTTGAATAAAAAAATGCCTTGTTTCTTGCCTTCTAAATGCCAATATCATGCTTTGATACCACTTGTAATGAAATAAATTTCACAAGGGAAGAATATAATAGGAAACATGCTACAATTATTTGAGAATAATTGAAAATAATAAATCACTTCAAGTGGGAAAGCCTCCAAAAGTCTCCAAGAAGAACACAATTCACAATATGATGATCATAAACTAACCACTAGCTCCTATATATACCATAATTATGCCTTTGATTCCACCTAGGTCAACTTATCTACCTATATAAGACTGTATTAATGATAATATAACTTAGTTAAGAGTTAAGGTAGTCACAATCCAACTAATAATCCTATGCACACTATAGGATTCAGAGCATAACATAGAAGGAAATTAGCAAACTAGTAGAAAGGTAGAATTAGGTAGAGAAAATCTAAAGAAAAAGGAGAGAGAACCAAGAAAAGAAGATAAGTCAAGAGAAAGGATGAACCCTAAACCACCAAAATATAAATTATAAATACTTTTTACTCCTACAAATATGGCCACAAATAGGACTAAGCTTTATATGTTTGGAAAAGACACCAAAGATATCAGTGAGCATCTCTTTATCTTAGAATCTCAATAGAGTAGTATTATCATTGATAATTACTAGACTAATTATATGAATTTGTGGAACCCCTAGGAATGAATCCTTAAGAGGGCATATCAAATAATACCCAAGCCATGATAAGAAATAGATATAAATAAGTGAATTATTTTTATTAATTACTTTCCAAATGTCCCAATTGAAGGTGTAAGAAAGATAAGAGAGATGATGCATGGGAAAAATGAGTTACTAAAATAATATGACCAACAATTTAAGATTGTGGCTAGGAATTTAGAAGAACCATTAATAGAAAATCAAATAATTGAATGGTTTGTATCTAGATTGAGACCCCATATCAAAGATACGATAGATGGGAAATTATTCTCCACATATAAAGAAGTGGTAGAACTGGCTACTAGGGTGGAGGTCCAATCATGGAGGAGATATATTGACTCTTATGGAAATAAGGAAATTGAAAAATTAAAATTAGAATTAGAAAAATTAAAATTAAAATAGTTAAAATGGGAAAAGGGTGAGAAGAGTGAGACTTCTCGCTTAATTAAAAGGACTAGTATGTGGTCTCCCTACTATAGTAGAGAGGGACACAAGGAATGAATGTACAATGGTAGAAGGTACAAGAAGAGATGTCATATTGAGGGTGGAGCTAGAAAAATTCCTTAGAAGGATAGTAAGTGTTTATTGTAGAATATGTCAAGACAATGAGACAAACATGAGACTAATGATTCCTCCATTTTAATTGAGAAAGAAATTTGATATGAACCACTATTTCATGGAATGAATAGGCAAGATTCATTTATAGATATAGGCATGGCCAGAGTATAGGGATTGGACACAAGAATAGTAAATGGATATTCAATGCATGACTACTAGGAATGGTGATGGAAGAAAAGTTAGAGATAAATCAATTACAACATAACCTAGGCAGTACCACAAAATTCAAAATGAGGAGCCTTCAACAATCTATAACAATGATTACTCTCAAGGAAGTGGTGGAGGAGGCTACCATAAGATCTATAAAGGTGGCTACAGAAGAGGAAGAACTCAAAAACCAACTTGGTACTACTATGGTAAACAAAGGAATTATGCCAATGAATGTAGAAGCAAGATAGAAGAAAAGTCAAGTTGTGGCTTTTGTGGTGATACTAAACATTATGCATTTAGCTACATCATGTAAGGAAGCTAAGGTAGAAGAATAACTTCCAACACTAATCTTGAGAAGAGGATTATGCAAAATTTTCAAATATTTACAATTACAAAAATAAACATAAAGAAAAGTCATACCACAACATAATGATTTATGTGGGGAAAACCATTTTGAGAGAAAAACCCCACACTCCAAAAGCAATCCAATATATTATTTAGAAATCTTAACAAGATTAAAATATAATTGTAGAGAAATCCTTCATAGGAGTATCACCAACTAGAGATCTGGAGGTATCTTAATAATATCTATAAGACTCTCACACATAACCTCCATCTCAAGCACCTAATCTATAGAAGATATAATACATGAAACCGTCAAATGGTAATTAGAAAAACATGAGCCAAAACCGCCGAAAAGTGGCACCCAAATCCTTAGAGTTCCATTATCTCCAATCAAAAATATCTTATGATGTCATAACATGCATTATAAGTTGGTCAACAAATGCAACTCCCCCTTATAGCTTTTTCCATTCCCAACACATTTTTCCATTTTCTACTGTGGTAGGCCCAACTTTTGGAGGCAATAAATTTTGATTCGAGAGACGAATTGAGCCTATTTAAAAAAAATATAGAGCTCAAAGTGATCTACACACTGGGTACCCTTGGAAGCAATGTTGGGCAACTTGGAATAGTTATTTTGGCCAAAGACCAACTCTGTAGCCCTAAAATTGAGTTTATTCATTTTTATAACCTAAAAATTTTCACTTTTGTAATTTCAAGGTTGAGACACTTTTCCCAACATTCTCCCACTTGATGAACACCTTGTAAGATAAAAAGGAAGTATCCACACCATTATCTTATTGCTAGGGGATGTAAGGCCCATAGAATTTGAACACCATTTGAATTTCTCTATGCTCATGGACTTACTTAATGAATCTGCAACATTCATCAAATTCTCTACCTTAACTAGCTTCACCCTACCATCCTCAACCATATCTCTCACAAAATAATACTGTACGTCAATATGCTTGGTCCTAGCATGAAAATTTGGGTTCTTAGCTAGGCAAATTGCACTCTTATTGTCACATTAAATTGTCACTATAGCTTATTTTATTCTAATGTCTAAACACAATCTCTTAAGCCAAATGGCTTCTTTACAAGCATAAGTAGCTACCATATACTCAATCTCATTAGTCGACAAAGAAATCACACCTATTGCTTACTCATCCAGTGAATTGTACCAATAAATAAAGTAAACATGTATAAGCACTGATGGATCTTTTGCTATCAACAACACCTACTCGATCTAAATCCACATAACTACGAATATCAAGGCAATGCTCATCTCCTATCAAATTAATATGATAATACAAAGAATACTTTGAGGTACTCCACAAATATCTAAAGACTCTTTTAATTGCATCCTATTGAACTCTACCAAGATATATCTAGAAGGAACTCCCCATGTTTGGTTAATGTCTAGTCTAGTATAGACCATAGCATACATCAAACTTCTAAATGCGCTCTAGTAAGGTACTCTATTCATGTATTCCATCTCTGATGCAGATGTTGGACATTGTGAAGCAGATAACTTTGTTCCAACAATCAAAGGAACACACAATGGTCTACAATCTTGCATATTAAACCTCTATAAAACTAAATTAACATACTCTAGCCAAGCCATAGTTTTCTATTCACTCTATCTCTTCTAAATTATGCTTGTCCTCTCATTTAGTTCTAGTCGCAAATCCATGGAATACCTTATTTATTTTTTATGTAGCTCTATAATGGTAGGGTCCTCTACTCCAATAATTATGGGTAATCTCTTCTCTTTCTAAAACTCTCCTTCACTTACCCCATCCTTGTCAATAAACCTTGTGATCATTTCAATTCAAACTTGAGGAGATTCCCACATATCAGATTGTATAGAGGTTGTAGTAAAAAGTAGGTGATGTGATTCGTGTCCTTTAAAAGCATCAAAATAAACCTTAGGATCATTTGTAGATACATTATCAATCAAGTTGGCATAAATGTGATTCTCAAATTCTATCTTCCATTGTATCAACAAAGTCCATGGAGTATAAGACTCGCTATCTAGTATCAGAGATGTATATGAGTCACTTGGTAATGGGATTAAGGGTGTATATGACTCGCTTGAAGAGGTTTCTCTAGGTAGTGTCAATGGAGTATAACCTTATAATTAATATTCTTCAACATCAACAAAGTAATTAGGTTTCAATTCCATTAGGTCAATCATCTCTAACTAGACTTAATTCAAAGGGATAAGATATTTTATAATGGGATGGACTTTGTTTCTTACTAGAAGTGTTTGAATGTGTCTAGTTAGTTTAGTACAAGTTTCATCTTCTTCCACATCAACAAAAATGTTTATCTCTAGGATCATGTTAATGGTGAAAATATCCCAGGGGAGTTGTATGGGGTTATCTGTTTCCAATAGTTCTATGATTTTGTAGGTGTTTCAATTGAGATGACCAACCCCTATTTTTATGATTCCCCTATTTCTATAGTTTTGATTCTTGTATCAATTATGGTTGTAGCTCAATCACCATTCTTTTTTAAATGCAAGATCTATGGAGTAGGCTTTGGTATAGTAATATTTATGGTATATAATTCATAATCAATTGGGATGCTACTTTTCTTCTTTGTTGCATCATCTTTTAACATGCTAAATGGCTCAAGGTCTCTTTTCATGACATAAATTTTTCCTAGGTGTAAGAAATGAACCACCCAAAATAAGGTCAAAGGGACTTCCCTCATCATGTGTATCCAATATCTTCCTAAAAATAAATTATTACTTGTGTCCATGTTAATGACATAAAAAATCATTGGGACCATTTTGAGTCCAAAATTTGGGAGCATTATCTTTTCATTGGTAGCCACTTTCAAATTATCACAACCACATAAGGTATCTCTACAAGCTATTATGTTAGCTTGACCATATCTCATTCCTTCAAGAAGGACGAAATGTATGATGTTCATCACTAGACCCTATCATCTATTAGCATTCCTTTTATGTAAGTGTCATAAATCTAAACCTATAAATATAAAGCCAAATCTCCTCTTTTTGTTAACTTAGCTTCTGTAGGCATCTATTTTAGATCAAAAAATAAGCCATGGTCATGGAGTTCCATATTCAGTGGGCTCATGTATAGATTAACCTACTTTATTTTCTTGTCTAGGGGTGGAGTTATACAATCAAGGTACTTCAAACCAATTACTTACAAGAGAGATGTAGGATGTGATGGCAATTTTTGAGAAGATTGATGAAAGAGATTTTTGCATAAGTTATTTTAAGATATTTAACTATGCCATATGGTCCAATAGGAGGTAGCATGGGATCAACTATTGAGATGGCCTTCACATGAAATTTTGTCTCTTTCTCAATTTTTGGTTATATGTTTATTTTGTCAAACATTATCTCCACTAAGACTAGCATTTTAGTTTTAATTTTTGTCCCTAACTCACTAGGCATATTAGGCTTGTTGGCATGAGATATGTTGATTTCTCCTGAAGTAATTAGATTTGAGTGTTTGTTTCATTATTGCAATGAGTAGGGAATGGACCCTAAAAGATTCTCATGTTTATGTTCTATAGGGAATGGGAATTCTAAATGTTATTATTAGTCGTCATCTCTTGAGGGTTGAGGAACATTTCAAATGATAAATAAATATTGTTGGTCCTCTAGAAATTAATAGATGAACCTATTATATTCTCAACACAACTCAATGCTACATCATTTTGTTTTTTGAAATGAGAAAAATTGGTTAGGATCATATGGTCTATGATATGGTTCATACATGTTATTGTAATACTGGTGGTTTTCTTACTATTGATTATCTCTTTGATAATAAATGTTGTTGTTTCAGGGATAATCGATAGTGTTAACATTTTGGTTATTTTGGGAATGTAATCTCTCTAAAACATTTTGGTTATTTTGGGAGTGTAATCTCTCCCACCATACTCATTTTTATAACCTTTTTTGGCATTGTTCTTTGTAGGAGGTATGTCAGTTACCCCATTTATTATTGCATTGCAATTATTTTTCAAAATTTTAAAAGTAGAAGGGTTGTTTCCATTATTGTAGCTAATTTGGGTATTTACAAGTATTCTATTTATACTATCAACTCTTCACCCACTGTCAATAGTGCCCTAATTGCTTATTAGCACACTTTCTAAAGCTTCTTCATAGGACTTATAGGCAATTTTTGAATTGCCTCTCTTATGTCCTTGTTGAGGACATGCAAAAAAGAGGTCACAAAGTTCTTGATGATCCATGTTTGGGGAACTAGTTGATGAATAGAGGACTTATAGGTTCCAATGTGTAATGAAGTGTGCTATAGATTCATTGGTGTCCTATTTCATACTTAAGAATTTTTAAATTATTATCTTGACCAGTTTGTTCATATCAAAGAATATGAAAAATTTTCCAATTAACTATTGTAAGGAATGTATGGGGGCCTTAAGAAGGTGATACTACCAATCTATATCAATCCATTCAAGAGTATTTGAAAATATTCTGGTAACAACTCTATCCCAAGGGAGGAGTTCCATTACAACTTCCTATATTCTTTAATGTACAAATTTAGGTCTCCCTCTCCCTTGAATTTTGGTAGATCTAGGAGGGGATGTGGTAATAAGATGTTAATATTGAAATTGAGAGGTTCCTTTAAATATTTTGGGTAAGTCCTTGAGAAGGGATTTTGAGAAGTAGGTGTTTTTCATATGAACATAAGTCCATAGGTGAGACTTGTGAACTATTTTGATATTGTTTTTTAATTTATACATGATATTTCCATAGTCCATGATATAAGAATGTATAGAGCTTTTGGAAGAGACTGTGTGTTTCTTTTTTGGATCGATGTTTCAGATCACACTCCATGATCCATCATTAGGATGAAAAGAAGAGAATGAGTTTTAGATCACACTCATTCTCTTCTTTTAGATCACATCATTAGGATGAAAAGAAGAGAATGAGTTTTAGATCACACTCTATGATCCATCATCAAGATGAAAAGAAGAGAATGAGTTTTAGATCACACTCATTCTCTTCTTTTCATCCTGATGATGAATCATGGAGTGTGATTCAAAACATTGATCCAAAAAAGCAACACACAGCCTCTTCCAGAAGCTCTATACATTCTTATTGTATTTGAATGTTTTCTTGATATCCAAATATCACTAGGTAAGTTGGTTGTGCATTTACTAGTTGATATGCTAGAGGAGCCATATAATTTTAAATTGTGTAAACTCCACTAGGTTGCATGTTATAAATATGTTGTCAATGCTAAGTATGTAAAAAAGTCTCATTAATAGCATTGGAAGACTAGAAGTTCAAATAGGGGGTTTGGGTTGCCCCCTAGTTTTATTCAACTCTAGTGGTGAAAGGATTAGTTTGTGGTTTGGGTCTTTCTTTAGTTTTGTCTTGCTAAGGTTTTTGAACACCTCTAGCCTCTAGTATCTTGATCTATTGGTCCAAATTAGCTATAAGGTGAGTGGGTGTTACAACCTCTATCCTTTGAATTTCACCACCTTATAGTGGGTTTTCTTTCAATTGAGTAGGCATGTTTGTTCATTCTTCAAGAACATTTTTTAATGACACATGGTATTCCATAGATAACTTATCCTAATAGGTAATATGGGAGCTTCTCATGCCTCATGATAATCTTGTAAGTTTCTTTCCAAGTGGATCACCTCATTATCCATTTGTGTGGTTGTATCCCTATAACTTGTAATATATGATGATCTCATTGGTAAATTTTGGATTAAATGAGAACTCGACATGCTCTACCTTGGTTGCGGTGATTGGGTTGAATCACCATGTCTTGATTCTAATTTTGGTTATTGAAAGTTAGGAAATTGTGGGGCTCTTATCAAGTGCCCTCTAAACCAAGGTATTCATAGTCATAATGGTTAGAGATTGGAGCTTGCAAGTCTATTGGGATATATCTATCAAATGAGGAAGTAAGAGGTTCATTAGAGGGGACCTACCCCTTAACCTTGTTTGATTCTATCATATTTTGGGGGGTACAAGAAGCACCATAAAGTAAATGGAATGGACATAGAAGAAAAAAATAAAAATGATTGTGAAATGAAGTAAAACATCTAGAAACATGAAGAAGATCACCTAGAAGGATTTGTTGTTCACATTGAGTTTACCAAAATATGTGTTGTTTGGAATCCACCCAGGAACAATTTGAGTGAGTCAAACTCTAGAACACAACACATTTAACTAAACCCTTTCTAGAGGCACCCACTAGTCACTCTTGCTTGCATGGAAAGAGCTAGTTGAGTAATGGTAGGACTGAGGGGTTGTTCATGGGGAAGAAGAACATCATGGATGGTAGTTATGTTATTTGTATGGTTTATTTATATATGAGGTTGATGGTTGTTGTGGTTGTCAAAGTTTAATTGGTGAAGTTGAGAGGCTAGTTCTTTTAGCAAGTTCATATTAGCACCACCTATCTCTCTTATGATTTCTAGATCTTGTCTTGTTTCTTCATAAAACTAATTTATGATTTGGATTTGAATTTAGAATATCCTTAAAATGTGGGTCCAAGTATTATGTTGCATTCTATTTGTTGCAGGATTTGTGTTTGTTCCTAAACAATTTCTTCTATAGGGTTTTCCTAAATTGGTAGGTTTTCCTGATCTCATCTAGGATTGTTTAATCCAATCTTCTCTCACTCTAGGGACCATTAAGAGTGAATACTAAATTAAGGAGATGGATGACTTGTTTTATTTTGTTGAAAGTTGAGTTTTGAACATATGTTGAATGTGTGTTGTTGAATACTGTGTCTTGTGCGTTATGTGCCTCATGATAAAATCAAGGGATTTCTTTTTTGTTTGTGTTTTCGTAGTTTGATGAATTTTTAACTATAACTATCCTAAATGAATGCAACTTTCCTTTTGTAATTTTTTCAACTTTTAAATATGATCTGATTACTATTGTGCTCAAAATAAATTATCTTATGAATGCAAATCTAGAATGACTTTTTCTTAAATATATTTTTTTATTATTTTTGGTCCTTTTGTATCTCAATTTTGAATGTGAATTACTTTAATGAAAGTAAAATACATATTTTTTACCATAATAAGAAATGAAATCTAGATCTAGTAAAGCAATAAGTTTTAATCTAACCAAGATAAAATAACAATTTTACTTTCCCAAGCGTAAGAGAGTTTGATAATTACTAATATAAACTACCTTTTTAAAGAAAATAAGAACCTATAAACAAATGATTAGCACCAATGTTAGTCGTATGTCCTCATGGATTCGGTATAATATATCTCCTCCTCTATAGAAATGGGGTCCTCCTCTTGATGACAAGAAAGAAGATAGGGATATGAGGGGAATTGGTATGGTTGAGGCTTAGAAGCTTGGAATAAAGATAAATAACAAGGCCCTCAAGGTATTGTATGAGCATAAAAATGCTATGGGCAATGCAATGCATGAACTTGATCCTCTATAGGAGATTTTCTATAGGAATGAGAGCTCATAGTAAGGAATGAAAGAATGGAAAAATGATGATTAGTCTCCCTTAAAATAAGAGAGGAGGGGATATTTATAGCTTCAAAAGCAACACCAAAGGTGGGACTAACTGGGAGCTAACTATAGAGTTGATTGGAAGATCACTGAGGTTGATGAATAGAAGATAAGTGATTGATTGGGAGATCACTAAGGATTGATTATGAGTGAACATTAGACTAATTAGGACAAGAGAAATAGTTAGGGAGAGTGGTGGTTTAGTCAAAAAGAGAGAAATCTTAATAAAAAATGAAAACAAAAGTAAACTAGGTGGAACTAAAAGAAATTAGGCATGCCAAAAGATGACATAATCACCCCTTTTGTGAATAGGGTTTTCCTTTTTACTAGGACACGTGGTCACTTAATTGACCCTACAACTTAAGGATAGGTTACCCAAGTGACCCTCCAATTGAAAATCTATAAAAGAAATTTCTAACAAACTTAAGGCATTGGAACTTAGTTTAGAGCCTAGGAAATATGGTCAAAGGGATAAATAGGCTAAAGGATGTGTCATCAAGTGCGGGATTGTTGAGATGATTGTAATTCATGCCCTTAAGGGTTGTAAGTTGGACCACCAAATTCATCAAACTGCCATGCTGACTTGTACACATTTAAGTACTCACAAGGTGATTCATGCCCTTGAGCATTGTAAGTTGGACCACCAAATTCATCAAACTACCATGCTGACTTGTACACATTTAAGTACTCACAAGGTGAAATTTCAAAACTATGTCCCACTTTAGGCTAATTTATTAATATAAATGAATTTAAATGTTTCCAACTAAAGTTAATTTTGATCAAACATATGTTCTAACTAGATTCATCCTAACTAAATTAGCTTAGGGCCATAATATTTCTAGTTAGGAGTGTCCACTAGATACATATGTAGCATCACTTTGAATCTAATTTATAAAAAAAAAATTTAAATTATTTTAAAAACTTACTATTTTGACAACTCCTACTAACATAAATAACATTCTTTTAAAATTTTAAAAATACCATTTGTAGATCTATAATTGTAGTTTTTAAAAATATAATTTTTTTAATAGTTTAATTAGTGTTTATATTTTTTTAATTTTTTACCTAAAGTAGGTCATCAACACAAAATGTAAGGTTGATTGTATTCTAAAGAAAAATACCAAATATTAAAAAAATTGAAAAAAATATGATGCACTAGAGGACAGATTCCGTATCAAGAAAAAATAATCATTTTCTATTTTAGATTATAATAGTTAAGAGAAAAAATGGTGTTTCATCTAAATAGTTGTGTTTTAGTGTATGCAGCTTTCGAGATTTATTTAAAAGTATATATTTATCAAAATAGGGAAAAAAATTAATCCATACACTAAAATTTTTAAGTTATAAATGCAAAAAATGAAGAAAAAAATACAATTTTCTATATACAAAATGGCATCCTACATAACCTCATTTTTTAGCATTCTACCAGCAACAAAATTATAGTATCAATTTTACAAAAAAACTATATTCAAATATTTTATTTATTTTTTAAATAAAAATATAAAATACACTAAAAAATCTATATTTCATTATTTTACATTATTTTAAAATTTAAAATATGTCATTTTCCAATGATCAAAATTCAAAATTTAGATCAACGTTGGTCATTTCTTTTATAAAAGTGGAGCATGACTTTGAACTTTCATCCTACCATTTAATTTCAAATAAAGACTATTTAAATTTTTAATAGTGTTATTTTGTTTTCCAAATCAAACTAATTAATTTATAATAATTAAATATAGAAGCATGTATTTAATTATTATGTCTAATTAATTACCACATCAAATTGATTTAATTATATTGATTAACTTATAATTAATTTAAATAAAAATAACTTTACACTTTGGGTTATAGGCTTATCACCTTCCTAGACCAAACTTAGTTCACTTCTAGTCAACACACATCTCAACACATACCTTAGTACCATTACTAGATAATAATAAAAAATCTATATATAACAACACAATTCCATTAATAATAATTTCAAATAAATCAATGCTAATATTTATTCAAACCTATTGAGGCATGTTACACATTCCATGTGAATGGTGAAGTGTAGAATGCATTAATAAAATATTTAGGCATTCATATTTTTATCTTAAGAAATAGACATAGAGGAATGGTTACCTAGAAATGGGTGTATTATTTTGAATAGATCTCAATAAATTTTAAAAATGCATTATAATTAAAGTCAAAATAAGTATTTCAAATACATGGTAGAAAAATGGATATAATTTTTTTCCAAATACGTAATAAACAAGAACCCAAAATAGATAAAAAAGAATGGGTCATACGATTTTCACCATTACAATTCATAAAAAGTTGGCCTTCATTATTTAATTCATATCACTATTAAAACCTGAACATTTAATATAATTATTCATATCAGCTTGCTAATAGATTTGAAATGAAGGATTTAGTATAGAAAACACATTCTTGGAATAGAAATAAGAAGAGACAAACAGAATAGAAAGCTATGGCTTGGCTAGAGTAAGTATGTGAATTCAATCTTGTAGAGGTTTAACATGTAGGATTCTAGATCATTGTGTATTGGACTGTGACCTTGGGAATGAAGTTATTTATTTTACAATGTTCTACTTCTTTTAAGATTGAAGAGGTGAGTAGGGTGCCTTACCAAAGTGAAGTCAAAAGTTTGATGTATGCTATGGTCTCTATAAGACCAGACATTGCCCAATTAGCAGTGGGAGTTCTCAGTAGGTTTATGCATAATCTTGGATAGATTCATTCAGATGAAGTTAAGAGAGTTTTTAAATATTTGTGAGGTACCTTAGAGTATTCCATTGATATTCATGGTTATGTGGACTCATATTGGGCTAGAGATGCTGATGGTAGAAGATCTGCCAGTGCTTGTGTGTTTATTTTATTTGGTGATGTCATTAGTTGGATGGGTAAGAGATAGGTTGTGTTTGTTTTATCCACTACTAAGGCTAAGTATATGGCAGCTACTTGTGCCTATAAAGAAGCCATTTGGTTGAAGAGATTATATTTAGATGTTGGGTTGAATTAGGGTACATTTACTCTTTATTGTGATAGTCAGAGTGTAATTTGTTTAGCAAAGAACTTAACATTTCATGTGAAGACCAAGCACATATATGTGTACTATCATTTTGTGAGAGATATGATCAAAGATGGAAGGGTGAAATTATAGAAAGTACAAACTTTGATGAATGTTGTAAATGCTTTAACCAAGCCCATGAACACAAAGAAATTTAGATGGTGTTTGTGTGAACGGAGTATATTACATAACTGGTTCCACATTAGATTCTATTCACACTTGTGTAGTTAGGTTTACTTAAAGCATATTTAGAGTACACTAAGGATAATTATCTCTTCGTGTCTCAAATCATAAGATTAAGACACTTGCCATAATCTTATGTTGTCAAATGTTTCACTTTGGCCTATATAACCAAGGGCTCCTCATTGTAATATCATTCATTCATGTATATTTTGTATTTGTATCCTTTGGTAGAATAGAATTATTCTTTCATATGGGGTCTCTCTTGTGCCTTCATTGAAGCTCCTAGATCTTGGGTGGCTACCTCCATAGAAAATTTTTGCATGGTATAGAGCATTCTATAACAACTCATATAGTTTTGTCCACTACTAAAGCTCAATTTATGGTAGCTACTTGTGCCTATAAAGAAATCATTTGGTTAAAGAGATTGTATCTAGATGTTGAGTTGAATTAGGGTGCAGTTACTCTTTATTATGATAGTTACAGTGCAATTTGTTTAAAGCAAAGAACTTGACATTTCATCTGAGAACCAAGCATATAGATGTGCAATATCATTTTGTGAGAGATATGGTTGATGACATGAGGATGAAATTAAAAAAAAAAGTAAAAACTTTGATGAATGTTGCAAATGCTTTAACTGAGCCCATGAGCATAGAAAAATTTAGATGGTGTTCAGAGTCTATGGGCCTCTCAGCGCCTAGCAGTTAGAGTCTATGATGGTATGTTTCCTTTTGGCTCTTACAAGATATTTTCCAAGTGGGAGAATGTTGGGAAATAAGATAGCTCAACCTTTAAAATTTCTTAGAATTATTTATTTATTATTTAACATTTTCCTACAACATTGCATATTATTGTGTTTTATTTTATTTAATATTTGTGCTCCAACATAAATGAGGCATGGGATTTTGAGTTGGCATTATGTGTCACATATCAATGCTTTGTAAGGTGTTGTAAGAGGTATTTAATTTGGTTATTTTTAGTAGATTTGGGACTCCTACTTTTGTGGTATACTATGATAGCTTATGACATATTCGCTATGACAAACTTTATTATTTGTTGTGAAGTGCATTTTTTGGGATGGAGAATAATGACAAGTTGGGTGCCTATGTTGGGTGGATAAAATTAGTAAGTTATGACTACTATAAGAGTGTAAGAAAATATGTTATTTTTTACCTTGTTAGTGGGAATCTCCAAACCACAAAGTTTGAAAAACCACAAACAATTTCCAGCCTGTTCACTTGTTTATAAATTGAGTGCTTGAGGAGTTGTATTGTATTGAGAGTTTGCAAGTGCTGCTGGAATGCCACCAATGCTACCAAAATTAATCCAAGTTTAATATGCTGGTGATACTCCTCTAAAAGTTTAATATGCAAGTGTGTTGTAATCTTTTGTTCATGTCATAATATATTGAGCAAGTTTTGGAGTGGGAATTTTCTCCAGAAAAGATTTTCCCCACATAATTTTGGTGTTACACGTTAAATGTTTTATGCTGATTTATGTGTTTTTGCATAATTTCTATTATAGTTTAGATTTAATTTTAATTTTTTTTTGTACAATACTCATCTCAAGGTTTAATGTAGGAAGTTGATTTGACTACCCTGGCTTCCTTACAATAAATAAAAAAATTAAACAAATTGTACATCATACATAAAGAAAAAAATTTGAACAGATTGTACATCATACATAATGTTTCAAAACTCGCTCATTGTTAAGACATTATAGAAGATGTTTCTAAGTTCTTAGGACAAATTTTAATCTTTAAAAAAATCAATTTGATTTAAATTTTCATTGATTAATGGAATGCAATTTCTAGCTAGTTTTAATCCCCCTACCTAGAGATACATTCATAAGAAATCAATTCATATGACACGCTTTTTAAACGTATCAATCCCCCAAGTTTCTTATTTTTTAAAAATTGTTTAATTTATTAATGCTAACAGTGACAATAAAGCTCAACCGTTTTTTTTAATTTATTCTTTGTTAAAATTATTATATAATTTTTTTGAATCGTTTAAAATTGATATGCATACATATTGAACTGCAAGGTCGTAAAATCTAAATCTAAACAGAAATATATCGTCATATGCAACCAGAAACTTCAAAACTCATCCTTCACTTATCCTCAACATAGAAACAATACCAGTAAAAACAAAAACCAAATTCCTGCTATAAATTTAGAGCATCTAATTTATTGGTCGGAATGTTTACTTACAATGCCAATGCCAAGGGTATATCAGGTCTGAATTTCCAGTGTCTTTGCGTTTCTTTAAAAATCAATGAGAGCCCTCTAACCTGTAAGATGCTTCTGTCACAAACACAGACATTGCCTAAAATAAAAAGAAACGAGTGCAGTCAAGATTTTTTAGTCTCTAATACAACAGGTACAATGGTATGATATCTTATGGCTAAAAGAAGTTGACTATATAATTAAAAAAAAATTGTGCATAGGTTTCTGGATTTAACTGTGTAAGTTTTTGTTTTTTATATTATTGACGTTTTGGATCATACTAGTGATCCATCATTAGGGATTCTCTTCTTGAGCATTACTGATGATGGATCAATGAGTGTGATTCAAAACGTCAATAATATAAACAAAAATCCTGCACAATTGAATCCAGAAACCTCTGCAACAAAACATTATGGATTGTAGAAAACTAATCTTTCTTATATAATAATATGTCAGCTAAATAAAAAGTAATACCTCTATCCTCTGTACGCTTATAATGCTATGTTCTTGCTATTATCCAGCCTCCCTAAAACCCAAAGTAAAGCTTAGTACCAGCTGTCGAAATCTCATCTGAGTAATAACCAGAAATCAACCATAGAAAAATGGAAGTATTGAAACAGTCGATAATGTTCAGTCGAATGCGTCAAACGGACCAGTCGAAAGTAGGGGGTCGAAAACATTGTAAACAGCCTACACAACAACATGCCGGCTGTTTATGGTGGAGCAAGCTATCAAACCAGTAGAGTAGCTAACAAAACTAGCTGCAAAAGTTAGCGAAAAAATATTGTGCTTAGTAGTTGCTGGGCAACTCTCCTTTGGCGGAATCAGAATTAAACTAGACAACAGTGAACAGAGAGCGCACTATCAATCTCTTTGTCTCCTGACAAGTCTATGTTTCTTCCCGCCAGAAGAAGGGTTGCCCAGCAAATGCTCAGCACACAAACTAATAACTCTATCCAACAATACCCACACCATATCCCAGCATTGCAGAGAGGTATAAGTAGTTTGATAGAAAAGGATATACTAGAAAAAGGAAGCATATACCTCCTCAAGATGGGTCATGTTGCATTGCCCGATCAAAAAAGTGGCACATTCTCTGTATCTTCCAGATGCTATTCTCATTGTCTTCAGTTTTCATTGTCATTGAATAGTTTGAATGGGCAATGGGAAAGATGCTTATTAGCGCCTCATGGGACCGTAATATATTCTTAGTGAAATAGCTTTAAGGCCAGAGAATTCCAACCAAACAAGTGTGATGCTCGTCAAAAACTTTGTTCCACCTAAGGGCATATCCAAAGCGCATATCCTAGACGAGAGACCCTTTCAGTCCAAGGCGCTGACCATAAAAATCTTTGGCGAACAGTTTTACTTCCACTATAATCTATTTCATTCCTTAATTTGGCTCTTGTTTAGACTTTGTTTTTTTTTGGAGAAGAAAAGGAAAGACATGAGAAAATGTAGGCTTTGTTTTTATACGAAAAGTTATTTTTAATAAATAAATTTGTGCCAAGAGGGGCCTAAATTTGATGGCTGTATGGTTGTATTTAGATATTTTTGTCAAGACGGCCTAAATTTGATGGCTGTATGGTTGTATTTAGACATTTTTGTCGTAAAATACAATCAAAATTTTAAAAAGATTGTATCATACCAAAGGAGAAATTTTGGATAGACTCTCAAAATTTATATAGAATTGTGATGATTTATATATTTGTCTTATATATAATTTTACTTATACTAAGGTATGTCATAGTATTTTAAGGGCATCTTTGAATGGATAACTATCATAAAAAAATTGCTTGACACGCAGGGTCGACTGTCAAATTTAAGCCTTGGATTGGGACGCATTTAAAGCAATGATTATAAATTAACAATTTAAAATAATTAAGTATTGGGCATTTTAATTGAAGTCCAGTTAAAGTTTAATTATGAGTAAAGTATTAAGGGTTGTAATGATGAAAAATGTATATTTAGTATTTTTTGTGTTATTTTGAACTCCCTTCGACCTATTTGTCTTAAGCGTAATTACTAGTGTGTAAATGATATATTTTGGTGTAAACATTGGCAAATGACATGAGCTTTGATTGATATTAAGGACCCAAGCTAAACCTTTTCCAACTACCCGTTATTTGCTGACTTAATTGTAAAATATTTGAATTGGTACACTATGTTGTAGTATAAAAGGATAAACCCTACATCATTTAAATTATCTAGGAGGATCTAGCAAACATCAAGCAAGCATTCCAAGGATTATCTTATGACATCAACAACATTATTAAGTATCAACATCAATAAAAACAAAATAGGCATTTGCATGATTGCTTGAAGTGTCTTTGGTCTTGTCAAAACCATTAAATTAGCTCCAAGGGTTTAACTAAGGAGAAAAACCCTTGCATAGCAAACTCCCTCTATATATATAAATACCTAGTTTAATTTCACATTGTAGGTTCAAATAATTGAGGTGAACATTTTTTTTGAAGATCAAACACTCCCATATCAAATCCACAAAAAAGGGTCAAATTTGTAGATAAGAGATCAATTATGTAAGCACATTTAGATCATTTCTATAGTAATGGAAATGACATGTAAAGTGAAGAACAATTGATTTAGTAGTTTGACAATAGTTCTTTCATAGAGTTATGAGCAAGGAATATAGTGCAAATTGTCATAGATTATTTGTCATCAAACCCTAGAGCTAAAAATCTTTATTTTATTTATTAAGATTTTAGTAATTATTTATGAACATGTTTATGTACCATACAATTGCTTGAGCTCTAATATCTAGGTGTACACTTATTTATTATTACACATTTTCTTTAATTTACTATAGATATTCTATGTAGGGTAGTTTTATTTCCCTACTTAAATTGTTGACTAACGTTTCTTACACCACTAAGGGTTTCTTATTGCAGTTTATCCTTCAACACTAGGGTTTCAAATATGATATTTTGATTGGTCATATTTTATTTCAAATCTTATTAGGGCTTGGATCCACCCCCATTCATGTTTTGTTGTTCTATCTTGATTAGGGTTTGCACTTTCATTGTTTACTAACCCTACCAAACCACCCTTAGATTGTGTATTCCTGCAAGATCATTTATCTTACATCCTTACTAGTATTTTCCTTAGGATTACCTCCATGCATATATATCAAGGGTTATATGGTGTTTGGTGAAAGCATGAAATGATATCAACCTTTTGAATAACACATTTGTTTGGGTGGCTCTATTGAACCTAGTTGGATAAAACAAGTGTTGAACCCAAACCATCATGTGGCATGAACAATGTGACTATTGACATAATTTATCATCATGGCCTTTTCTAGCTTTCTTTGCAATTTGTTTGGTCCCTTGTTGATAGTTGATCTAGGAATTTCCTTTTAATGGGTCCTATTAAAAGGTTGAGCACTATAATCATATCTCTCTAATCTAATTAATGCCTCTATGCTTGTGACCAAACTCTAATTTTATACCCATGATGGCTTATGTGTTGTTATCATGCCTATTTGTTTATTTGCCTAAGATTCAAATCGTGTTTCTCATGGGCTTTGTCTTGTTAATTAATTTTAAATCTCAAATCCAAGTTCTATATAGGTTGGATTTATCGAAGCCTCTTGCATTTAATGTCATGTTATTGTAGTGTCTGGAAGTTTATGAGTCCCTTTGTTTAAAAAGTAATTTAAAAATAGAAAAATATGTCCAATAGTAAAAACAATTATGTATTTAAAAACTAGATGTTCTCATCTGTAATGGGTTTTAGTTTGGTACAAAATTTATTTAAAAAAAAAGTCGTCAACCATGTAAGAGTTGGCTATGAAGGTAGCCAGCCAAGATCTAGGAGCTTCAATGAAAGCACAAGAGATCAAATTGAAAGAATAATGCTATTCTATCAAATGATGCAAATACACAATATTCAATATGATCATGAATATATGATTGATCATTGACAATTGATTGATGATATGATATATAATATACAATGAGAGGCCTTGCTTATATAGGTAAGGATGAGAGGTAGGACTCAAGTCCAACATAGTAGAGCAACTAACTAGATAACACAAATAATTAGTGCACCTAGACACCACTAAGAAATAAAAGGATGTAAGACAACCTGTAATATGACAAGTGTCTTAATGCTATGACATGAGACAACTAGTACAAAACTATTAAATGCACATAGTTATACATTATTGAATGCAAGTAGAACCAACTAACTAATGCAAACAAAATATTAAATGACATAACTACTACCTAAGTAAGCTAAAGTAACTAGTGTGAAGAGGACCTGGAAATGACTAACTAGGTAATATCTCTTTTACACCAACACCCCCCCTTAAGTGCAACTTAGGGAGAAGCAAACTAGGCATGAAATCATGAATGAGTCTCGGCTACGAGGCCATGTTAGGTACTCATTAACAACAAATCTCAAGAGGAGAAAAGGAGGAAACCTCATGGGACAAAACTCCTATCCAAAAGTGAGAATGCATGTAAACAAACATGTACAAGTGATGAAATGATGGAAGGACTCAATAACCCCCAAGTACACCATCCATCACAAAGATACAATCAATAACCCCCATAAGAGGGAAAGAATGAGACAAGATGTCCCCCTAGAATGAAGTAGCTCTTGTGCCAATGGTGAATGCTCGAAGAAGAAGACCAACGAGGATCCAAAACTGGCAAACAACATTTCTCCCCTTGGGAAGAAACCAATCCACTAGTGGATGAAGAAGAAACTCCAACTCCACAACAAGAGATGAGGTAGGAAGTCTCATGAAGTATGATGTCTTTGAAAGCTGCTCATGTGTATCCATGTTGATGCCGAAAGATGCCATAATCAAATCAGGAGTCCCAAACCTAACTGATAAAGGTGACAAACCAGAACCAAGTGGAAATGGACAAACATCAATGTCCAAAGATAAATATGAGTTGGCAATAGATATGCTATGATTGTCATCAAAGAGGAGATGAATATCCTCAATAGTGTCCTCCATGTCGACAAGATAGGACTCACAAAGTTCAAACCTACAATGTTTGTCAAGTACTCATCCCAAGATGGTGTGTTTGGAAGACAATGAATATCTTGTTGCACTGAATCAACAAAAACCATGGATGTAGCAATAGTAGTCTCATCAGAAGCAACAAGAGATGGAGGAGATGGAATGTCAGCACATGTCTCTAGAACCTCAATAGATGAGAGAACACCAAGATTCAAATGACCATACTGCATCTCCTAAATAGTGTCCACACGAGATGTCTTAGTGTGTACACCAGTCGAAGGAACAATAGGAGCAAAGTGTGAGAAGGTGTACACTCAAGAGTGATGATCTACCTCCCCAATTGCAACAATATCTCTGCTAGGCAAATCCTGAATAATCATAGAATCAGGTGTGAATTCAACACTCTTTCCTACTCCAACATGTGTGATATGATAGATTGAAAGGATATTGATTGACAATGAAGGCACACAAAGAACATCATTGAATGATCCTTCATCTATGTCAATAGATTCTTTCCCAAAAACTCTTGGATTTCAAATCTACATTTTCTTCTACCTAATGGTATTATTCTTTCTTTAGTGATTTTTGAATAGATTCTAATACTTTCCACCTAAAACAAAATGAAACTTGCATAATTATTTTAATGGACAATGAATAGTTTTCTAATGAATTTAAGGGAGTGATTTGATATAACTGTATCATTTAAATTTGCATTGTCTGGTGCTAATTTCAAGTCATTGTATTTATGTGTTTGAAGTGTTCAAAAAAAATTCTTCTATAACAAAATAAAGGCCAAAGCCATGAAAACTTTTCTTTTAAAAAGAAATAAAGGTCAAAGTCATGGGAGTTGCAGCGTATTTTGCACAAGTCGTGGCCTTTTATAGGACTATGACCTGTGCACCATAGGCCGCAGCCTCAAGGCTTTTAAAAAGCCTTAAATCTTTCATGAGTGTTGCGGCCTATTTTGCATAGGCCACAACCTTCTATAGGGCTGCGACCTATGTACTACAAGTCGTAGCCACAAGGATTTTAAAAAGGCTTAAATTTTTATTTTTATTGATATGCATATATATATATATATATACAAAACTCTAAATTAAAACAACAATTTTGCTATATATCTATATTCCTTTTTCCTTTTTATTTTCTATTCTAAATGTTTATTTAAAAATACTTTGTATAAATATAGAATATAATTTTTTCTCTGTTAAACATGCATATGTAAATTGGAAGGAAAATTCTAGAATATATAAATGTAAAGATAGAGATTCGTAATTCTATACAATCACAACTAAGGATACTTTTAGATGAACTGTTACATCTACTGATAATGAGCTTCATATTTCCTATATTGCATACAAAACATAACATATTGAAAGAAGAATTAAGATTTTCATATCAAGAGAACTTCGTATTTTTTGAGAATTGAAAAATACTAATTTAGTCTTATGAAGCCATAGAGAGAGAAAGAGATTATTTGAATCTAAGGACTTAATTAATTTCCTTTAGAAAACCAACAATATCAAAACATAAATGAACAAGTCTAGATCACATACCCGTGGTCCAACTATTGCTCACAAACAAATCTTGCTCCATCAAAAAGTAAGAACACCCTTCCCAACACCAATTATACAAACTAATTTTTCATCACAAAACCCTTCCCAATTCAAATATTTTCCCAATTAATGATCACACCCTTTTTTTTACCCTTACTCAGTCATATTTATACTTAAAATTTGCTTTCTTACCTTATTTTTTTCTTTATCCTTATCTTTATTCTTCTCTTTATTTTATCCTTATCAAAATATCTTTTTCTTTTTCCTTTGTTTTATTCTATCTTTATATTTATTTTTTGTATTCCTATGTTTATCATTAAGAAAATTTATCCAAAATCTTTTATTTAGTATTTAAAATATCTTATTTATATTTTATTCAAAATTAATATTTACTTATATATTCCAATCTATTATTTATTTTTAGAATTTATTTGTTTTCAATTGTTTGAATTAAAGAAGTCTTAGTTGCCTATCTACAATTAATAATTCTTTAAAATTTTAAAAATATGAACACTTAGGGTTCAAGGGCTAGGGTTATGACATCCTCCCACCCTTAAATGTTGCATCATCTCGATGCACAACAAAATACCATAATTATATAAATGTTGATCAACATATATAAAGAAAAGTTTTGTAAAAAAAATAAGTTCTAAAATAATTATGGATAAAGAGGTTGTATCTCAATAGTATCTTCCCATGTAGCATTATCTTCAAAATACTAATCCCACTACACTTTGCATTAATCTACCACTCTATTGTGCAATTGGTACTGGCACTTCTCCAAGATTCTACAAGGCTCTATTATTATCAACTTGGGGTTCTGCACCTGTAATGTATGCCAATTTTAAAAATATTCTTAGTGTCGTGTACATATTTCTTAAGTAAGGACATATGGAAAACATCATGGATTCAGTTCATTATTGGGGGCAAGGCTAAGTGATAAGCTACAGGGCGGTGATCCCACAATAGTGGGTTACACTTTTTGGCCAAAGTTGACATTGAAATGAACAAATTTTGAAAAAAAATCTTCACTTGTGAACACCTATAGTTGCTAAATTGTGAGGAATTTAAAGATGATGTAAACTAGTGATTTGTCACATTTTCTCTGTAGATTCTAAATACTTTTTTTTTTTTGGAATCAAATTGCATTTCTTTTTCCATCTCCTTCAATAACTAGTTTTTAATAGTAAACACCATTTTTAAAGAGTGATGTGTACTGTGTAAAACATAACTTTTTTTCTATGAAGGATAAAATTTTAATTTTTTTGAATTTAGATTTTTAACTACAATATCTAAAGGATGCATTTCATTTCATAATGTTTAATTGAATATTTTTCTTTTAATTTAACTTTTGAAGTCAAACCAATTACAATTTAGACATAGGTGTACTGTGTAAAGCATAATTTTTTTTGTATGTATCAGAATTCTTTTTTTTTTGTTGGATAAAGGACATGAATACCAAGAGGATAGATATTTTTCATAATTTTTTTTGGTAATATAGTATTTTTCCACATGTCCAGAACAGAGAGCTTGATTTTCGGTCAAAAACCTATGTTTAATTAAACTAAAACAAATGTATAATAAAACCAAAATATATTAAATTTGCACTTGATAGAAATCACATTTCAAGGAATATAATCCTTCAAATGGGCTTGTCAAGTTGATTCCATTTTGATCCTCAACCTGGGCCTTGAAACACAAAAATCTGCATAAAATTGTAGTTGGATCTAGGGGCAAGGGAAAAATAGGGGGTTCGAATGAACCCCCTTTCATTAGAACCCTATAAAATAACATTAAAAAATGAAATAACATTGAGGGGGGTTCAATCAAACCCCTTATTTTATTAAAAAAAATTGGCCAACGCAAAGTGGGTTCATTCGAATGGGGGGGTTCGAACGAACCCATTTTTTGGGTTCGAATGAACACCCCTGTTCGAGCGAACCCCTCCAAAACTTTTTTTGGTGCACATGAGCAATTTTCCTTCCGAAATGCAATTGTAACCCAATTATGTGGGATCACCCAGGGTTGATATTTTCTAGAACTTCAAATGACCCTATATAACGTGGTTCTAATTTAGCTTTCTTTCCAAAATATATGGAACTTTTATGGGGTCTGATTATGAGGAAGACATTTTCTCCAATTGTATAACTCCTCAATGTTCTGTTACTATCGACATAACTCTTCTATATATCAGATGCTTCCTTTAGCCTTTGCCTCATACCTTTTACTTGATTTTCCATTTCTCTTAACATTTCTGGCCCAATCACAATACTATCTTCTAGATTATCCCAACTCAACAGAGTTTGACACTTCCTACCATATAGAGCCTCAAAAGGAGCCATTCCCAAAGAAGACTGAAATGAATTATTATAGGCAAATTCCACTAGTGGAAGACATTCTTCCCACTTTGACTATTGATCCTTACAATACATTTGTAAAAGATCTTCTAAATTTTGATTTGTCCTTTCTATTTGACCATCAATTTCTAGATGATAAGCTATACTAAAATTTAGTTGAGTTCCCAAAGCTGATTGTAATGTAGTCCAAAACCTTGAAGTAAACCTTGTATCCCTGTCTAAAAAAAAAAAATTCTGGAACCCCATGCAATCTGACTATTTCCTTAATAAACCTTCTAGCCATAGTAGATGCATCATCTATTAAATTCCTTGTTATAAAATGAGCTACCTTGGTAATTTTATCCACTACTACCAATATGGTATTATGTCGATAAGGTGATATTGGTAAACCTTGCACAAAATCCATACTAATGACTTGCCACTTTTGATGAGGTATTTCATGAGGGTACAATAATCCTACTGGATGAACATGTTTTGCCTTAACCCTTTGACATTCCAAACACTTCGCAACAAAGAGGACTATTTATTTCTTCATCCTAGGCCAAAAGTACATTTTTTTAAGGTCTACATACACCTTGTTAACTCTTGGATGTCTAGAATAAGGAACATTATGCGCTTCAGTCAAAAAAAGTTCTAAGGTCTCCAATGTTGGGAAGAAATATTCTATTATTATATCTTAGTAACCTATTCTTATCAAACACATACCCTGAAAATTTTGGATCACTTGAATGAATTTCTAATGTTGCACTAACTTCTCCATACCAAGGATCATTTTTCTGTTCCATTAAAACTTGTTCCTTAAATGTTGTTCTAAAGGTTACTATTGCCATCAAATGTCTTCTTCTTCTTAGAGCATCTACTACTCTATTTTATTTACCCTTAATGTATTCAATTTCAAAGTCATACTCACTTAGAATTCTAACCACCTCCACTGCCTTGCATTCAAATACATGGTTGAGTGAATATGTACCTTAACCCTTGATGGTCAGTCTTTAATTCAAAAGGTTTCCCTCAAAGGAAATGCCCCCATTTTTGTAGAGCATGAAAAATGGATGTCAACTCAAGATCATGTGTAGCATAGTTCATTTCATGAGTTTTTAGTTTCCTAGATTCATAAGCAATCACTCCACCATTTTGCATGAGTACTCCCCCTAAACCTTTTGTAGAAGCATCAATGACAACCACAAAATGACCATTTGGGTCTGGAACTCTAAAGGTAAGAGTTGAAGTTAGTTTTCCTTTTAAGATTTGAAAGGCCTTATCGCATTGCCCTGTCCATAAATCCTCTTATTTTTCTTGTGTAAAGAGGTAATAGGATTGGAAATTCAGGAAAATCCTTCCATAAATCTTCTATAATATCTGGACAACCCCATAAAACTCCTTACTTCAGCGACATTTTTAAGAATTGGCCATTCCATTATGGCTTTAATCTTTTCAGGATTTACTATGATTCCATCAGCAGATATTATGTGCCCTAGATAGTGAATTTTCCTTTCAAAGAATGAACATTTAGATAACTTTCCATATAATTTATGTTCTCATGACCTTTGCATAACCATTTGGAGATGTATCAAATGCTCTTCTTCATTTTTAGAGTAAATTAAAGTGTCATCCAAAAATACCAAGAGAAATTTATCTAGGTAATCATGAAAAACACTATTCATCAAGTTCATAAAAGTCGTAGGGGCATTTGTTAAACCAAATGGTACAACTATGAACTTGTAATGCCTATATCTTGTTCTAAAAGTTGTCTTTGGAATATCTTCTTCTTTAATTCTTAGTTGATGATACCCTGATCGGAGATCAATGTTTGAGAATATGGTTGCCCCCTTCATTTAATCAAATAGATTTAAACTATTTATGGAAGAGGATATCTATTCCTTATAGTTACCTTATTCAACATCTAGTAGTCTATGGACAATCTAAGGGTTCCATCCTTCTTTTTGAAAAAAATGACAGGTGCTCCCCAAGGCGACACACTTGGCCTCATCAACCCTTTATCTCGTAACTCTTGTAATTGCATTTTTAGTTCAAATAACTCTGACACATTCATTCGATAGGGAGCCTTGGACACAAGTTCTGATCTAGGTACCACTTCAATGGAGAAGTCAAATTTCCTTTTAGGAGGTAGTCCTGGTAAGTCATCAGAAAAAACTTCCTTAAATTCTCGAAGAAAAGAAATTTTTTTAAAAGTTGGAGTACTCTCTTTCTCTTTCTCATTTAGGGTCACTAAAAATAGTTGGGCTCCCTTCTTGCTAGCCTTCTTAAGTTGCATAGCTGAAATTGTCTCGACATTTATTGGCTTATAAGTTCCATACAATCTAACCTTGTTTCCAAAGTCATCCAAACAATCCACTATTTTATTATAACAATCCACACTTACTTGGTGTTTAGTTAACCAACTCACTCCAAAGACAATATCATAAGATCCCAATTGTGCCACAGACAACTCTATCTTTGTCGTAAACTCAGAGAATTGTATTGGGGTGTTAAGAAAACACTTACTTTCTTAGTAGCTTTGTCCCCATACTAAATCATCCATGATGTCTCCATATCACTAACTCTTAAGGACATTCTCTTTACTAGTTCAGGAGAAACAAAACATTCAGATGATCATGTATCTATTAATATCTAGATATAGCTGATTGAAAAGCATACATTTGAATTCAATAGGTACATTTTGAAACCGCATTTGTTGATTTCTTATTGTTGCATAGATTTTTCATGGAGGTGCTTGTTGAGTTGGTGTTGCCCTATTTTGACCTTGCACTCTAGGAAAATCTTTAGCATAGTGGTTTCTTCTACACATAAAACATCCACCTGGTGGACCTCGTTGAGAAAATTATTTGGAGGAACATTTCTTGAACCATTGGGTCATGGCAGTAAGATTGGCCTTCTATCCCCTCTTGGATTAATCTGACTATTACCCCACCTGTTATTAGTCACGTTCCAAGTATATCCCTAGGATTTTGGTTTGTACCTTGTTTTCCTTTTGAGGAATTTATTTTCTTGTTCATATTGAAAACTAAATTTTCCTTAAAATCTTGTTTCCTTTTGAAAGGAACATTCTTGTTCCTACTATTAAAATTTTGTCTTGCAGTGGCGAGACTTGAAGCTTCCTTTCTTGTTTTAAGGAATTTTCTAATACTTCATTCATATTTTCAAGACCATGCATGTCTACCTCTGTACCAATGTTTGTATTTAATCCTAAGAGGAGTTTTCTTACTTGTGATCTTTCATCCCCTTGATACATTGGCACATATTTCGATAGCTTTGCAAACTTATCCCAATATTGTTGTACAATTAGAGTGCCTTGCCTAAGGTTATGGAACTCATTCATTTTATCATCAAAGAAAAGTTGTGGTAGCCATATCTTATGAAAGTGTGACACAAATTGCTCCCATGATATGTTATCCTTGGTATAGCCATTTTGGTCTTTAACATTTGTCCACCAATTGGCAGCTTCTCCTGTTAACTAATAAGCTCCCCATAATGATTTAACTGACTCAATGTAAGTTCTCAACTCAAAATATTTTTCCATCTCGATCAACCAATTTTCTGCTCCCTCATCTAATTATTTCCCATAAAATTTTGGAGGTGAAATTTTATTCAAATCCTTAGACAATTCTACTATTGCTAGATCTTTCTTAGGTGATTCACTATTCGAATTATTTACCAATGGGTTTTCTCCTTCATGAATTTTTCCCCCAAATTATTCATATTATCCACATTCTAAAATTCTAGCTCTGTTACATTCTCTAAATTTGACTTCGTTGTCCTCAAATCATTCACTATTTTCTCAAGACTGTTTATTTTATCCCTTTTTTCTGTTAAAACTTTGATTATGTCTTCTATCCCTCCATTTTTATTGTCTACTAATCTTTTTTGTTGTGCATTAAGGTCCACCCTTTGATTACGAATAGTCCTAGCATGGGATGCTCTAGTTTTTGCCATTTATGTTTCATGTTGAAAAAATCATTAATCAATATTTGTTCATGACACTTAGTCGCTATTAAAATAATAGATCTATCTTTACTAAATGTTTGCTCTCATGCAAGTCATAGAAAGATCAAGGCCTAGCTTCCGAACCTTTCACTTTGATACCACCTATGAATACCCAACTGGATCTTTAACTAAATTATCCCTTTATTTATTTACTTAATGATGTAAATGTTTTATCTAAATACTCAGACAAGAAACACATGTTCAAGTGGAATAGACACTCGTCTTACCAAGCGGTATAGACAATACATATGTCCATACAAGACAGGAAAATAAGATTTGCAGTGGCCAAAGACTTAGACTCATCAAGACAATATCGAGTCCTAAGTCATCTTGATAGACTATATCTCCCTATTGGAGATGCACTGAGGTCAACATCTATCAATATAATATTAGTTATATTTGCATCTCACCTCAGAATTTGGCTTAAGCCTCAAGGATGCAAAAGTTCACCTAAAACTCTTCTGAGTATCAGTGTTCATAGTTAGATTTTCTTATATTAATAGTGCAAGTTGGTTAGTTAATTCACCAATTTGCACCCAAAACCCACAGTTGGGAACATCCTTTGTTCAACCAAGGTTGCCTACATACGAGTGCTTCCAAACAAGATCAAGGTGTAATATATATGTAGTTCTATTTTCTAATCTAGGTTTGATGTGAACTATTAATTGTGGGTATGCGGTCCTTTCCAGGGCCCTTTTTCCCCAGACAATTCCTCTACAACTATTTCCCGCTAAGGGAAGCATAATTTAATAAGTACTTAGTCAAGTTGACTAAGACTTATTTTCTAATTGATTCTACAATCCAAATCCTAATTGAGTACTTAGTCTTTTCAACCAAGATTTACTTTCAAATACATAAATATTCTAGAGAACGATTTCCCACAAACTTTCAACTTCGACAAAAGACAACTATGATTAATTTAATTATCTTTTTAGTGTTTTTCTATCACTCATTTATCCGAGGAAGATTTCATGTTTGCTTGGATTTATTAACAGGATGTCCCTTATTACTCCCTGGCAATTTATAAAGACAATGCCACAGACATCATTGTTGTATAGGTGAACAAATGCAATAGTTCAATCTGATGGCATTACCCATAAACATGAACTAGAGGCACTATTATTGCCAAATGTTGCGAATGGTTTTGGTTTTATTCTTATTTAAAATTTATTAATCTAAGGCAATGAGAAATGAAATTCTAAACTATTCTCTTGCTTAATAAAAGAAAGAATAACTTGATCATAATAAATCTTGACTATGCAAAATTATAACTTTGAAAGTAAAAGAATTTGATTCTAATTAACATATAAAAAAAATTAATAACCCAATTAAGCTTTTAACCCACACTTGAAAATTGAAATAATCAATTCTAACTACCTAATTGAACTAAATTGCATAATTTGCACTAAACTAATTTGATTATTTTTATAAATGGAAAATGACCATTTTAATTACATGTGACTAAATTAAAATCAGTTTCTAATATCAACAATTTTATTATACTAATTGTGAAAAGAACTTTACATCTACTTGCTATTACTAATCTTAATTCTTACTTATAGATTACTTTATCAATTCACTTATTTAAATAAATAATTCTAATTTTATATTTAACTAAATACTTAAAGGGAAAATAATAACTTCCATTTTTCTCTCTGTAGAAAGTTTCTTAATTAACATGCCAAACTCTTGGATTTCAAATCTACGTTTTCTTCTACCTAATATGGTATTATTCTTGCTTCAGTGATTTTTGAATAGATTCTAATACTTTCCAGCTAAAACAAAATGAAAAGCATGATTATTTTAATGGACAGCGAATAGTTTTCTAATGAAATTAACATGCCAAACTCTTGGATTTCAAATCTACGTTTTCTTCTACCTAATATGGTATTATTCTTGCTTTAGTGATTTTTGAATAGATTCTAATACTTTCCAGCTAAAACAAAATGAAAAGCATGATTATTTTAATGGACAGCGAATAGTTTTCTAATGAATTTAAGGGAGTGATTTGATATAACTGTATCATTTAAAATTGCATTGTCTAGTGCCAATTTCAAGTCATTGTATTTATGTGTTTGAAGTGTTTAAAAAAAATTCTTTTATAACGAAATAAAGCCCGAAGCCATGGAAATTTTTCTTTTAAAAAGAAATAAAGGCTGAAGCCATGGGAGTTTTTTTGTTTTTTTTTTTTTTTTGGTTTTTTGTTTTAACAGAAAAAGGTGACAGAGCACCCATAGATTAAGTGAGAAGAGTTTTACATAAATACAGCATTCAAAATGCAGAAAGAAAATCAGAAATTACATGTCAGGGTCTTGAAAAGACCAGATAAAACATGTTATAATAAAGCATCAAAAAAAATAGTGGAGAAAATAGCTATCACCCGCGTAGACCCCCGACCACCGACCACCAACTCCCACCGAAAGACGAAAACATCACCACCGAGCAAAACAGAGGTAGAGACAGGCAAACATCAACACACCCCACCATCTCCAGCCCCCCGACATACCTTAGGCCGCTGGCGGAGCAGCCGGCAGAGCCCTTTCGTCTAGGTCCACTGTGGCCGCTGACTGATCCCCTTCCTCAAAATCTGCCAATGCATAAAAGGGCATCCCCGGGGCCATATCAGACACATGGACTCTGAGGAATCGAATGGCTGTGAAAACATCCCTTATACGCTCGCTTCTTTTCTTGGAGAGAAGAAAACAGTAGGCTCGTAGTGCATCATCTAAATCCTCACTGCAAAGGGACTTGATACTAGACTATAGGGCTCTGTAAATGACCTGTTGTGGCAGAGAATTGCGTAGAGTTGTAAGATTGAAGAGCCCTCCAATGAGAGCGTCACCTTCCTCCATGCGGTAATTAGCCATCGCCGCCTCCCAACGTTCCACTGTATAGATGTTCTTAAAGAACAAACCTGCCGCGAGGGAGTGCACATATTCACCATCCATAACAAGATCCATTATGTTAGAAAGAAGCTGTGAGACAACATCAAAATAATTTAACACTCTTCCCTCGAAACCTCTGATCCAGGCATGACCCACGATGTTTCAGACTGCGAACTGTGAGAGAGTGCAATCAGAGTCGATGAGGGTCATGAGGTCAATTGCCTTCACTCGTCCCCGTATCACCAGTTCCCAATCAAGGGCGGGGAAGAAAAGCCTCTAGTTCAGTCGCGTATCCGCCATCATCCACTTTATTCGGAAGTGAGGCAAGTGAGACAGAGGAAACAAAATGGAGAGGACAGTGAAGCGACAGAGCAAGGGGAACAAAAAGATCAGAGCCGTTAGAAACTCAAGCTTGAAAAGAGCCTAAATAAAACATGAAGACAAAAAGGATTTGAGGGCTGGCGGAGAAGTAAAGATGCTAGCGTCAGCCGCACAGATGGAGTGCTCTTCCAGTCCATAAGAGGACAAGTAGTGGAGATTACGTGTCCAAAACCGGTAGGAGAAGGTGGGAAGAATGAGCCGTTGCGCCGTCAAAGGACAACCAAGAACCAGCCAGTCTTTGCACGTCATTAACTATTAATGAGCATAAAACGAAAACAGATACGCTATCCTCCCGTTATAGATGAGACATTTGACACTATCCCAACTGTCTTAATACATTCATCCCATTAAGATCTTTGAAATGCGCTCCTGTAGAATGTCAGAGAGCCTTCAAGGAGAATAAATGTAAATATAAATGAGGCCGCTTCATATCCCAAACTGAATCCATTGGAGAATCAAACCGACCGTACTTGGGACTTGGCGACAGCTTGGAAGCTGACAAGAAACATAAATTACTCATCTGCCATGTCAGCTGATAGTAGGGAGGTCAAAAGAAAGGACAGTTGAAGATCATCATGAAGGAAGACTACAGTATCTTTATCACTGTCAATTGCGACATTGGCTAGGAAGTCCGCCACCCTGTTACCTTCCCGTAACGTGTGGGATATGAGAAAATTATCCAGTCTGTGCAGAAGAGATTTGGCCTAAGAGAGGATATAGTTCAACTTCCAATTGTCTAAACCTTTCCCTTTAATGGCATTTATAACTATCAGAGAATCGCCCTCAATCCACACGTTCCTTAAACCTTTTTCTAGCGCCAGATTAAGACCATGCACCAGAGCCCAAGCTTCTGCCTCATTGTTAGTGCCTGGGGGTAATTTGGATGCCTTGGCTGCGATCAGCTCTCCATTTTTATCCCTAATGACACATCCCGTTCCAGAAAGACCAGGATTCCCTCGGCATGCCTCGTCAATATTAAGCTTACAAAAAGGAGAAGAAGGAGTCCATTTGACTTTATCTCTATTTGTGGAGAGCTTAGGAGCTCCTGTAGTAATACCAATCCCCAATCGTCTAACTAAGGGCCAGAAAGAGATGACTTCCGCATCCCATTTTGTCCAACCCAACTTGGAGGAGTTGAAGGATCTAAGATAAACCACTGCCTGGTCGGCTAATGCAGCATCTAGTTTATCGCAAACCTAAAACACTGACCGAGCATCTAGTGAAGCCATGGGAGTTGTGGCCCATTTTGGATAGGCTATAGCCTCTTATAGGACTGCACCACAGGCCACATCCTTCTATAGGGTTGTGACCTATGTACTACAGGTTGCAGCCTCAAAGATTTTAAAAACCCTTAAATTTTTATTTATATATATATATAGGTTCTGAGCCCAGAGAGATCATTACAGGAGATCGCTTCCCATGGCTTTATTGTTGAAACCACTACTAGGAGGTCTCACTCGCCAAGGAATTATCACCTAGGCATTAGTGCCCCAGTTCAAACCCGTGATCTCATTGGCCCAGCCCACAGCCTACGAGCACAAGCACACCAACCTAGCGAAGGATCCATGAAGGCACACGCACACAGGTACATGCACACACACACACACATATTTTGTTGGGGTTAGTCAAGTTTTTAGCCTCGTCTAATCCCATAGAGACCCTTATGGGGATCTCTTCCCATGGCTTTATCGCCGAGACCACTACTAGGGGTCTTAGTCCCCAAGGCATTAGCACCCCAGTTTAAACCTGCAAGCTCATTAGCCCAGCGAAGGCCCACAGCCTACGAGCATGCCAGCCTAGTGAAGGATCCATGAAGGCACATATCCTACGAGCACCACAGCCCATGCTAGCCTAGTGAAGGATCTGTGAATGCACATATCCTGTGAGCACCACAGCCCACAGCCCAGCAAAGGCAAGGGCTGTGAGCTCTTTGGCCCAGTGAGGATTTGAACCTTGATGGTGACCTTGATGGTGTGGCCCAGTGAGGGTTTGAACCTTGATGATGGTGATCACCGCAACTAATTTTTTCTCTATTAAACATGCATATATAAATTGGAAGGAAAATTCCAGAATATATAAATGTAAAAATAGAGATTTGTAATTCTATGCAATCACAACTAAGGATACTTTTAGATGAATTGTTACATCTACTGATAATGAGCTTCCTATATTGCATACAAAACATAACATATTGAAAGAAGAATTAAGATTTTCATATCAAGGAAACTTTGTATTTTTCCATAATTGAAAAACTCTAATTTAATCTTATGAAGCCATAGAGAGAGAGATTATTCATCTAAAGACTCAATTAATTTTCTTTAGAAAACCAACAATACCAAAACATAAATGAGCAAGTCTAGATCACATACCTATTGCTCACAAACAAATCCTACTCCATCCAAAAGTAAGAACACCCTTCCCAATTCAAATATTTTCCCAATTAATGATCACACCCTTTTTTCACCCCCACTCAGTCATATTTATACTTAAAATTTATTTTCTTACCTTCTTTTTTTTTTTCTTTATCCTTATCTTTATTTTATCCTTATCAAAATATATTTTTATATTTCCTTTACTTTATTCTATCTTTATATTTGTTTTTGTTTTAATTTATATTCCTATGTTTATCATTAAGAAAATTTATCCAAAATCTTTTATTTAGTATTTAAAATATCTTATTTATATTTTATTCAAAATTATATATATTCCAATCTATTATTTATTTTTATAATTTATTTGTTTGCCATTTATAGAAATTAAAGAAGTCTTAGTTGCATATCCACAATTAATAATTGTTTAATAATTTAAAAATATGGACACTTAGGGTTCAAGGGTTAGGGTTATGCAATAGAAGTTTGATGTATGCTATGTTCTGTACCAGACCAGATTCATTGGGATGAAGTTAAGAGAGTTTTGAAATATTTGTGAGCTACCTTAGAGTATTCCTTGTGTTATCATAGTAGTTTGATTGGAGATAAACATTCCCTTGATATTCGTGGTTATGTGGACTCATATTGAGCTAGAGATGTTAATAGTAGAAGATCCACTAGTGCTTATGTGTTTAGTTTATTCAGTGGTGCCATTTGTTGGACGAGTAAGCAATGGGTTGTGGTTGTTTTGTCCACTACTAAGGCTAAGTATATGGCAGCTACTTGTGCCTATAAAGAATTCATTTGATTGAAGAGATTATATTTAGATGTTGGGTTGAATTAGGGTGTAGTTACTCTTTATTGTGATAGTCAGGTGTAATTTGTTTAGAAAAGAACCTAACATTTTATGCAAGGACCAAGCACATAGATGTGTACTATCATTTTGTGAGATATATGGTTAAAGATGGAAGGGTGAAATTAGAGAAAGTACAAACTTTGATGAATGTCGTAGATGCTTTAACCAAGCCTGTGAGCACAAAGAAATTTAGATGGTGTTGGTGTGAATAGAGTATATTACCTAACTGGTTCCACATTAGGTCATATTCACACTTGTGTTGATAAGTTTACTTAGGGCATACTTAGGGTACACTAAGGATAGTTATCTCTTTGTGTCTCAAATCATAAGATTAAGACACATGTCATTATCTTATGTTGTCATGTGTTTCACTTTAGTCTATATAACCAAAGGCTTCTCGTTGTAATATTAAATTCATTCATGTATATTGTGTATTTGCATCATTTGATATAATAGAATTATTCTTTCATATTGGGTCTCTCTTGTGCCTTCATTGAAGCTCCTAGATCTTGGTGGCTACCTCCATAGCCAAATCTTGCATGGTATAGAGCATTCTATACCAACTCTTACAGTTTTTTCCGCTACTAAGGCTCAATATATGATAGCTACTTATGCCTATAAAGAAGTCATTTGGTCAAAGAGATTGTATTCAAATGTTGAGTTGAATTAGAGTGTAGTTACTCTTTATTATGATAGTTAGAGCACAATTTGTTTAGCAAAGAACCTGACATTTCATGCAAGGACCAAACATATAGATGTGCGGTATCATTTTGTGAGATATATGGTCGACGATGGGAAGATGAAATTAAAGAAAGTAAAAACTTTGATGAATGTTGTAGATGCTTTAACCAAGCCCATGAGCATAGAGAAATTTATATGGTGTTCATAGTCTATGGGCCTCTCAGCCCCTAGCAGTTAGATTCTATGATGGTATGTTTCCTTTGGCTCTTACAAGATATTCGCCAAGTGGGAGAATGTTGGAAGATAAGATGTCTCAGGCTTTCAAATTTCTTAGAATTATTTATTTATTATTTAACATTTTCCTGCAACATTGCATATTATTGTATTTTATTTTATTTTATATTTATGCTCTAGCATAAATGAGGCACGGAATTTTGAGTTGGCATTATGTGTCACATATCAATGCTTTGTGAGGTGTTGTAAGAGGTATTTAATTTGGGTTTTTTAGTAGATTTGGGGCTCCTACTTTTGTGGGATCCTATGATAGCTTATGACAAATTCTTGTGACACATAAGAGCTTAAAATAAAAGAAGTTACTTTGAAATCTGGACTAGCTATGACAAACTTTATTATTTGTCATGAAGTGCATTTTTTGAGATGGAGAATAATGACAAGTTGGGCATCTATGTTGGGTGGGTTAAATTAGTAAGTTATGAAAACTATAAGAGTGTAAGAAAATATGTCATTTTTAGCTTGTTAGTGGGAATCTCCAAAGGGGGTTTTGGCACACAGTCTAAAAAACCACAAACAATTTCCATCTTGTTCACTTGTCTATAAACTAAGTGCTTAAGGAGTTGTAATGTATTGAGAGTTTGCAGGTGTTGCTGGAATGCTTCGAAATCACACCAAGTTTAACACGTTCGTGATACTCCTCTAAAAGTTTAATAGTCAAGTGTGTTGTAATCTTTTGTTGATGTCATAATACATTGAGCAAGTTTTGGAGTGGCAATTTTCTCCACAAAAGATTTTCCTCGCATAATTTTGGTGTTATGCATTAAATGTTTTATGTTGA
The DNA here is from genome assembly GCA_027924645.1 of Cunninghamia lanceolata. Taxonomy (NCBI): domain Eukaryota; kingdom Viridiplantae; phylum Streptophyta; class Pinopsida; order Cupressales; family Cupressaceae; genus Cunninghamia; species Cunninghamia lanceolata. The sequence goes on from BSBN01000229.1 coordinate 965,860, forward strand.
TTTATGTGTTTTTGCATAATTTCTATAATAGTTTAGATCTGATTTTAAAAAATTTGTACAATACTCCTCTCAAGGTTTAATATAGAAAGTTGATTCTCATACACTTGCTTCCTTACAATAAAAGGAAAAATTGAACAAATTATTTATCATACATAATGTTTCGAAACTAGTTCATTGTTGCTGTTTTGTTGGTGACTTTGACAATTGTTATTGGCTGTTGGTGCCTCAGGTACTGCTCAATACAGTTGGTTACAGATAAACATAAGGATATGCTAATGTATTCTTTGCTGTTTTGCATTGTCTAGGTTGTTGCTGTTCTTACAGCTGTTAACTTATTTGTAAATTTCTGTTGTGCTTCATCCAATATAAAAAAGACATTATAGAAGATGTTTCTAAATTCTTAGGACAAACTTTAATCTTTAAAAATTAAAAAGATCATATTTCATTTAAATTTTCATTTATTAATGGAATGCAATTTCTAGGTAGTTTTAACCCCCCTACCAAGCGATACTTCATAAGAAAGCAGTTCATATGACAGGCTTTTTAGACTTATCAATCCCGCAAGTTTCTAATTTTGTAAAATTTGTTTAAATTATCAATGCTAACAGTGACAATAAAGCTCAACTATTTTTTAATTTATTCTTTGTTAAAATTATTATATAATTTTTTTGAATCGTTTAAAATTGATATGCATACATATTGAACTGCAAGGTCGTAAAATCTAAATATAAACAGAAATATATCGTTATATGCAATCAGAAACTTCAAAACTCATCCTTCACTTGTGCTCAACATAGAAACAATACCAGTAACTAATACCAAATTCCTGCTATAAATTTAGACCATCTAATTTATTGGTTGGAATGTTTACTTACAATGCCAAGGGTATATCAAGTCTTAATTTCCAGTGTCTGCATTTCTTTAAAAATTGATGCGAGCCCTTTAACCAGCAGGATGCTTCTGTCACAAACACAGACAATACCTAAATAAAAAGAAACGAGTGCAGCCAAGTAGTTTTAAGATTTTTTAGTCTCTAATACAACAGGTACAATGGAATGATACCTAATGGCTAAAAGAAGTTGACTATATAATAACCTCTTTGTTTGTTTTTTTTCATAGGTTTCTGGATTTAATTGTGTAGGTTTTTTATTTTTATATTATCGACGTTTTCCATCACACTCTGTGATTCATCATTAGCGATTCCCTTTTTGAACATTACTGATGAAGTGTGATTCAAAATGTCAATAATATAAATAAAAATTCCTACATAATTGAATCCAGAAACTTCTGCAACAAAAAATTATAAAATGTAGAAAACTAATGTTTCTTATATAACAAGATGTCAGCTAAAAAAAGAAGTAATACCTCTATCCTCTGTACGCTTATAATGCTATGTTCTTGCTATTATCCAGCCTCCCTATAACCCAAAGCAAGTTGGTAAAGCTTAAACAGGGCTGTCGAAATCTCATCGATTGATAACCAGAAATCGACCATAGACAAAAATGGAAAGATTGAAGCAGTCGATAATGTTCAGTCTAATGCGTCAAACGGATCAGTCTAAAGAGGGGGAGTCGAAAAAATTTAAACAGTGACACACCAATTAGATGGAGCAAGCTATCAAACCAGTAGAGTAGCTAACAAAACTAGCAAAAGTTAGTGAAAAAATTTTGTGCTTAGTAGTTGCTGGGCAACTCTCCTTTGGCGGAATGAGAATTAAACTAGACAACAGAGAGCACACTATCAATCTCTGTCTCCTGATAAGTCTATGTTTCTTCCCGCCAGAAGAAGGGTTGCCCAGCAAATGCTCAGAACACAAACTAATAACTCTATCCAACAATACCCACACCATATCCACAGCATTGCAGAGAGGTTTAAGTAGTTTAACAGAAAAGGATATCCTAGAAAAAGGAAGCATATACCTCCTCCAGATGGGTCATGTTGCATTGCCCGATCAAAAAAGTGGCACATTCTCTGTATCTTCCAGATGCTATCCTCATTGCCTTCAGCTTTCATTGTCATTGAATAGCTTGAATGGGCAATGGGAAAGATGCCTCATGGGACCGTAATATATTCTGGGTGAAATAGCTTTAAGGCCAGAGAATTCCAACCAAACAAATGTGATTCTCCTCATAGACTTTGTTCCACCTAAGGGCATATCCAAAGCGCATATACCTGGACGAGAGACCCTTTCAGTCCAAGGCGCTGACTATAAAAATCTTTGGCGAACAGTTTTACTTCCACTATAATCTATTTCATTCCTTAATTTGGCTCTTGTTTAGACTTTGGTTTTTTTTGGAAAAGAAAAGGAAAGACTTGAGAAAATTTAGGCATTGTTTTTATACCAAAAGTTATTTTTAATAAATAAATTTGTGGGAAGAAAGGCCTAAATTTGATGGATGTATGGTTGTATTTAGACATTTTTTCCCTAAAATACAATCAAATTTTAAAAAGATTGTATCATACGAAAGGAGAGATTTTGGATAGACTGTGAAAATTTATATAGAATTGTGATGATATATATATATTTGGCTTATATATAATTTTACTTATACTAAGGTATGTCGTAGTATTTTAAGGGCATCTTTGAATGGATAGCTGTCATAAAAAAAATTGCTTGACACGCAGGGTCAACTGCCAAATTTAAGCCTTGGACTCGGAAGCATTTAAAGCAATGATTATAAATTAATAATTTAAAGTAATTAAGTATTGGGCATTTTAATTGAAGTGGTTGAAGTTTGATTATGAGTAAAGTATTAAGAGCTGTAATGATGAAAAATGTATATTTAGTATTTTTTTGTGTTATTTTGGACTCCCTTTGACCTATTTGTCTTAAGTGTAATTGCTAGTGTGTAAATGACATATCTTGGTGTAAAAGTTGGCAAATGACATGAGCTTTGATTGATATTATGGGCCCAAGCTAAACCTTTTCTAACTACCCATTATTTGTTGACTTAATTGCAACATATTTGAATTGGTGCGATATGGTGTGGTATAAAAGGACAAACCCTACATCATTTGAATTATCTAGGAGGATCTAGCAAACATCTAGCAAGCATTCAAAGGACTATCTTATGACATCAACAACATTATTATGTATCAACATCAATAGAAACAAAATAGGCATTTGCATGATTGCTTGAAGTGTCTTTGGTCTTGTCAAAACCATTAAATTAGCTCCAAGGGTTTAACTACGGAGAACAACCCTTGCATAGAAAACTCCCTCTATATATATAAATACCTGGTTTAATTTCACATTGTAGGTTCAAATAATTGAGGTAGACATTTTTTTTTAAGATCAGAGACTCTCATATCAAATCCACAAAAAAGGGTCAAATTCGTAGATAAGAGATCAATTATGTAGACACATTTAGATCATTTCTATAGCAACGGAAATGACATGTAGAGTGAAGAACAATTGATTTAGTAGTTTGACAATAGTCCTTTGATAGAGTTATGAGCAAGGAATATAGTGCAAATTGTCATAGATTATTTGTCATCAAACCCTATAGCTAAAAATCTTTATTTTATTTATTAGTTTTAGTAATTATTTATGAACATGTTTATGTAGCATACAATTGTTTGAGCTCTAATATCTAGGTGTACACTTATTTATTATTACACATTTTCTTTAATTTACCATAGATATTCTATGTAGGGTAGTTTTATTTCCCTACTTAAATTGTTGACTAACGTTTCTTACATCACTAAGGGTTTATTATTGCTAGTGATAACTTTCAGAAACCCCCCCTAAAAAAAGATATAAAATCTTAGGAAATCTTTCATTTTTTTGGAAAAAAAAATTAATTTATATTGGCGAATCTTTCCTTTTTTTTCAAAAAAATATTAATTTTATTGGCAAATTTTTTTAAATCACTAGAAATTTGTAGAAAATCTTGGCGAATAGATTTATGAAAAATAGGTAAATGCATTAATTACCATGGTGAATCCTTCCTTTAAAAAAAATTAAATTCCTATGGAAAAGTAAGGGCCTGAGGGTTGCAGTGATTGACTAGTTTAAGGTGTAGTGCTCATGTCTATAATTCCTTAATTCCTTAATATGTTAAATCAAACATTGAATATTAAATTGGCCCTAAATTATTTTTTACCATCATTGATTTTATTTATAGTCTAATGATTTGGGTTCTATTCTGTGGGCCAAAATGTACCACAGAGCTCCAATGCCCATGGGGCCTAAAATCGCATTTGGATCATTGAGATCAATGGCCCAAATGCAATTTTGAGCCCCATGGGCATTGGAGCTCTGTGGGTACATTTTGGCTCATGGAATTTAATTCTAGCCATTATATTATAAATTAAGATTAACAACACAAATACAATTTCGGGCTCAATGGGCATTGGAGCTCCCTGGGTACATTTTAACACATGGAATACAACTCCAACCATTAGATTATAAATAAAATCAATAGTAGTGATTAAAAGTTGGTGATATGGCCCTAAAGTAACCAATAATTATATAATATTATTGGTGAATTAAATTCATTTTCTACTATAACATAAAATTTAAGTGAATCTGATCTAATTAGGTATCGAATATTGTGGCAAATTTTTGAGTTTAAAGTTTAATAAAATAAATGTTCTGGCGATTTAACCAGGACTAAAATAAAATTTTGTAAAAATCTGGCGATTTGGATCGCCTTACATCTTACACTATTAGCTAAATTTTGAATCCCCAGTGTTAACTATTAGCCAATTGGCAAATATTAGCCACTAAAAAATTACTGCGTATTGTGGTTTACTCTTCAACACAAGGGTTTCAAATGTGATATTTTTATTGGTCATCTTTTATTTCAAATCTTATTAGGGCTTGGATCCACCCTCATTCATGTTTTGTTGTGCTATCTTGATTAGGGTTTAGACTTTCATTGTTCACTAACCCTACCAAACCACCCTTAGATTGTGTATTATTGCAAGATCTTTTATCTTGCATCCTTATGAGTCTTTACCTTGGGATTACCTTCATGCATATATATCAAGGATTATATGGTGTTTAGTGAAAGCATGAAACAATATCAACCTTTTGAATAACACATTTGTTTGGATGGTTCTATTGAACCTAGTTGGATAGAACAAGTGTTGAACTCAACCATCATGTGGCATGAACAATGTGATTATTGACACAATTTATCATCATGGCCTTTTCTAGCTCTCTTTGTAATTGTTTGGTCCCTTGTTGATAGTTGATCCAGGAATTTCCTTTTAATGGGTCCTATTAAAAGGTTGAGCACTATAATCATATCCCTCTAATCTAATTAATGTCTATGTGCTTGTGACCAAGCTCTGATTTTATACCCATGATAGCCTATGAGTTGTTATCATGCCTATTTGTTTATTTGCCTAAGATTCAAATCTTTTTTCTCATGGGCTTTGTCTTGTTAATTAGTTTTAAATCCCAAATCCAAGTTCTATATAGGTTGGATTTGTCGAAGCCTCTTGCATTTGATGTCATGTTATTGTAGTGTCTGGGGACTTTGCAAACTCATTATTTTTATGCATTCTAGTTGAGTGATAGCTTGTGGTTTGTAATTTATTTGAAATCTACAGTGCCTATGTATGGCAATCCTAAGCCTGTTAAATACTAGTGTTTAGACAGTAAATTGCATCCAAATTCTAAATGCTATCACACTCGATCATTTGTGAACCTCACTCCCCTATGAAATATAGTTTACCAATAGCTTCATGTCTAGATAGTGATAAGGTAAATTTTGTGGAACCCATACATGGTGGACTTAAGCCATATATATTAGAATTCAGAGGATTTCTCTTGTCCATTATTAAACTTTCTTCCTACTCCTAGGTAAGTGCAAGAAGTTGGGTCCACTTTTTGGCCAAAAAGTGGAAGTATTTTTCTTAAAAATTAAAGTTTGTCATAGTTGGAGTAAAACTTTGAAGCACTTACACATAGAATATTAACATGGTATAAAAATATGAAATGTAGGATTTTATTTCTAGTTTTTAAATATATAATTTATCCTAATACCTAGATGATACAAGTTAGTTTTGTATAGGATGTAAAAAAAGTAGTGTTTTTAAAGTCATATGTTTTGGGCCAAAACATGCACGTGTATGACCAACATAATTTGATCTAAATGAAAGTATTTTTCTAATTCCTTTTGTGGAAAGATGCATATGATACTAAAGTTTGGTCAAGATATTTTTTATAATTTTTTAATAAATACTTTTTTATTAATTTTTGACTGGCCCTAATTTGTGTTTTTTAAACCCCTCATGTACAACCCACATAATTTGAGTTGTAGAGAATGATTTTTAGATTGGTTAGACATAATTTTTTTGAAAAAAAATTCAAAATCAAAAGTTATTAAAAAAAATAGTAATATATGTCATTTCAAGTTTATGAGTCCCTTTGTTTAAAAATTAATTTACAAATAGAAAAATATATCCAATAGTAAAAAATTATATATTTAAAAACTAGACATTATCATCTGTAATGGGTTTTAATTTGGTCCAAAAATTATTAAAAAAAAGATGCCAGCCATATTGCTAAAGTCAGTTTTTACTCTTGTTGTTAACATGGCATTGTACTTACAAGTCCAAGGCTAAGCGTTGGGTTTCTAAGCCTAAAACCAAACAAAAACCATGGGTTTCAAATTTAAAATTTTATGGAACACATACTCGCTTAGAAACACATACCTATACACTCAAAACCACGACTCGATAGCCTAGGGTGGTCAATTTAGCTTTGGCACACACACGGACCCTCTCTCCTTGCCACAGGGAAAACATCCACATCACTCTCACTCTCATGAAAGTAGCTAGTCAAGAGGAGGTGAGACATGGGGGTGGTCTGGCTCATTTGAGAGTTGGACTTCGCTGAGAGTAGTCAACCAGTCCTAGGGCCTTTGTTGTGCATTTGTTTGGATGTGGTGTCCTATGACCGTTGTAAAAATAACTATATGACCTGAAGGGTCACTAGTCACCGTTCTTCTATTTGAGTTTCTAAGGTTCCAACATTGTGTGGGTTGACTATTGTTTTCATTGATGTTCCTTTCAAGTTGGCATTGTTGTTCAAACTATAGGATGATAGCCTGTATTTGGACTTCTCTTATCATTTCTTGTTGTTGTTGAATTATCTATTGATCTTGTTGTTGTCTAGGGTGGATCTCCTTTATCTCATCGAGGATTTCCTTCACCCACTCACCTCTAAGTTCAGGGCACATTCGTGAGCCTAAACAAGAGAGAGATGGTTAAAGCTAACTTTGCCTTCACCTAGGGTTTCTACTTAGGGTTCATGTGACCTAAGGTTTGACTTTGTTTGACCTTGTGTTGACCTTGTGATGAAATCAAGGGTTTGTAAGCACTCTACGATGCTAATGTTTTTGTTCTTTTCAGTTTTTGTATGCATGCAAGCCTATATGAATGCAAAGCAATTTTTTTGTGCTTTTTTCTATTCTAGGAATTAGAAAATGTATTCAAAATAGTATGAGATTACCTAATGCAATTGAATCTATGTTTTTGGTTTTGTTTTATGAATAAGTGGAACAATTTACTCTAGGAAAGGGAAATTGCTTTTAAATGAATCTAATCTATGAACTTTTGAAAGAAAACTACTTTAACAATACAAATCTACTTAGCCTATCAAGGAAAAAGCAACATGCATTTACTATTCCCAAGAGCAAAGTTTGATTATCTAATTGTACTATGAAATAAAATCATGAAGGAACCTAGAGTAAAGAGACGCATGAGCCTTCACTACCCTCAGAAATCCTTGTATGGCAACCTCTAATCCTCTTGCAGCATCAGGGTGTTCCTCTTGGCAAAAAATAAGAAAAGGGATGCAAAAAAGATTTTGAAGCTGAATGAGAGCTTGATGAGCACTATGGCTTGTGGTGTGAGCAGTGTATTGATGCAAAATGATCTTTTAACAAAGCTAGATAAGACAACAATAAAAAGCAAAAGGCTTGGATGTCCTGTGTGAGCATATGGATGCTTGATTGGAGAGCAATAACCTGCAAGAACTATGTGCACAAATGAAATTGCCTCTCTTTGTGCTTGAGGGAAGGGGGTATTTATAGGTTTGAATAAGGGATGAGAGGTGGAGAGGAAGAAGAGTTAACTCCCTTTTATTGAAGAGTTAACTTAGAAGACACAAAAGTGATCTAGGCTAAAATTGGAGTGATCTAACCAATTATAACTTATCACTCAAGAAGAAATGGAGTTAGAGAATGCATGAGTTAATAACTAAAGATAAAAATAAGCTAAATATGCATGGGTGGATGCATGAAAAAGTTAACTCTATATTTGGGACAAAATTTCATTCAAACAGGAAGAACGGGTGAAAGCAGAGCTATTTTTGGTCAAAAACTTGAGTTAATTCACAGCTAGAAAAGATGGTAGGGTCGCCACTTGGTTGCCCCTTTAACCAGTCAGGGTAACCCAAGGTGACCCATGGGTGACCCTCGAAGGAGGGGTCCTGGGTGAAAGCTCAGGATGGGAGACGAAAGAGGAGGAGAAAAGAAGGGTATCTGCCTCCAGAAATAGGTCAATCAAGGGTCAAAAACCAAATCTCGACTTGCAAATGTAGGATCTCCTGAGGGAGATCTGGAAATAATGGGGGAGATTTGTACTAGATGACTAAAACTAAAAACTAAAAGTTGGAGATGGCTTGGGATGTCCTCTAGAGAGCTCCTAGGGGTGGGAATGGATGAAAAACACTGGGGAGAGGTGAAAACACAACAAATGGATGAATACAAGGCTTAGGTATGAAGTCGTAAGCACAAGAAACACAAATTGACAAGTGTTGAAAAGTGTTGAAAGTGAAGAAAGGGATAGAATGACAACGGGGAAACAACAAAAGGAAGAAGAAACCACATGCTACCAAGAGAATCGTTGCTGAGAGGGCATTATTTCACACTTACATGTACGTGACAAGGATTGTGAGTCATCATTGGGGTCCTCATGGAGGCCGTGCATGATTTTGGTGCTTGCAATACCTGATCTAAAAAATAATAGGTACACATACTAAAAAGAAACGGGTACCTATTTTGAAAATGGGTACCCATTTTGAAATGTGTACCCATTTCTTTTTAGTATGTTTTCAGCCTAATTTTAGCTTTTTGGAATGGGTACACATTCCTAATGTAACAGGTACCTATTTAGGAATGGGAGCCTGAACCGAAATAGGTACTTGTTCCATATAGGTAGGAGTTTAGGTTTGGGCTCATGTTCCTAAATGTGTACACATTTTTTACAAAATGGGTACCCATTCTTGTTGATATTTTTTTCCCCCATAAGACTTCCACTAACCAACTTCTTGCACCCACCCTCTTGTGATCTTACTAAACCCCAAAGGCCTTATGAAATATAGTTAGGTGGTGGCTTAGAGTTTGATGGCATAATTTAAAATTTGTGGAGCTTGTGTAGTCCAAACCCAAGTAGAATATAAGCTAGATTTGAGCCAACAATTCACATCCAAAATCTAAATGTTACTTTATTCCTAGACCTAGCTTGCTCTTTACATTGTGGTAGAGTGGCTATTTCAATTTCAATACATCAAATGCTTCACACCTTTGATTGTGTTGTCTATAATTTTGTTAGCTGTCGTTGCACCAAAAGATCGACCTATTAATGCCCGATACAACCACTTGACTTAACAAGCATGGGAGGCAGTTAAGCCCTTGTCACAAACCACCGCAGCGCAGCGCTGAACAAGGAGACCAAGGGTCACACCTTGCAACAATCCCCCCAGCGAAAGCGCGGGGTTTGAACCCGTGACCTCGGCTCTGATACCAACTGTTAGCTGTCATTGCACCAAAAGATTGACCTATTAATGCCCGATACAACCACTTGACTTAACAAGCACGGGAGGCAGTTAATCCCTTGTCACAAACCACCATACCGCAGCGCTGAACAAGGAGACCAAGGGTCACACCTTGCAACAAATTTATCTACATGGAGCTTGAGGAAGAAAAGAAATTGATGTTAGGACCCCTTAGTCCTAACTTATTTCCTATTATAATAAAGGATTTGGATGCATATGCTTTGTAAGTCATCCCTTGAGCTATTATGGAATATGAATAATCCCATATGCTTAGGAAATAGTACTTAGCCTTATTAGAACATGTAAAAATATAAGGCTTAGGGTATTATTTGAGGATTTTCATAAATATATTGTATTGAGTGTTGCCCAAAGGAGGTTTCCCTCTCAAAGAGACTAGCAATATTTTGTAACAAATTTTTAATAAATCAATACAGTAATATTTATTGTGTTTCAACTTGAGCATTTATTTTTTTTAGTCATGCTTTTTCAACTAATCTATTGTAGGAGGTTCCTCACATTTGGTATTAGACCTCTTTCTAGGGCCATGTTTGTTGCAACATTTGTTTCCTCTTGAGGCGTGTACAATTGTCCAATGTATGCTCTCACCTCACCCTTTTGGGATCTTGGTGACTAGAAAGTGGTTAAAGCAGTAACAACATTGAGTTTTTCCCTAAAAATTTACCAATTTTTTGTTTCTAATCAAATATTTTTTTATTCTATAGGCTAGAAACCCTATACTAGGGGTTTTAAAATAAGCACAAAAGAGTTGTCATTCTAGGAAAGGTTGGATTCCCATATAACTTGCAATGAAAATATGAAGGGGTTACCCTCCAAAACCACACTATCAGAAAACTTTTGTTTGCAATCTTGTGCTTCCATGTACCCTTAGATAATCAGAAGATCCCTTAGGATTTTTTGAAACCTAACTAGATAGGAATCCATCAGTCATCTATCGCATGTGATGCATAGGTAAATAATTAGCCCAAGGAAGTTATTCACACCAAACTAGATCCACAAGAATTTATATATTTTTGGTCTCATAGACAAGATATTCCCTATAGAGACCTTGTTTTCTTTCCTCCCCTATACATCCTAGCATATTTGATAGGTAACAACAACCATTAGCAATAACTATTAGCTGTGAAAACTAGTAACCATTTTAGGATTGAGGAGCAACAGAAGTTTTTCTAGGTTTTAGAAACAACAGAGTAAACAATATAGAGTATAGAAGTATTCTTTTTGTGTTTTAGAAACAATAATGTTCAAAAGTAGTTTTCTAGGTTATATAAATAACAAAGCAAAAAAGCCATGTTTTTCATTTTAATAAAAAATAATAGAAGTTCATGTAGTGGAGTTTAAATAGAAAAATAAAAATAGGGCCAATGTATTTTGATCCAAACATCACAAAGAAAAAAGTTCAAAGATTTTCCTCAAAGGGGCCTAGAATTTAAAAACCCTAAAATTACAAAAAAAAATGAAAAAAAAGTAATTTTTTGAATATTTTCCATTTTTGGTTGACTGTCTCATTGCACACATCTCATTGCACCAATCATTTTGAGATCTATTTTTGGAAACCTTTTCAAGCACCCCAAGTACCTCGTGGTTGTGTCTACTTTCTCTAGCACCCATGAAATTGACCAAAACTTTGTAGAATTAGAGACTCAAAATTAAGAATTGACAAAAATGGTTCAGGGGCCAAATGCTTAAAATGCAACTCTCAACAATTGCCTCAATATCAAACAACCGTCTAAGAGTGGAAGTTTGTTTGGATACACAACTAATGGCCCAAAATTAGACTTTCCTAGATTTGATGACATAGATCTTACTCATTGGCTTTATCAATTTTAATAGTACTTCAATATACATAATAATTATTTAGTCAAAAGGGTTCCTATTGCATCATTCTATTTAGATAAAGAAGTTGTCTAGTGGTATCAATAGTATCTCAAGTCTAATGATGAACCCACTTAGGAAAACTTTGTCAAATAATTGTCGGTTCGGTTTGGCCTAAGTGCATATGAGGATTTTATGGGTGATCTTAATAGCTCCATTAAATAGGCATAGTTCATGAATATCAAATCAAAATTGAGTGCCTTGCTAATCACACTCAAGGCTTAGCTAACTCTTTTTTCCCAAGCTACTTCATCATTAGCCTTAAGGATCCAATATGCTCTAAGGTCAAAATGTTTAAATCAAATAACATGATAGAAGCTTTGCGTTTGGAAAATTTTGTTGAGGATAAGCTCATGGCTCAATATCACTTTTCAACTCTAGCTCCCTTTAATAACATAATACCACCATGTCCTCTTCTACCACAACCATCAAAGACCACTCCCATTAAATGCCTCACTAAGGATAAAATACAAGATTGAGAAGAAAAGGGGCTATGTTATAACTGTGATAAAAAATTCACATGGGGCCACAAAAGTGTGCAACTCCTCAATGTTGAGTTTCCTCTAGATGAAGAAGAGTGGGAATATTCTCCAAAATATCAAGAAGAAGAACTTCCTGCCACCAATTCCTCTCATATGGACTTCCATCTAGAATTTTCTATCCATGCTCTAGAGGGAGTCACCACTCAAACTATGAAAGTCAAAGGGTATTTGAAGAAGATTCCCCTCACCATTTTCATTGAATCTAGTAGCCACCCATAACTTCATTGATCTGTAACTTGCCAAACAAGATTATTGCTTTGTGTATCCCTACTTTAACTTTGAAGTTACATGATTGCTAATAGTGGAACCTTACCTTGTAAAGAAAAATGTATAAATGTTTGATTTTTTGTGGGGATTGTAACCTCTATTAAAATATGTTTTTCTCACCTTTGGGTGGTTGTGATGTAGTTCTTGGGACTCAATGGCTCCATACCATAGGTCCCATCTTATTAGACTTCTCTGAACTTTAGATGCAATTATTAGATAATGGGTAGAAGTACACCTTGAAGGGTCCTAATTCTATATCTACTAGTGTTATCAACTCACATCAGATGGAAAAGCTTCTTAAGAAAAAATTGAGCCTTGGGATCATTGCTTAGTTCTATGCCATTTAGTTTATCCCTTCTAATTCTAGCCCTCCTACATACCAGATTTTCAATAAGCATCCCTCAGTATTTGCCAAGCCTATAGGGTTTCCACCCCAATTTATGGAATACCATCACATTCACTTCTTCTAGGGAGTGCACCTCCTCACATTGACCCTTGTAGGTGTTTAGTACTTCAAAAAATAGAAATTAAAGAGTTGATACAAGAACTCTTTAAGGCTACTATCATTCATCCAAGCTTGAGTCCATACTCTTCACCTGTGTTGCTTGTTCATAAAAAAGATGAATCTTGGAAAATTTGCATTAGATTCCAATAGTTGAACAAACTCACCATCAAGGACAATTTTCCCATTCTAGTGATTGATGAGCTTCATGGTGCCCAATGTTTCTCCAAGTTGAATATGTGCTTTGGCTATCATCAAAATTTTCTCAATGAAGTATATATCCTAAACATAGCCTTCCTCACTCATGATAGACACTATGAGGTTTTGGTCATGCACTTCAAGTTCACTAATGCCCCATCCACCATCCAAGGATTAATGAATAAACTTTTCCATCCCTTCCTCTAGAAATTCATCTTGGTCTTTGCTAATGTTGTTTTAATCTATAACAAAACTTGGGTGGAACATTTGCATCACCTTGATGTGATATTCCAAGTTCTTGTACAAATAATTGGTTATGTGCTAAGCACTCCAAGTGCTCCTTTGGTCAATAGGAAATGGATTACCTTGGACATATTGTCTCCTTAACAAGTTTAGGCCATGAAAACTTGGCCCACACCCAAGACCCTTTAGAGCTTCTGTGGATTTTTGGGTCTCACTAAATGTTGTCATAAATTTATCAAGGATTATGGAAAAATTGTTGCTCCATTGTCTTCCTTGCTCAGAAAGGATTTCTTCTCTTAGACCTGAACTACTAAACATTCCTTTGAGGTCCTTAAATAGGTTATGTGTAAAACCCCTATTTTTTCCATACCCAATTTCTTCAATCCACCTGTCATTGAAAGTGATGATTAAAAATTATAAAAGGAATTGGTGTTTTCTTCACCAACAAGGCCCTTGCTAGGTGTAATTTGGTCTACTCCACCTATGAGAAAGAAATGGTGGCCATCTTACGTGAAGTTAACAAATGGTAGTCATATTTGGTTGGAAAACATTTTTATATCAAAATTGATCATTGTATTCTAAAATATTTCTTAGAGCAACGGGTATCCTCCCTGGCTTAGAAAAAATGGATTACTAAACTCATGGGATATGACTATGAGATCACCTATAAGAAGAGAAAAGAGAATGTGATTGATGTTTCTCTCTCTCATAAGTTTGAATACCATGTGTCCCTTTGTACAATTTCTATCCGATTATCATAATAGCTACAAGATCTCCAAAAAGAATGGCACTAGGACTTTCCACACAATGTCTCATTGACCAAATTTTGGTTGACCCTACTTGATCACCCAACTACTCTTGGAATGGTAAAAATTTGTGGTATAAAGGACACATGTTATTACTTCCCAAATCTTCTTTGTGTCCTATGGTTCTTTTCAAACTACATGCATCTTCCTTGGCTAGTCATTCAAGTTTTTTGAAAACATATGAGTGGTTGCATCATAATTTATTCTAGCAAGAGCTTAAGGAGGATACCAATTAGTTCATTGTTGAATGTGATACATGCCAATGTCACAAGGGTGAAATAATGGAAACTCCAAAATTGCTCCAACCATTGCTCATTCCTACTTGGATTTGGATGGATAATTCCATGGATCTCATTGAGGTCCTTCCCAAGTATAATTGAAAATCAGTCATACTTGTGTGATGGATCACCTCTCCAAATATTCCCACTTATGTACCTTGGCCCTGTTATATAGAAAAAGAGGGTTTTTTTATTCAATGGATAGTTTAATTAGATCCTCCTTTCACTACATACATTCAAGGACATTAAACCTTGAGTTTAATCACAACTTTTGCAAGAGGACTCAGCTACAGGTTTGGTGTCACTTGGAATGACAAGGAAATTTGGAATTTGTTGATTAATGTGTTAACTTTAGTCCGATTAAGCCTAAAACCCTAATTTTGCAAAATCATAAACAAACAGATGAAAATTGACAAATGCTCACACAGGAAGACACTAAATGTAAATTAGAGACATACCAAAATTCAGGTTTCAGAAGGCAAAAATTTTAGGGACAAAAGAGTAGGCGCCCTTGTCCAATGTACTGCTTCTTCTGAGGGCTTCGGAATAAAATCTACTTCAGACTGCAACAACTTTAGAGACTCCCAACAGTGCTGAATTGAGGGACAAAAGAGTACGCACCCTTGTCCAATTAGGGATCTTTTCTATCATTTTCTTCATATTTGGATTCTTCCTACTCTGCTCTGATCTCTTGCAACTCCTCTCTGCAAGATCTGACACCTGTAACCTACAATCACAAGAGAGGGATTGGGGGTTGTGGTGTTTAGGAGCTTCCCTCGATCAAGCCTCGAAGTGGAATTCAATCCTTCCAACACCATTGTTAGATAGAGAGTGTGTGTCCTAGCAGGATAGAGGCAAAAGAAATGATATGATAAATGATTAAAACACAAAGTAAATGTCACCTCAGAGGTGAAGCTCTCACAGGGAGATGAAGATCTTTCACGCCATGAGGAGATGGATTGATGAAAATAAATCTGCAACAAACATGATCAAACACAACAAAATACTGCTCTACAACACAATGAAAGCCTTGAATATCTTTAGCACAAGATCACAAGTTCGCATTATCCATCTATTTGTAAAATGAATTCCTAAACATGTTTATATATGCATCCCCACTAAACATTCGTAATTTAAATTGAATAGGCCGACAAAGAGAAACCTTTTAATTGTCACTTTGTGGATATTTAAAATTTGGGTCCCAACAAAATAGGTCTGGACTAGGGCACAGACACCTAAGTCCAGGTCATATTTTGGGACTTGTTTAAGCTCAAGAGTGGCCCCTAAGTCCCACTTGACATGGGTTTTGGGGGATTTTGTTTCGAGATTCATTTTTAACATGCATGATTAAATCGAAAGGACCCAGGAGCTAAACTTAGGAGGTAAAAGTCCTAGGGGGACATTTTACGACATAACATTTAGCCCCCACTTTAATGTATGTATGACCTCATGATCCATACATGCATTAAAGTATGGTCAAAAACACATCAAACACACCAAGCACTTGAAGCTAAGGCATACACCAAGATTGAGGAACTATTTCTAGCCCCCAGTCTTAGGTAAGCACTAGAAGACACATCGCAGACATGCAAAACACAATGAAGACAGTAGGAAGCACACAAGACATGGAGAAGATAGTATTGAATACACACAAAAACATGATGAAGACATGAGAGCAGTCACACAAAAACATGATGAATACATTGATTTGGCATTTTCATAACATTTTCACATATGAAATGAAATCCTAAAAAGCACATAAAACAAAACCCAAAGTGTAGGGGGGACTCGTCGCCACATCCTTTACACTACTCTAAGGGGAAAACATGCCATACAAAACCCAAGTGTAGGGGGGACTCAGATCGCCACACCCTTTACACTACACCAGGGGGAAAACATGCCATACAAGACTCGAGTGTAGGGGGGACTCATCGCTACACCCTTTACACTACACACAAGGGAAGACACACCAAACAAAACTCAAGTGTGGGGGGGACTCATCGCCACACCCTTTACACAACACACAAGGGAAAACACACAGAAGACACATGGAATACATGAGCATCGTATACCATGCCATAAACATACTATACATCTTAAACATGGCAAACACGGGTAATGGAAGGAGCTTATTACTAAGTCCCACCATCTCAAACATGTTGCAGACACACCTAACAATTGGGCTTATGCCACAACAACTGCCAAAAACACACTTAAGGGAGGATAGTCTCAAGATCCAACCCCACCTCCGCAAAGGACTTTTGTAATAAAAGGATGTGCACTAGCTCAAGAGATACACCATCCCACCTTCCACATAAGGACTTTTGAATAAAAGGATACGCACTAGCTCAAGGGATACATTATCCCGCCTCCGTAGAGGGCTTCTTTGATAAAGGATATGTTATCTGGCCTCACAATGAGAGATTTTTGCTTGCAATATAAATAAAGATGTGTACTCGCACTGGAGATACAGCATCCTACCTCATGGGGAGGGCTTAAAAACACACTTAGTACCAAAATCATCAGACAAATATAATTATATATGCCCCCACCTTAAGGTGGTTGATGTCGTGTACTAATATCAAGCATGTTAAGGTAGAGACAAGACACACAAGGGAACAAGACCTCTCGCAAAGCCCATTCCCCCAAGGTGACATGTGCTCACGATCGTCGAATGTTCCCACAAATGTAGGAGTCAAGGACAACACTGAGAGGGGGGGTGAATCAGTGTTGTATGAATTTTAACTTTTTGCAAACTTTATCTTACAAGACAAATACAAAGGAGGACATTAATGATTTGTTGAGTTTATATGCACAGGATTTATGATAACAGATATAAACAAAACATGATCAAACCATTAATATGCACATACAGAAGAAAATAATGAGAAGCATGACACAAGCTTTTTGCCGAGTGGAAAACCCTTAGGGGTAGAAAAACCACTCATGAAGTGCCTCACTGGCTTAACCTTAAAAACTTCTTACAAAGCCTCACTGGCTGACTGACAAATACAAAGGTCTTCACTGACCACAAGCCTCACTGGCATACTGTGCCTCACTGGCAAACCATCACCAATAGAAGTGATAAACAAATCAGAGGGATACTCTGTTTCCATTCAAAACAAAACATTTCTTCTCTCACATATGTCTGTCAAATGGCCGTTCTATTCAAAATCAATCCTACATCCGGATATGCTCAACCACACTACATCCTCTGTATGTTTCATCTTTGTCTATTTATAAAGTTGCATCAATGCACCTGGAAGATTATTGTCAATAAAAAGACTATTGATGTTCCTCTTCTCTGCAAAACAACATCCATCAATCTCCATTCTAAAAACATATGACTAATCATCTTCCACTATCTGCAAAAATAATATCAAATTGTCTTAAAAAAATCATTTCATTTTGGAATTCCCTTCAATCTGCAAAATGATGCTTCATATTCTTTCTTTTTAAATTCCTTCAATCTACTCCAATTTCTTCATATTCCTTTGAAGAAACTTCATTTCAATTCTCACAATAAATTATTCTTCAACCTGCAAGAATAAAAGACATGCAAATATATTTTCTCCTTGCATCATTGTTATCCTGTTCTTTTTGAAATTCTTCTCTCTTCAATTTTTCATTAAAAAAAACTTTACTAAATTCTTCAATAAAATCTAATCAATGCTCTGCAAATAATCTCTAAGAACTTTTCATCTTCTCAAACCCTTTAATCTGCAAAAATAAAATCATCTTAAAGAAAAACTTTCATGCTTATTTTCATGTTCTTCTTCCAAAAATCCATCTGTAAACCCATTCATATTCCCTGCAAAAAAACAATAAAAATAATCTTTTTCAAAGGCATTTTCTTTCCTCTATTTTTCATATCTATGTAGGAACTTTATGTTCATCTGAAAAAAAAATCTCTTTGTCTTCTCTCAAAAAATCTTCTTCTTAACAATTTCTTGCCATTAAAAAAATCATCTTTTTGTGCCAAAATAATTCCCATAAATATTTGCCTTACAAAGATTACCAATTTCTAAAAAGTAGAAATAAATCTTCCAACATCTCCTTGAAAATCTCCTTTAAAAAATATGCTTCCATATCCCTTAAAAATAGGCTTTGAAGATGGCTTAAAAATAGCTCAAAAATCATACTATTTAAATTCTACCTCATAGACTTTATAGGCCCCCAAAAAAAAATTAAATATATAAACAAAAACCATTTGTATGGCTAGACGGGCTCCCTTTTTTTAATAAAGCACATTTAAACTCTCCAAAAAAATCTTCAAAGCATTTTAATTTGATGCCTTATAATTTTTAAAAATAAGGCATAAGTATTCGCCACCACATATGCTTTATATAAATAAAGCATTAAAAACAAATGCCTTTTTTTTTTTTTTAAGTCATACTCCCCATACGATGTGTTAAAAAAAAAACATGCTTTTTCTTTATGAAAAATCAGGCTTCAAGAGTTTCTAACAAAACAAACTCTTCACAAACCTTTTATCATTTTTCATTTAAATACATTTTGCTCCCCTTTCACTAGGATGTATAATAAATTTCACTTAAACCAACCGATGGCTCTCACTAAAAATATATTCGATGCCCATGTCTATAAACATGCTCCCCATTCGGTGATTTGATGCCTTAAAAAAAACTTAAGTTGAACTCATAAAGGCATCAAACTATTAACACATTTGAAATGTTTTCAAAACATTTAAAAAACCCGCTCACACTTGTTTCAACGGTGGTAAGGAGAGGAGGGGCCGGTGGCATAATGTCATTGTAACCCTTTTGCAGGTCATTTTTAGTTGTATGACTTGCACTAACAAGTCACTAACTGATTAGAACAAAAGGTCACTTCTTTATGTGACAGTCTCAAACATGTTCTAGGGTTTCTTAAGAGTATTAAGACATACAAAACTTTAGAGTATGAGAGAACATAATCAAATGAAATTATTGGCAGAGTTAAGATCTTTCTGAGACAAACTCCTCAGCCATATGAATGAACAATGATTCCATCAAAACATATTATGTCCAAACATATTCTAAATTTCTTGAGATCAACCTCCTGTGAGTAAAACTCCAACAACATGAACTTATGAAGATCATCGTTTCACACTGCATAATCATGGATGATGAACACTTGTCAACACTTGACAACCCCAAACAAATCAACTTGTGACTTCACTTACCAAAGGACATAAAAAGACACATTGAAGGCCAAACCTGATCAATCAAGTCCTGATGACATCAAACAACCTGAGGACACCTTTTTGACATCAATGACAACTTGTCTTCATCAATCTCCCCCTTTGTCATTGATGGCAAAACCACCTGATGCAATTTTTCTTTCTCCCCCTTTTTGACATCGGATGACAAAGACTATTATCTCCCCCTGAGAAAATAACTCCACTAAAAGATGTTATAGCATGATTATCACAATTATAATCACATTGCATTATGAGTACCTTGAAGACATAAACTTCTATTATCCTTTTATCTTCAACCAAAAAAAATGAGAACCATTTACCAAAATCTTTGATACCTCAACAGATTGAAGGCACTGAATACTTATGCAATTTTGCTAAACTTATCCTGAACATCTGCATCTTAAACAACATTTTAAACTTGAGAGCAAAAAGACACCATGAAACTTACATCTGATGAAAATACCACTTCTTAATACAGTACCACTATGAAGATGAAGACTGACACTCTCCTGATGACATCACATGTGATTGAAAAAAACAAACTTTCAAGACAAACAATTCTTCTTCAATCAACAACACCTTTTTGACCCACATGACAAATCTCCAATAAATCTATTTGCTTCCCCTGTGATAAAGTTCACAGCTCATAAAAACCACTGGTAAACACTAACAAAAATAATCAGCATAACACAACTCAACTCAACACTGATCCACTTCCTAAAATAGTCCTAAAGCAACATATCAACCTGAAGTATACCATCCATTTACTGACAATCAACCTTCTGAACACTTTTGCAAGAAAATCATAAACATACCAATATTCAGACACAATTCCCAACACAAGATGCCAAGATGACCATTTTTGATAAGACCTTTACTTGCCTCTGATTTGATGAAATACAAGATTCACCATCAATGTCATAAGAGACTCTAGATTGTCATAGCTTGAAATACATACCTGATACCACTTCAAAACTGGAGGCACACAATTTGCAGTCAATACCTTTCTAAAACATGTCAAATTATTAGACAAATGATCAATTCTAAAAGAACATTAATTCTATAACCAATCTATTCTTGCACATCCTTTTTGACATGAAAGAATGAAAACCATCCTGTTGTTCCTGCACATCTCTTTACAACACACTGTCAAATCTGATATGTATAAAACCATAGCTGAAACATACTGCAATCAACAAGAACTCTTTCCTCTTGACTAAAACAAGATATTATTGCAACAACACTTTCCAAAACACTTTGGATTGCAATATCATGACAATTCAATCTTTGTAATCAGGATCATTAACAATTTGTGCATTTTAACTCCTGAAACACCTTTTCAATATCTTGAAAGCATAATAAGCCAATGAACACCTGTATCACTGTCATACACTAAACATAAATATTGTTAGCAACATCATCATCAACTATTTCACAGCATGGCAAGAATGATAGACAGACAAGATCATTATATCAAATAGTCTCCTTCCTGAAACTTCTTGGGGTTAACTTATAGAACATTTGATACCTCCCCCTTACTTCATACTATATTATGCAATAGATGAAATGACTTGTGCAAGATGCACAAGCTTAGATTCTGACTTCTCTTTACTTTCTTTCTGCTTCCAAATTTTCACAGGTGCTTTCTTTCTCCAAACCTTTTCAACCTTTTTCTTTTCCCAACCTTTCAAATTAGGTGATGCTCTCCTGCAACTATGTGCTTTATGACCAAGAGAGTTGCAATTATAACAAATTATGTTGTAATCAAAATCAATTGACTGATAATACCTTTGAGCACTGATTTTAAGCTTCTCTGTAGGATTATACCTTCTATGCACTTTGCAATTTCTTTGTATGTGTCCAGCATTATTGCACTTGTAACAAACAATATCAGTGTCCCTTCTACAATTAACTGATTTGTGCCCAAATTGATTACAAGTATAACAAAAACCATTAAATGAATAGTTATACCTGTACATGTATGCTTGTCTAACAGGAGCACTTCTTCTAAAATTTCTTCTTCTTTGATTATGCATTTTGTTTTTAGTGGCAGTATTCAAATCAATCTTCTTTCTGGGAGTCTCTCTGACTTTTGAACATTCTCCTTCTTCAAATCCTAATCTAGTTGTGTCATTATGCTGCTTCTGTTTGCCCAACAACACATGTAACTTTCTTGTGCTTTCTTCAAACTCCTGATACTTCTTAGATAAAGTCTTGAGACCATCATAATCTTTTCTAAGTTTGATAATTTCACCCTCTAGTTTTAGATTCTCACTCCTTCTAACTTCAAGGTCAGATATTGAGACATCAACTATCCTCTTAGCTTCTTCAACTTCTATCTTCAATCTAGCAATTAGTTTGTCAGAATCATCAATATATGTCTTTAAACTAATAATCTGACATCTGGCCTCTTCAAGATCTAAAACAACTTTGTCCTTGAATTCTTTCTCTTGTATAAGCTGATCTTTTAATCTCCTGTTTTCTTTACTAAGTTGCTTAATTGTATCCAGGGCACATAGAAGCTCTCCTTCAAAATCAACCTCACAAATATCTTCATTAAATTCCTGTTCATCTTCATCATTAGTCTCAATAGCAAAGATATCTTTTCTTTCATTAAATTTATCAAAATTCTCAACTACATGACCATTCTTTGTATCAATTATCAAGGGTGACAAATACAACAAATCATTGTTGGGCACACCTGAGGCTTGTTTTACCATCTTTTGATCAGCATCTTTATTTGACATCTTAATTCTATTCTTCTTACCCATTTTACTCCACTACCAGGACCTACCCAAGCTGATTAAGCTACAAAAGGGAAACTGGCTCTGATACCAATTGTAGGAGTCAAGGACAACACTGAGAGGGGGGGTGAATCAGTGTTGTATGAATTTTAACTTTTTGCAAACTTTATCTTACAAGACAAATACAAAGGAGGACATTAATGATTTGTTGAGTTTATATGCACAGGATTTATGATAATAGATATAAACAAAACATGATCAAACCATTAATATGCACATACAGAAGAAAATAATGAGAAGCATGACACAAGCTTTTTGCCGAGTGGAAAACCCTTAGGGTTAGAAAAACCACTCATGAAGTGCCTCACTGGCTTAACCTTAAAAACTTCTTACAAAGCCTCACTGGCTGACTGACAAATACAAAGGTCTTCACTGACCACAAGCCTCACTGGCATACTGTGCCTCACTGGCAAACCATCACCAATAGAAGTGATAAACAAATCAGAGGGATACTCTGTTTCCATTCAAAACAAAACATTTCTTCTCTCACATATGTCTGTCAAATGGCCGTTCTATTCAAAATCAATCCTACATCCGGATATGCTCAACCACACTACATCCTCTGTATGTTTCATCTTTGTCTATTTATAAAGTTGCATCAATGCACCTGGAAGATTATTGTCAATAAAAAGACTATTGATGTTCCTCTTCTCTGCAAAACAACATCCATCAATCTCCATTCTAAAAACATATGACTAATCATCTTCCACTATCTGCAAAAATAATATCAAATTGTCTTAAAAAAAATCATTTCATTTTGGAATTCCCTTCAATCTGCAAAATGATGCTTCATATTCTTTCTTTTTAAATTCCTTCAATCTACTCCAATTTCTTCATATTCCTTTGAAGAAACTTCATTTCAATTCTCACAATAAATTATTCTTCAACCTGCAAGAATAAAAGACATGCAAATATATTTTCTCCTTGCATCATTGTTATCCTGTTCTTTTTGAAATTCTTCTCTCTTCAATTTTTCATTAAAAAAAACTTTACTAAATTCTTCAATAAAATCTAATCAATGCTCTGCAAATAATCTCTAAGAACTTTTCATCTTCTCAAACCCTTTAATCTGCAAAAATAAAATCATCTTAAAGAAAAACTTTCATGCTTATTTTCATGTTCTTCTTCCAAAAATCCATCTGTAAACCCATTCATATTCCCTGCAAAAAAACAATAAAAATAATCTTTTTCAAAGGCATTTTCTTTCCTCTATTTTTCATATCTATGTAGGAACTTTATGTTCATCTGAAAAAAAAATCTCTTTGTCTTCTCTCAAAAAATCTTCTTCTTAACAATTTCTTGCCATTAAAAAAATCATCTTTTTGTGCCAAAATAATTCCCATAAATATTTGCCTTACAAAGATTACCAATTTCTAAAAAGTAGAAATAAATCTTCCAACATCTCCTTGAAAATCTCCTTTAAAAAATATGCTTCCATATCCCTTAAAAATAGGCTTTGAAGAGGGCTTAAAAATAGCTCAAAAATCATACTATTTAAATTCTACCTCATAGACTTTATAGGCCCCCAAAAAAAAATTAAATATATAAACAAAAACCATTTGTATGGCTAGACGGGCTCCCTTTTTTTAATAAAGCACATTTAAACTCTCCAAAAAAATCTTCAAAGCATTTTAATTTGATGCCTTATAATTTTTAAAAATAAGGCATAAGTATTCGCCACCACATATGCTTTATATAAATAAAGCATTAAAAACAAATGCCTTTTTTTTTTTTTTAAGTCATACTCCCCATACGATGTGTTAAAAAAAAAACATGCTTTTTCTTTATGAAAAATCGGGCTTCAAGAGTTTCTAACAAAACAAACTCTTCACAAACCTTTTATCATTTTTCATTTAAATACATTTTGCTCCCCTTTCACTAGGATGTATAATAAATTTCACTTAAACCAACCGATGGCTCTCACTAAAAATATATTCGATGCCCATGTCTATAAACATGCTCCCCATTCGGTGATTTGATGCCTTAAAAAAAACTTAAGTTGAACTCATAAAGGCATCAAACTATTAACACATTTGAAATGTTTTCAAAACATTTAAAAAACCCGCTCACACTTGTTTCAACGGTGGTAAGGAGAGGAGGGGCCGGTGGCATAATGTCATTGTAACCCTTTTGCAGGTCATTTTTAGTTGTATGACTTGCACTAACAAGTCACTAACTGATTAGAACAAAAGGTCACTTCTTTATGTGACAGTCTCAAACATGTTCTAGGGTTTCTTAAGAGTATTAAGACATACAAAACTTTGGAGTATGAGAGAACATAATCAAATGAAATTATTGGCAGAGTTAAGATCTTTCTGAGACAAACTCCTCAGCCATATGAATGAACAATGATTCCATCAAAACATATTATGTCCAAACATATTCTAAATTTCTTGAGATCAACCTCCTATGAGTAAAACTCCAACAACATGAACTTATGAAGATCATCGTTTCACACTGCATAATCATGGATGATGAACACTTGTCAACACTTGACAACCCCAAACAAATCAACTTGTGACTTCACTTACCAAAGGACATAAAAAGACACATTGAAGGCCAAACCTGATCAATCAAGTCCTGATGACATCAAACAACCTGAGGACACCTTTTTGACATCAATGACAACTTGTCTTCATCAACAAACACATTGATAAGATATGCTAAACAACAAGAGAGGTTAGAAATCTTACTCTAAAATAGCAACCATATCATAAAAGCTATATATGAAAACAATCACATCAAGGACCAAGGCTATACTATGGGTTTAGAATCAAGTATAATCATTGGGCTATACTGCAGATATCTTAGAACTGAGTGTAGAAACAAGGTGAGATACCAATCAAAGTGTACAAGAGAAGATTGAGTGGATTGTAAAATGTTAGTCAGAAGAAATGCCACAAGACATTACATCACACGAAGTGATTCTACTAGTCAAGCATCATATATATATATATATATATATATATATATATATATATATATATATATATATATATATATATATATATATATATATATATATATATATATATATATATATATATATATCAACCCCATCATCATGTATGGACTAGGTCCATTTTTGCTTTGCTTGATAAAGGGAGACATGGTTTGTATCAGTAATTATTTATTTTTCGTCATTCGCCAACTAGGTAAAATCACTAGAAGAAGGTAAACAATAAAATGAGAGAGGAGAACATGTGCCTTAGGAACACCATGTAGGAGGATTCCCCCAGGTCATCAACCACAACACTATGCCCCTAAGGCATGACACACACCAATAAATTAGAGGAGAGGCAAGATAGAAGAATGATGAAACAAATAGAAGAATGGTCAAAACAGAGGTGGTCTCCTAGTATTCTTGACCTTACAAGAGTATCAAGGGTCATCCAAGGAGACCTAAACAACACAGAACACATCATAGGGGAAGACAACACATAAGAGAAGGTCACGTAAGTGAGCATAGATATACTACGACAAAGGTGACCAACAGGGTTAGAAATACTTACCTAAAAGCACAAACCGTGCTAGCAGTTGTCAACAAGCAAATCATCCTCCTCCCAATCCTGAATGCTAGAGGAGAGAGGTACATAGGGGACAAGTGCCCATTCAGATTCCTTATCCATTACTTTATCAACCTTAGGCTCTTCTTTGTTTTTTTCAGTGTTAGGTGGTTCAATGTTTTCTTGTTGAGGTGATGTGTTGTTTTGAGCCAAGGCTTGTCTTCTCTTTCTTCTTTCTCTAGCTTGTCAATTTCTTCTTGTTTTATTGTTGATATCTTTAAAAGAATCTCATTTTTTTCCATAGGTTTTTGTATCTCAGAGGAAGAAGAATATGTGTGATTAACTCATGGTGATGGATGATATTGTTTCTATGGTTTTCTCCCAATCCTTGTAGGGATGGAGGAGGAGGAACCTTAGTATATATCCCTTTTCCTTTCAATCTAGGGGGTTCTTGTAGTATAGGTTGCTCTTTAGGTACCTCTTGTTGAATAGGAGAGCTTTGTAACGCCGATATCCCAAGAAAGTTTGGTATGTTCTAGGTTTAGGTTCTTCCATAGATTCCAGCCAAAAGTAGTCAACGATGATGTTTTTCTGAGTCATCTCAGGTTGCCATAAACTATGGGAAATAGTTCGTATGGACCCATGGTGAGGAAAATTTAAGCATTGGTGAAGTGTTGAAGGGACAACTTTCATAGCATTGAGCCACGGGTGGCCTAGTTTCACACGGAAGAGGTCGAATGTCAGGATGATATCAAATGTTTGTTCCAAAGCTTTATCAAGTACTCGAATCACTAAAGAAATCTTCCCTATGGTAGGGATGAAAGTTCCATTGTGTGTTTTTATCATATGTTGGTAGGTTCATAAGTTTCTTGTATAAGTTTGTGTGCGTAAAGGAACTCTTCCATAGTAATGTTGGTCATACAGTTTGGATCAAAAAGGGCTCCTCTTACCAAAGTCCCCATAATGTTAACGGTGATGTAGAGAGGACCTTCAATCTATTTTTGTGTCCTAATGTTTGGTGCAAATTTTATTTCAGGTTCAAGGGTCTTCATTTTCCTATCAGGGCGAGGAGGGACCATAGCATTGTTTTTATGATGACAAGCCATAGATGAGAGACTATTTCAAACCTAAAATACTTGTTTGAGGGAAATGGGTAACAATACACACAAAGTCCACTATAACAAACAAAATGGATAGGAGGAAAGAGTACAACACAACAAGGCTCAATTGGTGATTTTAAAATTTTTAATCAAGAAAGTGTGAACAAAGTGTATAAACACCTAGTGTTGAAATACACAATGTGTATTTAAAATATGTCAATTTTCACACAATGATATGCAATTAAGCAAAATTTTCAAATGACAAATAAATATATTCTTGAATATGAGTGGAATATCTAAAATACAAGATATCTAAGATGAATTCAATGAAACAACACCAAACTATGCTTGTTTATGCTTCTAAAATGCTCAATTTGTTTTCACTTTTGTCAATGCAAATGCACAAAATATATAATGAAATTATGATAATGATGAGAGGAAGAAAATTAAAACCTTTTAATCAGTCCAATAATGTGGCAAAAAATTTCACAACACCCCAATCTTGCAATGTTATATGAAAGATTAGCCAAAATGTAGTAAAAATGCAAGGATTTTTGAAACCCTTTAATAGTGAAATTAAGGCATGAAAGTATGCAAAATGATGAATGAATGGAATCTAATCAGATTTAATATATAAAATAACTCAGATCATATTTTAAAATGATGCAAAAATCCTATGATGCTCAATGCCAATCAAATTTTAAGGAAATATGAATGAATATGCCTCTTTTTGTTGAAATACACAATGTTTAGTAAATGCAAAATTTGAAATGTAGATGCAAGAATACACAAAGATGAAACACTACAGTCAAAAATAAGATTTGAATGAGTGTGAAAATGAGTAATAAAATCTTAAATAAGATTTTAATTACAAACCCTAGCTTTTGAAATTACTAGGTTATATGAAAAATGCAAAAGTTCAAGCAAAACCCTAGCAAATGAGAGATGCAAATGCAAGGTAAATGATCATGAAAATATGGAATGCTGAAATTTATCTCAGATCTGATATAAATATCAGAAAATTAAATGCTTTCAATAATATGCAATGAAAATAGTGCAAATTATGTCTAAATGCAAGCCAAAAATGCCTATTTTTTCAAAATTTTCAATTTTTAAGCAAGATTTTCAAATGTATGAAGATGAAAATGATATGTATGAATGCAAATCTGATGTACAACACTCAAAAAGGTGCAAAATTTAGTGAAAACATGGGTTCACCAAAATGTTATGTAGAAAAAGAGGGTTTGTTGATTCGATGGATAGTTTAGTTAGATCCTCCTTTCACTACATACATTCAAGGACATTAAACTAAGTTGAATCACAAATTTTGCAAGAGGACTCAGCTATAGGTTTGGTGTCACTTGGAATGACAAGAAAATTTGGAATTTGTTGATTAATGTGTTAACTTTAGTCTAATTAAGCCTAAAACCCTAATTATGCAAAATCGTAAACAAACGGACGAAACCTAACAAATGCACGCACAAGAAGACACTAAATGCATATTAGAGACATACCAGATTGTAGGTTTCAAAAGGCAAAAAAATTAGGGGCAAAAGAGCGGGCATCCTTGTCCAATGTAGTGCTTCTTCTGAGGGCTTCGGAATAAAATTTGTTTCAGACTGCAACCACTTTAGAGATTCCCAACAATGATAAATTGAGGAACAAAAGAGTGGGCACCCTTATAAAATTAGGGATATTTTCTATCATTTTCTTTAGATCTAGATTCTTCCTGCTCTGCTCTAATCTCCTTCAACTCCTCTCCACAATATCCGACACCTGTAACCTGCAATCACAAGAGAGAGGTTGGGGATTGTGGTGTTTAGGAGCTTGCCTCAGTCAATCCCCGGAATGGCATTCAATCCTTCCAGCACCGTTGTTAGATAGAGAGTGTGTGTCCTAGAAGGACAGAGACAAAAGCAATGATATGATAAATGATTGAAACACAAAGTAAATGTCACCTCGGAGGTGAAGCTCTCACGGGGAGATGATCTTTCACGCCATGAGGAGATGGATTGATGAAGACAAATCTACAACAAACATGAACAAACACAACACAATACTACTCTACAACACAATGAAAGCCTTGAATATCCTTAGCACAAGATTGCAATTTTGCATTATCCATCTAGTTGTAAAATGAAGTCCTAAACATGTTTATATATGCATTCCTGCTAAACATTCGTAATTCAAATTGAATAGGATGACAAAGGGAAACCTTTTAATGGTCACTTTGTGGATATTTAAAATTTGGGTCCCAACAAAATAGGTCTAGAATAGGGCACAGGGACCCAAGTCCAGGGTCCTATTTTGGGACTTGTTTAAGCTCAAGAGTGGCCCCTAAGTCCCATTTGACATGTCTTTCAAGGGATTTTGTTCCAAGATTCATTTTTAACATGCATGATTAAATCTAAAGGACCCGGGAGTTAAACTTAGGAGGTAAAAGTCCCAGGGGGACATTTTATGACATAACAGACCCATCCCTACACCTTCTCCACCATAGCCCAAACCTTCCTAGACCAAATTTTTCATCTCCATGGCACTACTTTTGTAGTCTCTAATTAGGATAGTGCATTTACCAACTATTTTTGCAAAGAATTATTTAGTAGACTTGGGACAATATTAAATATGATAACTAGATGTCACCCTCAAAGGGATGATCAAACTAAGATAATCAATAAATTCTTAGAAATATATCTCCATTATTTTGTATCTCATAAATACCATTGGGTCAAGAGGTACCACTAGCAAAATGGTGGTATAATACCTTGTATCACATAGCCACAAAATTGACCCCATATTAGGTAGTTTATGGGTAGAAACTTCCATCTCTTCTCTTGTACATTCTAGGAAGTTCCCTAGTCAATGTGATGGATACTACCCTTAGCATATGAGATAATATTCTTTATACCCTTTGTGATAACCTTCACATGGCTCAAAACTACATGAAACAATAAGTGGATCAAGACCACTCTGAATGTGATTTCTAGCTTGGTGATATGGTTTTCCTATATAGTTGTAACCTTATAAATAATCCTCCTTGTGGATGAAAGGTCAACAAAATCTTTCTCCTTGATTCTATGAACCTTACAAAGCTCTTCAATTGATTAGTCTTGTCACTTACAAGCTAGAACTTCCTCCCTCCTCTCATGTTCATCTTTTCTTCCATGTCTCTTGTTTTAAGAAAGTTCCTATCCAATATACCAAAGGATATTCTAGCTAGAAGTAGTCATGGAGATGAGAATATATCCCATTTGTCTTGTCTTGTTGCAGATAGTTATTGTGACAAGGTGTAGTTCTCCCTTTCTTCATATAATCTAATTTTATTTGTGATTTTTTTGTTATCAACAATTATGCAACTATGAGATACCATGTTCTAGACCAACAAAAAATGTAGATTCACAATAAATATGATTTTAAGTTAGGATTTCATCCCAAATATATAGAGGTCATTCATGTATTAGAATTTGCTCGATTAAATTAGAAATTTAAGCTTTGTGTTCTTAGAGTCACAAAACCTAAAATTCCCTTGTCACTACATTTATTTTAGGGCTTGTCATGAATTTAGTAGTTGATAATATAGTTTTTGCAATCACAATTAAATCAAATATGTTTGCATGATCAAGTGTAGAAGATAGGTATAGTTATTAGTAGCTCATTAGATTTTTTGGAGGCATCTATTTCCTATATATACATAATCTTTTCTAATTTTACAGGGGATAGTTGGACTTAGTTTTTACATGTATATACTTAGTGTGTTCTTTGGTCAAGTTATTTCTAGGGTATGAATCATGTTAGTTTAATCTTTGGTTTTTCTCATTCTTTCATGTATTGTAATTCAATGGAAGGTATTGTAATGTTGAACCCTCATCATGGATCAAGTGTCTCCATAATTGTCTAGAATAATTCAAGAGATAGATATGATATATATATATATATATATATATATATATATATATAATTGAGGCTAAATTTTCTAGCCTAAAACTTTTATTTATTAGTTGGCCCACACATGAATATATAAAAATGACTCAAAGTGTATTTGAAACAAATATTTTCAAAACATCTTTGTTCAACTATATATTGTTGAAGAATGTTTAGTCATGAATGTTTTTAATATTGGAATATATTTGGATGTTTATACAACCATATTTATGAGATTTTGAGTGCATATCTAGTTTCATAGATTCATTTGCATGTGTTTGTATTTGAAACTTGAAGTTTGACTCAATCACCAATATGATCAAGGCACTAGTCTAGTGTAGTCAATTCTTTGACCATATTTTATAATATATTTTTCATATTAATTTAGTGTATTGTAGCCTCACCAATATAAATACTTTAGTTTTATAACCATTACTAATCTCATGTGACCCCATACTTGATTTATCTTTAGAGAACTATTTATGTTGGATGTCTTACCACATTACATAATCATGTAATATAAACTTGTATTAAATATTAGGGGAGCCATTGAGTGATATATTTTCAACGGGTTATACATTGTGAATTCATATTGTATATGATGTATGCATAGATAAGGGGATTTATTGAAAGGGTTATAACTTTGTTTCACATATCTTTAGATGCATATGCAATATTTCATTCGTATCTACTTAATTAAAGGTTTTATAGGATTTCCTATAGTAGCTAACATAAAAGTAAGTCAACTTGTGCATAGACTATGGTTTTAGGGGCCTAATGTGTTTCAAATTTTCTTTTTAATTATCCTATTAGAGACCTCTAAGGACTACCCTCGTTGTTTTATCAGATCCTAAGGAATAAGAATAATTTACCCTCTCTTATCAATTAGTCTCTCAACTACCATGATCCAATAATGAGCCTTATCTCTTTATCTAAGTGTCCTTTGTCTTGGATTCTAAGTGTCTACTCTAAGAAAGTGGACCAATAGTTTTGAGTGTTAATAGTGACCATATGAAAAGGTGGTTTGACCCAACTTGGTTCACCTAAGCCAATAGGGGATTCACTTAATAAACCAATGGCATAGTAGATGCATTTGTAGGGTACTAATAAACATTCTTAATTTCATTTCTACTCCGAAAATTTATTTTTTTGATACCCCCTATATATAAATATTAGTACAATTAGAATACCTCCCTATTTTTATTATGTATCCTATGTACCTATTTTTTGGTTATATTTTTAGATCCACTTATTATTTCTACCTTATCAACCAATGACATTGTCCACACCTACATCTAACTCAAAACTAGTTTTGATCACCATCCAATACATTAAATCCTTGACATAGAAAACTTTGATGAGCTACTATACATCTCAACTGCCAAACCCTTGCCACACCAACTCTAATAGTGAATCCCCCAATAAAAATATCTAAATTATAATGGAAGGGTTATAGATTCATTTGATGATTCTTCTAGATAGGGTTGTGGTTATCTAATAAATAGTTTCTGAAACTTGGTTAAGATTATACTAAACTTGCATGACCTTTATGTGGCCATTATTTCCTTTTTTTAATTGCATTAGAATTGGGATTAAGTAGGCACCCCTAGGATTATGAGGCTCTCAAAAAGTATAAGACTATGTAGCATAGAAAAAGATAAGTTCACAACCTTGGCTCAACCAACACAATAAATGGAATTTCCTCTAGTTAACTTGTATAAAGTGATCTATGGAGAATATGGAATTCCACTTATAAACACTCCACCCCCTTCTATGCATGCTTCTCAATCCCCAATACTTACCCATATCACATTAATTAAATCATCCCCTTCCCCTAATATTAAAGCAATACATCAGGTCACATTTTGGTTATTTAAAAATCCCATTATGCATGGACATGACAAGGTATTGTTTTAGAGGCCAACCCCCCTTAACTATAGAAACACTAATTCTACCTTTTGTTCATATGGGTGTTGGGACAAAGGGGGTTCTTCCCAACATGTCCATTAGTAGCCTAGGTAGCAAAGTTTTAGCACCAATTTATTGTATTTTCTAAATTGAGATAAATTTTTTCCCCGCCACTTCTAATGAATTTTTAAACATGCAAATTATGTTTTTTTTAAATAAAAAAACAGCTTTTCATAGATCTCATTGCATAGCTTCCAAAAGTGTAATTTTTTTTATATTTAATCATGTTTAGTAATTCATTTTTAAATTTTGATGAAAAGTGAGTCATCAATTCAATTTTTAAGATTGATTCCATTCACACAAAAAATTAGTAAATTTATTAAAGAAAACCTAAAAAAGTCACTACACTAGATGAGAGAATCCCTATCGAACCAATATAATATTTTTATTTTTTTTATTAATAGGCATTAAAAATTTTAGTGTCCCATAAAAGTGCTATGTTTCTAGGATATATGTGACTTTAAACATTTATTAAAAAATATTTATTTTAAAGTTTTAAAACAAATCCCTACACTAAAGTATCAAGTTCACAATATGGGGAAAAATGTAAGAAAAAAAAAGAAATTTATTACAAATTTATTGATGTCCCCCACAAACCTTACTTTATGAACTTTTTTTAGTAATTAAATAGTATTAACAATTTTTTTAAAAATATACCAAACAAAATTTTTTTAAGAATACTGCCATAAACTACACCAAAATATATGCATTTCATTAGTTTACTTCATTTCAAAATTTTAGACATGCACACACACATATCAATTTCAGATGCTTCAAGTTCAAAAGATTGGTGTTGTTGCCCCTTTTCTTAATTTTATTCATAGAAGGATGACACAACTTTGTGCTTTCTCCATGCTTTTACACTTTAGTGGTTCCTATTTTCTAGATATTACATAATTTTTCCATATTGATGGTGATACATATTCCAAGAGTGAGTTGATTTCTTAGCTATCATTTTTTTCCTCTTTTATGGACCTTGTTGACACTTTTACATCCATCTTAGATTATTTTACATAATTGGTACACACTTGAATTATGGTGTTTATACTCCTTGTGTGTTGGTGTATATTCTTAGCTTACTTAGGTGTGCACATTAGTCAATGTTTAGCCTCAAGATATACTTGGCGTGCGTAGATTAGCTTGTCTAAGTTAAATGGTTTCTTTTCTTATTCTTGGATCACCACTATTATTAGTGAGCTTTTCCTATTATTAGCTCGACTAATCTTAGTTGATTATGCCCTATATGTACTACCTCTTGGAAGCTAATTCATCATCCCAATTATTGCTTGCATATCCATTCTTGTTTGTATTGCATACTCTTGTTTGTTTAACTCTTGCAAAGCATAAGACAGCTTGACTTTCATAACTCAACCAAGTGCTATCATTCGTCCAGTTGATCTCGTTCAATCTCACATGGTATCAGAGCATGTCTTGTTTCAAATGGTGGCCTGGTATATTTGCATAGTTAATTTGAAAATAAGGTTTGCATAAAATCAAGGATTTATTTCTATGTGTTCCTGCATATTGTGTGTAGAAGGAGCTTGTTTTTTTCAAATCCAAATCTAGCTTGTGTAGAAGTTGTGTTTTACACACAAACAAAGATTGTAGAGGCTGATTTGTAACCATCTGGGGCTACATAAAGGCCCCATCCCTCACAGAAGGGCATGAATCTACAGTGAAGGCATCGACATGCACAGAAGAAGCGTGACCCTGCTCACAGACAAAGTTGAAAGGACATGCTGCTATATGGTGGAAAGAAGTTCAGTTGGATAGAAACAGAAGAGGAAAAGAAAAGATCATAAAATGGGATAGAATGGTGACAAAGTTGAAGAATCAATTTATACCTACTGACTATGAGTTGGAACTATTGAAGAGATTGCAGAACTTGAGACAAAAGGAGAAATCTGTGAAGGAGTACACTGAAGAATTTCATAAGATGATCATAAGGATAGGACATAGTGAAGCAAGCAAGGAGAAAGTGGCAAGATACATCAATGGGCTAAGACTGAACATTCAAGAAGAATAGAGTTTGGTGAGGATGACAACACTAGAAGAAGCATACTAGTTTGCCCTGAAAGTTGAAGAAAAGTTGAACAAGAAGCATGAGCAGAGATAAAGAGGTAGAGGAGGTAAATTTCAGAGAGATAGAACATTTTTCGGAGGAGAAAGATCATATGCAAAGAAGAACAGACAAGATAACACATTCAAGAAGGAGGACAGAGATAGAAATGCCTACTAGAGAGATGAGAGAACTTTCTATCGCAAAGGAAACCCTAATTCATACCAGAGTGAAAGATATAAAAGAGATGGAAGAGGACCTGATAGGAGAACATTCATAGGAACCTATTTTAAGTGTGGAGGTGAAGGACATAGAGCATTTGAATGTAATCAAGGAAGTACAAGCAAGAAGATAGAGAACTGTGGAAGAGCAGCCTATATGGAAGAAGAACCTATTGGATCACCTAGTTTAGTTGGTAAACCTAAGAAAGGAGAATCACTAGTCATGAGGAGAGCACTATTTCAGGCAGAGACAAATGAGGAACCACCATAGAGGAAAGTTTGTTCTGGACCAGATGTAAATTAGGAGGTAAATGTTGTAAAGTTGTAATTGATAATGGTAGTTCAGATAATTTGGTTTTACAGGAGATGGTGACTAAGCTGAAGTTGGAAAGATTGAAGCACCCTAAGCCATATCAAATAGCATGGATTCAAGATGATCATAAGGTATTGGTGAGTGAACAATGTTTGGTAAAATTTCATATTGGATCTTATCATGATGAAGTATTGTGTGATACTATGCCTATGGATGTATGTCATATCTTGTTGGGTAGACCATGGCAGTATGATAGAAAATCTATACATGATGGGAGAAAGAATACATATACTGTAACATCAAATGGAAAGAGAATTACTTTGATTCCTTTGGAAGATGATCCTAAGAGTGAAGTATGTGGGAATGCTAGAATCTGTTTGATAGATGGAAGAAAAATTTTAGATGGTTTGAGAAATGAGAATATGTGTTATGCTTTGATTCCTAAAAAACCTAAAGACTGAGACTGAAGAATCACAATTGGAGGAGATAACTAAGTTTCTGATAGAGTATGAAGACATCATATTAGACAATGTACCTGAAGGATTGCCACCAATCAGGAGTATTAGTCATCACATGGATCTTATACCTAGAGCTAGTTTGCCTAATAAAGCAGTACACATAATGACACCGGTACAGAATGAAGAACTGAATAGACAAATACATGAATTGTTGAGGAAAGGTTTGATCAGAGAAAGCTTGAGTCCTTGTGCAGTACCTGCAGTGTTAGTACCAAAGAAGGATGGAGAATGGAGAATGTGTACAGACTCTAGAGCAATCAACAAGATCACAATTAAGTACAGATTTCCTTTGCCTAAGATGGATGACATTATGGATTGTTTGAGTGGAGTAAAATGTTTTACAAAGATAGACTTGAAGAGTGGATACCATCAAATCAAAATCAGAGAAGGAGATGAATGGAAGACTATTTTTAAGACAAATGAAGGATTGTATGAGTGGTTAACGATGCCCTTTGGATTGACAAATAAACCGAGTACTTTCATGAGATTGATGAATGAGGTTTTGAAGAAATTCTTGGGTAAGTTTGTTATTGTATATTTGGATGATATTCTAATTTTTAGTAAGACAAAAGAAGAAGGTTTGTGGCAACTAAGACAATTATTGCAGAGGTTGAGAGAAGAGAAATTGATGATAAGCATCAAGAAGTGTAGTTCATGAAGGAAGAATTGGTATATTTGGGATTTGTGATTTCTGTGGAAGGATTGAAGATGGACCCTGAGAAAGTGAGAGCAATTGTTGAGTGGCCTACACCTGAGAGCATTGGAGAAGTCAGATCATTTCATGGATTAGCTAGTTTCTACTGGAAGTTCATCAGAAATTTCAATTTAGTATGTAACCCTATGACAGAGACAATGAGAGGTGATAGAAAAGACTTTAAGTGGACATCAGAAGTAGATAAAAGTATTGACCTGTTAAAGAAGAAAGTGATAGAGCAACTTGTATTGGCATTACTAGATTTCAACAAAGTATTTCAAGTAGATTGTGATGCAAGTGGAAATACAATAGGAGCAGTGTTAAGTCAACATGGTAGACCTGTAGCATATTTCAGTGAGAAGTTGAATGATGCAAGGAGAAGATATTCAATTTATGATCAGGAGTTCTATGCCATAATTCAAGCCTTGATGAAGTGGAGACATTATTTGTTGCCTAAGGAGTTTGTATTGTATACAGATCATCAAGCTTTGCAGTATTTGAATAGCTAAGGAAAGTTGAATCAGAGACATATGAGATGGGTAGAGTACATGTGAAGTTACACTTTTGTACTGAAGCATAGGAGTGGAAAAGCAAACAAAGTTGTAGGTGCATTGAGTAGGAGAAGGAACTTGCTATCAGAGATGAGGGTTGAAGTGTTAGGATTTGAGGAGTTGAAGAACATGTATGAAGATCTTGATTTTGCAGAACCTTGGAAAACATGTAAGGAACCTGTTGTGACAAATAGGAGTAAGTGGTTAGATTCTTTCATTCTAGGGGATATGTTATTTAAAGGAAACCAGTTATGCATACCTAGGATTTCAATGAGAGATAATTTGGTAAAGGAGAAACATAGTGGTAGATTGGCAGGACATTTTGGAATTGATAAGATAGTGGCTTTGGTAAGTGAAAATTACTTTTGGCCTCAGATATATAAGGATGTTAGGAAGTTTGTGTAGAGTTGTAGAGTTTGTCAAGTTGCAAAAGGAAGTAGTCAGAATACTAGATTGTACAAATCTTTGACAATACCGAAGAGACCTTGGGAAGACATAAGCATGGATTTCATAATGGGATTGTCGAAGACACAGAGAGGACATTAATCAATATTTGTAGTGGTGGATAGATTTTCAAAGATGGCACAT
Organism: Cunninghamia lanceolata; assembly: GCA_027924645.1. NCBI lineage: Eukaryota > Viridiplantae > Streptophyta > Pinopsida > Cupressales > Cupressaceae > Cunninghamia > Cunninghamia lanceolata. The sequence continues at coordinate 1,003,828 of BSBN01000229.1, forward strand.
TTCATACCTTGTAAGAAGACAACTGATGCAGTGCATGTGGCTGACCTATTTTTCAAGGAGATTGTGAGATTGCATGGATTACCTAAGAGCATAATTTCAGACAAAGATACAAGATTTCTTGGATACTTTTGGAAGACACTTTGGAAGAAGATGAAGATAGATTTGAAGCTTAGTTCAGCATTTCATCCACAGACTGATGGATAGACAGGGGTAGTAAATAGGAGTTTGGGAAACTTGTTGAGATGTTTGGTTGGAGAGAAGACAGGAAATTGGGATTTGATTCTATCACAAGAAGAGTTTACATATAATAATTTAGTGAATAGGAGTACCAAAAAGACACCATTTGAGATTGTGACAGGAACTAACCCTAGAGGAGTAGTAGAGTTGAGAGATATCAGTATGGAAAACAAGAGGAGTGCAAAAGTAGAAGAAATTGCAAGACACATGGAGACAGTGCATAATCAGGTTAAGAAGCATTTGGAGGAGATGAACAGTAAGTATAAGGAGTGAGTAGATGAGAAGAGAAGACACAAAGAATTTTCAGTAGGAGATGAAGTGATGGTGTATTTGAGAAAAGAAATATTTCCAGTTGGGACATATAACAAGTTGAAGATGAAGAAGTTTGGACCATGTAGGATACTTAAAAAGTTTTATTCAGGAAATACATATGAAGTGGAGCTAATGGAGACATTGGGTATATCACCTATTTTCAACATTGTAGACCTATATCAATATCATGAAGCAAAGTTCAGTGACAGCTTTGTAGATCATTTGAAGAAGCAGTTACCACAACAAGCACCGGAGCAGATTGAAGACATCTTGGACAGTAGAATTGGACACAGTACCAGAGGCAAGCAATACAAAGAATAACTTGTGAAGTGGAAAGGCAGATTAGAAGAAGACTCATCTTGGATTTCTCAGGCTAAGGTGGATTGTCTTGGTTTTCCTCTAGCCCCACCAAAGTGAGGGACTCACTTTTTCAAAAACCCTGGATGTCTAATTCAGGAGCATCCCTGGTTCAAGAGAAATCTTGCATCAACCAAAAACATTTGCATTCAGTTTGTTTTTTTTCATTTTCTTGTTCAGTACAGTTAGTTCAGTCAGTAGAAGTTTCAGAATATTGGTCTGCATTCTGTCGTAGTTTCATTTCAAAACTTGCGGAGCTAGACTTAGCATCTAGACATCTTCATGCACATCATATCCAAAATTCAAATCATTTGGATCAGTTTCCAGAAAGATATCACTATCAGAAGATCAATTGTTTTCTCAAAGCAGAGCATCCTGACAATCTCAGACAATTAGCTAAAGGAGAAGACCTTCGGAGCATTTCACAGCTTGCGGAGCTAAAAGACACATCATTCAAGGAACTTTGGTTTGTGGCTGACCTTCCCTGAGATCTGCACATTATTTCATCTACTTGTGGAGAATTCCCATCTGTTTAGGTCTGACCTATCCATGTACACATGTTACATCTCTTTCATCTGAGTTTGTAATCAGTCTTTACCGACGTGGAGGAATCTTATGATCTAGAGATGATATATAATCATGTAATAGATGCTTAGGAAAGTAGTCAATCATATAGAGATAGATAGATAGTTTGAATTCTTTGCGAAGGCACTTCAAAGCTATATCATGTGCATATATCGTAACTAAGGAATCAGGCATGTGAGCCCTAATTGTAAGTCCGCATGTTTCTAGCATGTTTGTATTTTGAATCTATGATATACTGAAAGAATGAATCGGCATTTGCATCCTACAATTGATTTGTTTCCATTGTGTTTACACTTGTTGCATGGTCTGGACTATTCACTTTTTGGACCCTCCTAACCGTAACTACACTAGAAATGGGAAAAACCCAAACCAAGGCATCTTTTTTGGCAGAAAATAGGATTTATTACTAGTGCTTTTTTTTATTTGTTGGCTCAAAGGCATTCAATTTTGCCTATTTTGCTAAAAATTGGAGGGTCCTTTTTTCCTTAGAAGACTTTAAAGTGCCAATAATAGCATATTTCTCTCTTTTTTGTCAAGGCTTTTTTTAAGTGCTAATATAGGCAAATTTATGATTCTTGTAATGGCAACTCAATTTGAGTGCCAAAATTAGAAGGATTGTTATTTTCAAGCTAAGTATTAGGGTTTGATCACACACTATCATAAAGTGTCATTCAACCTGCTTAGACTTGCCTACACACTCAATTATAAAGTGTCGAACTGAGGGGGATTTGGATTTTTTGAATCATGGGAGGTGTATTGGTGTCATGTCTTGAGTACTTCTGAATATTCTCCATAATTTTCCTTTCCGCACTTAATTTTTGCAAAACTACTTCAACAACATGGATTCACAATAGGCAATAAAGCCACTAACCCCATTTAATTATCATGAGTGGAAATCTACAATTCAACTTCTATTAAAGAATAAAGGGTTACACAGGGTAACAATGGCCACTGAAAAAGAACCCATTGTTGATACAGAGAATGATAAATGGTTTAACAAGTGTGATCAAGCCTTTGGTTTCCTATGTCTAAATATAGCTCCTGAACTATTATTTCACTTAGAATCCTTGAAAACACCCAATGAAGTTTGGCTAGCATTAGAAAAGCTCTTTGGGAAGGTTGATGAGATGAGAGCTAATGAGTTGAAGAATGAGCTAATTAGTCTGAGTCTGAGTACATTTGGCACCTTAGAAGACTTCTTCACCAAGTTTAAATTTGTAAGGTTACAATTAAAAGAGTGTGGAATCAACAAGAAATATGATCAACTTGTGCTTTCAATTCTCTTCAAGTTAGGACCTGAGTATTCTATATTTGTATCTACTTTCTACTCCACTAAAAGAGCTCTTGGAGCCACATGGACAATGTCATCCTTAGATGACTTCATTGCAGACTTAACTAGGGAGCAAGATAAGTTAATACACATGGGTACCCTGAAGACATCAAAACCTCAAGCTCTCTTTTCTAGGAATGGGGAACATAATGCTTCAAATAACAAAGGGGAGAAGAATAAAAAAGACAAGGAGATCAAGAAGGAACAAAAATCTGAGCCCAACACAAAATCTTCTTCAAATCAAGGGAAACCTAAGAAAGAGAAAGTCAAGTGCGCCTGTTGTAAGAAACTTGGGCATGATGAGCACATATGTATGAAGAAATAGAGAAGAAATAGATAGATCACCTCACTCATCTTCTTAAGAAGCATAACATAGGGGTCCCTGAATCTATCAAAGAGTCCTCATCAATCTAAGAAACTTATAAGACAAAGGAAAAAGGAAAAGAGAAACTTAAGGGAAAGGCAAGTTAGTTGTAGTAGCATCTTCATCAGCTCCATCTTGGATTATTAACTCAAGTGCTTTGCACCATATGGCTTCTTCACAGGTTAAGTTTTCTTCCATAAAGCCTTATAACATGTTTAGCATCACCTTGGGTAATGACACTCCAGCAACAATTGCAAGGAGAGGGTCTGTTGAAGTTGAAGGTGAAACATTCACAAATGTTCTAAGTGTACCTTCACTTTCAACTAATCTCCTATTAGTGTATCAGATTGCTTATATAGGGAAGGGCATGCGAGTTGAGTTTACTCTAGATTTAGTTGAGATCAAAGAGTTGCATAGAAAAAACTTAGTGGCTCTAGGAAGGGCATATCGCCATGCTAGGTTATACACCTTCTCACACTTTGCCCCTTATATTTCTCCTTCTGACCATCCACAGCAGATTCCCGAGGTAGAGTTTTCTTCTTCCAATTTTGACAGCAAGGACAGTGATGGGGTGCCATCTCCATCCATCTTGAGACTCATTTTGGAGGATGAGGATTCAACATCTGACTCACCCACATTCAGCTCTCTTTTGGCTAGACAATCACTTTAGGGTGCAGGTACTAGGGTACAGAATTCAGTTGGTGGCCAACATACATTGTCACATTACAGGGATCATGATTTATATGCCTTCACTTTTGATTTCAGTGTTGCTCCTTCAAGAGTTTCCAACGATCCATTATAGCAGGGTCATATTCAGGATTCACTTCATTGGGACACACTTTTGCTAGACATCTCTTGGTTGTTTGTAGAGTCTCACATATCAGATCTTGATGACACCTTGGAGGATCTCATCTTACTATTTGATGACAGTATGCATACACCTACTACTACTATAGAGTTCAAAGAGGCTTCACTGAGGGCTTCCAGTGATTCTTCACAGGACATCTCGTGGGATTTTCTTTGTAGCCACATGGCATGCATTGACATTCCACTTTCATACATCAGTTCTTCAAATCCTATTCTTCATCAATCTTCACATGATTTTGAGAGGTCACTTGTTTCAATTAGGCTTGAGCCTCTTGATTTCATTGTAACTCAATTTGACATTAGCATGACGACATTTGAGCAATATTTTGAGACAAGGTACATCATGAGACTTACCACTTCACCTCGCTTCTTTGAGCATTCACCATTAGAGTTATTTCTTCCTAAGGGGAGAATGTTATTTGCCACAAATGGATCATTTTCAGCATTCATACATGAGCATTCTCTTTTGGCATAGGGGCTACTTCATTGTGGGGGGCTACATAGTCTCTTTCTCTCTCCTATGGGGGGAGATATTTGCATCATCACAGTCAGAGCAACATGGTTTCAAGCTTCGTGCAGAATCAATAACCCAATCATCTTTATAAGAATCATTTGCTTTAAGTGCAATACATAGAGCATTACTTTTAGAATCAATTTTTTTTGTAAACTTATTTGTCTTCCTTTCTGTATCTTTAATCCTCTTATAGCATTCATTTACTTTATGACCCAACTTACCATAGTAATTACATTCCCATTTGCTTTTATTATAATCCTTGGCTGGAGTATGCCTATTGTCATACTTTCAATTTTTCTCTCTTGAATGATTTTCTTGTGTATTTTTGTAATTATGTTTCCCTCTTATTATCAAAGCTTCATCATTAAATGACTCCCTTTCTTTGATTTGATGTTTTTCTTCTTGCACCAATTTAGCACATAACTTTACATATTTTATCTTCTTTAATTTATCAGCAGTATCTAGCCCTCTTATAAATGATCGATAAGATCCTGGGAGACTTTGTAAAACTATTTGCACAAAATCTTTTTCATCTATATCCTTTCCAAGAGAAGCAAGTTCATTTCTCTTTCCCTTTAATTTGCTTAGATGAGGGACTAGCTCTTATGAATTTGATAATTTCATGTTGTATAATTCTGCAGTGAGAGTTAGAATCCATACATCACCTAAATTTTCATATGTAGTTTTCAAAATATCCCACACTTTGATTCCACTTCTCTCATTGTGAACTTCTGGAAAAACTTCTTCTGAAAGTGTATGCTTGATCAGTGCTGCTACCCTTTTATCTCTTTTATCTCAGTCTTCTTGATCTTTTCCATTATTTGCTGGTCTTTTTTCACTACCATTAACAATTTCAAAGCAATTTTGAAGCATTAGAAAAATCTCCATACGAGACACCTAATCATAATAATTTTTTCCATTTAATTTAATTGTAGGTAAAGGAATACCAATTGAATCCATTATATCAAATTCCCTCTTTTTGAGATGAGAATTAAAATCAGAAATCTCTCATCAATTTTAACTGATTTGATTCTTCTCTTTGCTGCAATATTTTTGTTTCTTCGCCACAAAACAATGGTGATCAACCTCCAATCACACAACCTACATAATTCACAACCAACACTACAAAACCCACAAACTACAGCCCCAAGATTTGAGAGGGCTTTGATACCATGTTGAAAAACACACAGAGTATTTGAAATAAAATAAAACAGAATGCAGCAAATAAAAAACACTTGAATATATTATTGAACAACAAATTGCATAGAAAATAGATGATTTCTGAATTGATTACAATGACAGCCTTGCTGTTATATTTATAGCATTAATGGAAATCTCTAGAATATCTTAGAATGACTAAGAGAAGTGTCGAAAAGGAAAAATCTAAAGGTTTCTATTTAGAGATGGAAGTTTCCATATTCTGGAACATTCCATAAAATAAACATTATCTCCAATAAAAGTGTCCTCGGGGAAATTTGAACCTTGGTCTCTATCATGAGAATTGAATGGCCCAACCACTTGACCATACCCCACTTCTTTCATCATTTTAGATCAATTCTTTAAATGTAGTGGTGGTGAATCTTTGCATTTTTTTTGGCTTTGCATAGTATAAAAGGTTCCTTATTAGTTATATTGTATTTTTTATCACAATATAATAGTGAAGATTCATTTTGTGTAAAATACGAATAGGGGGTGTCGACCACAAGCAAGATCCTTACCTAGTCACACCCCAGTTGGCAAGATAGTCATCCACCTTATTTGTCTCACAGAAGACATGTCTAATCTGGATTGAATTCAACTTCTTAGTGGTGTCCAAAGAATCATTGATAAAATTCTTAATAGACCAACTAGGGGGGGGTCTTCGAAAGGGGGCAATTTATAATGTTGAGTGAATAGCCTTCAATAATAAGGTTTTTCACTTGAAGTTGAAGGGTCATTTTAAGGCCATTGTAGGTTGTTGCAGCTTCAACATAAGAGAATTATAGGTTTTTTAGAACTATCTCTTTCTCAGTTTTATTTTAATAGAGGAGATAAACTTAATTTGATAATATAAAGAAAAAAACTTTAAACAAGAAAATTAAGAAAGAAGTTCACAAACATTTTATTTATAACCAACAAATTTTAATATAAGATCACAAAGACATTCAAAAGAGAATTACATGATGGCTAATTTGACATATTATCTTTTTGCACATTTTAAAATTTTAACTCGAAAAGGTATAAAAAGTCTCTTCTTTTAAAAAATTAGATCTAACGAATCTAACAAGCAATATACTCCAATTAATTTAATTTAGAGATGTGATAAATTATATGATAGAATATAGAATCCTAGAAATTAAGAGGAGTGAAAGTATTTAGCTGATTTTGATGGTCAATAGATAATTGTCTATTGTTTTGATCATAACTTTTAGATCATAGCTCAAAATTGCTTAAATTTAGATGAATTGGAAGTGGAATGACAAAATTGAATGGAGTTTTTCTCAAAAATTGTGCAAGGTCAATTATGTAATTGTAGGAATGACCTTTTGATTATGAAACTAGACATTTTATGTGGATTTGAATCTATTATCAAATTTTCTCATAAAAGTCTTCACCTCTATTATCTATACTTGATGGTGTTAAGAGACACTAATAGAATTTGTTATGCTAGGTATAAGAGGTGGTTTGCTCCTCTTCTTTTGTCTTAGTCAAACTCTTGAACTACTTCAATGGTTGTGGACAAGTTTGAAGATACTTCAATTAACCATACAAAATGTCTAATATGTCCTTATTGACGCATATGTTGATATAATGATGGTGCAATGCTAAATCATGATTTTGTCATATAATTCTTTTCTTCCCGTAATGTCAAAATAAATTTAAAGGTCGTTCTTTTATACAACACCCTAGAGTGCAAATTTGAACATTTTGCACTCAAGTCAACAAATAACAATTAGTTGGAAAGGGTCAACTTAGGCCCAAAATTAAATTTGATTTTGAAAGTTGGGGGGCCAAATCCATAGCTACAGATCTAAACCAGATTCCAATCCACAACTATCAATTCAACCTATGCTAGATAATAGGAAATCTTAAGATTGGATCTTGACCCTTGGGATGCAAGTAAACCTTAACCAGCCGGTGCGTTGCAAGCAACCGGCTAGTTGAGATTTGTATGGCACCCACAGAATCTAGTGTACGACAGGTCAACGACTGGTTGGTCGACAAGAATCCAGTCGAAACATTAATTATATTTCTTCGACTGCTCCACTCGTCGAAGAAGCCGTACAGTCGGTGAGTTACAACTCATCGGCTATTTACGGCTGGGTGGGATGCATGGAATTAGATTCAATAAAGCTCAAATAAAATTAGTAAATATTATGAAGAAACATACCACTTATATACTAGTCATTACATATAAGACAAACAAATCAAAATAAATAAAATGAAAGGAAAAATGTAAGATATACACTTTTTACATATAAGATACAACCCAAATAATTAACATTTTAATATTTTTATACAAATCAAACTGAAAACTGATTTATATCACTAGGTAATTACTTACATTTTAAATTCATTGTTTAGAAATGTTGACATTTTAAATTTAATATCCATAAATGTTGACATTTTATTTGTGTGAATTAACTTTAGAATATAATTTTTGTTTTCTATAACTTGCTTTAGAACAATTTAATATAATGTAGTTATTTTTTAAAAAGAGAGTAAGTGGATAATGGATTTATATAACCTAACCATATATAGGTCTCAACATAACATCATGTAGACCAATGGACTCACACCCACAAACATTTTGATAGCATAAAGATATATAGTGTGGGTTGTTAATGTTATAATGTACTCTTATAACCAGAAATAGACAGGCTTAATTCATAGGTAGAATTTGCTAACGAAAACATGAAGATAAGAATGTTCGTTCAAAGAACATATGATTTGACTAAATTTAATAACGTAACAACTTGGTTGCTGGAGGATTTGAGGAACCTGGAGCTACTAAATAAATCTTTAGATGTAGTAGCTAATGGTTTGTCTTCAACCTATGTTGATCACAGCAAAGAGCTGCAAGACATAGCAACCAGCAAAAGGCTCTCTGCGTGGGCAAACAGGTGATGTTTAACTTATACCATGTATAGCCTGTGTTGTGACCCATGATTTATTTGGATTTTTAAATGAATAGTTTACATCCATAAATTATTTAAATATACTTTAGAGTAAGTAGGAGATATTATTTGCAGCATATTAAATTATGTTGTTTTATCAGAATTCAATTGTATAATTTTTTAGTTAAACTTATTGACTTATATTTTATGAGTAGTAGTTCACATAAACTTCTCTCGTGAATATTAAATTTTCCTCAAAATCAATCCCACTTAACTTATTATTCTATTTGTTAGATAAAAAGGTAAATCTTTATAAAGGAAATGCATGATTAATGTTTAGATCATGCATAAGTATTATTACATTGTTAAGCATTGTGCACTTTCCTATAAGTTAAGATTTAGCTTTGACTAGATCTTGCTCAATTGTATAAACATAAAAGAAATAGAGATTGCAAAATCACTTCCCTATAAGTTAGATTTAGTATTGACTAGATCTTGCTCACTTGTATAAACATAAAAGAAATACAGATTGCAAAATCAATCTAAAATCACATTGTTTAGTATATCTGTATAGAACTCTTTACTGTAGGTGGATCATATAACTGACAATAGCCTTGTCCTACCATATTACTACCTATAGTTAAGGCCTTGTCATATTCAACATCTAGCACTTTGATATAATTTTTTTTTCTATATTCCCTTTTAATTTTATAATAAGATATAGAAGTGATATTAGTCACATTACTTAAACATCACACTGTTTAATGGCTAAACTGTTAGTAATGAAATGTCAAATAAAAAGATCTAATCTAAAATCTAAACATCTCTAAAATTAACTTACAATTATATCTATGTACAAAAAGATCCGAATCTAATACAATTCCAAGCAAACAATCATGTAAAAAACTTATTAAACAAAATAGTAATTATAATGTTAAAAGGGAGAAACACTATCCCCAAAAGAACTTGTTGAATAAAATAGAAAAACTTCTAAAACAAACTAAAAGGTTCTGATTAACCTAATGATATGCCAATGATCACCTCTAAGAACCTTGAGGTATATATCTATATAAGTGTGTTTTCTCTCTTTTTGTGTATGCAAGAGTTAGGTTAAAAAAATATCTACAAGACACCAAAAATGAAAGATCTCTGGCTAATGCTTGACAGACTTGAACAGTTATTAAGATAGCTTAGAAAGCCAAGAATTTGACATTCGAGAATATATGGCTAGAGTGGTCAGAACATTAATACCTTGAATTTCTTAAACAATGAAAATCCATCTTGCTGTAAATATCAACTAAAATTTATGATTTCTCCCAAGTCATACTTTTTCAATTATAAGAAAGCCCTCCCATTAGAGTGCTTATTGTCACCAGATTAAAGTCTAAATGGTGGTTTATCTTTTTAAACTGTAATTATTTTTATTAATTTATTATAATATATAAAATACCTTCAATTAAAATGAGTTCTAAAAACACAAATATATTGATTTTGAATTAATAGAAAGATAAATTTGTTTTCCTTAGTTTACTTTAATTTGATGTATTATTTAAGCTCTTCTTAACGATCACCCGGTTCCACAGTCAACTTAGTTCTTTTATAAATACAAATCAGGCCTCTTTAAAATGCAGTTTAATATGTTAAATCTGAGTGATTAACATGGTATAAGAGCAGCTTGGTGAATGGGTTGTAGATGATCTTGAATGGGTTGTTGGTGATCTTAAAATAAAAGTGGCAGAAGCAGGGAGAAGAGTATGGATCGTTAAAGTTTATAGCAGCCTATGAGGTGTTAAGGACGCCCTTGTCATTGAAGAAACCGCCCTGTGAAGCTGATAGCATATGATCTGAGAAAGAAATAAAATGAATTTCAATCATGCACCAGATGGACAATGCATGGAGACACGAGCACTATCCAAGTAAATTCTGGTAAACGTTGAAGTTCGAATTGACTACTAATATAAAATAAAATTAGATGATCAACCATATCAACCATCTTTTATGAACCACCGATAAATGTTATTGAGAAAAGAGAAATTAATCAGTTATTAGATGAGATACAAACACATAGTGATGTTTAACAGACAGAAGTTGGTAACAAAGATGTATCTTCTTCTAGCTCTTCCCCCATACATGTGTCACAAAGGCAAATAAAAATGTTGTATTTAAACTTGTGGCTCCAAAAAATGTGGTCTCCAAATTCTAACAATTAGTATCACCAAAGAAGAAACCCACTGTGTATAAGTCTCTTACTTCACTAAAACCCATTGTACAAGTCTAGGAGTCTTAGAAAATTAATGAAGGTAGATGTGGTTTAGGATACAAAGGTTTTGTAGGGTTGTATGTTCCTAATTATTCCAAATCTATCCACTTTGTTTCTGGTGTACCCTAAATCTAGGGTTTGTTGAGTCTTCACCTAGTGGAGTCAAATTGATTCAACCCAAACTATGTTTATATTATGGTTGTCATGGTCATAAGTCATTTTTTTGTTTTGACCTACACCCATGTTCTTCCTTTGGTCATTATATTCATGCTTCTTCTCATTGTTTTCAAAATAAAGTGTCCAAACCTGTGTTATCTGTTGCAAATCCCTTGTTTGAGTCAATTATTTGGGAGACATCAGAAGCTTTTTTGGATACATTAGAGATTGTCCCACAAATGAGACTATGTTGAAAGTTGTTAATGCTCCTACTTGTGATATCAGTGATCCTTCTTTAGGATATATTATGGATTCAATATGTGTTTGAGATTCCATTAGTTATTTAATTTTTTATGATTGTTTTGATGCTTATGCAATTGTCCTGGAGGATCTTTTCTAGCCATATTGCAGTTGTTGCTTGAATGTGCTTCCCTTATAGGAGGGACACTTGTTGGTATTCTCCTCTCATCTACTAGGTGGGAAACTTGTGCAAATTCAAGTGAAGACTTCACAAGGATTATTGTTGTATGCTTTAGATGTTTTATAGATTTGTTCTTGTGCACGGCATTGTTGATCTATTTTAGATTTTTCCTAGGTTGTTGCTTGTGAGAGCTTTAGACATTGTTTGGTCCTAAATAAATTGAAAAGTTGAGGATGGGCCATGTGATAGGTCCCAGGATTATAGATATCTAGTTTGATTAAGATCTTGAGATTGTAGATTATAGAGTTTTCAACACTTCAATAGAGATGAGTTGTTTTTGATGATTATGCTTTGTCATGATTTGGAGTGAGAACCAATGATGAGAGTGACTCACCAATGGTAAACTATAGATTGATCATCTTTGATTGGAGTGAGAATTTGTGGTGAGATTGACTCACTAATGATCAACTAGAGATTGATCATCTTTGATTGGAGAGTGACTGCACTAATGATTGGAGAATACAGGTTCACCATTTTTGTGAGATGGTCAGTGAGAGGACTTGAGTCATCATATTTCGATAGGCATTTTTTCTACTAGAGGAGCAATTCCTTTTTAGTTTTGACTTGTGCCTTTAGATAGATAGATAGATAGATAGAGACAGATAGACAGACATACAAATAGATAGAGAAATAGATAGACAAATAGGTAGGTAGGTAGAGAGAGAGATAAACAAATACATAGATAGGTAAATAGATAGGAAAATAGATAGGCAAATAGACAAACAAATAGATAGATGGATAGATAGAGAGACAAACAGACAGACAAACAAATAGATAGAAAAATAGATAGATAGATAGATAGATAGATAGATAGATAGATAGATAGATAGTGAAGCCTTGACCATTATTAATATGTCTATAGTAGATAACTTCATACCACATATTGAGGACATCACTAATGCACATAAAATTTTAAGGAAAACAAACTAGGGTCTTGTATCTCAAAAAATAATAAGAAAATACTTGATAAAACTACACATATTGGGGTCTTACATCTTAGGAAACATATACATTTTATAATTTGAGAATGATAAATGATCAATGTATTTTAGAACATCTCAAAAAAACTGAAGGAGATCAAGAATAACTTAGATGATATGGGATAGAAATTCTGAGAGAAAGACTTTATTGAGATAAGTCTAAATAGTCTTACAAAATATGAACTTGTCTATTTTAGTATACTTAGAAGTGGCTAATAAATTTAACACTTATCTAAAAACTTTAGTGGTTATCTAAATTGTAGCAAAGTTAAAGAGTTACAACGAAGTTTGAAGAGCCTACAAGTCCATAGAGAAAACCTACATTTTAAGAGGTAGATTCAAATGTGTAATAAAAATGTAAAATCAAGGGAATCTAGTTATGCAATCTAAGAAAAGCATGAACCAATGAAAGTACAAGAAGATGAAACAAAAAATAAATTCAAGTGTGGTTTAAATACAAAAAATTAGGACATTTTCAATGGGAGTATAATAAAATTAAGGTTGAGATACAAAATAGATAAAGAAAGCAACCAAATGACATGGCAACCCATGGACAATGAATGCAATCTCTTCATTGCATCTTTATTTGCACAAAGTAATTTAAATTGTGTTTGGTATATACATTTAAAAGCAAGTAAGTATATGGTCTATAAGAAATAAAGTTTCATGTTTAAATTGAAACATATGAAAAATGTGGAAATGAAATGATATTGCTTGGTGATGATTTTGTACATAGTATCAATGGTTATGATGACATGCGCCTATTAAGACAAGAAATGAGAGGTAGAATATTTTACTAATTTGAAATATGTGCAAATCCACTTAAGAAGAGTTTTTTTTAGTTAGCTAGATCACAAAACAAGGTTACAAAGTTGAATTTTACAAATACAATTACTTGATAAAAAAATGTGTTGAATGGATGCATTATGATTGCTTCAGATACCTTAGAAAGAGGCATATACAAATTTGATTTAGGAGGTAAAAATATACAAGCTCTTTCAATAACTAATTGTAATACTACTTTATTATGTAATCTAAGTTTTAAACACCATAATTATTAAATTTTCTCTTTAATGTCCAAATTTGACATGGTTTATGGACTTCCTAAAATCAACTCAAATTCAAATGTGTGTGAAGCTTTTTGTATGGAAAATGTAACATAAGAATGACATTGAGATAGGAGGAGCACACAAATTAAGCGAGCAACTTTGATTCTGCATAGTGATATCTTGACCCAATTCCTACTCCTCTTTTTTAGGTGAAAGATGTGTTAAATTTAATTGATGAATTTTCAATAAAACTAAGGTTTGTTTTCTTTTAAAAAGTGATGTTCTTGAAAAATTCATAGTTGAAAATGAGAGTGGGAGAAAGATTAAAATTCTTAGAATTAATAATGGAAAAGAACATATCACCAAAGGCTTTAAAAACATTTGTTACAAAGAAAGTATTAGAAGACGACTAGCCTAGATACACACCTCAACAAAATATGGTTGTAGAAAAAATTACAACCATGAAGAAATGACAAGGTACATTCTTAAAACTAAGAAATTTCCTAATTATTTTGGGATAAAAATAGTAAATACTATGACCTCATACTAAATATATCACCCACAAAATCTATAACAAATATGAGACCTTATGAAGCATGGTACATGGTAATAATTCATTTCTCAAATATTTTAAAGTATTTGGATGTGATGCTTATGTTCATGTTCTTAATGAGTCAAGAAAGAAATGGGATAATAAAAGCATAAAATATATCTTTAAAAGTTACAATGAATTGTCTAAATGCTACAAGTTATATGATCAATGTAAACTAAGAAGGTCATCACCAATAGGGATGTTACATTTGATGAAGTTCTTTGTCAAAAATCTACATCTATTATGATGAGGTTCTTTGTTAGAAATCTATAATATCTACTCTTAAACTAAAGGAAAGAAAGAATGAGAAGATGTAATAAAAGAGGAATAAAACTCCTTAATTTAAAATTATACATGAGATTAAGTGAAATATCCAAAGAAATAAACATTTTGGTAATAAATTACATTACACTATTAAGATTAGTTTTTATGGGCACATTAAAAAATTTAAAGTAAGGCTTGTAGTAAAAGATTATGCTAAAAAAGAATAAATTGGCTTTAGAAGGAATTGGTTTTAGTGAAATATTTGTTTATGTTGCAAAAATAAATACAATTAGATTTTATATTGTGTTCACTACTAATTTTAAATGGGAGACTCATCAAATAGATGTAAAGAATGCATTTTTCTACATTGAGTTACAAAGAAAGATCTATATAGAACAACCAAAAGTATTTATGAAGTCAAACATAAAGGTTTGGTAAAAATTCCCTCTAACCCTAATCTTTTGAAAATTTGTGATTATTGGATATGTAATTATGTATCTTAATGTGGATGGCATAATAACAACCGTGTAATGCTAATTAATGAAACAAAGAGGAATTTTTAAAAATATGGGAAGAAAATGAAAAGATGTTACTTTACTCAATACACATATGCATGTGACTTGTTGATAAAATTCAAGATGAAAATGCAAAGATATTACTAAACCATTGTAAGAGGGGACGAAATTATTTACACTTGATGAGTGAAAAAATATATGTGGCACATTGTTTAAAGAGTTAGTAGGCAGTCTTATCTATTAAACTATAATTAGACCTAACATTGTTTATGCTAAAAGTTTAGTTTCAAAGTTAATGTTAACTCCCAAAACTCCTCATTGAAAAGTAATTAAAAGATTTATGAGATATATATCAAAGAGACTTTAAATATTGGGGTTGGATATTTGGCATGTCGCATTAGTTTACTATATGGGCTAGTTTTGTTGATGAACACATGTTTACTAAATTTAGGTGTTCATCATGGGATGTTCGATGTTGCATGTTGTAGAAAAAAGGAACCAACAATTGTGTTGTCATCAACAAGGTAGAGGATACAATAGTAAGTGAAGTAGTGTAATTAACAAGATTTTTTTTCTTGCCACACAGCATGTGTTATAATAAGGAACAATTTGCATCACTAAGAAATGATAACAATCTAGAGAAAATATATTTGGGGAATAACAGTACTTTGGAAGTTAAAGGAACTGGAAATGTTCAAGTTGATAATGGTGTGTTCAAAAATGTGAAGTTAGTTCCAGAATTGAAGACAAATCTTCTTTTTGTATCTCAAATTGCAAATCAGTGGTATAAAATAGAATTCTACAATGACAAATGTCTGATCAAGGATGTGAGTAATAACTACAAAGTGACTGCAATTGGTAAAATGGAGAATGGATTATATAAATTTCAAGAATTTACTTCTAAATGTGGAAATGAGAATATGTGTGCTATTGCCAAATATAATGATATGAGCAGGTTATGGCATGAGCATATGGGACATGTCAATTATCAAAGCCTCAAGCTTATGGAGAAACTATATATGGTGCATGGGCTTCCAAAAATCTCATCAAGTCACAAGGTGTGTGAAGGATGTGCTATGGGAAAGCAACATGTGGAAAGTTTCCCACAAGGTAAATCATGGAGAGCAAAAACCCCTTTACATTTGGTTCATAATGATGTAATGGGTCCTTTTAGAACACCATCACTTGCAGGATCAAGGTATGCCCTCACCTTTATTGATGACTATACTAGAAGAATTTGGGTTTATTTTTTAAAAAAGAAACAAGAAGTGTTTGATAAGTTTAAAAAGTTTAAGACATTGGTTGAAAATCAAAGTGGAAGATCTCTGAAGATAATAAGAACAAATAGAGGTATGGAATATATGAACAAAGCTTTCTTAGATTTTTGTAAACAACATGGTATAAAGAAGGAATCAATAGTCTCCTACTCACCCCAACAAAACGGAGTTGCAGAAAGAAAAAATAGAACTATAATAGAAATGGCTAGGTGCATGCTTTACTCTAGAAATATAGAAGTAAAATTTTGGGCTGAAGCAATTTGTACTGCAATTTACATTTTGAATAGAACACCTACTAAGGTAGTTTTGAACATAACACCAGAAGAGGCATGGAGTGGTAGGAAGCCTACAGTATCTCACTTTAGAGTCTTTGGATGTAATGCATATGCCCACATTCCTGATGAAAAGAGGAACAAGATTGAAAGGAAAAGTGAGAAGAGCATAATGGTTGGATATAGTGAAAAGTCAAAAGGATATAGGTTATATAATCCTAAAACAAATGAAATTTATATCAAAAGGAATGTATGGTTTGATGAAGATATTGAAAGTGAACATTCTCCTACATTATCTTACTTTCCAATATTGATTGAAGAAGATAAGTCTACTTATACTAATGATCAAAATCAAGGTGTGCAATCTTCTGCAGGAGGAGAAGGAACACAAATTGAAGCATCAAGTGAAAGTGGTGATGAAGACACACAAAAGACTAGAAGCATTCAAGAAATATACCAAGAAGTCCCTAGAAATATGTTTGCTAACTATGCTCTTATGACTAAGGTGATGTAGGTTGACACTCCAAGTACATATGAGGAAGCAAAAGGGAAAGAAGAATGGGAAGAAGCAATGCAAGATGAATACAATTCTTTGATGAAAAATGGAACTTGGGAATTGACAACTCTTCCAAAAAGTAAAAGTGTGGTTGGCTGCAAGTGGACCTACAAAGTAAAGTTCACATCAAATGGAGCTAAATTGAAAAATATAAAGCAAAACTAGTGGCTAAAGGCTTCTCACAAACAAAAGGTATTGATTATACTGAAACCTTTGCTCTAGTTGCTAAAATGAGTTCAATTCGTACAATAGTTGCTCTAGCTGCAAAATTTGGTTGAAAATTTTATCAAATGGATGTAAAAAGTGTCTTTCTACATGGTGATCTTCAAGAAGAAATTTACATGCAACAACCACCTGGATTTGTTAAAAGTGGTGAAGAACATCTAGTGTGTAGATTAAAAAAATCATTATATGGTCTTAAGCAAGCTCCAAGGGCATGGTACTCCAAAATAAATGAGTACTTTATAAATGTAGGATTTAAAAGAAGTAAAGTTGATCCAGATGTGTATGTAAAACATAGTGATGGTAAAGTTGTTATTATTGTATTGTATGTGGATGACTTGATTATTAGAGGGGATCACACACATAATATTGAAATAATCAAGCATCAACTCAAACAAACTTTTGAAATAACTGATTTAGGGTTGATGCACTATTTTTTGGGTATGCAAGTATGGCAAGAAGAAGGAAGAATCATTCTTTATTAAACCAAATATGCTCTTGATGTATTGAAAAAGTTTAATATGACTAATTGTAAAGCATCTAATACACCATGTGAAGTAGGATTAAAGTTGAGTGCTAATTCTACTCAAAAGAAGGTGGATGGAAAATTATATAGACAATTAGTTGGGAGTCTTTTGTATCCCACCATAACTAGACCAAATATTGCATATGCAGTTGGTATTGTATCCAGGTACATGTCAGATCCACACATTGAGCATTGGAAAGTAGCTAAGAGAATATTAAAATATATTAAAGGCATTTATCAACTTGGAATTGAGTAAAAATATGGAGGAGAGCCTACATTAGTTGGATATACAGATTTTGATTATGCAGGTGATATTGATGATAGAAAATCAACTTCAGTGTACATGTTTCATCTTGGGTCAGGACCAATTTCTTGGAGCAGCAAGAAACAAGCAACAGTATCACTATCATCTACAGAAGCTGAATATGTTGGTTCATCAAAGGCATCTCAAGAAGCATTATGGCTTAGAAGACTACTTAAAGAAACACAACATCCACAATTTTGTCCAACTACTATATTCTGTGATAATCAAAGTACTATCAAGCTAGCAAAAAATCCAATTTATCATGCTAGATCAAAGCATATAGAAGTACATCATCATTTTGTTCGTGATTTGATAGAAGATCAAGTGGTGGAGTTAAAATTTTGTGGAACAGAAAATCAAATTGCTGACATATTTACACAAGCACTACCTAAAGTGAAATTTATCAAATTTAGAAACTTGTTAAATCTCAAGGAAATTGCTATATAGTAATCTTTTGTAATTATCTTCTCCAAATAAACATTATGGGGGGGGTGTTGGAGATAATGTTTATTTTATGGAATGTTCTAGAATATGGAAACTTCCATCTCTAAACAGAAACCTCCTTTTCGACACTTCTCTTAGTCATTCTAAGATAGAGATTTCCATGAATGCTATAAATATAGCAGCAAGAATGCCATTGAAATCAATTAAAAAATCATCTATTTTCTGTGCAATTTGTTGTTCAATAATATATTCAAGTGTTTTTTATTTGTTGCATTCTGTTTTATTTTATTTCAAATACTCTGTGTTTTTCTCAACAACCTTGGTATTGACTAGCGTGCTGAATGAATATCTTAGTGCTTGCAAGCACCTCCTAAAAGGATGCGACAAGAAGGCAACCAAATGATAGTTTCATGTATAAGAGTTTGGGCCCTTTCAAAAGCCCATCTCTAACTAATTCATAGCTCCCAAATGATTATTTCATGTTAAAAAGTGGTCACCAACTATATATATATATATATAAACACTCAAGATCAAGTTATATATATCTATCAAAATTTAGAAACTTATTAAGGGTTATGAAAATTTTGTAAATAATAACTAATAAACCATAAGACCCAAAGTGGCCGGAGGTACCAATATTTGTGATTAGGAGGATTTGCAAGTCCTTAAGTCATCAAGTTTATTGCTTGACGAACAAAGTTATGGAGGGTGTTTGGAAAAATAAATTTATATATCGGCACTGCCCTCCGACCACCACCAATCACACAATTTCCTCAACCTTTTTTTCTCTCATTTACTATAATTTGTTCTTCTATGAATACGAATCAGCCTCATCCAATGCAGTTAAGATCAGTTAAGTCCATGAAATTTTTTTAGTGTTAAATAAATGTAATTATTAGGTTTTTCCGTTCTTCCAGACTGCTACCATGGCCACTAAAGATGTTCTCTAAGCTGCCTCTATAGTTCACACTACAGGTCACAATAACTAATGGTTGATTACACAACAGACTGTCGGTTGCAATCTCAAAACATATATAGAACTCTATATACATTTCACCTGTCAAACAAGTTCTGGCAACTTAAGTCTTAGAAGGCAACTTTGGAGGCATTTAATTTCTACTGTTTTACAATTATGATTATAGAGGGCTGAATAATGGGCCTCTTTCACTACATGTCTTATTCTGGAGCAATGCATTAAACATTTTGAGGAAAATGGGTCTGTGATGAATCCAAAAACCACAAACAAATCTAACCATTGAGCCACTATTTCAAAATCTTCTTTATATAGACTAAGTGATTCATACATACAGACCTGTATTTAATATTCAGAATTGACTATGGACTTATATAGGATGAGAAATAGAGACAGGCAATCAGAACTGAGATCAACTGAAGTGAAAAAGTACAGATAACTTCGAAGAGAGAGATCCTCTGCAACGAATTATCATAGAAAACAAATATAAAAGTAGGAAAACAATTACCAACACATCATCTAGGAATCACCGAAACAAATTTGTGAATATGATTAGAGGTAGGATCATCACACTAAGTTGGTTTGATATTTCTTTTATTCTAGAATGTGCCCTAGCTAGATGATAGCTTTGGTTGTTACCATTTCCATGACATAAAATGAAAGTAATTTGATATATATATATATATAATTGGCATTAAGTTAAGCTAACCAATCCCTGATAAGAATAAGTAATGACTATCTCATAGGAAAAAGATTTAGCACATACCGTTATCTTCTTTTCCTGTTGTCCAGCTTATCGACCAATAGTGTTATTACAGTGTAATGGTTTTTTATCAAGCCATCCTGGATAAAGAAGGTAAAAAACAAAGATTAAAAAACAAAGAAATTATATTAATGTTCAAGAATTAACCAAACTTCAAATTTGAGAAAATTAAAAATTAAAGTACCAAAATTACAATTACCAGAGAAGTCCAGGAGGCTGCTCCATGTTTTTCTTTCAATGGCAGTCACCCTTAACAAACAGGAACAGCATTGACAAAAAAGTTGGTTTATTTAGTGTACAATCTACGGCTATTCTTAAACATCATCCACTTTAACAGTCAAATGTTAATTTTGGCCACTAAAAATAGGACAAATATTTACCACTGTTTAGTGTGGATGATGTGTAAAATTGCTATTGAGTTTGAAAAGGATGATATTTAAGTAGAATGTACAACCTACATTTGATCATCCTCTAGAACTATTCACCATACTGTCAATTCTAAAATATATTGAACATTTTTTATTTAGAGAATAATCATCTCAGAGGGCAATGTCTATCCAGCATAATGGATGCACTTTTTATCAAAATAATTACTAATTAAACTTTAATAACAGTGTATAATAAATCAGAGTGGCTTATTGAGTAAATGTACAAAATATGTATATATAGCTTTCTGCTTCTAAAGAGCAATATTCATTTTTAGAATTTTTTTTTTAGCAAATGTACAAAATAGGTATAATTTATAGGTTTCTAAAGACCATTCCTTATTTATCTAATTTTCCACCACCTAGTTTATTTTTAAGATATATTAAATTTCTAAATATTGCCTCTTATTTTAATAATTTTCCAGGACCTACTCTTATTTTTAGATCCACAGAAATGGCTGATCTTAAATGTCATTCACTTCAATATTTAATGGTAAATTCTGGCCAATGAAAAATTTTCCTATATTTAACACTTTTTGTTGTGAATGAAATAGAAAAATACTATTGGCTGTTTGACCCGTTCAACCCTGAAAGTGGATGACATTTACATAGAGCTCACAGGGCTTATGAATAAAAAATAATACCTCTGTCCTCTGAACTATAATGGTGATATATGTTTGCTTTTATCTAGTCTCCCTAAAACCCAAAGCTATCAAAACAGTAACCTAGGTAATGAAACAAGTAAAATTAATGGAAAAATGTGTGCTTAGTAGTTGCAGAACAATTCTCCTTTGGCAGAATCAGATTTAAACTAGACAACAGAGACCACACTATCAATCTCTTAATCCCCTGCTAAATCTGTATTCTTTTCAGCCAAAGGAGAGCTGCTCAGCAAATGCTCAGCACATAAACTAATAACACGTATCCGCGCCATATCCGCAGCATTGCAGAAAGCTATAAGTAGTTTAACATAAAAGGATATGCTGGAGAAAAGTAGGATATACCTCGTCCAGATAGAGCATTCCTCTGAATTTTGCAGATGCTATTCTTCTTGTCTTGACTGTTAATTGATATTCAAGAACTTGAATGGGCAATGGGCATTGAGCAAGATATTTTATGAGACTGCAATAACAGCTTGCAGATTATATTCTGAGTGGGAAATAGCTTTAAGGCCAGAGAATTCCAGCCAAACAGATATGATGCTCCTCTACATTATTCCACCCAAGGGCATATCCGAAGCGCATATTCCATATGAGAGGCCTTTTCGATAAAGGAGCTGACTGATAAAAATATTTGGCAAACGGTTTCTGACTTCTACTTCCTATAATAAATTTCATTCCTTAATTTAGTCCTATATAGACTTTGTTTTTTCCCCTTTGGGCCACACCTCGACAAGAAAAGGAAAACCTTAGAGACAAAATGTATGTTTTGATTCTATAGAAAAAAGTTAATTTATCACACGAGTTTCGTGTAAAGCAACGCTTATTTTGAAAATGGGTAATTCACTAAGTAAAGTGGTTGAAGTTTTATTATAAGTTAAGCTTTAAGGATTGTGTTGAGAAAAATTGAGACCTGTGTTTGTAAGTGGACCTGACCTCCACCTATAGGTTCAAAAAAGACATTCCTAGGTGCCACAATTTGAGAGAACATTTGTGTATAAGTCTGACATTTTTTTGGTCTTAAGTCTCTTAAGAGATTTTGTCAGTCCAGTGTAACTTGACAAGATTAGGGCACTTGGGCATCGAAAAACCACCTCTAGTAATAGTAACCCACCCACTTGGATGTGTTGGCATTGTTTGTTCGATGCCACAAGGTGCAAATGTAAAATATCACTCCTAACACCCTTTCACTAAACGAAATTGAACCATTTTGCAACATAGTGTTTGTTGCCACCAAGGGAAAATGAATTCAAGTTGACAAAAATAGAGAGAGGTTTTTTGTAGGTGGACTTGACATCCTCATGTAGGTTCAGATGATAGATTCCTAGGTGCCATGGTTTGGGAGAAAAGGCATGCCAAAGTTTGGCATTTTTTGGTCTCAGGGCTTTTAAGATACTTTACTAGTCCAATGTAGCCCAGCAGGATCAAGATGCTTGGGCAACAAAAAGGCACCTCTAGTAGTAGTAATCCACCTACCTAGGCATGTTGGCATTATCAGTTTCGTGCCACAAGGTGTGGAATGCAAAATATCACTCCTAGCACCCTTTACTGAATGAAAAGAAGCATTTTGCAACATTGCATTTGTCACCACCATGACAAAATAAATTTGAGTTGACAAAAACTAAGCTAGGCATTTGTAGGTAAATACAACATCCACTTGTATGTTCAAATGAGACATTCCTAGGCGCCACAATTTTAAAGAATAGTTGTGCCAAAGTTTGGCACTTTTTTGGTGTTAGGGCTCTTAAGAGACTTTGTCAGTCCAATGTAGCCCAAAAGGATTAGGACACTTAGACACCAAAAAGACACCTATAGTAATAGTAACCCGCCCACCTCTCTCTCTCCCTAACATTGACACTAAAGAATTAAATAGAAACCACTAAATCTTAATGTTAAGCATTACATGTTGAACCCATAACTTAGATGAAAGGTAAACCTTGAATGTGAACCCTAAATGCTAAACCTTGAATTTTAATCTCTCTCTCTCATACATGCACACATGCGCCTACATGCACACACTCTCTCTCTCTCCCTAAATCTCTCTCAATCTAGACATCTCTCTCCCTACCAAACTCTATCTCTCTCTCTCTTCCTCTAAATTTGAATGTGAACCATAAACCTTAAGTTTTAAACTCTCTCTCTCCCCCCACTCTCTCTTCCTCACTTCCTATTTATCCCTAACTCTCTATCTTCCTCTCTCTTTCTCTTTCTCCCTCTCTTTCTTTTCATCTCTCTCTTCCTCTTTCTTCCTCTCTCTTCCTCTCTCTCTCCCTCCCTAACTTTCTCTCTCTTTCCCTAATTAGTGAACCCTAAACCTTAAGTTTTAAACACTCTCTCTATCTCTCTCTCTCACTTTCTTGCTTTCTCCCTACCTCTCTCTTTCTCTCTAATTAGTGAACCCTAAGCCTTAAGTTTTAAATTTTAAACCCTTAACCCTAATTAGTGATCCCTCTCTCTCTCCTTTAAACATTGAGCTCTAAACAATGAATCTTAGCATCAAACTTGTACATAGATAACTGAACCATGAATTATAAACACTAAACATTAAAAGTTAAACCTTCAACATGTGAAACTTAAACTGTAAACCCTAAACAATGAACCTTAGCATTTAAACCTATAGATAAATAACTAAATTTGAATACATGAACCCCAACCCTTAAGTTTTAAGCTCTCTCTCAATCTTTTTCTCTCTAGGTCAAGAATTCATTAGAGTGAGTAAGGCATTATTATGGTGAGGGTTTCATCTATTTGTTAACTTGAATTATGAGTTTCTAAGTTGGACATTAGTGTCCAAGACAATAAGATTTAGGTGCAAAAGTGTCTTTTGTGAAACAAAAATTCAAATTTTTTGGGTAGGTTTATGCTATTTAGGATACCCTAAAAATGCTCATAAAATATACCAACAATAGGTTTAGGCTAAGAAATGGGGGAAATGAGTTTTATCAATGTTTACAAGAATGGACACCAAAATGAGTGTAGAAATGTAAGTTGAAGATAACAATGTAGGAAATTTTCAACTTTATACTATGATACATGAAAGGAAGAAACTAATGGTCTCAATCTAAAGGCCCGGTTTCAAGCCTAGTCAATGTGTCATGCATGATTGATGAACATGGAAAGCCTTAAAGGTAGCAATGCAAGTCTACAAAGAGGGTGATTTATGTAAGCCAATCTCTGGGATTGAAGAGCCAACTCCCTATCTATCTAGTAGCTAAGCCTAAATTTGTTTGTGTTGTAGAAGGTGAAAAGTGATAGAAGTTGCTAAAATAAAATAAAGAAAACAAAGGCTCATGACAAATAGATAATGTCTCAACTGCTAGAGTAAAGCTCAATACCTCTTGATGCAATAATCAATGAAGATGAATATGCAAATAACAAGAAACAATGAACAAAGACAAGCCAATAGTCAATTAGGGTAATCACCTACCTTTTATGAAGTTCATAGACTATTTAAGAGAGTTAAATATACATTCAAAAACATACATAGAGGGTCCCTTGTGTAGAAAGAAAGAGGAATTGAGCTTCACTTATACATTAAGCTTAAAAGCTCAACTGTACAAAGTCATCTAAGAATCAACCAACACATCAAGCTCAAAATATCAATTGTCTAGAAAGTCTCTCCTTAGCACTAACAAAGTATCATCATTTGTATAGGCACATAGGCTAGTATTTATAATCTATGCTACCCAGTCCACAATAGATTTCCCTTCCAAATATATTTTAATTTGATTTACATGGAGAGAATATGTCTTTAATATTTTGGTGCCTTAATTATTCCTATCGACGGTTAGGAGCAGTTGTTTGACCTTTTAGTATAGCTATTCAGTGAATTCCAGCACCTAGTACTACACTTTAGCAACATTGGTAGGTTAAACTTGTTGTCTGGACATTGTTCAGTTGATATCCATGGATACTTGATCTTACATCTTTGAGAAATTTGAATTATTGTACTAAGCCAATCCAACCTATACTACTCTAGTGTGTAAGGATTATTTAGGATGATGTTGAGAAGTCATGAATGCTAAAATTGTGTTACCAAGATGCATAGTAAGCCATCTCTATGCTGTAATGGCTACGTGTCTTGTGGGCCATCAAATGAGTTCACCATTGACAAATGGGATAATCTATGCTACTTTTGGAATTGTTTGTCATTTTGCATTTGTGAGAATCCTTAAGAGTATGCCACATGGCCTTAGTTAAGTTACAACTTAACTTAACTAGAAAAAAAAGTGGGGCCCACCAATTATTCATACCGAGTGCCTTTTAACTTTATTGAATTACATGAACTACCATGTTCCACAATAATGGGGCTTCTTGTGAAAACATTTTTATGCTTCCATTCAAAATTCTTGTGATCCATCATAGGAGATCTAACTTGGAGTATTATATGACATGCGTTCGTTGAGACTTAGTAGTTTGCTAGAACTACTCCAAAACTGTACAAAATACTAAAGTTAGATCAGACTGAGGAGGCCCATAGATGATATGGGGCATCCTTATTCATTAAACATCAAGGTGGCATGATTCCACTACACGTAGTGGAGGATTCACTAAATTCTTGGTAACTCTCAGGGGTTCTTTCACTTGTAAAAGGAAAGGAACCCAAAAGTGCACCCATTGGGCATAGATTCTGCCAATCAAAAATATAACTTTAAAATTTCATAACTTAGAAGATACCTACCCCCTTACATATTTCTCAAGGAATTTATGAGCTTCTCCTATTCTTCAACCTTGAGTGGGGCTATCTTCACCAGTAGTTTGTATCTATGCTCCAACTCTAGCACATGCTCATAAGATATATGTTAAACTTGTGAGATGGTATCATGTACAAGTGTCCCTAGGTTAGCAGTTGGCTTGATTTCTACCATAATTTCTTCCATCATTGATGTGGGGGACAACTCATCAATATTAGATTCAACAAGGCCTTTGTTCCTTATCTTTTCCTTGAATGCACCTGGGGTGAGCACCTTGTCATTTGAATCCATAGGAGAAGGGAGGTCATGCTTAATGAGGAAGTGCATACAATCCTAGATGTCAATAATTAATCTTCCCATAAATCCTAGTTGTACCTTGCACTCAAGTGCAACATCTTGTCCTTATCTAGGACATCATTTATTTACTGAGAAATTGAGGACCTACTCATTATTCTTATGGTGATCAACTTCATTTTGTCTGCATGAGATTGTGGTGTGTGCATCATTATGGATAGGTACAAAAGTTGGCTCTAGATCATCAATCTCTTTTTACATCAAATAATAGAGGGCCTAGGCATACTAGATGAATTTCAATGTTGGAGTAAAACCAATGGTAGACTACTCAATTTCTTTCTAGTACTCCTAGTATATGGTATAGATTATTTCCACTAAACCAATGAACAACTTCAATTCGTTTATTTTAGCTTAGAGCTATTGGATTTCTTTCTTTGCCACATCTAGCCTTTGCTCTAGGTCATCACTTTTCTCTATGGGTCCTTTTATTGTTTGTTTCTAGGTGTCCCTTTGAGTGGTTAGCACAACAAGTTGACTATCTTGGGTGCTCATCATCTACCTTGTTTCTCCCAAGTAGCTTGCAAAATCTATGGTGGTCACTTGCTCCTTAGCAATTTGTGCCTTGAAGTCCTCTTCCTATTTGGTTAGCATCTCAATTATGGCTTTCTTAGTCACACTCTCTCCTTTGGTAGTAATCAGATCTACTTTGAACTATTTTAGCACTATTTGGTCCTTTAAGATGTGTTTATTTACATCTTGCACATGCACATCCTATGCCTCAGTGGACTTGTCAAATTCAGTGGAGACTTATCCCTCTAGTGCCCTTATTGTTGTCTTGTGGGCCTTAATGGTGAGCTTTACTTGCTTGAGCTCCTCCTCCTTCTTCCTCAATTTTTTTAGGGATATGAGAGAGAAGCCTACAACCTTTGCTCCCTCCTAAAGAAATTCAGTGTGATCTTGTGCTTTTGCATCTTTGATTCTCAGACTTATTGACTATCTAGTAGTCAATCAGCTACAGTTAGCTTTCTAGTTTATCTACCAATAGGGTGAAGTGGGAAAAATACAAGGCATCCTACATAGGATCATACTTTGTTTATACACACTTGCATGTAGGAGAAACATCATGATTTACCTTTCTTTTGGATACCTTTTAGTATGCCATGATTCTTATTTGCATCATTTGTTTCTAGTACCGTAAGTACGAAAAAGATGCACATGCCAACATGGCAGTTTGAGGATGATATAAAAGTCCAAATCATGCCCATGAAGGCATGAATTATACTCCTCTCAATTTAGTTTCTTTCTTGGTGACATGTTTCCTAATGTTTTCCACCTAGATCATTCCTCCTCAACCATCAAACTGACTTTCCCAAGTCATGTGTACCTTCTAGCCACCCATTTGTTCCACTTTGACTGGGTCACCCAAATGACCTATGGGGTCATCCGAGTGACCTTACAAATTAAGTATTGGTCATGGGTGACCTACCCTGCTAAAATGGGTGACCCACTTCCAATAAGGGGCGACCCTGTCATCTTTTTCCATGCGAGATGGCTTGTAATTAGAGTTCTTCCATTCACAACTGAGCCTTGACTTCCCCTAACAAATTCTAAACTCCCAATCAATATTTTGTTCACTCCCAATCAAAGCTTTGTTTTCTCCCAATCAGTCTTTTGTGATCTCCTCTCTAGCCTATGTTCTCTTCTAATCAAAACTAGATATCTCCCTAATCAATCCAATTATTTACCCAATCACCACCACCATTGGTGTGGATTATAAAGCTTTAAATACCCCCTCCTTTATTCATTTGAGGAGGCTAATTCAATCTTGTATTCTTGTATTGCTCAATCTTATGAAAGGTAGCCCCCATTAGCATTCTTATGCTTTGTGTAGGACTTTGTGTGCATTTTCATTTATGAAATAGCTTCAAAGCTCAACCCTTTTCATTTGATGGCTTATAAGCTCAATACATTTCCTTCAAGTCCCCATTGTTATCCTTGTCACCAAGAGGAGGACCCTCCTACTATACAAGAGGAGATGATTGCCATGGGGTTTTTGAGGATAAAATCCTGGCATTAGCACCTTATTCATATAGGTTCTTTCATATTTTTTTAGTAATTAGATCACAAATCTTTCTCTTGAGGAAGTAAAACAATTTTTTCTTTCTCTTGATAGATAAAATTTAATGATTTCTTAGAGTACATTTACTTTCATTGTGCTTATATTTTTTGCAATTCCAATAGCTTACAATCAAATTCAAACATGACAACACAAAATATAGATTAAATTGTATTAGGATAAATTATATAGTTGCATTCACTGCTCTTTTCATATTAATTAATTCATCATAAAAATTGGGAAAAAGAACCAAAAAATTACTTAAATACATATAGATTAGTTGCATTTAGAAACTCATCAAAATAGGAACAACACCAAAAAAAAGAGAACAACTAGGAATAGCACTCAATTCTATCATGAAGCACAATTAACAACCTTCCCCCTTGGCCTAAGCATTCAGTGTGCCTGTGTATAAAGGAAGATTATGTTAAATCCATATTGGATGAGATCAAGGATATCATCCCCTTACCAATTATCGCTAAGGAAACAACCCAAGGACAATAACTAATCATGAGGCTCATAAAGCAAGAAACTGAAAAAATTAGGACAGTAGAAGAACTTAATAATCAAGAGCAAAGAATCCTCCAACAATTCATTCAACAAGAGTAAAGGAGGTTAGATAGGTTTCACCTCCATACAATCAACAAAAAACAAGCCAGGTCATAGAAGAATCACAACCACCACACCCATTTAATGTCAACAACATCACAACATCCACAACAACAATCAATGACCACACACATCAATAGATAACATAATAAACCTAACCATTATCTACAACATTATGCTTCCTCACAAATAGAACAACCCACCCAATTCTACCTCCATTCAACTGGCTCTTACCATGAGGGAAGGAGTGACTGGGTAGATCCCACTATAAGAACACAGTTCATGTTCTATATTAGAGGCTAACTCACCTACATTGTGTCTGAGTCACATTCTGAGCAACACCTTTTTTGGTGAACTTGATGTGAAGAGAAAATCCTTTTGGGTGAGCTTCTTGCATTTTTGTCTCATTTCTTCTATTCTTCCATTTCACTTCCATCTTCCTCTTTTCCATTCCATTTATTTTTCAATGTTTATGACACCCCTAAATATGATAAAATTAGATAAAAATCAAGGAAGCATTCCCTCAAATGAACTAATAACACCTTCATTCGACAGATGCGTGTTGCTAGATCCTTTGGCACCCATCTTCAACCATTTTGACTATGAGGATTCTGACTATAACAATGATAGACAAGAACCTCATCACTTCTTAACATTTGACAATCCCACATGGGATAAAGACTCAATAATATGACCTAGTCATTCCAACCAAGGTAGAGCACATTGAGTTCTTGTTCTATTTGAAATACATCAAGTGGACCATATTTACAAAAAGTTACACTAAAAAGACCATCCAACTAGACAATGAAGTAATTCATCTAGAAAGACACTTACAAGAAGCTAGAGAAGCTTGAGAACCTTTTCACATCATGATTCAAACTAAACAGTTAGAAAACATCTTGGTAGAACAAACAAATAGAGCAAATCAATAAAAAAAACCCACCTTGGGGTGGAGAAGTTCAAAGAATAGAGGCTCCAACCCCTATAGATCTTATAGCCACCTTGGTCCAACATATTAGGATACTAGAAGCTAGTGGAGAAGAACAACCACTTCAAAACAAAATTAAATAAAGAACTAGAGTATGAATCTATCATCTATTACTAGAGTTAAAAAAACTAGGGGCAACTCAAACCCTCCATACTTGAACTTCTATTCACAAAATGCTAGCAATGGCATAGTGCAACAACTAGAGAAACCTAGTGAAGCCTATCCAATACAAAATTATTAGGCTCCTCAAACATACAAAAAAATGCAATCGATATGTCTAGTCATGCCCAAATATTAGACGAACATTCAACACCAACAAGCCCCATGCATGGGGATCATGTTTTCAATGCCAACATCTCAAAGCACATTCTTTGGAACTATGATCAATGAAATCAAAATGAAGATAATAACTAATCTAATGCATAAATACACGATTATACCTTCATAAAGACCTCACAAATCCATGCGGGAAGGAGCTGCACCCGATTAGAGCTCCTCAGATGTTTCTCGTGATCAGTGTGACTAATGTGGATTGCTCAATGCATACAACACAATGTAGATGAGAGACAAATTGATTCAGATGGAGATAGGGGGTGATTAGAGTGATTTTGGCAGAGGTTTGATAGGATTAGGAGATTTGTGGAATGATTTTGACAGAGGTTTGATGCATTCAGAGGCCCCTGTAATGGCCTAGAGAGGGGTCCAATTTATAGGATTTTGGAGATGAGGATGGAGGGTGAGGATTCATCTGATAAGATCAAGGGCTAGGAATAAAAGTGAATCTTTTATTCCTAGGGGATGAATTAAAAATTTTGATTTTGGGAAGAGTGGAGAAGTGTGGGGGACAACTAAATTTTAAATTCAGTGAGTGGATGATGAGTGGGAGACAATTGAATATTAAATTCAGTGATTGGAGGAGTGTGGGGGATAACTGAATTTTAAATTCAGTTTAGTGGATGAGTGGGAGACAAGGTTAATTAAGTGTTATCTTAATTAACTTAAGCCTAGGTTAATCAGATAAATAGGATTTATCTAATTAACAGGGATTAGGAAATGGATAAATCATCTAAATGAATATTAGGAATATTCGTTTAATTGATAGGATAGGGTTGTAAGGTTAAATGAATCAATTAGGTGAATTAATTGATCACAAGGGATGTGCAGATTGGGGGAGTAGATGAGTGTGAGGTATGGAAAATTGGTTTGCAGAGTAGTCCAATTTTAGGTGTCTACAGGAACCTACCTAGAGTACCTAAAGGAACCTCTCAATTATAGAATGTGCAACATTTTATTGCCACATCCCATCTCCGACCTACCAAAATTCAAAGGGAAGGGAGACCCTAACTCACATATTAAATCCTATACCACCACTATAAGGAAACTCCTCCCTTGGGATGGAGTTGTGGCTAGAATCTTCCCTAAAAACCTTGAAGGAATCACCTTAGATTGGTACTAAACTAATTAAAATAAGCATATGAGAGTTCCTAACAATGAAACAAGATGCAAATGATTCAATGTCAGACTTTGTTACATAGTGGAGGCAAGTCATCTACTCGTCAACTAGTACCCCAAACATGGATCATAGGGAATTATGCAATCTCTTTTTGCATGCCCTTAATATAGATATCAGGGAGGAAGTACAAAAATTACCATATTGATCTTATGAAGAAGCATTAGAGAGCACATTGAGACTAAATAAAGTCGTAATTAATAGCGAACAAAGAACTTATGGTATAAATGGATAATTAGTGAATCAAATGAGTAATAACAACATAAGAAATCCTTCCACAATCAAAATCATACAAAATAACTAGAACGCAACTACAGATAGGGTAACTGACATACCCCCATCAAAGAATAACCTCAAAAAGGGATATAATGATGGAAGGGATTATTTCCCTTGAAATGTCAATGCCATAGATTATCCTTAAAACCATAATTATTACCAAAGGGATAATCAGCAATTAGGGAATTGGAATTGGAATGAAAACAAATATGATCTACATCATTAGCCATTCAAATACGATCAATTTTATGTCTTCCATAAAATAGGACATAGTACTAAATGATGTTGAGAGTATAATAGGTTCATACCAAGGTTACCGAAAGATCGACAATGCCTATTCATTGAGATATTCCTCAACCCACAAGAATTAATGGTAAATAATGGTAACAATGTTATATAAATGCCCATCACACCACAAAACATAGACATGAAGATCTTTCAAGATACCTTCCCTACCCATTGTAGTGGCAAGACAAACCATCAAAATCTAATAATTTCACGATCAACTAACACACCAAGAGCCACTGAGCCAAACACCCTTGGTTAATTGGGACCAAAAGGAGAGACAAAAATGTTGGGGTTCATATAAATAATTCATGATGAATAAGATACATAAACCAACATCAAACAAGTGGTTGAATTCCATGGGAAGACAATCTCAGTGGTGGAGCCCACACCACCCTCTTTTGGACCATATAATATAATAGAAGATCTCAAGAAAACTTAAGTGTTCAAAAAAAATTTCTTAGATCTCCTCATGAATTCACCATCACATCATGCTACCATTCTACAACCAATCAAATTAAAATACCTTGATTGAATCACTCTCCCACTAGATGAACAAATCAATCAACCAGATCTTGATATGAATCTACCCAATGAAAAATTGTAAGATCCCAACTTCTTCTTTGATCTAAAACATATGCCTACAAAAGATGAATTAACTAAAAGGGGGATCCAACCTTGTATCTACAAGAATGGATCTACAATACTTGCATCAGGAGAACATTGATATAGATGATTGAGCAGTAATAAATATAGTCCCATTTTCCCTCCTTGAAAGGATGGGATATGGGAATACAAACATAATATAGTGTTTCGAGACACCTTGAGAGGATATGATAACTTAAAGGTAGCAACGATCGATAAAATCATGCTCCTAGTCTCCTTAGGATTTAAAACGGTTCTGATAGTGTTCTATGTCATTGACAAGGACACTGGTTACAACTTGTTAGGAAGACCCCAAATTTATATAATGAAGGTAGTACCTTCAACCTTGTTTCAAGAGGTTCATTTTCTACACCTTGGGAAGATATACATTGCTAAAGGAGACCCTAGCCATTTAGTATGCTCAAGATTGATGCCACAAAGACAAGGATAGGTATTCTAGTTGATTATGAACTATCCACAAATAAAATTGGCATACCAGACTTGACCCCTCAATCCATACACTTAAGAAAGAAAGAAGATCAAATAAAAACCATCAATGATGTAGAGATAAAGAAAATAGAAAAGGGGAATCATC
Organism: Cunninghamia lanceolata; assembly: GCA_027924645.1. Classification (NCBI taxonomy): domain Eukaryota; kingdom Viridiplantae; phylum Streptophyta; class Pinopsida; order Cupressales; family Cupressaceae; genus Cunninghamia; species Cunninghamia lanceolata. The sequence goes on from BSBN01000229.1 coordinate 1,037,221, forward strand.
TAAATGAGGGCTATTTGTTTTGAAGGAGACAACAACTAAAATTATGGAGCTACTAGAAAAGGATAGTCCCATGCAATTTCCTCTTGATGTTTGCAACATCAATGTGTTTATCAATATAGAAGGGGAAGAAATAATTCAACTGACCAAGCTAAGACAGGTGATAAATAAAATTCCTCCTATCTCACAATGTCCAACATGTGAGAATAAATTTTAAATGAAAATGATCGATCTAGTTGAGTTAGATCTAGGTGCCTTCGCTAATGTCAAAGAGGGATCATGAGGAAAGTCACACTCCTTTGACATCACCAAGGGAAACCTCATCAAGTGAATCATATATTTATTTGACCCTAACATTAAGTAATTCCTACAAACTTGTTACACCCCTTGATGAGGATTACACTCCTTGGACACCTCCAACACAAATGGACTCTACCAATCAGTAGCAGTCCTACTCAATCGACAGTGAATCCATAAATGACCTTAAAATATCATCCAAAGATTTTAGAGCTCCCAACTCACATGAACCAACATCAACTTCAATTTTAACATAATTGAATGATGCATGGGAACCCCCACAAGTCCAAATTGAGATGATTGAAAGGTTTCTAGATGAAGATGAGGTGACCGTGGTGTTGGCACCTAAAAAATTACTCCCCAAAATGCCTCTTTTTGCCACCATGTGTTCCATTTGAATCCCACTTGAACCTATAGCTTATAATTGATCAGAGACATCTTTCATAGGATTTTATGTGTTTTCCATTTGAAAGTACAAGGAGAAAAGCCCAAAAATGAATGTCAAGAAATTTCTAAGTGTTTCCTTGTATTTTCAGCTCTGTTGGAGGTTGGAGTTTTAGGCTTCCTCCTTCCATTGTGTTTCCCCTTTTGGCCCCAAAAATTGTCTAAGTGTTGAAATTTTAAGTGTTCAGTGAAGTTTCAGAGGTCGGAATTCCTCCCTTCTATCTTTCTAATGGAAAGCGAAGGGATGAAGACCCGAGGGCCGAAGTCTGCTCAAAGAGATGAAAATTATTCTAAGTATGAAAAAGGGTTGTGGAGGTCAAAGTTCAAACTTCCTCGCTTCCACCTTCTTCCTTTTGGAAGACAGAAGGAGGAAGGCCCGATGGCTGGCCCCTGACGATTAAAGTTTCCTAAGGCATTCCGCCATTTCACGAAGCATTTTAGTGGGCCCGCAAGCTGGCTAGCAGAACGGTGGAAAATGGACATGTGGCAGTATCGTAGGGTGGGATTTTCTTCTTTTCCCTTCTTTTTTTTGGAAGGAAGAAGGGAGGAGGTCCGACGGCGGACCCCCAGCGATTTCAAATTTGACTAAGTGTTTTGGAAGGCGGGAGTCAGGGATTCGTCTCTTCCGCTTCTTCAAGACAAGCGCAAGGCGAAAGACCAAAAGGCTGAAGTCTACCTAAGGTCTAATAGAAATTTTCTAAACATAGAAAACTTCAAGGGTTGGATTTGATGTTCTCTCTTCTTCCTTTTGGAAGACAAAATAGAGAAGGTCTAAAGGCCGAAGTTCGACAGTGCTGAAATTATGTTAAGTGTTGCAGACATCGGGAGGCGAGAGTTTCCATTTCCATTCTTCTTCCTTTTGGAAGGTGAAATGTGGAATTCTCAAACCCTGAAGTCTGATAGGGCAGAGGGATAGAATCCTAATCTTTGAAACTCCAACGGCTTCTTTCTTCATAGAGAAAGCGTGATTCAACTAGCTAGCGACCCTCCTGATCACCATTAATGCTCAATAAGGGCTTGTTTTCATGCAACAGATGGTATTCCCACCTCCCCATGCCAATGTGACTCCATTTGATCAATCTTTGTACCTTTGGGCATGGGTGAGCATTCCTTTCACAATGGATTTTATGGATATGTGCTAGGGCATGCTTCAAAGGATGTCGGTTTGAGTTAATGCAGCATGGTTGACGTCCCTTCTTGTTGACTTCTCCCCTTCCATGCCATTGTTGCTATAGTTAATATGAAATGTTATATATTCATGTGTAAAATATGTGTTTGGGGTTGGTCTATGAGCCAATTGTTTGGTCTGGGAGAGCCTAAGGAGTTTATCTGGCATCAACACACGATTTGGTCTAGTTTTTTAGTGAAGGGATATATTCATTATTGTGTAGGAAGGTTTTATATTGCAGATTTGAATGTAGTGGATGTCTCCATAGGAATTTGTAGTGGTTTTGGTAAATGTATAACCACAATTATATATTTTCCCTTGCCACATTTGTTGGTATGATTGTAACAGAGGCTTGGAGGTGTGTGACAGCATCTAAGTTAATACAATGCTTGTATTTGCCATTTCTTTGTTGCATGTGAGTCATTGCAGTTCTCTTTTGGATCATTAAGTATGTCCATTGTATCAAGATCTATCTAAAAGTCATATATGTAAATGTATGTCTAGTTATGTTGATCCTTTGTTGTGTATTTATTTTCCTCCTTGCATTCTGTGACTCTGTTGCCCAATGGAGTAGGCACCGGTGCATATTGGAGAGGGACCAAACAATCTTTTAAAAATAAACAAATCATTCATCTTTGGTTCAGCGTAAAAACCATCTTTCATGTGCATGTACATTTGTACAATTGAATCATCTTAATGAGAGGCATGTGCAACCAGTTTGTCTTGATCTAGTGACAGCTTTAGGGATCAAGTGTGCATTGGGTATGGCTATGTATGTTTATTTGTATTTCATTTCATGCCTCTAAAAATATCCCTCCTAGGTCTAGTTGAGCCTGAAGAGCAAGGGAGTTTACCATCTCTTGTAGTTGGCCAAAATTCCCCTTTACTTGTTGATAAACATCTTCCTTTCACCTTGACGACAATCCCTGGCCTAGGTGATTTAGGAATGTTTTAGAGTTTTGGGTTGCAGTTGTTTTGGGAAGCAACATTTTGGCACCATTGTTAGGGAATGAAACAAAAGGTTGAATTATTCTAAAGGCCCATGTAGCAGTTTGCAATTTTTTAGTGTGTTTGGGTAAGTTGGCAGCCCGTCAACTTATGCCAACATTTTGGCATTGTTGCCAGGGATAGTGATCATTTGGTTTAGACTTGAAGACCCCTATTTGTAGTCATTGCCGAGTGCAGTTTGTTGTTGTGTGTAAGTTGGTAGCCCATCAACTTACGCCAACATTTTGTCATCATTACCGGGGATAAAGTTACTTTAGCCGTTGCTGGGTTTTTGGCAACTTATGCATTTTTCAAACACCTATAACAATTAGTTTGTAGTTGTGCAGTTTGTTGCTATGTGTAAGTTGGTAGCCCGTCAACTTATGCCAACATTTTGTTGTTGTTGCCGGGGATAAAGTTACTTTAGCCATTGCCAGGTTTTTGGTAGCTTGTGCATTTTTCAGACCCCTATAATAGTCAGTTTGTAGTTGTGCAGTTTGTTGTTGTGTGTAAGCTGGCAGCTCATCAACTTATGCTAACATTTTGGCGTTGTTGCTGAGGATAAAGTTACTTTAGCCATTCCCAAGTTTTTGGCAGCTTGTGCATTTTCACGCCTCTGTAACAGTGATCTACATTTGTGCATTTTGTTTGGGTAAGTTTGGCATCCCATCAACTTACACCAATATTTTGGCATCATTGTCAAAGATGAGTAAAATGTTGGGTTATAAAATTTTGATGACTCTGCTAGTGAGCTAAACCCAGAATCAGTTTTGGTTTTGAAGATTGTCATGCTTCAGGGATTTCCTCTTTCAAAGAGGTGGCGACTCTGCTATCAAAGAAAAAAATTTGTTACTACTATACCTTGGTTGGTGTTGATGATTTGAATGCTCCATCTCAGTGTACAGCAACTGGTGAAATAAAGGTACATGGTTTTCTTGAATTTTGAAATTTGTTGTTCCTGTCATGCTGAAGGAACAAATTTGTATGCATCAATTTTTTGCCCTACTTTATAGCATCTTTTATTCATGGCCAATTGATATGAATATGTCTACCCTAGGGACATTCGGCCAAGTGAGTCTTCTTATATGTCAGACCCTAGAAACTATATTGGCGTGGATTCCTGTGATCATCCTAGAATGCATACTCCAGTCATGGCTCTACATGTTATGCAAACCAAAATTTATATGCACCCATGAGCAATCATAATGACTTATCAGTCCAGCAGTATGAAATTGATAAAACCAAACAGTTGTTAGAGTCATTATCACAACAAGAAGAACAAACAAAAAATTAGATTAGGCTACTAGAGTCTAGGATGCAGTCCAATGCATTCCCTGTTGCCCCAAAAAATTAGTTGGCCCAGTCCCCTACTCCTCCCTTAGATCCTATATATGATCAGCTAGACCTTTCATGGGTTGATTACAAAACAATGGGTATGCCGACCAAGGCCTACAAACAGTTGGCCAAGTTTGATGGGTATGATATTTGGGAAGGGAACACACATGTTGATGTATTCTTAGGATTCATGGAAGAGCATCAATTTGAGGATGAAGACATGTGGATGAGGTTCTTTGTTAGGTCCTTGCATGGAAAGGAAAGAGAATGGATCCAAATTTTTCCAGGGCGGTCCTTTGCCTCGTGGAATGAACTTGTGGCAGCATTTGAAAATGAATTTGCCAAAGGTCTTGACCCTGCTGATCTAGTCATAGAGGTAAAAAATCAAGAGATAAGAGGGAGAGTCAAGAAGAGATTTTGGTCACAGGTTTGTTGTTGCCCTTTCTAATATTCCTGAAGGTTTCAAACCTAACATTCCTACTTGCATTGATATGTTTTTCGAAGCATATGAAACTGGATTTAGTTATGTGCGGGAAGATTTCAAAATAACAAGTATGCTTCAAACATATTTGTCCCTAGACTCCATGGAGAAAATGGGGGATGACAACATGAAAGGTTTGTTGTCCACAAGTGCATGTGTTTCTAGTAATAAACATGCTAATTTGAACAACAGTAGTGTGGATATAAACAATCAAATGATGATGATTGTGTAGGCAGAAGGGTAGAAGTTGAAGGCGGTGCATCGTATGACAGTAATGCAAATGATGAAAGCAGTATATGCTCCTACCTTCAGCTGGATAGCTCATCAAGTGAAGGTGAAAATGATGAAACCAATAATGACTTCTGGCCTGGTGTTGAGGTATGTGTCCCAGTGAACAATGAGGATGTTGTGTGCATAAGTCAGCAATAAGTTGAATCAACTTATAAAGTTGATTATGAAGATTGTGCACAAGTGAATGAAACATGGGATGAACAAGAAACGTGTTTCTTGTTTGATACTCTACCCTCTTTTGTTCCTATTTGTGATGAAGCGATTGATATTTGTCAGCATGAGGTAGATGTAGGGGTGGTTGCATTTGATGATAACCAATCAAAGACTATTGTTGGTGCAACCATGGAGTTTCAGTGTGAATAGATTTCCCTGGATTGTAAAGATGGTGATCATGTGGACACATATGAGAACCTATTTGTGTGGTGCAAGGTATGTTCTCTCCCTCATGCAGAATGTGCTTCATCTGAGCCACTAAGAAATGATGGAGAAATGAAGGAAGAAGGTATGTGTCAGCAGTCTATTTATAGCAATGAGTATGACACAATAGATTGCCAGAGTGAACATGAAATGGAGAGACAATTAGAAGAACATGGTTCTTCATTTGAGGTGTCTCACGATTTTGATTTATGTGTTGATGTTTTAAATTGCATCCTAAGTCATGCTTATGATTCAGAAATTGAAATTTGTAGCAGCACATATGTAAATTTTGTTCAAGATCTTGATGGAGTTACAAATGAATATGAATGCTTCCACTTTGATGTGGAAAACTTGTGAGCTCTTGAATGTGTTGATGTTGCAGAAGAGGTTGAGTCCCTTGAATGGGGCATTGATGTAAATGAGCGGCAAGGCATGTTCATGCCTAAATTTCAACATGTTGCAACCCAACCGGAAGGTATACCTGAGCTGGAGTCTTTCCATTTTGTTCTATAAGATGAAGTGGCTTCTCTTGTGGATCAACAATGCATTCAGGCACAATTCTCTTTGCCATGTGAATTGGAGGTGTTCTTGTCTTCCCTCAGTTCACATGAAGAAGTCAACAAGTGTAATAAAGTTGCAATTGGTGATGAAGATTCACTTCCATCCATGTCTTTTATTGTTGATCTAAATTTTGATTTCTCACCCCTTGTTGTTGAGAACAAACATGATGCAGTATGGAATAGGTCAAGCACCTATTTCTTATGGTTGCCCTGCAGCAGTAATTTCATTGGTAAGGCTAGCCTTAGCTTCATAAACATTTGTTACAGATTGGTGCATGCTGAAGGTCATTGTCAGTTGTTGCAGCTGGGTGAGAAGAGCAAATTTGGTTTGAGGGAGATCAACTCCTTCATTCATCTTGTCTTTGATAGAGGCAAGTAGGTTTAGTCACTTAGTGCATGTTGGACCTATAGAATGCTTAAATTTTGATTACAGTCAACTTTCTTTTTGTGCTTTCATGCTTATGATTATATGTTGTTTTGTATATATTCCTTATTGTAAATATGTTTTTGTGTTGTTCCCCCTATTTCTTTTGGCCATTTGGTCTGCCCAGAGATATCTGAATTCTCATTGTGCCATTGCTTGTCACATGTCCCCAACCAGAGCTAGTGTTGGCACCTAAAAAATTAGTCCCCAAAATGCCTCTTTTTGCCCCCACGTTCCATTTGAATCCCACTTGAACTTATATCTTATAACCAATCAAAGACATCTTTCATAGAATTTCATGTGTTTTCCATTTGAAAGTACAAGGAGAAAAGCCCAAAAATGACTAAGTCAAAAAATTTCTAAGTGTTTCCTTGTATTTTCACCTTTGTCAAAGGTTGGAGTTTTAGGCTTCCTCCTTCCATTGTGCTTCTCCTTTTGGCCTTGAAAATTGTCTAAGTGTTGAAATTCTAAGTGTTCGACGGAGTTTTGGAGGTCGGAGTTCCTCCCTTCCGTCTTTCCCTTCCGTCTTTCTAATGGAAACCAAAGGGACAAAGGCCCGAGGGCCAAAGTCTGCTCAAAGAGATGAAAATTATTCTAAGTATGAAAAAGGGTTGCAGAGTTCAGAGTTCGGACTTCTTGCCTTCCACCTTCTTCCTTTTGGAAGATGGAAGGAGGAAGGCCCAATGGCCAACCCCCAACAAGTAAAGTTTCCTAAGGTATCCCACCATTCTACGGAGCCTTTTGGTGGGCTCGCAAGATGGCTGGTGGAATGGCAGAAAATGGACACGTGGCAATATAGAGGGTGGGATTTGCTTCTTTTCCCTTCTTTCTTTTGGGAGGAAGAAGGGAGGAGGTCTGATGGCTAACCCCCAGTGATTTCAAAGTTGACTAAGTGTTTTGGAAGGTGGGAGTCAGGTATTCATCTCTCCCTCTTCTTCAAGACAAGCTCAAGGCAGAAAACTAAAAGGCCAAAATCTGACTAAGGTTTAATAGAAATTTCCTAAGCATAGCGAACTTCGAGGGGTTGGATTTGATGTTCTCTCTTCGTCATTTTGGAAGATGAAACAGTGAAGGCCCAAAGGCCGAAGTCTGACATGGCCAAAATTATGCTAAGTATTGCAGACATCGGGAGGTGGGAGTTTCCATTTCCTTCCTTCTTCCTTTTGGAAGGTGAAATGTGGAATGCTCAAACCCCAAAGTTTGATAGGGCAGATGGACGGAATCCCGATCTCTAAAACTCTGATGGCTTCTTTCTTCATAGAGAAAGCACGATTTGACTGGCCAGTGACCCTCCTGGTCACCATTAATGCTCCGTAAGGGCTTGTTTTCATGCAATAGATAGTATTCCCACCTCCTCACACCAATGTGACTCCATTTGATCAATCTTTGTACCTTTGGGCATGGGCGAGCATTCCTTTCACAGTGAATTTCACAGATATGCGCTAGGGTACACTTCAGAGGATGTCAGTTAGAGTTAATACAGCATGGTCAATGTCCCTTCTTTTTGACTTCTCCCCTTCCATACCATTGTTACTATAGTAAAGATGAAATGTTACATGTGTATGTGTAAAAGATGTGTCTTGGGTTGGTCTCTAAGCTAATTATTTGGTCTGGGAGAGCCTAAGGAGTTTCTCTGGCATCAACACACGATTTGGTCTAGTTTGTTAGTGAAGGGATATATTCAGTATTATGTAGGAAGGTTTTATATTGCATATTTGAATGTAGTGGATGTCTCCATGGGAGTTTATAGTGATTTTAGTAAATGTATAACTGTAGTTATATATTTTCCCTTACCACATTTGTTGGTATGATTGTAACAAAGGCTTGGACGTGTGTGACAGCATCTAAGTTAACACAATCCTTGTATTTGCCATTTCTTTGTTGCATGTGAGTCATTGCAGTTCTCTTTTGGACCATTAAGTATGTCCATTATATGAAGATCTATCTAAAAGTCATATATGTAAATGTATGTCTAGTTTTGTTGATCCTTTGTTGTGTATTTATTTTCCTCCTGGCATTTTGTGACTCTATTGCCCAATGGAGTAGGCACCGGTCCATATTGGAGAGGGACTAAACAATCTTTTTGTTACGTCAGAAAATGTCTCCCTAGGGATTTTTCCCTCCTATGTTTAGCTCTCGAGTCTGTTGGTTATTTTTCCCAGACTGGATGCTTGTTCCTAGTAATCCCTACAAAATAGCCATCATTGATCAATAAGATTCCTAGGCCAGGGGCCAACAGTATAGGAGATAGACTCTATAAATATCTCCTCTTCTTCTTTAGGCTCTGCAGAACCAAGGGGGTATTCCCTATTCAACATCTACAAAATGCATCTAAATATATGATAGGATGTTGGCACAACGCAGATAAATCCTCTATTAAGCAGACCAAAACTGTGAGATAAGTGCAAAGGGGCTAGCTTTGGGCCTATATTCAGTTGTACATAGAGGATTTTGGATCCTAAAACTACTTCTAATGTCCTAAAAGGTTTGTTTATGAAGTTTGAGTTTGATTTGTATTTGGATGCAAAACTAGGACCTGGAGTGTAATCTCAATGCAAGGCTAGGTTGGTGCCTATCCAGGGCTCGGAGTCAGTAGACATACACATGTGAATGGTCAGCATAAACATATACCAAAGACTGGGTATCAAGGCGATTTTAATATATGTACTTTACAGATACCTCCCAAAATAGAGTGTTTAGTCATTCATGCTTAATGGAATCCCCGCTGCAACATATTTTCTCAATGATTAATCTAAAACTTTTAATTTATCCCTTAAACAAGGGTAGAAGACTAAACATTCAATACAGAAAACCCATATTCCTAAATCATAAATAACCCTTAGTTATTTAGATTCAAAAGAAAATACAGCCACAACTTGGAGACAAATGATTAAACACATGCAATCAGTGCATTTCTCATATAAAGCAGCATGAAACCAATTAATTTATGCATGAAACATACAACATGAGACTCATAAACTCACAGAACATCCAGGACAGGGCCACCAATTAAGTCGTATTATATCACAGAGCCAGAAGTTTGTCCAGTTTTCAACCCTCAAAATGAGTAACATAGCATGGCTTTTATACCATGACTGTGTACTCAGCGAAATAATTACAAGGCAAGGTCCAAATTTTCCGTCAGATACACAGTACCAGAAATGAAGCTCAAACTAATAAATGCAGCAGGGGACAAAACATGGATAAGCAAGAGAAGGACGAGGATCAGCTGAGCTCGAGCCCCACGGTGCCACCTGAGGATTTTCTTCTTTAGTCGGGTAGCTATCCAGTCAATCATGCCATACCTCTACAATTTCTATGCCATTAATGGCACACCAACCTATAGAATGTAGCAATGGTCTGCGTCTAAAGATTCTTACCAAGAAAGATGCATCGAGCCTAGGAAATCCCACGTTGATGAAAGTTTGAACTGTGACCGTCGAAATCCTACCTATCGCTGAGATCCGCGGTGCCAGAATAGTCTAAAAAGTCAAGAACAAATAAAAACATGCCACGTAGGCACCCCGTGCATCCATCATTGACCATTTCAAAAATACAAGATCAATAATCCCACATTCATCCTGCAATGCTTGCTTGACTATCATATAAACCAAGCCACAAGCAAACCTAGTGTCACGCGCTTTTGCCCTGCATGACCATTGAACCACCTGCCATCAACCCATCGCTTTGACTCCCAAAGATACCAAGACCCAATTGGCGAGACCATAACCCATCGGCAGGCCTGAAAACTCACCTGCCGATACATTTGTCACTCTGATGACCACCCCGCATATACCTTGTCCATCGGAGATCAGCGACACCCAGGAAACATCCGCCGATGCCTATAGTTACGCCAACGACCCTGCTTGATCAGGGAGACCAACTTCATCAGCCAAACTCCAGCCTACATCTTCGATCCCACAACTCTCACCGACCGCTTCATCGGCCAGACCCCTTCATTGGCCGAACTCCTTGCTACTTGCCTGATGCACATTGTCACCCCAATAGATACCTCCATCGGTGCAACCAACCCGTCGAAGCAATATTTCCCCCCTACGCCGATGAAGAATGTCACGCTGAAGACCATAAACCATCTCATCGGCTGTCGGAACAACCCCTAACTCAGTCGTCGATGAAGCATGTCACAGCGATGAAAGGAAGAAACCACTATGGACAACATAATCGCTAAAATGAAAACCAACTCACACCGATGGACCTAGAAATTTTATTGGGTTTGAATAAAAAACCCTGCAATCATTTAAGCTTAAAACCCTAGACATAAATGATTACCAACATAGGCTCTGATTGGGGACGTGTAGGTGCAAGACTGCAGTGAGGACTAGACTACTCCAGGGTAGACCAGACAAAACTCAAAACCCAAAACGCGACCAACTATACAAGTCATGTACAAAATATTTACAACTTATCTACAGTGTGCACAAAAGGTACTCATTTATGTGAAAAAGGTTTTAAGGAATTTATTGTGCACTGGCAATTCCATTAGTTCACCATTTAGGGCTTGGAGAAAATAGGAATCATCTCCATAGATATTGCTAATTTGATATGGGCCGGTCCATAAGGGTTCAAATTTACCATGCTTGCCCTTAACCTGATTCCTAGCATTCCACATAAGGACCAAATCACCTATCTGAAACCTTCTCCCTGTAGCCCTTCTGTCAAACAAATATTTCACTTGTTGTTGCGTCTTGATGTTTGTTTTCTATGCCTCCCTTCTTATTTCATCAAGTGCAACCAGCTAATTTATTCTTTCAGTCATTGGGTCCCCAATCTCCTCACCGTTCCCTTGGATGAATTTATAAACTGGTAGGAGGTTATTCACAGGCAATCTAGCTACCGCACCATATACTAATTCATAGGGTGACCTTCCTATTGCTCTCTTCACTGTCACCCTGTCAGCCCATAACACCAACTTCAATTTTGAGTCCCAAGACCTCTTGTTTTTATCTACCGTCCTTTTGATGATTTTTATGAGACTTTTGTTGCTTGACTCTGCTTGACCATTCCCCTATGGATGATATGGTGATGTATGAGACAAATCCACTCCATATTTATTGCAAAAATCAACAAATTCACCAGACCTGAAGCACATAGCATTGTCTGTGACCAACTTGGCTGGTACTCCAAATCTAGTGATAATATTCTCTAGAATAAAGTCCATCACCACTTTGCTTGTAGCTTTTTTAGTTGGGATGGCCTCAATCCATTTGGTGAAATAATTAGTGGCGACCAGAATCCAACTGTGCCCTCCACTTGATTTTTCTGAGATTTCCCCTATGAAATCAATCCCCCATTGCTGAAATGGAGCTTCTACAGTTATAGTCCTAAGGGGTAATGCACCTCCATATTTTAGCTTTCCTGAGAACCTTTGGCAAGGATCACATTTCCTTATCATTCTGTGTGCATCTGAGAAAAGAGTTGGCCACCAGTAGCCAGCTCTGAGAATTTTGTGGGCTGTTGTATGGGCGGTATAATGTCCACCACATACTCCATTATGCATGTCATTGAGAATATCCTTAGCCTGATCCTCATTCACACATTTGAGTAATACACCATCATGATTTCTCCAATACAACTCTCCTTAAACAATGATGTATTTAATAGCCTGTAGCTTCAAAGTTCTCTTCTAGATGTCATTGAGATGGGAAGGACAGTTCAAATTCTGCAGATAATGTACTATGTCCTTATACCACTCAGATCTTGACATATTTATAACTTCATCATGTATTGAATTCACTTGGCATGCCTCTAAATTTGACTGTGTCATTAGCTTTGCCAAACCTTGTCCTCTTACCAATTTCGTGATCTGCATCTCTATGTTGAACTCCTGCAATTTGTTTATCCATCTGCATCTCCTTCCAGTTACCTCATGTTGAGTAAATATATCTTTATGCAACTATTTGAGAGCCCACCAAATATGGTATGAAGCTCTTAACTGCTCTAACCAGTGCATATGCCTGCTTCTCCATTATATCATACTTTAATTGAGCAGCCTGCAATGACCTACTAAAGAAAGCTATAGGCTGTTCAAACCCTTCTTCATTCTTCTGCAATAAGCATGCAGCAATAGTATGGAAAGAAGCAAATGAGAATAACTGAAATGGCTTAGAAAAATCAGGAGATTTTAATACAAGAGCCATCTTTATAGCTTCTTTTATGTTCTGAAACGATTTGGTTGCTTCATCTTCTCATTTGACAGTTGCACCCTTCTTCAGCATCCTAGAGATATCCTTGGTGGTCTCTGCAAAGTTAGGAACAAATCTCCTAACAAAATTAATTTGTCCAAAGAAGGACTGAATACCTTTTACTATTTTTGGGATCTAAATTTTGTCAATTGCAGCCACCCTCTCAAGATCAATCCTGACCCCGTCCTTGGAAACAATATGTCCAAGCAGCTTTCCTTCCACAACCCCAAAGGCACATTTCTTTGGGTTGAGTGAGATGCCATACTCTAATGCTCTAATAAAAATTTGCTCTAAATGCATACAAGTCAAGTCATCCTGATATATAGCCAAGATTGAATCAATCAATCCTGCAAAAGCAAAATCCATTGCCCTCTGAAATGTAGCACCTGCATTTGTCAGTCCAAATGGCATCCTAACATATACAAATGTTCCCCATGGATTAGTGAAAGTAGTCTTGAATTGCTCTGATTCCTTTACCTTCACTTGATTGTATCCTGAAAATCCATCCATCATGGATAGAAGTTCACAACTGGTCACCTTCTGCAACATAGCAGCTTCCATGTTTGGCAGTGGATAATTGTCCTTCAAAGAGGACATATTTAGATTTCTAAAGTCCACACATAGCTTGATGTCACCATTCTTTTTTCTGACTGGGACCAAATTAGACACCCAAGTCGAGTGTCTGATAGGCATGATTATTCCAACCTCCCTAAGTTTCATAAGTTCTTCTTGCATTTAAGGAGCTAAAGTTGGATTTATAGGTCTCTGTTTTTGTCTAAATGGTTTAGCTCCAGGCTTCAAAGGGATTTCATGCTGAAATAAATCCTCTCTATAAGCTTTCAGGTCCTCATATGACCAAGCAAAAATATGTTTATATTTCTTAAGTAATGCAATCAGCATACTTCTGATATGTGGTTTGAGTTGTTTGCCAATGTACACCCTTTTGGAGGCATGAAATGTCCCCAAGTTTATCTCCTCCAAATCATTCTTGTTTGTTGGAGATGCTTTTGTAACAAATTGGTCCCTATTGTCAAAAGCTCTCTCTAGAGCGACTAACCCTCTAGGGATTTTATTTGTCTTGAGTTGAATCACCTCCTTCCCTAAGAGAGTCTCTTTTCCATCTACAACTTCTACAAAGTTCTAGAAATCTATTTCTTGGTTCTCATACTCATCAATACAATGTAGAAATCTCAGTAAATCCTTATCATCATTAAATACCTGCCAGCTGCATACATTATCTAGCACTGTAGGTCTAAGCTTGACCTCAACATTTGTCACATCTGACAGAGTTATATCATCTGGCCTTATGGCCACATTGGCCAGAAAATCTACCCTGAGAAATTTTATTTTGATCCTCAACCTGGGGAACTGTATTTTCTATTTTTTGAGAATCATAACCTATTTTTTTCTCAAAACCTTGCTTATTATTATTCCATTGTTTCTTATATGTTTATGTCCCCTTATGACTATGCATAGGTTGGCCCACAAAAGCATTTTCTGGTTGGTGTGAATTGCTTACTTGAGCTTTACCCCTTAGGTTGTAATTGCTTTTAACTTGAGCGACTGCTACAGCTGTGAGGGCTCTAATTTCTTCATCAGAAGGTCTCTTCAAATTACTCAGAAAATTGTGTGAATCCTGAGCATAGGCATAGCTATCTTCCTCATCTTCATCATAAGGAAATTGCTGCCAGACCTGAATCTCATCATTTGCATTTACATCAGCATCGTGAGAAGAGTATTCTATGTTTGTAGACAGCATATTGACATTCTCATCTTCCATGCAGTGTGGCTCATTGCACTCATCACAAGCAACAACATTGTTGTATAGAGACTGAGCAATCATACATTGTGACTGCGAGTGAGGCATTTGATAGATTATACACCATGGGGTGTCATTAAAAATATTTATAGCTTTCTTCAAAGGATCAGGAGTTTCCTTAGCATTTTGAGCTCTTTGATTTGTATTGATGTGCGGGAGGACAGGTTTACCATTATGCAAATTTGTATGATACGGCATGTCTTGTAATGATGGCCTTATTTCTTGCCTTTGGTAAACTGGCCTGTCAAGACCTATCCCTTTTCATTTTTAGCCATTCTATAACCTAAGTCCTTAAAAATAGTTGTCAATTTGTCTAATTTATCCTTAGAAGTAGATGCATTGCCCTGAACACTCTGAGATTTAGTATTTGGATTTTGTAGAATTTTCACATCATCTCTTCTATTTGTCTTACCAAATGCTTTTCTGTTATTTTCAATGTTTGTTGCAATCTTGAAGGCATCTCTGAGGCTAGCAGGGCTCTTGTCTCTCAATCCATAAGTTGTTTTGGCATCAAAAGCATTTATGTACAACACTATGCACATAGGTTCATTAGGTCTCAAGTCTTGTGGCAATTTGTTCAATACCTTAGTGAATCTAGCATTGAAATCAGCAACCTGTTCATTTGATCCTTTGGTGATGCCAGTAAATTCATTAATAAAGAAACTAGGATCAGTTTTGTCACCATACTGTTCTTTGAATATTCTCCTGAAGTCATCCCATGATGAAATGCTTCTGTCCGATAGGCCTTTATACCATTCCTTGGCTTCATCAACTAAGGATTGCATAAATGATTTCATAAATACATCCTCATGCTCAACCTCAAAGTTGTCCATGATATTCTAAAAAGGTTTTAAATGGTCTTCACCTGATATAGTATTACTTCCTAAAAATTTAAGCACTTGCAGCCTCACATGTTTGTCAATAGGGTTGGGGTAACCAGGAATGCCATCAAAAACTAACTGCCTGAATCTGTCTAGCTGCATAGGTTGTCTACCAGGCTGAATAACATTGGCATTTCTATTTGCATTCTGATTTCTTACATTATTCAATGGTACTCTAGCATTATTTGTATTTTGTCTCTGATCATTGTGTTGATCCTGTACTTCATTCCTGTGTTGATTTCTTTGCATATTTGCATTGCCAAGGGTAGGAACTAAATCATTCTGAGCAACTCTCAGAGCTTGCACCTTCTGTCTCATGTCATCTCTGATCTTTACTACCTATAGATATTCTAATTCTGCCCTTAAGCTCTTAATTTCATCAACTAGTTCCTCTTCTCTATGTTGGCAAGAGACACTATATGTATTCATGGTTGTTGTCATTGATGGCAACAAAGGTCATCCCATATATCCGCAAGTCATGGTGTGTCTCTACCAGAAGCCAGAATGAAGATTGTTGTGGTCCGGTGAACAAGAACAGAGCATGTGGCAAGGTCCGACAGATTGGTCCGGATCTCTCAGAGGAAGTGTCTTGGTGCAGTGCAGATTTGGGGAAGTCAAGAGGACTACCTTGAGTAGTATATTCCAAGGATTTAGCCTCCGATGATGGACAAGGAAAAAGACATGAATAGTTGAGTACCGGATTCCTGAAAGACAGTGAGAACAGAGGAAGAACTGACTGACAGAGTATCAGACTATTTTCTGTATGTGTTACTGTTGATGGTAAAGGTTGTGAAGGCATGAATCATGTTTGGCCGACATGATTAATGATATCTACAAGTATATGCTTGATCCGCATTGCTTGGTGAGCAAGGATTCAGCCGACAGAACAGAGTTTGTAAGAAAATAGACTGTTCTGGATGCCGACTAGAAAGGTGATGAAATTACTTGTGCGGATATATATATAGAGGATGGATTTAGTAGTGAGAAGTGTAATTGTATGATGGTGTATGCGAATAAGTGTAGAACAGAGCAGAAGTAGTAAGAAAGATTCGGTATGATAAAGGAAAGCAGAATAAAGAACAGAGGAAAGATGAAGTGCAGCAGATCAGTATACAGAGCCTAAACCGGAACTGAACTCCAGCATATGTAGATGTTTCCAATCAGTTCAAGTATTGTATAAACATTCCTTTGTAGACAGTGTGTCTCCTTGTAGGCAGTGTGCCTCTTTGTGAGCAGTGTGCTCGGGCAGTGAGCCCTAATTGGCAAGTGCCATTTTGTAATTCCTTATTCTTCTAACAGAGAATAATCTTTGGGTTAATCACCTCGTGGTTTTCTCCCTTAACCAGGTTTCCACGTCAAAAATACTGTGTCATGTGTTTCTCATTTCATGGTAATGTTTGTTTGTTTGATTCAATGTTGCTTTGATTAATAAGAAAGTTCAAAAGAAGAAATAATTAGGATAACTGATTCACCCCCCTCTCAGTTATCAACAATTGGTATCAGAGCTAAGTTCCTCCTAATAGAGCCTAACAGCTTGAGGAAGATCTAGGAGTTCAAATGGATGCATATGGTTTAAGGGAGCAACTCAAGACTACCCTTGAGGATCTTGAACAGTCAAACTCTGAAGTCAATGAATTAAAGGAAAGACTCAAATAGGCTAATGAATTCATGAGAGAACTAAAGGACAAATTAAATCTCTCTATGAAAAAGAGAAAGGAGCTGCTCCAATAATTGGCAAGACAAAGTGAAGAAAGCAATACAAATGAAGAATTGACTGAGAAAACCAAGTTATGTGAAAAGTTATCAAAAGAAGTCATTATGTTAAGACATGAAATGGAATCAAGAACTATAAAGTTTACTCAAGAGATTGAAGAAAAAAGAAAAGCTGAAGACAATCTAAGACAATCTCTTAAAGAGAAATCAGAAGAATGCCACCAGATGGACAGGATTATCAGACATCTTGAATCTGACCTTGAAGATGCCAAAGATAATGAAGAAAAACTTGAGGATCAAATTGTCTCTCTCAAAAGAGATCTTCAAACAGCAAATGAATATAAAGAAAAATTCAAGATAAGTTCTGCCCAACTTGAAGTACTTCTTGGAAGTCAAAAGAGGACAGATGACAAGTATGGTTTGGGATATGAGAAAGGAGAAAGCTCCGGATCCGGTCAAAAGAATTTTGGATTAGAAAATCCAAGGAATAGGCCTAGAAGACCTTCGGTAAGACAGCCCAATGCTCAAAGATATCCATCCTTCAATGGATACTGCCACATCTGCAATCACTTTGGTCACAAAGCTAATCAGTGCAGGAAGAGAATGAATCAGACTAATTCATCCTTCTCCGGACAGTGCTTTAACTGCAAAAGGTATGGACACAAGTCTCATGAATGCAGAAATATACAAATAAACAAATCATTCAATGGTAGATGCTTTGCATGCAATAGAGTAGGTCATATGGCTAATCAATGCATATCAAGAGGTTATCAATCAAATATGCAAAGAAATGTTATTTTCCAAATCTGTAATAGGTCCGGTCATAATGTAAAAGTCTACAGAAGCAAGAACCAGGACAAAAGAGGTCTGGTATATAATCAGAATCAAGACAAGGGTAAACAAAAGATGAATGTGGATGAAGTTAGGAATTAGATGAACAAGATTTGGGTGAAGAAAAGTTTAGAGAATGTAGAGGTCTGATCTGCACCAGACTCTGGTGCTGATATTTCTTCCGAAAATTAAAAAGTGAGCTCTGGCTCAGGGGGAGACTCAAAGAAAATCCTGTTCCCCTAGCCAATCAAGTGGTGCCGGATGTGGCACAAGATGCGGAGTAAAGGGTTTAAAGATATATGTCTTGAGATGATCCAGATAAGATTTTAGAGGTCCGCATGAAGATGTAAAGAAGTTGTGATCGATCAAGTAAGACCTGTTCCGGGAGATGCTCCGGAATGACAGAGGATTACAAAAGGGTCCGGAGAGATCCGGAAGTGCATTGTCTTATTCTATAGATTGGACAGAGTGTTTGGGATATTCTTGTAATGTGTCATCTTGATTTGTTCATGATTGGAAGATCTGCATGATGTTCATAGATCAGGACTGATCTGGTACTCCAAGCTATCCGGATAAGGCAAACCAGAATAATGTAGGTCAAGCATTTATTGCCATCAGATATTAGGGTTTGCGAAGCAATATAAGGGATTTCTCATAAAATCACTTGCTCATTCTGCACTCAAGAAGAAGTGAAAGTGGAGCTCTGCAAGAAGATTCATCAAGCTCACCAAAGATCTCCTGCCGAAGTCATTACATACAGAAATCAATCCAACCACTCCGTGTAACCGAAGACGCATAAGGTATTTTCCATTTTTGATATCTTGCTACAAATCTTTTGAGAAATGGCTACTCCAAATATAGTAAAAATCTCATATAGGCCCTGACCTGAATTTAAGAAACATCCATACAAGTCATTGGAGGTAGATCCCTTAGGAGCATTCTCTAGTGTTCCCCATGGCGTTTTACACACAGAAGACGTTAGGGTTTACATACATGCAAGCATTGAGGAATTCGGGGAATTCAAATTGAGAGATCTCTATCACAAACAACTGATAGACAATGCTTTTGAGCTTAAACCAGAGTATAAGGGTATCCAGAAGAAATAGTTTGATCAATTCATTCATTTCCCCTGCTTTGAAGAAGATGAATGGGTCCGGTATGTATTGAGCAGGATGCATAACAACTTCCTATGGCTGGATAGACCTTGCAAGATCACAAAAGAGGCAATTAGGGTAGTAACTGGTCTATACTCTTCCGGAGGGATACCTATCCTCAAATCTGTCAAAAATAACATTGTAACTGAGGCCACCGGATCAAAATTTGATAAGAGGGCAATGACCATTGAAGATATTTCTGATCCGGATATCAAGTATGCATCCATGATAATAGGATACAAGATCTATCACTCCAGCAGGGAGAATTCTATATCTGGAACTACAGTATATACTGCCTATGAAATGCTAAGGAAGAATGCAGATTATGATCTCTGTGAACTTCTCTTAAGCCAATTAATGAAAAATATACAGAAAATCAAGAAGGACAAAAAGAATTCTTTTAAGTATGGTACTCTTATATTATGTCTATTTTTCTACTTCATGAATGAGCTGCCCAGATCAAGTGGATGGGCATGGCAGAATGACAAACCTGTTGCAGTCCAGATAAGAGATTATTTACATGGGCTTGGGGATGCCAAAGCAAGAAATACAGCCCTATGGGGATACTTCAAAAACTTCTAGAGCACGATGCAAGCAAGAGAAAGAATTCCCCAGTCTCTTGTTGAAAAATACAAAGACTCAGTTTGCTTTATGGTGGATACTGATCAGTGCCTAATGGAGGTAGTGGAGCCAAGGACTGTCTGGATCATGCCCATGGGGTATGAGGTTGATGAACAGATTGTAGAACTGCATGTTCAACACATGCTTAGTCAGCCCAAAGATCCAAAGGCAGAAAGGTTCAGAACCTTTGAGGAGCTGAGTGTGAAGATCCATGTGGAACTCAGGGAACCTGAGATAAAGAGGAAAGTGAGAAAAGAAGTAGAGCATATTGCTCAAGGCCTAGGCATCCCAAAGGAGGCACTTGATGCCAACCGGGAAAAGAGAAGAAAGGCTGAGGAAGAAAAGAAAGAGGCAGAAAAGAAAAGCAAGAAAAGTGCTCCGGTGGAAACCTCAACCCAGACCAGATCATCAAAGGGATCTACACCTGTCAGAACCAAAAGCTCAAAACCAGAAGTCCAGGCATCCAGTAAAAGATCTAAGACAAAAGCCTCAAGGGCTTATGAAAGCCAAAATGATGAAGAGGAAACTGAGTCAGATGAGGGAGTAAAAGAAATAAAGAAGCAGAAGAAGAAAGGATCCGGTAAACCCTCCACAGGCCAAGACAAGGAAGAAATGGCAGAGGTATTTGTTGAAAAGCCCACCCTGTCTCTAGAGAGTGTAATCAAGTCAGTCATGGTGGATGGAAACCTTCAACCAATGACTGAATTCTATGATGACTACAATGAGGCTGACCAAAAGATTCTGCAGGAAGCCACAGTCAAGTATCTGAACATATACAATAAGGCTTTCATTGAGATCATAGCTCTAATTCCTAAAAGCCTAGAAAAGGAATTAGAAATAAGAAAGAATAATGCTTAAGCAAAAGATCTTGAGATCCGAGAGCAGATAGCTATTCAGCTATATCCTCAAATTGATCCCAAGACAATGAACATAATATTCAAAGACTGCAAAGATGAGTTTAGGAGTAAAGCAAGAATGAATCAACTCATGCTTGGTGAGACTGACAAGGTGGCCATAAAGACAGAAGAGATCCTCCGGAAGGCCTTCAAAAGGTTTAATCTTCCTGTTGTAGAGGACTTAGGTGCAGAAACAGCTGTGGACTTGGAATCATCTGCTCCGGAAGAAGTGCCCCTTGAACAGACTAACATCTCTCCTTCGGTTTCTCCTACAGTCTCCAGATCCCAAGAAGAAGAGAAATTACAGGAGAAAGAAGCAGCAATAAAAGAAAAAGAGGTTGACAGCACCAAGGATGCAGAGAAAGAGAAGATTCCAACAGAGAAAACCACAACTGAAAGTGGAAAGAATGTGGAAGGAGAAAAGACTCCAAAGGACAAAACTGCAGAAGAAAAGAAACATCTGTCTCTGGCAAGAGACACTGCACAAACTGTTCAAAAATTTCTGAGCCAAGAAACAATAGAGATTGATGAACCGGAGCTTCTAAAAGGCCCATTCGACTTTGACTCTCTCTCTTCGATACAGACGATGAAGATAGCTTCATTTGCAAATGCTAAGGCAAATGAAAAACTCCTAAAGTCTCATATGGAAGACTGTGAGTTGATAGAGGTTGCTTCTAGAGTGCTTGAAAAGATTATGCCATCAGTCCAGATAGATCCGACAGCCTCCTCTTTCGGTAATCTCAAAACCTTAGTCAGCAGTGTTGATACACATTTTGATTCTCTAGAAAAATCAGCTGAAGAAAAGGTTCGGAAGGAATTTTTGGATAAAAGATTTTCAGAAGTACTAGGATTAATCTCTAATGATAGGAGAAATATGAGTATTGGAATAAAGAGCTTAGAAAATTCTCTTAAGGATGGCGGTGACATTTACAAATTTTGTATCTCCTGGTCAAAGGCAATAGTAGAAATTGATAAGAAAATAAAAGCGGAATAGGACAAACTACAAAGTTTGTCTCAAAGTTTTGATCCTCTCTCTTCCTCCATAGCAAATCAAGAATGTCAAACTATTGCAATCACAAATGCAATAAAGAACCTTGAGAAGGAAAGGAAGAATATAACCAACCGGATGGGAGAACTTAGAAGGATTATAATCCCTAAGTTAGAAACTATGCATGAGGCCATCAGTGATGCTCAGACTACCGCCCAAACAAATGATCCGACAGATCTCAAAAGGGCAGAAGCCTTTGCATTTTTGTTAAGTGGTCACATTTCAATTTTGGACAAAATGAAGCAAAGTTGGGCTACAGAACTGGTCCAATTGAAGACATCCTTTGCAGACATCCTTCAGTTTATGTGAGTATGTAAATATGCGGCTATGTATAGTAAATTATTTGAAAATTTTGGCGTGCAGACCCTACCCTTTGCCATTGATGTCAAATGGAGAGTGAGGAGCAATGAAAAATGAGGAATCCAACTAAGGGGGAGTTCTGGAAATTGTATATAAAGATAGAGCATCAGCCAAGGGCGAGCACAGTGTAAACACTTAGTCATTTTTCACTAAGTGTTGCCATCAATGCCAAAGGGGGAGATTGTTGGAAAGAGACACTATATGTATTCATGGTTGTTGTCATTGATGGCAACAAAGGTCATCCCACATATCTGCAAGTCATGGTGTGTCTCTTCCAGAAGTCAGAATGAAGATTGTTGTGGTCCGGTGAACAAGAACAGAGCATGTGGCAAGGTCTGACAGATTGGTCCAGATCTCTCAGAGGAAGTGTCTTGGTGCAGTGCGGATTTGGGGAAGTCAAGAGGACTACCTTGAGTAGTATATTCCAAGGATTTAGCCTCCGGTGATGGACAAGGAAAAAGGCATGAATAGTTGAGTACCGGATTCCTGAAAGACAGTGAGAACAGAGGAAGAACTGACTGACAGAGTATCAGACTACTTTCCGGATGTGTTACTGTTGATGGTAAAGGTTGTGAAGGCATGAATCATGTTTGGCCGACATGATTAATGATATCTACAAGTATATGCTTGATCCGCATTGCTTGGTGAGTAAGGATTCAGCCGACAGAACAGAGTTTGTAAGAAAATAGACTGTTCCGGATGCCGACTAGAAAGGTGATGAAATTACTTGTGCGGATATATATATAGAGGATGGATTTAGTAGTGAGACGTGTAATTGTATGATGGTGTATGCGAATAAGTGTAGAACAGAGCAGAAATAGTAAGAAAGATTCGGTATGTGAAAGGAAAGCAGAATAAAGAACAGAGGAAAGATGAAGTGCAGCAGATCAGTATACAGAGCCTAAACCGGAACTGAACTCCAGCATATGTAGATGTTTCCAATCAGTTCAAGTATTGTATAAACATTCTTTTGTAGACAGTGTGTCTCCTTGTAGGCAGTGTGCCTCTTTGTGAGCAGTGTGCTCGGGCAGTGAGCCCTAATTGGCAAGTGCCATTTTGTAATTCCTTATTCTTCTAACAAAGAATAATCTTTGGGTTAATCACCCCGTGGATTTCTCCCTTAACCGGGTTTCCACGTCAAAAATACTGTGTCATGTGTTTCTCATTTCATGGTAATGTTTGTTTGTTTGATTCAATGCTGCTTTGATTAATAAGAAAGTTCAAAAGAAGAAATAATTAGGATAACTGATTCACCCCCCCTCTCAGTTATCAACACTCTAGGCATAGAAGAAGATGGCTTTATCACATTTTGATCATCATTATCATCATCCCTTGGAGACTCAACTTCTCAAATCTATCACTGGGATCCAAGAAAGGGTGTTCTTGAAAAACTTCTGACCTTATTCTCAAAGCACCACCCTGTTGTCTTTCATATACATTCTAGATTTTAGCCTCAGTGTTTGAAAAATAGGGTATTGTTTGCTCTGAGGATCCTGGATTGTCCTAAATAAATTCATTATTCTTGGGGCTAGGAGAACCATCTTGACTGGCTCAAACAGTCCCTTTTTTCCTTTACATCATTTTTATGGGTAACTCTTCAAATAGAGTATTACACTGGGATCTTCTCCCTTGCATATAAATTTTTACTTTACTGGTTGGGAGATTGGTTCGGAGTCACCACCTACAACTAGGAATTGTTTTCTTTAGTATCTGGGTTCATAGGATAATACTTTCAAATCACCCTCCCCAGTAGAGTCGCCAATTTTTGTTGATTATTTTTCCAAGACTAGATGCTTGTTCCCAGTAATCCCTACAAAATAGCCATCATTGATCAACAGGATTCCCGAGCCAGGGGCCAACAGTATAGGAGATAGACTCTATAAATATCCCTCTTCTTCTTTAGGCTCTGCAGAACCAAGGGGGGTATTCCCTATTCAACATCTACAAAATGCATCTAAATATATGATGGGATGCTGGCACAAAGCAGATAAATCCTCTATTAAGCAGACCAAAACTATGAGATAAGTGCAAAGGGGCTAGCTTTGGGCCTATATTCAGTTGTAGACAGAGGATTTTGGATCCTAAAACTACTTCTAATGTCCTAAAAGGTTTGTTTATGAAGTTTGAGTTTGATTTGTATTTGGATGCAAAACTAGGACCTGGAGTGTAATCTCAATGCAAGGCTAGGTTGGTGCCTATCCAGGGCTTGGAGTCAGTAGACATACACATGTGAATGGTCAGCATAAACATATACCAAAGACTAGGTATCAAGGGGATTTTAATATATCTGCTTTATAGATACCTCCCAAAATAGAGTGTTTAGTCATTCATGCTTAATGGAATCCCCGCTGCAACATATTTTCTCAATGATTAATCTAAAACTTTTAATTTGTCCCTTGAACAAGGGTAGGAGACTAAACATTCAATACAGAAAACCCATATTCCTAAATCATAAATAACCCTTAGTTATTTAGATTCAAAAGAAAATACAGCCACAACTTGGAGACAAATGATTAGACACATGCAATCAATGCATTTCTCATATAAAGCAGCATGAAACCAGTTAATTTATGCATGAAACATACAACATGAGACTCATAAACTCACAGAACATCTAGGACAGGGCCACCAATTAAGTCATATTGTATCACAGAGCCAAAAGTTTGTCCAGTTTTCAACCCTCAAAATGAGTAACATAGCATGGCTTTTATACCATGACTGTGTACTCAGCGAAATAATTACAAGGCAAGGTCCAAATTTCCCATCAGATACACAGTACCAGAAATGAAGCTCAAAATAATAAATGCAGTAGGGGACAAAACATGGATAAGCAAGAGAAGGATGAGGAGCAGCTGAGCTCGAGCCCCACACCGCCACCTGAGGATTTTCTTCTTCAGTCGGGTAGCTATCCAGTCAATCAGGCCATACCTCTGCAATTCCTATGCCATTAATGGCACACCAACCCGTAGGACATAGCAACGGTCTACGTCTGAAGATTCCCACCAAGAAAGACGCATCGACCCTAGGAAATCCCAAGCTGATGAAAGTTTGAACTGTGACCATCGAAATCCTACCTATCGCTGAGATCTGCAATGCCAAAATAGTCTGAAAAGTCAAGAACAAATAAAAACATGCCACATAGGCACCCCGTGCATCCATCGCTGACCATTTCAAAAATGCAAGATCAATAATCCCACATTCATCCTACAATGCTTGCTTGATTATCATATAAACCAAGCCACGAGCAAACCTAGTGTCACGCGCTTTTTCCCTGCATGACCATTGAACCACCTGCCATCAACCCATCACTTTGACTCCCACCGATACCAAAACCCAATTAGCGAGACCATAACCCATCGGCAAGCCTAAAAACTCACCTGCCGATACATTTGTCACTCCGATGACCACCCCGCATATACCTTGTCCATCAGAGATCGGCGACACCCAGGAAACATCCGCTGATGCCTATAGTTACACCGACAACCCTACTTGATCAAGGAGACCAACTTCATCGGCTAAACTCCAGCCTACCTCTCCGATCCCACAACTCTCGCTGACCGCTTCATTGGTCAAACCCCTTCATCAGCCAAACTCCTTGCTACTTGCCTGACATGCATTGTCACCCCGACAAATACCTCCATTGGCGCAACCAACCCGTCGAAGCAACATTTTCCCCCTATGCCGATGAAGAATGTCACGCCGAAGACCATAAACCATCTCATCGGCTGTCGGAACAACCCCTAACTCAGTCGCTGATGAAGCATGTCACAGCGATGAAAGGAACAAACCACTGTGGACAACATAATCACTGAAACGAAAACCAACTCACACCGATGGACCTAGAAATTTTATAGGGTTTGAATGAAAAATCTTGCAATCGTTTAAGCTTAAAACCCTAGACATAAATTATTACCAACAGGGTCCTTTAGAAAGCATTTTTATCATCTTGCATATTCTTGTTAACTCCCGATGATAAAACCATGAAGTTTTATGGCAAATAGGACCTAAGGGTTGCTATTGAGATAAGTCCTAACCTAAATAGGGAGGGAGGACTTGGGAACCCACACCCTAGTCCTGCCCTATTTTAGGTAGGACCTAAATTAAAATGTCGATTATGTGACTGTTAATTAGGTACTATGCCGACATCTTCAGTTTGAATTATGAAATTCTTAGTGGGAATGTCTTTAGTTACATATATAAGCATGTTTAGAGATTCATTTGTAAACTAGAGGATTATTATGATATTTTGGTGAACTTATGATCATAGAGCATTCAAAGCATTCATTGTTATAGAGAAGAATATTGTTGTTGTGTTTGTTACTACAGATTTGGCTTCATCCTCTCATGATGTGAAGGATCTTCATGTTCGTGTGAGCTACACCTCCAAGGTGACATTTATTTGTCATTTGATTTATCTATTTCATCATTTATTTTGCCTCTGTCCTGCAAGGACACGCACTCTTTATCTAACAATAGTGTTGGAAGGCTTGAATGCCATTCTAGGGCTTGACTGAGGCAAGCTCCTAAACACCACAACCCCCAACCCCATTTTCTGTGAATTATAGGTTATAGGTGCAAAAGCGGAAGAAGTGGAGTTACAAGGAGCCATAGCAAAGTGTCAGAATTGCAGATCTGAGAAGAAAACTAGGGCTTGGACTTGGGCACTCACACTAGAGTCCTCTAGATCTTGAGACACAAAAATCTTCAAAACAACAGGAACAAGTTGTAGACAAATTCTAGGAATTTCAGTAGAAAACTCTACCTTGGACTTGGGCATGAGCACCCTAGTCCTACAACATCTTTTCCTCTAGAATCAGGTTCTCCTTTATTCACTAATCCCAGTGCTTCTTTCAGTTTGTCTGTATCTATCACGGTTTGAAAGTTATGCCCTATTTATCATAGAACTAGGGTTTTGCCTATTTATTGATCTAGGGTTTAACAAATAATCAACAATTCCAAATTTCATTATCCTTCCAAGTGACAGACAATCTATAGTAGAGTCCTCTATTTATTTGAATGTCCTTGAATGTATGTAGTGAAAGGAGGATTTAACCACACCTTACATTGAATTGAAAATTCCTCTTTTTCTAAATTACACTTTTAAAAACAAACAAATCATTCATCTATGGTTCAGGGTAAAAACCATCTTTCCTATGCATGTACATTCGCACAGTTGAATCAACTTAATGAGAGGCATGTGCATCCAGTTTGTCTTGATCTAGTGATAGCTTTAGGGGTCAAGTGTGCATTGGGTATGGTTGTGTATGTTTATTTGTATTCCATTTCATGCCTCTAGGAATATCCCTCCTAGGTCTAGTTGAGCCTAAAGAGTAGGGGAGTTTACCCACTCCTATAGTTGGCCAAAATTTCCCTTTACTTGTTGATAAACCTCCTCCTTTCACCTTGACAACAATCCATGGCCTAGGTGATTTAGGAATGTTTTAGAGTTTTGGGTTGTAGTTATTTTGGGAACCAACATGTGGGAGAGTATAGAAAAGAAAAGAGGTTGCAAATAACTATTAGGATAGAAGACTGTGTTATCCTTGAATTGATAGAAAAATATGTAGGGTATTCCATGTACCTTCAACCAAATCCAAATTGAAATATGAGCATAAGTTTTGTTCCTCCACAAGGACAAAGGGAGCCTCAAACTGACTTCAAATTATTCTAGTTTTTACAAAGCATTCAAGAATGAGTTGAAGTTAAAGTTTACATGAAAGATGAGTTTGAAGATTTATTGAACAACGATGGGACCTTGTATTGGACCCCCTCTCACTAGCAGGAATATCAATCCTTAGCTCATCTTACATTACTTTAAATCACCACAAACATGCCCAAAGAAGTAGAAACCACAAATGGACCTTTCAAGTAAGAGAAATAGTCCTCAAAAAAGGAAGTGTTAAAAACAAAAAGCACAAAAAGGAAAGGAAGTTTCAAGAAGATTGGAAAGGGCCATATATGGTTAAGGAAGATGTCAAAAATGGCATTTATCTCTTGTGCACCATGGAAGGTGAAGAATTTAGTGAAATGATTAATGCCTTTCATCTAAAGAAATATTATATTTAGAAAAATTAAAAAATCACAAAATCATAAAAAAATAAAAACTTTAAAAACCCATAAAAAGTATAAAACTCATGAAAAACCCAAAAAAACATTCTCAATATGTTTTCCATGCACTTATTAGTGATATACTTTGGTCTAGTTTTTGTCTTAGAAAGGAGTATAATTTTGTCTAGTATAGGTTGTTCCTTCTTAACATTAGAGACTCCCAAAAACCATCATCTATTACCCTTTACATTCCAAACAAGTTCAAAATAAAGTCAATCTCTTATATTTATATTGATCTTGGTCTTAATGATTCATGATATCAAGTCTTAGGAAAGCAAGTACTCAAACTTACAATACCCAATAGAAACTTGCAAGTAGACCTTCCCTAATCCTCGTTAGAAAGAGGGAAGTCCTACAAGGTAGTAAAAGTTTTTTGTGGTGCCCAACCCCTTATTCATCTTGGCCAAAAATGTTAGGGGGATCATAACTCTGCAAAGTAATAAAAAACACAAAAAAAGAGTAAAAAAGAGAGCAAAAAAGGATACAAAAAAAGAGAAAATCAAATAAAAAAAGAGAAAAATGAAAAGAGAGGATTATTGATGTCCATACTCTCAGGTGGAGATAAGTCTAAGTTTGAAGCTGCAAGGGTGGTATCCATCATAGAAAATAAAAAGGAGATGTACAAAGCACACACATGCACTAGTTGGGCAAAGACAAGAGTCTAGATATATTTTAGTGTCATATTTTTCTTTGGATCCCTTCCTTTACCCTAGGTCTAACTTGTTGGCCATCTCTAATCTAAGTCTAGAACCTATGTTAATAAAGTTTGTTTCTTGTCTAAGTAGAAAGTTGATCAAAGTGTTTTGTCTAGATAAGGATTAGTGTTTAGCATTTTGCAAAGCTAAGTTTAGAAGTTGTTCCATCTCCTTCCCACTCCCACTTGATTCCTTTATTATATCTTGAATAGTTTAGCAAGTCATCCTATGCTAGGTCAACTTGTAGTCCCCTAAGTCAAAAATCCTACTTAAGAGAAATCACATTGTTTGTTCCATTTACATACATACAAAACAATAAAACATGTCATTATGGCATTCATAGCATTTAGAACTTAGTACTTTGCATTTCGTATTGTGTTATGTATCCATACATATCCATATTATATCTCATTCGTATTATAAAAAGACAAAAATAACATCATCATAGTACCATCATCCACTTGAGAATCATAGAGCATATAAATAATAAATTAAGCATCCATGTGCACAATGTCACACCCCATTTTTGGACAACTAAATTATGTTATTTTCAACTAATTATTAGTTAGATGCTTGATTATGCATTTTAAATTATGGTTAATAAGTTGTGTTTAGTGGATGAATTTGATGAGATAACTTATGTTGATTCATGATATGTTGAATTTGACATGTTTCTATAATGGATAATGGAATAACTTTATGAATATTGTTGATTAAAATATTTAATTCATGTTATAACTAATGTAGTTAATGAACTAACTATTGTGATTGTTAATGAGGTGGATGTAGGAAAATAGTTTTTCCCCTCCCGGACGAGGAGGGAGAGTATCACCGGAGAGAGGGAAATGGATCAGGCAATGGATGAGATAGCATGCCTATGAGAACTCACACACACACACACATATTGATTTGATTTGTAGGAGATTGAATACTATATGATGTTGATATAATGTAGTTGCACTACTTAATAGCATTGTCTTTGGTATGATGGTGTAGTTGTTTTACATATTAAGTCTTGTTTGATGTGTGCCATGTTTAATATAATGTTTCATACACCTTTTGCATGATGAACGTCGTGGTTTATTCATTGCCTTATTTACCTCTTTGTATTTAGTTTTTTATTTTATCTTGGTTGCGTCAAAAGAGTTTTGATTGCTTACCTTTTCATAGTATGTAGTATTATATTGTCTCTTGAAAATTTAATCGATAATTTTTCTCCAATTACCATTCGAGTGATTTATATTTTATTCCAAAGAAGAATTGTTATATTTAAAATTTATATTAATATATATCTGTATCTATAAGTATAGATATTGTTTTGTATTCATATAATATTATTAATAGTGTTTTTGTTTATAAAGGATTTGAATTTTTAAAATCCTTGAAGATCGACTATCTTCACAATGTGGAGCTAAGGAGCTATTGAAATGCATTCAATGCATTAATTGAGAATGTATCATGCTTGTAAGTAGAGTTTAACACTCCATCGCACCTCTTTCATGGAAAAACTATTTCAGTTTATGGAGAGGATAATGTCTAGAGTGGTAGGGATTTTAGGGGGGAATCTAGTTCATTTGTGGAGGAATCTAGTTCATTTGTGGAGGAATTTGTGGAATTCCTTGGGCAACGAAGAGATAGGGTAAAAGAGAAGGAAAGGATAATGGGAAAAAAAGTGGAAAATCAAGGAGCTCTACAAGTCAACAATGAAAGGAGTAATTGTGAATTGGTATGTTTTCATTGATTTACTTTAAAAAGTAATGAATTGTTGATTAAGTTTATCATTGAGTTTGAAAAAAAGCTTATGTGGCTGCGAATGTTTTCTTATGTGAATAGATTTGAATATTGCATAGATTACTCTATTTATCAAGGTTGATAAGGGTTTATTAATCATACCAAAGTTTGTTATATTTAAAACCCTTTGGCTAATATTTATAGTTTTATTTTGAATTGAGATATATATATATATATAAACTATAGCTTGGATGAGTATAGTCTTTACTACAATTTGAGTGTATAAAATGTGGTCAACTGTGGATAAATTTTATCATAGTTTGAATGTATAAAATGTGGTCAAATGTGTATAGCTTTTATCACAATTTGAAGGTATAAAATGTGACCCGACCGTGTGAACTGTTTTTATCACAGTTTGATTGTATAAGAGTGCTTCAACTATGTTAAGTCCTTGTCACAACTTGTTTGTATATATATGGCTTGATTGTATTAAATTTTTATCATAGTATATGTGTTTGTTTAGAGCCTTGATTGTACTAACCTTGTCGTCTATAAAAAGGGTTTAAATTGAAATCGACGGTATAAACCCTCTCACATTTGAGTGATTAAATATGGCCTTCGTTATGATGAATATGTCTCTTTTTATTATATGGAATCATGGATCTAATGGAGTTTCATTTGTCATAGTTCAATACAGGAAACTATGAATTCGATTGAGTTAAATTGTTACAATTTCTATACCTAAACCATAGCCCAACTATGTTGTAGTTTTCTTGGTTTTCAATGTGATGGAATTTTTGGTTCAATAGTGTTGGTTTTGTCACCATTCTCATATCATAAATAATGGCTCGATAGTGTTGGGTTTGATGTTCTAGTAAGGATTTATATTTATATGAGACTAGGGTTTATGTTCCTTTGATTGTTATTATGTCTGGAAATTTTAATGAGAACTATTGATCATTATGTATGACCATTACAGGTCATTATGTATCATATGATAATGCTACTTTCCTCTTGACTTCGTTGAGGATTTTTATAAATGACAATGAGAGTCTCTGTTAACGGACAACAGTGATAAATCAACTCTTTGTGAATCTATGTTTTTGGTTAACATTGATTTGACATAGATTTATATATGTATTTTGTTTGATATATTAGATGTCACTGAGATTATCACCAAGTTCAACATAGTTAATTATTTTGGTTTGATTCATTATGAGTCATGGTGATAATTATTTATGAATATCATTACCTTATAAAGGTTGGCATTTTATTATGCTTATAATGTCAAATGCTACAGATTTCCTTGGGAAACATTAATATTGTTAGGAGTAGTAGTAGTAGTATATATTAAATGAATATATTCAGAAATAGTTTATTTGTATAGGTATATACATGTGGAATTATACAAATATAACTAGACCTTGTAACTCTTCAGAGAGAAGGTCATATATTTGTTTATAGAAACTCAAATAGGCTCAAGAAGAAGCATAATATGTTTTATGTTTAGTCAGAATTGATTAAACTTGCAATTTAAAGGAGATTCATTTATATTAGAAAGAGGAATTACAACAAAGATTTCTTACTCAATTTTTAGTTGGCATAATTTGCTAGTCAGTTGTAAACTGATATGATTATTTGATATAAAAATGTTAATCCCAAAGTGCAAGATAATGTTCTTATATTTGATTATTGATAACATAAGTTTCTAATGTTATGAAAGATTACCAGTTGGGCATCAAGTTGAGATTGCAATTTCTGCACAGTATAATTATTGATAATATCTATTTATCTAAATTAATAAATGTTCTACCTTTTACTTGACTAGTTGAAATTGTAGTTGGGATAACTTACCAATTCATCTAGCCAAGCCTAGGATAGAAGTTAAATTGATTAAGTCGATATGCTATTAATGAAATTTTATGCTATTATAGTATGTTTTTAATATGATATAATGATAGAGGATAACCATTTTGAGTTAGAAGTATGTGAACATATGACACAAATATCTACTTAGGAATGTGTATGAATTATTAGATCTTTGGCCAAAGTAATGCAAAATCAATGCTTGCATGTCGGTTCAGTGTATCTTTCTTTTCCTTGCAAAATAGTCACACTAATTATACTTTGCTCGTGAAGAGAAGGACCACTTCCAAATGGAAGGTGTACGGGGGACCATTGATTTTTGGTTGGAGGTAAAACACTCAGGTGATGCTCTTCCTCTTACATTTGAAGATGTCAAAGACTTGGTTACTTAGAGGTATCATTCATATTCTAGTGGAATTATATGTATCATTATTATTATTTGGTGCTGGCAAGGTAAAAGTACAAAGTTGTGTCACACTTTCAGCCAACTTATCAGCACAAGTGAATTTAAGTATTTCTAACTAAAAATCAATTTAAGTTAGATATGTCCACAACTTTTCCAACTAAAATTGTTGGCTAAATGCATATGTAGCACCACTATGAGGCCAATTTACCAAAAAAATAAAATTATTTGAAAAACTTGATATTTCAACAACTTCTACTCGTGTAAATAATATTTTTTTAAAAATATAAAAAAACCCTTTTGTAGATCTATAAGTTTAGTTTTCAAAAATATATATATTTTAATAGTTTAATTATTATTTATATTTTCCTTTCTATTTTTACTAAAACTAGGTTATCAGCACAAAACATTAGGTCAATTACCATGTCAAGGAAAAATAGTAAAACTTATTAAAAAAAATTGAAAAAAATATAATGCACTAGATAAAAGAATCTATATCAAGATGGTATATTTTTTTGCTATTTTAGATAAATAATTAATATGAAAGTTGACGTCGAATGGAAACAACTACGTTTTAATACACGCACATTTTATTATTTATTTAAAAATATATATTTATCAAAATTGGAAAAAATAATATCCATGCACTAAAGTTTCAAGTTATAAATACACACAAAAAAATTGAAGAAAAAAAAATTAACTTTACTATATAAAGATTGACGTCTCATGTAACTTCATTTTTCAGCATTTTATCAGCAACTAAATTATAGTGTCAATTTATTAAAAACTATATTCAAATATTTTTTTAATTTTTTCAAAAAATACAAACATAAAATATACTAAAAAATAAATATTTTATTAGTTTACATCATTTCAAAATTCAAAAGATATATGTCACTTTTTAGTGATTCAAGTTTAAAAGTTGGATCAACGTTGGTCATTTTCTTTATAAAAGTGTGACACAGCTTTTTTTAATTGTAATCATACCATCAAGATGATGATGCAAGCATGTATTATGTATTTGAGAGAATGTTATCTTATTCATTCTTATATATGTTTTGTGAAAAGAAAAAAATGTTATTTGATTCACATTGATGTAAAACCATTTTACATGAGCTTCATTTTCAGAAAAAATGTGAGGTTTTTCAAAAAAATGTATGAGGTTTTGTGTTAGAAAATTTTAGTACGTTTTGATATAATGGGCAGGCATTTGTTACACGTGGTATCAAAGCACGGTTTGAACACTAGGGCCTATGAACCTACTTCATGAGAAGATGTCAAATATAAATAACATTGTGTTTAGTAAACCTAACCTTGTGATGTTCTTTGAACACAGAAATGGGAAGGTCAAAAATGAAGAAAAAGAGTAGAAAGCCCAAGAAATCTAAACGACCCAAAACCAAGGTTCAAACTAAAACAAATTTGAGTTATGAAGGAGAAGCCTAGCTCTCTGACTCAGAAATACTTGCTACTATCCTTGAATGAATTAAGTTGGAGAAGGAAAAACATTTGAAACCTTTAACTACTGAGATAATTACCTTTGATATTAAGCCAAGTAAACCTTCAGTGAAACATGACATGCCTTTTGGGTGTGGGTGAAATGCACCAGTGCTAAGCAAAGAGGTGATAGGAGAGTACCTATTTGTATATCCCACCTCTGAATTTATTTTGCTAGATTATAATGGAGAGGAAGAACCTGAGGAGGTACCTTTGTCTGACTATGATTTATAATCACTAAGAAAGCCTTATTTAAATAAGGATGTATAAAATCCACTAATATGAATAAAAGTATTTTGTTCTTAATTATTGAGTGTGTTTCAATCTTTTATGTGGAATTCTTGAATTTCTAACTTTGATGTATGCTTTGAAGTTTTATTATTTTACAATTTAGATTTTCACATTCCAGTACATAAAAAACCTAGAACTAATAAACCACAATGACTTACCAAGTGCACTATGGTTTGAACAAGAATGAATCCTAGAGGTAGTCAAAATGGTTCTAATCCAGCTGGGGAGGATCATGTAGCTAAGTTGGACCAAATTGTTGCCATTTTAAATAAAAATAAGGAAAGGCTAGGAGGTTTAGAGAAAGAGGTTATAGGGGCTGACAACCAAGAAGAAAGTGAAGAACATGAACAAGAGAATAGTGTCCATGAAGGACAAAGTGAAACTGAAGAAAACCCTAAAAATCAAGAGGAACCTTTAAGACAAGTAGATACAATAATTCATTTCACCAATGAATTGGCCAAGGATATGAAGAAAATAACCCCACAAAAATTTTATGGCACTATATTGGGTGATGGAGCAAAAGCATGGCTCAGTGATATGGAAAAGTATTTCA
The DNA here is from genome assembly GCA_027924645.1 of Cunninghamia lanceolata. NCBI lineage: Eukaryota > Viridiplantae > Streptophyta > Pinopsida > Cupressales > Cupressaceae > Cunninghamia > Cunninghamia lanceolata. Next base: position 1,072,292 of record BSBN01000229.1, read on the forward strand.
AGATAAGAAATTATTCTAAATAACCAAGGTCATATGGGGAGCATACCAATTGGCTAGTGAAGCATCTACTTGGTGGATGAATAAGAAAATGGAGTTAGGATTGAGTTCCCTGAGAGTGACATGGGATCACTTTTTGGTAATTTTTAGGCAAAGATGGTTGCCTCAATTATATTTTGATCAGAAATTAGTTGATTTTCAGAACTTATGTTAGGGTGATACGACAGTAATTGAGTATTGGGAGAAGTTTACAAGATTATTGAAGTATGTGCCTCAATACCAGAAAGATGAACATTTTCGTATAAGGAAATTCATCATGGTGTTGAATGCACAAATTGGTGAAGAAGTGGCTATACATGGTCCAACAACTATGGTCAAGTGTTTGAGAAGGCAATCAAACAAGAATATAGAAACTAAAGTCCATTTCAGCTTATCGAGATAAGTCTCAAAAGAAGTTTGGATGGTCCAAATCTTCTGCATCATTCAAGAAAAAGAACTGGAACTAGGATTCTAAGCCAAAGTCCAATCGAAAAGGATCTAAAAGTAACAAAAATGAATCTTGGAATAGAAAGAAAAATAATGAAAACAAAAAGAAAAATGGGAATAAGAATGACCGTGCTCCAAAAAAGAAAGGACCTCCTAGTGGATGTTTTAATTGTGGAGGCGATCATTATGCTTGAACCAATGTCCAAATAACCTAGGAAAGGAAACCAATTCCAAAATTACTCTCTACCTTCTCAACAAACAACTCTTCAACAAAGGATTCATGCAGCCCTGGATAATCGTCAAGATGAGTATCAGATCACACCCATAGAAACTATAGGTATTTTGTTTGGAATAACCATTTCTATTTTAATTGATAGTGTGTTGAGAAGATTGATGGAACTCTATCATTGAAGTCTGTGTGTTAGCAACATGAGCTGAATGGAGAGACTGATGGATATTGAAGAGCATGACAATGTATGGTATGGTGTTGTCATTGATGGCAACCCATTATAGAGATACAGTAGTGTTGGTCTAGAGAAGACCAAAGTACCAATTATTCTATAGATTTGTCTAAGTCCTGGCATACTGTCTTCAGTGTTCAGTGAACCAATTTTTAGGTCTGCATTGCTCCGCTATGAAGAATCTTGTCATGTGGTTCTGAGGCAATTTTTGTATACATTGAAGGAGTCTAAATCCAAACTTTCAAGGCTTGATGTCCTCCGCTATTGAAGATAGAATTGGTGGTGTATCAGACTCTAATGATAGTATTAGTAGCATGTTGGAATGCTTTATATTCTACCGCAGATGAATATTTTTCTATGTGGTTTTGAGAATAAGTTCATATAAGTCAAAGCTATGTGTTCTCCAAGTGGAAAGCATTTTGGTGGTCTGTGTGATGAGTTGTGTGCTAATAGTTGGTTCATTCTATTGATTACTTCACCAGTGGTGATGAACCAAAGGTTTTGAGATTGTGCGAAGTTGAGTCATGTATGGAATAAAGTTATGGGAGTAATTATAGGTTATGCTGACCTATCTTAATGTGCTACACACTTTGGTTCTCTCTGCAAAGCGTATAGAGTTGAGTCTTGAGCCGATAGGTCAAGGAGTCACACGATACATCTATTATGACAACATGTTTGATGTTTTGCTTGATTGCGGTATATAAAAAAGATTGATTTCTTGTGTGGAGCGTGTGTGGATGTGAAACAAAGTGTGTATGTGTGAAATTCGATGCAGAGAAGGGAAAGATAAGATTGTAGTGAAGATGGTCAGTATTCTAAACTTTAGTGGAACTGTATCTTTAGCGTAGGTCAGATGCATTGTTAACAGTTCTTATTTGGCAATGAGCCACCCTTTCTTCTATCTCTCTATTCAGGATAGTGAATCCTTTGGTAGTGAGCCACCAACAATGAGCATTTCTCTTATGGACAGTGAGTCCACCATTTTGTATCAAACTTGTAACCAGTTGCATTATAATATATTTTGAGCGAATCCTCACCATGTTTTTTCCCTTTTTGGGTTTTCCACGTAAAAATCTAGTGTTCATGTGTTATGTGCTTTGATGGTTGCTTTCATGCTTTCCTTTATTACTACAAATTGAATATGCTATGTGGAATGAATGTTTAAATGCTTAAGTGGTTTTAGAGAATACTGATTCACCCCCCTCTCAGTATTTCAGGTGTTCAACAATTGGTATTAGAGCCAAGTTCCTTAGAAAAATCTTAACCACTTGAGGAAGATCTTGAAGTGTGAACACATGGCAACTAGGAGATATCTTATCCCTCCGGAAGAAATTCCTACTGTTGAATTTACTGAAGAAGATTGCATAGTTGATATGAATGGAGAACTCAAATCAGTGCTTCAAGATCTAGAAAGAACTCAATGTGAGAACAAAGATCTAAAAGAAAATACTAATGAAGCATATGAACACATCAAGAAGTTAAGAGAGCAAAATAAGAAGTTCAAAGAAACATACAAGTAAATGAATAGCATAATGAGACAATTACCAGTCTAAAAATGCAAGTTGAAGAAGAAAAAAAAGCTGAAGAATGCCTATATGCAAAACTAAAAGGGAAATTTGAAGAATGCTCAAGGCTTGAACAAGAAATTGAAGTCTTAAAGACAAAACTGGAGAAAGCAAAGAATCAAGAAGATCAATTCAAGAAGAGCTCCATCATATTTGATGAAATGATTGCAAATCAAAACGCTCCTAAGGATAAAGAAGGATTAGAATTTGAAAAGGGTGAAAGTTCAAACGTAAATCAGACTTCAAACAATGTTAAAAGAACAATAACTTAAGGAAGATTGGAGATAAGAAGAGTAATAACAGACAGGTCCGGAACCAAAAGAAATTTTTCAAAAGGCCACCTATCAGACAACTAGGTGCACAAAGGTACTCTGGTTACTGTTATTCTTGCAATAAATTTGGACATAAGGCCATGGAACATAGAAGAGGAATGAATCAGAATGTTCAATCATTTTATGGTTAGTGTTTTACATGCAACAGATTTGGTCATGGAGCTAGTGAATGTAGAAATCAGATGGTGAATGGTTACAATAATGGTATGATGTTTCAATTTTTCAATGGTTACTATTATACATGTAATGGATTTGGGCATAAGGATAATCAATATAAATCCCAAATGAATGGAAGTAAGCTTGTTCAAAATATCAAATGTCACAAAAGCAATAAATTAGGACACATTGCTAAGTTTTGCAAAAGCAAGAATGTGAAGGTTGATCTAGTAAAAAGGAGTGATCCAGTGAAGAATGTGGATCCGATAGAGATGAAGAAACAAATAAACAAGATCTGGAAAAAGAAAGAATAAAATGAAGTGAAGAATGAGTCTGTCCCAACCTCTGGTTAGATATTTCCTTTGAAAAGTAAGTAGAAAGCTTTAGCTTAGGGGGAGTTTTAACAGACAATCTTTAAACCCCTGCCAAAGATATGGTTTTGATGCATTCAACACATGGATATGAGATGTAGGTTGATATGCTTAACCTATTGGAGAAGACAACAGTGGAAAATGTCATGTTGCGGAAGTTTGTGGAGCAGTTGGAGATGATTGTGCATTACAGTTAGGGTTTGACAGCTTTATCAAGTTGAGCATTGACTGTGATTTAGGTTATGTGTAAAGGTTTATAATTAATTTCACTTAACAAAAGATCATTTGCAAAAAGACATTCAAAGAGAGAAGAGCAGTGAAAGAACAAGGTTTATAATTAATTTCACTGATTGATATATGTGTTGTGATTACATGTTTGATGTGTGGGTGAAAGGAACAATGTCACATTACTCATGCATGAGTACCCTGCTACACTGCGAATTTCTTTCACTATGTGTATGACTACATGATTGCATATATATACATGATCAACTGTGTCGTTTGCTATAGGCTGTAGGTACCAGGCATCGACTCCACTTGAATTAACAGGTCTAAGTGTGCCTTAACCAATGGAACTGTTGAATGGAGATACCATATGGTCCCTTAGCTTAGCCATCATCCTTGAAGAGGATGAGTACCTGGTTGTACACCCTATCAGTGTTGTCAATTTGGTCATGATAGTTGGTCATTGTTGTGGTGGTCTTGCTTTCTGATCTTCCATAGTAGTCAGGTATGGTTTAGCAGTTGGGTTATTTTGTTGATATTATTTTGTTTATTGTTGCCTTAAAACAAAATAATTAGTTATGAAGTTTTTTTGTTAAATAAATAAATATATAAATGTCCTTAAGTAAATTTAGTTTATGAAAAATATATTATTCTAGAAGTTAAGTTAATAAATAATAATAATAATAATAGTGATAAATGTAATTCCAACTAGAGATAAATAAATAAATTAATATAATTTAATGTTGTGTTAATGAAAATAAAATAGATAATATTTGCAAGTTATCATATATATAAATATAGAAAATACTAAAGTAGATAAAATCATAAATGAATCTTGTCTAGTTGTAAATGAAATAAATAGCAAATTCTAAAATAAATAGAATCAGAGAGAAATTATTGTTTGGTTAAGAATAGCAAATTGTAAGAAAGTAATAAAGGAGAATCTTCTGGAAGAAATTGTAGGGTGGTTATGCATGCTCAACTTTATTTTAAAATCTGAAGAAATAATTTGGGAAAGGAGCGTGCATTTCAAATGAAGAATATGTTTTATGTTTTGGGGATCTCTCTCTCTATCTCTCTCTCTCTCTCTCTCTCTCTCTCAAGAAGTTTTCATTTTCTTTTGTCACCGTAAACCATAGCTTCTAGAAGAAAAAAGACTTGGGAAAAAATGAATGTGAGCTGGGAAATTTGTGAAGATGTGATTGAAGCAATATCCCAGGTATGGACTGAGATATGAAACTGATTTATTGTTGCATTAGATTTAGTGAAATATTTTGTGAATTCTCTTCTGCATTTTCTAAACCTAGTCTATTGCATCAGCTATAACTTTACTTTTACGAACTGGATTCCTCCAAAAAATTTATATGTCATCCATGACCTAGTTTTCTCAACCATATCCGAAAATCAGCCATACCCAGTTTGTCATTTTAGAGATATGAATATCTTGTGATTGTCTACCTCTCACCCATTTCGTCTTTTTTTTAGCAGTCTTTTGCGTTAGCCATAACTTTAATTTTACGAACTGGGTTTCTCTAATTTTTTTATATATGGTGCACGTCCTGGATATCTAAATTGTATCAGAAAATCAGTCATACCCGGTTTGTCATTTTTAAGATATGAATATTTTGTGACTATCTACCTCTCACCCATTTCATCTATGTTTTAGCAGTCTGTTACGTTAGCCATAAATTTAATTTTACGAACTGGGTTTCTTTAATTTTTTTATATATGGTGTCCGTCATAGATATTTAAATCGTATCCAAAAACCAACCATACCCAGTTTGTCATTTTTGAGATATGAATATTTTGTGACTGTCTACCTCTCACTCATTTCATCTTTGTTAAAACATTTAGTTGTGTCACCAATAATTCTGTATTTTCAAACTGGGTTTCTCTAATTTTTTCAAAAATTCATTTTGTGCATATCCTATGATCATTGCTTTCCATCATATGACTCTCTTTGAGGCATTCTACCAATCAGTTTGTGTGTCATGTATATGCTTTCACATTTTGCATTGTTGGTAGCTTCTAAAGCCTTCTCAACAAATTCATTTTGTACTGATCCTATCATATGCATGTGGTTAAAAGTGTGGTAGATTTGATGAAGATGTTAGATCTATAGGAATGTTTTGTTGTTTTGTATTCCTTTCCTCTCAAACTAACCTTAGAACAAGGTTCTTTCATTGTAGCTTCAAGTTTTGTATCTTGTGATTCTAACTAGTTTAAGATATTTATAGCATTCTAATATTATAGGCTTTTAGTCTTGCTTATACAGTTACATTTAATAGTATTTACAAAATTGTCATGTTTATTAATGAAATCTATATCAGTGTAAATAGTGTAAACAATTGTTGTGTTTAATTTGTATGCCTTAGGATTATTTGCATGTTGTTCGCAATCATTTTAATTAAATGAAATTAAAAATAAGTCTTGATAATTATTAGTTAAAATATTGACACTCGTGGATACTTATATCTTATGATCATATTATAACTCCTACTGGTGATTAGAAAGTTATAGTTCTATATTATTGAGATAGATTCACTTTACAATTGTTAGATGATTGATCATGCTTGGATTAATGTTACATTCCTTTAAAATATTGTTGAAGGGTATTAGTTTATAATGTGCTTTGAGAGTGAATGTGATGTGAAACCATTATGTTTTTAATGGTGTCAAGTGTTGTGTCATTTGGGGAAGTTGTTTCCAGAGGCTTAGGAGGGTGTGATTGTGTGGGGGTTGGCTATGTGTGCATCATGTGAGTTGAATGAAATGCATTCTTGAAATATATACTCCTATTCATGTTAGTATGATACATGTGCAAGATGGATAATGCCTTGCTCATTGTACCTATTCATGTGGTTATGATGACTATGCAAGATGGATAATGTCTTACTCTGTGTGATGTGAAATGATGTGTATTCTGTGTTGTAAATGCAACATGCTTGGTTTATGTTTTGGGACAAGAATTGGTCCCTATAATTATGTTTTGTATGCAATAAGGTAAATGCCTTGCATTGTATATGTTACTTGTCATTGTGATGGTAATTGTCTTGCTTGATGAATAGGGTCTTCTAGATGCAGGTAGGGGAGTGGCTTTTAATGTGGGGTCGGTGCCCAAAGAGGCTGCCAGGATAACCCATTGGAAGTTTTTAATCCAGTGATAACTTAATAATAAATTTAGAGGGTTGGGTAGTTTCCACACTAAATAAGATAATTGGATGCCTCACCCATGCCTGTAGTGCTCATTCAAGCTAAGGATGGGTTGAGAAGGATGTGGTTGGCAAGATCATCTTCCTTGTCCTCACAAAAGGATTGTTGGTTCCGCATGTGTCACCCTATGGGTCCGGTGCCTAGAGAGAGGCGGCTAAGATAACCATAGATGGGGGTCAATTTTTAGAGAGAAATAGCCTGGATAACCCATGCTAGGACCATGCGATGACATTCTTCCCTACTGCAGCCTAGCACTCCCTAATGTGGTTTTTTCCCTTTCATTGTGTGATTGCCTATGGAAGTGATGTTTGAGTTATTTGTGTTGTTCATATTGACCCATGTTGTATTGGAGCCATGTGTAGTCCTTGCACCTGTTAGTCTACTGTCTTTCTTAATTATTTTCTCAGTGGGACCTTATTGTTATCTCCTAGCACGGGGGGTGGACCTTAGGATTCCACATGGTCGGGTGGTTGTGCTTTTCTCTCCATTGGTTTCCCTTGTTGATCGTGTGCAAGAAGGATGTACCTTGTATGACAGATTTCAGATCTTGCTCTAGCTTGAGGAGACAAATACTTATGATCATGTTCCAGTCTTGTATATCAGTTGAATCATGTACTGTTATCTTGGTGTATGTACTCCAATGTAATCTAGATAGCGATATTGTAAACAATGTAATGTTGTACTCTCTTGTAAAGGAACTTGTCTATGTACTCATGATCCTATGTGCAAGATCCTGATGTTACTTATCTGATGATATAATATGGAATTGTATGTGTTTATTTATCTGATGCAATTATACTTAGAATGAACTATATTTGTTAGTTAATTCATAATGTTGGTTAGATCTTGTTTTAGTTCATTCGTAATGCAGCCATGGAACCCTAGAGGATAAAGCTTAATTTACATGTTATGAATAAATATATGATTGTTGTTATTTCTTTCATTTTAAAAAAAATTGACCTTTTTGTAAGCTTAGTTGTGTTATCCTCTGGGTTCCTTGGTTGGGCGTTACATTTGATATCAGAGCCTAGGTTGCAACACTGGGATATCTGGATTGTTGTCATTGCTCTAGGTTAATCTTTTTTCTACTTGTGGTGAGTTGGTAATAATATCTCTCACCTTTGTGCCTTAGTGCAACATTAGAAGGTTGATAAATTTACAGACTTGTTCTTTGATTCTGGAAGAAATAAATTCTTTATTCCTTGTTTTATTTATGTGTCTGCTATGTGTTCTCTCTCCTTTTCTAAAAATGTGATGTTATATCTAACAATATGTGTTTCCTGAATGATAGTGCTTGCTAATTTGTTGAGGCCTTGAGTTCCTCTTGTGGTCTCTAGTGCTTTAGAAGAAAGAAGTATGGTTACTGTTAGTTGCATTGCTTTTGTATATGTGTAAGTATTGGAATGATTTAATCATTTGGTGGCATCATGCATCGCGAGTCATGTGGTTATGTGGTGTTACCATATGTGAGGTATTTTTACGTGGTTGCTTGATAATTTGATATCTATCTCCTAGTTGGCAATGACCTCATGAGGAAGTTTTGTTGTGATTTATGAAAGTTAACATTGTGTATGCCTGTGTAAGAAACGTGTGCAGGAGATCAAATTGGAGCTTGTGTTGGACCCATGAGATCATGAATGTGATACTGTAAGTCAATTAGAGTTTTGAATTATTCTTGTGTGTGATATCATACATTCCCTCTGTAAATATCTTCTTGCATAAGGAAGTAATTGCATATGTTCATGGCTTGGTAAAATAGAAATTGTACTGCATTAATGATAGAAAATTTTTGTATATAAGTAGCAACTATGTTACCTTAAATTTTTGTATAAAAGTTGTTTAGATATGAAGATTTAGAAAACTTAGTTGTCCATTTGTTTGGTGTACATTCTCTAATGCATTCTGGACTTTGAGTCCTAGGGTGTTGTGTAGCGGCTACTCCCTTTTGTGGCTAAAATTAGTCACACCATGATGTGGATTTGTTTGTAATATTGGTTGTTTTGAAATTTTTGATAGTTGCTTCATGTGTTGTTGGTGGGTTAACAGTGAATTTGTTTTCTTTGAACTCTCTTATGATAGGAGTGGTCACCAAAACTCTTTTCTTTATACTTGATTTATTGTTGAAAATTGCCAGCATTTTGTGACTTAAGATTGAATTTGATTATTTCCCCATTTGGGTTTGCATTTTTAAAATTTCTATGGTGGCTATTTTGAATATTTGTTTATGTTGGCTCTGTTTCATGTTAAGTATTTTTTTCTATCATGTTCATTTCGAACCTCTGATAGTATGTTCAAGGGAGGACTCCACGAAGAATTGTACTTCCATAGTTGGTAATTAGTGGAAATAAGAGATGAGATGTATTTTTCCTTGTTAATATGTGAATGCAATTCTCTAAATCGTATGAAATTCTCAAAATATGTGTGATTGGTTATAAGTAGATCACATGATATGCCTTAAAGGTAAGGAATTTATGTTCTTCTTATCTTTATTGAATGATTGTACTTGTCTTATGAACAACTGCTTAATATTGAGGCATATGTTGATAATAGAAAATTGCAATACTAATATGTTATGTTTTCACCCTAATCTGTGACTTTCAGGAGTAAGTCAAGTTTTAGGGGGGGAGGATGTAGTGGCCCTCCAATTTCACCTTAGATGTACAGGTGCTCGGACTAAGGAGCATGAAGATGAATGTAAATAATCATAATACTTAAGTTAGTATATTTTATCAATGAACCTTGTTGCAATACTGATAATTCACATGCTCTAACATTGCCTTGCATTCAGGTGATTATGATGTTGATTTTACTATGATTGTCATATGTTAGAATTGAGTTTTATGTTACTGATTCTATATCATAGGAGGTTATGATGTTTTGTGTGGATCAATTGTATTATGAGTATCATGCGACTATCTGATGATGGTTCTTAATTAGTCATTCAGTAACTGATTGATGTGTGTTGTGATTACATGTTTGATGTGTGGGTGAAAGGAACAGTGTCTCATTACTCATGCATGAGTACCCTGCTACATTATGACTTCCTTTCACTATGTATGACTACATGATTGCATAGATATACATATTCGACTGTGTTGTTTGTTGTAGGCTGTAGGTACCAGGCATCGACTCCACTTGAATTAACAGGTCTAAGCGTGCCTTAACCAATGGAACTATTGAATGGAGATAGCATATGGTCCCTTAGCTTAGCCATCATCCTTGAAGAGGATGAGTATCTGGTTCTGCACCCTGTCAGTGTTGTCGGTTTGGTCATGATAGTCAGTCATTGTTGTGGTGGTCTTGCTTTCCAATCTTGCATAGTAGTAAGACCTATGGTTTGGCAGTTGGGTTATTTTGTTGGTATTGTTTTGGTTATTGTTGCCTTAAAATAAAATAATTAGTTATGAAATTTTTTTGTTAAATAAATAAATATATAAATGTCCTTAAGTAAATTTAGTTTATGAAAAATATATTATTCTAGAAGTTAAGTTAATAGATAATAATAATAATAATAATAATATTAATAAATATAATTCCAACTAGAGATAAATAAATAAATTAATATAATTTCATGTTGTGTTAATGACAATAAAATAGATAATATTTGCAAGTTGTCATATATATAAATATATAAAATACTAAAGTAGATAAAATCATAAATGAATCCTGTCTAGTTGTAAATGAAATAAATAGCAAATTTTAAAATAAATAGAATTAGAGAGAAATTATTGTTTGGTTAAGAATAGAAAATTGTAAGAAAGTAATAAAGGAGAATCTTCTGGAAGAAATTGTGGGGGTAGTTATGCATGCTCAACTTTATTTTGAAATCTGAAGACATAATTTGGGAAAGGAGCGTGCATTTCAAAGGAAGAATATGCTTTATGTTTTGGGGATCTCTCTCTCTCAAGAAATATTTATTTTCTTTTGGCACCATAAACCATATTTTCCAGAAGAAAAAGACTTGGGAAAAATGGATGCGAGCTGGGAAATTTGTGAAGATGTGATTGAAGTAATATTCTAGGTATGGACTGAGATATGAAACTGATTTATTGTTGCATTAGATTTAGTGAAATATTTTGTGAATTCTCTTCTGCATTTTCTGAACCTAGTCTATTGCGTCAGCTATAACTTTATTTTTATGAACTGGGTTCGTCCAAAATTTTTATATGTTGTGCATGACCTAGGTTTCTAAATCATATCTAAAAATCAGCCATGTTGGCAAGAGACACTATGTGGCTTCATGAGTGTTGTCATTGATGGCAACAAAGTCCATCCCACACATCCACAGCACATAGTATGTCTATACCAGAAGTCAGATTGAAGAGTATTTTGGTCCGGTGAACAAGAACAGAGCATGCAGCAAGGTCCGATAATCAGGTCCAGATCTCTCAGTTGGTGCAACTCAGTAAGTTGCGGACTTGAAAAAGTCAAGAGGAGTACCATGACTACTACATTCTAGAGATTGAGCCTCTGGTGATGAATGAGTGAAAAGATATGAGCGTCTAAGTGTTGGGTTCCTTACAGGCAAAGTAGACTGAGGAAGAACTAACCGGCAGAGCATCAGACTTTAATCTGGATGAGAAATTGATAGTGATCAAGCTATTTGAGGGATCATACATGGTTGGCCAACATGATTGATGACTTCTATGTCTATGTTTTTGATACGCATCACATTTTAAGCATGGATTCAGCTAACAAATCAGTGTTTTGTAAATATCTTGAGTATTCCAATTACCAACTAGAAAGATGTTGAAATCTTTGATGCGGATATATATACCAGATGGATTTCGGTATGAATGTGTGTGTGTGTTGGTATGTTGTGCGAGGAAAGGCAGAGAGAAGTGTGGAAGCAACAATACAAGTCCGGTATGTGACAAAACAGCAACACTAGAACAGAGGAAGAATGAAGTGCATTAAATTAGTATATTGAGCCTAACCGAAATTGAACCTTAGCATTAGCAGATGCTTCTCATCAGTTCAATCACCTAGTTACCTTCTATAAACCTTGTAGACAGTGAGTCTCTTATAGGCAGTGTGCCTCTTGTGAATAGTATGCTCAGGTATTGAGCCCTAATTGGCAAGTGCCATTCTATACTTTTTATTCTTTTAACAGAGAATACAATCTTGGGTTACTCACCCCGTGGTTTTTCCCTTACATGGTTTTCCACGTAAAAATCATTGTGTTATGTGTGTTGATTTTATTTCTGCTCTCATGGTTATGTATGCTTATATGTTTTGATGTTGCACTAATTGTTAAAAAAGAAAAAAAAGTTAAAATATTTAAGATAACTGATTCACCCCCCCTCTTAGTTATCTACCTTGTTTCCAACAAGCCATACCCAGTTTGTGATTTTTGAGATATGAATATTTTGTGACTATCTACCTCTCGCCCATTTCATCTTTGTTTTAGCAGTCTATTGCGTTAGCCATAACTTTAATTTTATGAACTGAGTTTCTCTAATTTTTGTATATATGGTGCACGTCCTGGATTTCTAAATTGTATCCGAAAATTAGCCATACCCAGTTTGTCATTTTTGAGATATGAATATTTTGTGACTATCTACCTCTCACCCATTTCATCTTTGTTTTAGTAGTCTATTGAGTTAGCCATAAATTTAATTTTATGAACTGGGTTTCTTTTATTTTTTTATATATGGTGCGTGTCCTAAATATTTAAATCATATCCAAAAACTAGCCATACCCAGTTTGGCATTTTTGAGATATGAATATTTTGTGACTGTCTACCTCTCACCCATTTTGTCTATGTTAAAATAGTTAGTTGCATCACCAATAATTCTATATTTTCAAACTGGGTTTCTCTGATATTTTTCAACAAATTCATTTTGTGCATATCCTACGATCATTGCTTTCCATCATATGACTCTCTTTGAGGCATTCTACCAATCAGTTTGTGTGTCATGTATATGCTTTCACATTTTGCATTGTTGGTAGCTTCTAAAGCCTTCTCAACAAATTCATTTTGTACTGATCCTATCATATGCATGTGGTTAAAAGTGTGGTAGATTTGATGAAGATGTTAGATCTATAGGAATGTTTTGTTGTTTTGTATTCCTTTCCTCTCAAACTAACCTTAGAACAAGGTTCTTTCATTGTAGCTTTAGGTTTTGTATCTTGTGATTCTAACTAGTTTAAGATATTTATAGCATTCGAATATTATAGGCTTTTAGTCTTGCTTATACAGTTACATTTAATAGTATTTACAAAATTGTCATGTTTATTAATGAAATCTATATCAGTGTAAATAGTGTAAACAATTGTTGTGTTTAATTTGTATGCCTTAGGATTATTTGCATGTTGTTCGCAATCATTTTAATTAAATGAAATTAAAAATAAGTCTTGATAATTATTAGTTAAAATATTGACACTCACGGATACTTATATCTTATGATCATATTATAACTCCTACTAGTGATTAGAAAGTTATAGTTCTATATTATTGAGATAGATTCACTTTATAATTGTTAGATGATTGATCATGCTTGGATTAATGTTACATTCCTTTAAAATATTGTTGAAGGGTATTAGTTTATAATGTGCTTTGAGAGTGAATGTGATGTGAAACCATTATGTTTTTAATGGTGTCAAGTGTTGTGTCATTTGGGGAAGTTGTTTCTAGAGGCTTAGGAGGGTGTGATTGTGTGGGGGTTGGCTATGTGTGCATCATGTGAGTTGAATGAAATGCATTCTTGAAATATATACTCCTATTCATGTTAGTATGATACATGTGCAAGATGGATAATGCCTTGCTCATTGTACCTATTCATGTGGTTATGATGACTATGCAAGATGGATAATGTCTTTCTCTGTGTGATGTGAAATGATGTGTATTCTATGTTGTAAATGCAACATGATGAGAATGTGGTGGTTCATGCTTGGTTTATGTTTTGGGACAAGAATTGGTCCCTATAATTATGTTTTGTATGCAATAAGGTAAATGTCTTCCATTGTATATGTTACTTGTCATTGTGATGGTAATTGTCTTTCTTGATAGATAGGGTCTTTTAGATGCGGGTAGGGGAGTGGCTTTCAATGTGGGGTCGGTGCCCCAAGAGGCTGCTAGGATAACCCATTGGAAGTTTTTAATCTAGTGATAACTTAATAATAAAATTAGAGGGTTGGGTAGTTTCCACACTAAATAAGATAATTGGATGCCTCACCCATGCCTGTAGTGCTCATTCAAGCTAAGGATGGGATGAGAAGCCCGTGGTTGGCAAGATCAACTTCCTTGTCCTCACGAAAGGATTGTTGGTTCTGCATGTGTCACCCTATGGTGCCTAGAGAGAGGTTGCCAGGATAACCATAGATGGGGGCCAGTTTTTAGAGAGAGATGGCCTAGATAACCCATGCTAGGACCATGTGATGACACTCTTCCCTACTGCAGCCTAGCACTCCCTAATGTGTGTTTTTCCCTTTCATTGTGTGATTGCCTCTGGAAGTGATGTTTGAGTTACTTGTGTTGTTCATATTGACCCGTGTTGTATTAGAGCCATGTGTAATCCTTGCACCTGTTAGTCTACTATCTTTCTTGATTATTTCTTATTGGGACCTTATTGTTATCTCCTAGCATGGGGGGTGGACCTTAGGGTTCCACATGGTTGGGTGGTTGTGCTTTTCTCTCCATTGGTTTCCCTTGTTGTTGATCGTGTGCGAGAAGGATGTACCTTGTATGACAGATTTCAAATCTTGCTCTAGCTTGAGGAGACACATACTTATGATCATGTTCCAGTCTTGTATATCGGTTGAATCGTGTACTGTTATCTTGATGTATGTACTCCAATGTAATCTGGATAGCAATATTGTAAACAATGTAATGTTGTACTCTCTTGTAAAGGAACTTGTCTATGTACTCGTGATCCTATGTGCATGATCCTGATGTTACTTAGCTGATGATATAATATGGAATTGTATGTGTTTATTTATCTAATGCAATTAGACTTAGAATGAACTGTGTTTGTTAGTTAATTCATAATGTTGGTTAGATCTTGTTTTAGTTTGTTAGTAATGTAGCTGTGGAACCCTAAATGATAAAGCTTAATTTAAATGTTATGTATAAATATATGATTGTTATTATTTCTTTCATTTAAAAAAATTGACCTTTTTGTAAGCTTAGTTGTGTTATCCTCTGGGTTCCTTAGCTGGGCATTACACCTATGATGATTTTTAATCCTTGTCATGTACATGTAAGCATGAAATAACATCCTCTCAGCAGCAATCCTCTTGGTGACGTGTCTTTTCTCTTGTCTTGTGTTATTTCCCCTTTGTCATTTTCTCTCTCTTTGTTGTCGACACTTTTTGACATTCTTGTGACACTTGTCGATTTGCATTTTTTGTTCTTGTGACCCTGCTCCTAAGGCTTGTATGCATCTTGTAGGTGATTTTTCACCTCTCCTCAGTGTTTTTCATCATCTCCACCCCTTAGAAGCCTTCTAGAGGTCCCCCTAGCCATCTACCACTTTCAGTTTTCAATTTCACTCAACTAATCCAAATCTCCCCCTATTATTTCTAGATCTCCCACTGAGAGATCCTACTTTAGAAGTGGAGATTTAGATTTTTACACATGACTGACCTGTTTCTGGAGGCAGATCTCCTTCTTTTCTCCTCCTCTTCCATCTCCCATCATGCATTTTCACCCAAACCCCTTCCTTTCTGGATCTCCCCCTAGGAGATCCTGCTAAATCTGGATCTCCCTCTAGGTGACCTTGACTGGTGAAAGGGGTGACCCATGGGCAACCCTATCTTCATCCACAAAAAAACTCAAGTTTCTAACTCGAAAAAGCTTCATTTTTGCCCATTTTCTTCTTGTTTGCATGGATTTTCGTGCCAAATATAGAGTTAACTATTTCATGAACCCACACATGCATAATTAGCTCTATTTCATCTTAAATTAACAATTCATGCATTCTCATGTGTTCCCATGTACTCCACTTCTTCTTGAGTGATAAGCTTTTACTAGGTAGATCACTCCAATTTTAGCCCAGATCACTCTTGAATCCTCTGTGTTAACTCTTCAATCAAATTGAGTTAACTCTTCTTCTTCTTCACCTCTCATCCCTTCTTCTAACCTATAAATAGCCCCCTCCCTCAACCACAAAGGGAAGCAATTTCATTTGTGCACACAACTCTTGCAAGTTATTGCTATCCACATTTAGCATTCTCATGCTCATACGGGACATAGGAGCCTTTTGTTTTGTTCGTTGCTTCATCTAGCTTTCATATAAAGCTCATCATGCATCCATACACTGCTCATATCAAGCCATAGTGCTCAACAAAGCTCTCATTGAGCTCTCTTTGCAAAGCTTCTAAAGCTTCTTTTTTCTTCCATTGTCATCTTGTCGCCAAGAGGATTCTCCACTACTACAAGAGGATACGACGTTTCCATCACAAGGATTACTGAGGGTAGTGGAGGCTCACGCATCTCTAGTTTCCTTTATGCTTTATTTCAATTCATAGTAATTAGATAACTAAAATTGCTCTTGGGATCAATAACCTTGTTTCTTTTTCCTTGATAGGATAAATAGATCTTGCGTTCTTAGAGTAATTTGCTTTCAAAGTTCATAGATTAATTCATTTAAAAGCAAATTCTCTTTTCTTAGATTAATTTGTTCCAAATATTCAGAAAACCCCTAAAAACATAGTTTACATTACATTAGGTAAATTCATTATAGCTTGCATACATTCTTTGATTCCTAAAATAGAAAAAAGCATCTTCAATTCCAAAAACACTAAAAAAGCACAAAAGGAAGTTTTACATTCATTTAGGCTTGCATTCATAAAAACCCAAAAAAGAACAAAAACATTAGAGACTTCAAAAATTTGCAAACCCTTGATTCCATCACAAGGTCAACCACAGTCAACACTTAATCAAACCTTAGGTCAAACAAACCCTAAGTCTAGTCAAGGTTATCTCACAATTGTCTATCTCTTGTCTTGGCTCACGAATGTGCCCTGGATTAAGAGGTGAGTGGGTGAGGGCAATCCTCGATAAGATAGAGGAAATCCACCCAAGACCACAACAGGACCCACTAGTCATCCAACAACAAGAAGAACGTAGGCAGTTCTTAGTACAACAAGCATTCATACAACAATTTTAAAGACAACACCAACATGATCAAGACATCAACGAGGACAATAGCTTGCCCACACAAAGGTGGAATATCAGATACCCCAACAAGAGAAGAGTGAGTAGTGACCCTTCAGGTCATACGGTTATTTTTACAACCACGATCATTGAATGACACATCTACACAAGCGCACAACATAGGCCCCAAGATGTGCCGACCCCTCTCTATGAAGTTTAGCTCTCCAACAAGCCAGACCACCCCCTTGTCTTACCTCCTCTTAACTAGCTACTTCCATGAGAGCAAGAGTGATGTGGCGGTTCACCTCGTGGCAAGGAGGGAAGGGTCCATGTATGCGCCAAAATCTAACTCGACAGCCCCAGGCCACTGATGTCATGATTGTGAGCATACATATTTTGGTGAACCTAACATGAACTACAAAGCCTTCTGGTTATTTTGTTTACATTCCCATTGCTTGGATCTCATTATCACTATCACATGCACAGTCAGATTCACCACATATTTTGGTGAACCCGACGTGAAGAGCAAAAACTTTTGTTTATACTTTTTGCATGCCAAATGCGCAGATCACATCAAAAACTTAAACATTCAACACTTCAAAGCAACAATCTACAAGCATTTTCACTTTATTCTTCATAGCTGCTTCTGCCACCTCAACATCTGTCACCTTCACCATCATCTGTTCCATTTATTATATGGTGTCTACGGCACCCCCAAATATGATGGAACCACATTTAAACTTAGGGAATGTTCCCTCTAGAGAACTAAAAACTCCTTTCGATAGGTATCTGCCACCTCACCTAGATGCACTAATCATAAACTGCTATGATTACGAATACTCTAACTATGAACAAGACCAAAGAGAACCCATGCGTTCTTTGTCTTTTAACAACCTTGCATGGGAACACAATCCTGCCATACCAAATGTGCCTCATAAGACTAGGAGAGTTCAACTAAGGTCAAAAATACATCAACCCAATCAACCTTCCAAAAGTGCCTCTAGTACTCATCTCGATGAGGAAGTAAAAAGGTTGGAAAGACACTTGCAAGAGGCAAGAGACACTCAAGAAGCATTAAAAGTTGCCCTGCGAGAAGAACAAAGAGACAATGTTGTGTGCGAAGAAGCACAACATCATGATAACACTCGAAGAGAAAACCCTAAAAATGAGGAAATGCCTAGAGTTGCCACTCCTACAGACCTAATGGCAACTCTAGTGCAAAGGATTAGAACCTTGGAAGCAGAGCATGTTGCTCCTAAAAGAGGACAGAAGTCCTATGACAACATTTGAAATGAACAAGACCAAGGGGCATCTTAGAATCCCCCCTATCTCAACTATTATTCAAGAAATGCGAGTAATGGCATGTGTTTGAATAGGAACCCTCCTATTTAGAACAATCCAACAATATTGGGAAATCAAGAAAATCAGGCAGTGGGACCAAAACCCTCCTATGGGGTTATTGTTGTCAATCCCCCAATCGCAAAGTGCCTTTCTTGGGACATATCTGAAGTATTTAAAAGAACTACTCAATTTAAACATAAGTGTCCAGTTGCCTTGACTATTACCTCATCTCCCAAAATTCAAGGGAGAAGGAGATTTGAATTCCCACATCAAAGCTTATACCACTGCAATAAGAGAACTCCTCCCTTGGGATGGGGTTGTTGCTAAGATCTTTCCAAAGACCCTTGAAGGGATAGCTCTGGATTGGTACTATCATTTACCAGAGGCTTCAATCCACTCATTCAGATAATTAATTGGAGAGTTTGTCATGGAATTTGACATGAACAAACTCATCAAAATAGGGATCAAAGAATTCCTAACCATGAAACAAGAGCTGAACAAATTTGTAGCCCACTTTGTTACCAGATGGAGACAAGTCCTCTATTCCTCAACCAGTGCCCCAAATATAGACCATCGCAAGTTATGCGACCTTTTCTTACATGCCTTGAACAAGGACATGAGAGAAGACGTTTAGAAATTACCATACAAATCCTATGAAGAAGCATTGGAAAGTGCTTTGAGGATAGATCAAACCTCCATTGATAGTGGCAGAAGGGTTTATGGGCCAAATGGAAAGTTAACAAGGGAGGACACAGGAAACAATGCTCCTATCATCAAGATTCTTAAAAACAACAAAAATGCAACAATAGATGGGGTGATAGATCAACCCTCTGTCAGGAAAGTAAGAGACGATTATAATGGGAGAGACTACTACTCTTCTAATGTTAATGTGATTGATCAGCCCGGAAATAATGGATACTACCCTAGGGACAACTATCAATGTTGGAATTGTAACGGAAATGGAAATGATGGAAGGTAAGAAAGGCCCCCATATGAGTACAACCAATTTTGTTCTTTTTCATAGAACAAGAGGGCATAGCACATAATCCTATAGAGAGTATAACAGGTTAATAGTGAGATTACTGGAAGACCAACAACAATTGTTCATGGAGATGTTCTTGAACCCACAGGAAGTCATGCCAGATAATAAGGGCACGAGACAAACCCAAGCCCCAATAGCTCCGTAGAACGCTAACATGAGAATCTATCAAGACCCATTTCCCACGCATAAGGATACAAAGGCAACAAATCAAAACAAAGTAGCCCAAGGTAGCAACACCGACATCCCACCATAGTTAGGGAAGAAAAGAAAAGCTAGGATGATGATATTAGTCAAAATACTACATAATGAAGAGGAGGAAGGAGATTTTGAGAATGAATAAGAGGAAGTGCACAAAACCACTGTCTCAGTAGTTGAACCAATACCAATGCCCATTGGTCCCTACAAACTCATCAAAGACTTAAAGAAAACCTACGCACACATATCATTCATTGACCCTCTTAGGAATTCCCCCTCACATCATTCTGCACTATTAAAAGCAATAGGGTTGAAGTATCTCGACCAAATTAATTCTCCACCTAGTGAGAAAATCAACCTTGTTGATTTATACATAAGCCCACCAAACTTTGAACTAAAAGACCCAGGTTTCTTCTTTAACTTAAAGCAAATGCCCTCTGAGGCAAAATTAACTAAGAAAGGAGACCCTACGTTGTACTTGCAAGTATGGATCTATGATACCTACATCAAAAGGACCTTAATAGATGACAGAGCAATAGTAAACATAGTTCTATTCTCTCTCATAGAGAGAATGTGTTATGAGCACACTAATATCACCGCTTCACGAGACACTTTAAGTGGGTATGATAATCTAAAGGCCATTATGATAGGAAAGATCACACTTCCCATGAGTCTAGGGCCCAAGACTGTCCCAACCACATTTTATGTCATCAACAAGGACACATGATATAATTTTCTTCTTGGAAGACCATGGATACATAGGATGAAAGTCGTGCCATCTACGTTATTTCAAGAGGCTTGATTCCTACATTTGGGGAAGGTATACATCGCAAAATACATCAGTATGCTAGAATCAAATACATCAAACAAGCGTATAGGCATCCCTATAGATTATGAACTTCCTACCAACAAATTGTCTACTCCTAGTCCTATGCCTCAATCAATATGCATCAAATGAATGGAAACTCCAGAAAAGACCATAAACACTGCAGACATAAAAGCTTTAGAAAATGATGTATCGCTGAAACAAAAAGAAATTATTCCCAAAGAAAAGACAGTAAAGATCATGGAATGGATAGAATAGGATGGACCTCTCCAATTCCCTCTAGAAGTCCTCATGATCAGTATTCAACCTGCATACAAACTCTTCCCTTACATAGGGGAGAAACCTCATAGAACTGAAGGTCCAGTGTTCAAAACAACTACATTAGATTTGAGATATGCAGACCCTCACACTTTCTTAAATCTTAAATAAGACATGATGGAGAGTTATACTCCTCTGTCACCCTTGAGTGAATCACGTGTTCATGAAACACTAGAAGAAAGTGAGTCATATGAACCTCTCACACCAACAGAAGACTCATATAGACCATTGACACCAATGGAGGATGTATGTTCTATTGACAATGAATCAACCAATGAAATAGGAGTTCTACCAAGAATAATCGTGGTATCTCAACCACAAGTGCAACCCACCACTTCTGCCTTGATGCAATCAAATGAACTTGGTGAATGGGAAGCACCCTTAGTGCACACTAAAATGGTTGAGAGACTCCCAGACGAAGATGAAGAGAGTGAGGGTACGTGTCATAAAGAATGGAAAATATGAGTCTCAGTTGGAACTGATGATCCTGTCATCTTTAAGTTGCTAGGAAGCTATATCAGATACTCTATGGATTTGAGTCCTGAGCCTAATGGGAGAATGAGTATAAGCTTTGTCCCTCCTAATGAGCAAAGGGAACCTCAAACTCCCTTGGAATTATTCCAATTCTTACAAAACATTCAAGGTAGAGAAGATGTGAAAATTTACATGCAAGAGCAATTCGACATGCTAATGAAATTGTTAAGGTGCGATGGAGTCCTATATTAGACCCATTCCCATCAACAAGATTTCTAAGATTTTCTCCATCTCACATTACCAAGAGGAACCACTAAATTGGGAACAATAGAATCAAACGATAAACCCTAAAGAGTAGGAGAACTAGTCCTAAGAAGAGGTAGAACTAAAAATAAAAAGAGAAGATGAAAGAGAACATTCACAAAGACTGGAAAGGTCCTTACATGGTTAAAGAAGACATTGAAAACGGTGCCTATCTCTTGTGCACAATGGAGGGAGAGGAATTTGGCAAAATAGTCAATACCTTTCACCTCAAGAAATACTATGTCTAAAAATCATAAATATCATAAAACATAATAATACCAAAAAAATCAAATATTCCAAAAATACAAAAAAATTATTATAAAAATAAAAAATGTCAAAAAGATTTTCTTTTTTCTTGCATTTCAGTATCATTCTATTCACCTTGCATTAAAGTGAATGGATCGCTTGTATATTATTTTCATTTCAGTAAGGAGTCTAAGGTTTCCTAGGTATACATGATCCCTTCATGTCCTAGAGATTCCCCATTTTCACAGTCTCCATATCCCTTTTCATTCCCAGTGATTCTAATCAAAGCCTATCTCTTAGCTTTACACTGATCCCAGTCTTAATAAGCCATAATGTTAGGTCTAAGAAAATTTAGTATTCAAACCTATAGTGTTCAAAGGAAGCTTACAAGTAGACCTTCCCAATTCTTACTTTAGGTGGCACTTAGCCCCTGATCTTCCCTAACCAAAAACGTCAAGAGGATCAAAACATTAAAGGAAGCAATCTAAAAATCTGAGTGAATAAAAAAATGAGTGATCAAAATAATAGTATTGAGAGATCAAATTATTTCATATCAAAAGTTCCAAAGGCATTCATTTCGTAAAAAGTCAAAAATACAAAAAAAAGAGAGAAAAAGCAAGAAAAAAGAGGGATACAAAAAAAAGAGTGAAAGAGGATTGTTGAATGTTTGTACTCTTCAGTGGAGATCAGTCTAAGCTCAAAGCTTCAAGGGTGACATTCTAACAGAGAAAATAAAAAAAAGAAAGGTATAAAGCACATGCACGCACTAGCTGAGCAAAGCCTAGAGTCTAGTAGTCTTTAGGATCATCTTCTATATAGGGACCCTTGTTCTTTTTCTATTGTCCTTTACCCCATGTCTATATTGATTTCCATCTATGATCTAAGTCTAGCAAACATCAATAAAGTTTGTTACTTGTCTAAGTTGAAAGCTTGTCAGATTGTCTTATCTGGATAAGGATCAATGTTTAGCCTTTAGCAAAGCCCAAATTCAAAACACTCCATTTCATTCCCATTCCCCACTTGAGTTCTAAATCCCTATCTCACAGCCTGGAATAGACCTCTTATACCAAGACAACTTGCAATCCCCTGGATTGAAAATCATATTAAAGAGTAGGCATATTGTTTGTTTCGCATTGCATTCATATCAAAATCAAAAAAAGAGTCCCAAAGTAATAAAGTTAATGTCATAACTCGTGACATTTCGTAGAAGTAAAAGTTTCATTTCAAGCATCCCTTGTGTTCTTGCATCTGCATATTGTAAACTACATTTCATATATATGCCAAAAATTACAAAAGCATGTCATCATTATCATATTTTACATTATTAGAGTTGAAGGTCAAAAACATAATCAAAGATTTCTTAAACCTCCAAAATGCACAAGCGATGAGTACCCATACGATAGCTAAAACCATAAAAAGACAAACTTTTATTGATACACCTAAAGTTTACATGTATAAAAGTACCAAGAGCTAAAGACAAAATGCTCTCAAGGAAGGTAAAGGCTCCCCATGCAAGGGGGCACAGTTCAAAAAAAGAAAAAGGTAAACTCAAGGGTAGTTTCCTCCAATGGAACCCTCAAGACTCCTACTCCTTTGCCTATGTGTGCCACTAGTTGCTCCATGAGACCTATGGGAACGAGGTACCCTACTATGAGTGTGTGATTGTGAAGGCCCCGCAACATTAACATCTCATTGACCAAACCCAAGGTGAGCCATCTCATGAAGCACCTGATTCTCATCCTTAAGGATGAGATTCTTGGCCTTCAAATCAACACTTGGCTGACATCCATGATAGGTAGGAGGGAAAATGTCAGTGTGTCATCCAGCAGTAGGGGGCACACCAGGATCAATCAAAAGCATCTCCCAAGTCATCCTAGTGAAGGGGGCAACCAAGATAATATTGACCTCATGAACAAAAGCCCTCCACTCCACAACATTACCTACAAAGCAAACCAAAAGACAAAAAATTTGTTAATTCTTAACGAAAAGGAAAGAGAAGGAAGGACAAAATGCAAAAATAGTAAAGCAAATGTAGACTTACGTGGGTCACCAAGCTTCCAGGTAGGGTCAAGTTGTTGTATCACCTCATCAAAGTGAGGAGGTCTAGGAACCACAAATGGACCCTTAGGAGCATCATCACCCTCAAGAGCATCATCAGCATCAGGAACATCATCAGCATCATCTGAATCATTATCATGTGCATCCTCTATTGGTCCCTCATCTGATGAATCATCCCCATTAGGAACATAGTCCTCGTCGGTAGAGTCTAAATTATTAACCACAATCAATGCTAAGGAAGGAGTTCCTCTCCCTCCCTTATGTCCTCTCAAAGTCCTAGAAGCTCTAGAAATGAAAACTCTGGGAGTCAAGGGGGTTCCAAGTAACATATCTATGGCTAATATCACCCATCTCCTGGATAGATCTGTAGCAAGTAGGCACTGGGCGCAACTCCTCAGGGAAATCCTCACCAAACTACTACGGGACACACTCAACACAATGAGCCTTAACTAGGCCATTACGGTCTAAAGCTCTGACACACCACAACAATGCTCCCTGATCTCATCATCATGTGATCATGCTCCCTCCATATCTAGATAAGGATCAAAAATCATATCTGCATCGATAAGAGTAGCCACAGCGTGCAAAGAAGTGTCAAAGTGGCCCACCTGAACCCATCTAGCTACTCTTGGTAGTTGTTTGTCAGGAATCGGAACAAGTTTCTGATAAGGCCTGATGTGCTCAAAAATCCAAGTCATAATCAAGGAGGAATGGTTGAAAGCAAGAGCCCCTCGTCATGTGATATAGTAGATATCCCTATATACCATGTCCAAAATGCCTAGCCCCCAAGCATAGACTCTGCCCTGCTCAAGACCCTGTATAATTGGTACCCAGCACCATCTCAAGTGAGACGAAGCCTTGTCTCCAGATAGCCTCAATGAAATAAAACCAATCAGAAACTTCCTCAAACAAGGAATGCAAAGCCACGGAATAGAGGTAAGCTATACACGTGTCTGATCCTCAGGGCAACTCACCCCCATGAATTGTACCCAAGAAACCTTGTCCTCAAAGGACTCACTAGTCAGTAGGACAAGAGGGTGCCCTCTCACAAGAACCCTTAGAATATGGTAAACATCAAATAGAGTAATAGTCCACTCTTCTGAAACCTACGGGAACCTAAAAGTGTTCCTATCTGCATCCCAATATGTCAGGATATCACAGCAAATGCATGCCACAGGATGAACAATTGGCACATGGCAAACTCTAGCTAAGCCCGCTCTCCTCAAGATGGCAAGCTCATCAGGGCTCAGTGTTGCAAACATCTCTAAGAGCCACAACTACTCTCTGCAAGCATTCCATCAAATGTGTATATCCTGCAAATCAGAGAAGAACTTTAGATTAGATCTTGTCAACTCGTAAAAATCGTAAAACTTATAGAAAATCATGCAAAAAAACATATAAACCATCAAAATTGCAATAAATAGGTAAATATAGTAGTCAAATTAGATCAAAATAGAGTGAATTAAACATCAAAAGGTATCAAATTTCAATCAAAAATGATCATTCAGGGTTGCCCCTTTCATCAATCTAGATCTCCCCCTAGGTGACCCAGATGTCAACAAGATCCCCCCTAGGGCAACCTTGTTGTCAGCCAGATCTCCCCCTAGGTAACCCTGTTGGTCAGCAGAACTCCCCTTAGGTGACCTGACTAGCAAAAGGGGTGACCCTATGTGGAGATCCCCCAAATTAAAAATGCTCTAAAAACCTCGTTTCTTAGCCAATTTCAGAAAATGAAAGACCAATCTTACTCTCAACGACGAAACAAATGCAATAGAGAAAATCATCAAAAATGGACAATTTCAAGAGATTTTTCACAAAATTCAACCTAGGGTTTAGAGAAAAGTTTTTCACTATTTGTGCACCTGATTCTCAGTGGAAGAAGAAGCGGCGGCCATCTTCACGATCTCCTCGACGATATTTACCCAATGATTACTTACACGATTGATTTCGTCACTGATTCACTTGAATTTCACTAATTTGCTTGCTCTTTCCTCCTTATCTTAGTTTCTTTTATGCATTCTTGGGTTAGTTTTTTCTTTTATGCATCTCTCGTGTGTCATTTTACGTGCATTCATTACCACAAGTCTCACCAACAAAGGCAAACAACTAGTCAAACTTTCACGATCTATGGTAAGTTCGTCATTTTAGTTTTCATTATTCATTTTGATATATTCAAATGCCAGACTAATACTAGTTATTGCAGGTACAATTTTAGGAAAATTGACAATAGGTAGGGCCTAGTTTAAGAACAATACCTACCTTTCATGTAGACTACCGTCCCCAAGGGGGCAAATATGTAAGCACCAAAATCACGCACAACCTCCATGATGATCGCCATGATGATTTTTAATCCTTGTCACGTACATGTAAGCATAAAATAACATCCTCTCAACAGCAATCCTCTTGGTGATGTGTCTTTTCTCTCATCTTGTGTTATTTCCCCTTTGTCATTTTCTCTCTTTGTTGTTGACACTTTTCAACATTCTTGCGACACTTGTCGATTTGCATTTTATATGCTTACAACCCTGCTCCTAAGCCTTGTAGGTGAGCTTTCACCTCTCCTCAGTGTTTTTCATCTTCTCCACCCCATAGAAGCCTTCTAGAGGTCACCCCTAGCCATCTCCCACTTTTAGTTTTTAGTTTCACTCATCCAATCCAAATCTCCACCTATTATTTCTAGATCTCCCACCAAGAGATCCTACTTTGCAAGTGGAGATTTGGATTTTTACACATGACTAACATGTTTCTGGAGGTAGATCCCCTTCTTTTCTCCTCCTCTTCCATCTCCCATAATGCATTTTCACCCAGAGCCCTTCCTTTCTGGATCTCCTCCTGGGAGATCTTGCTAAATCCGGATCTCCCCCAGGTGACCCTGACTGGTAAAAGGGGTGACCCATGGGCAACCCTGTCATATTTTTAGCTGCAGAAAAACTCAAGTTTCTAACTCGAAAAAGCTTCATTTTTGCCCATTTTCATCCTATTTGCATGGATTTTCATGCCAAATATAGAGTTAACGATTTCATGCACCCACAAATGCATAATTAGCTCTATTTCATCTTAAATTAACAACTCATACATTCTCATGTATTCTCATGCACTCATTCTTCACTTCTTCTTGAGTGATAAGCTTTTGCTGGGTAGATCACTCTAATTTTAGCCCAAATCACTCTTGAATCTTTTGTGTTAACTCTTCAATCAAATTGAGTTAACTCTTCTTCTTATCCACCTCCCATCCCTTCTTCTAAATTATAAATACCCCCTCCCTCAAGCACAAAGGGAAGCAATTTCATTTGTGTACACAGCTCTTGCAAGTTATTGTTCTCCACATTCAGCATTCTCATGCTCATACAGGACATGGGAGCCTTCTTTTGTTCGTTGCTTCATCTAGCTTTCATATAAAGCTCATCACACATCCATACACTACTCATATCAAGCCATAGTGGTCAACAAAGCTCTCATTGAGCTCTCTTTGCAAAGCTTCTTTTTGCTTCCATTATCGTCTTGTCGCCAATAGGATTCCCCGCTGCTACAAGAGGATATGAGGTTACCATCACAAGGATTACTAAAGGTAGTGGAGGCTCACATGTCTCTAGGTTCCTTTATTCTTTCTTTCAATTCATAGTAATTAGATAACTAAAATTGCTCTTGGGATCAATAATCTTGTTTCTTTTTCCTTGATATGAGAGATAGATCTTGCATTCTTAGAGTAATTTGCTTTCAAAGTTCATAGATTAATTCATTTAAAATAAATTTTTGTTTTCTTAGATTAATTTGTTCCAAATATTTAGAAAAACCCCAAAAACATAGTTTACATTGCATTAGGTAAATTCATTATAGCTTACATACATTCTTTGATTCCTAGATTAGAAAAAAGCATCTTCAATTCCAAAAGCACTAAAAAAGCACAAAAAGAAGTTTTGCATTCATTTATGCTTGCATTCATAAAAACCCAAAAAAGAACAAGAACATTAGAGACTTAGAAAATTTGCAAACCCTTGATTCCATCACAAGGTCAACCACAGTCAACAGTTAATCAAACCTTAGGTCAAAAAAACCCAAAGTCAAACCCTAAGTCTAGTCAAAGTTAGCTCACAATCGCCTCTCTCTTGTCTTGGTTCATGAATGTGCCCTGGATTAAGAGGTGAGTGGGTGAGGGAAATCCTCAATGAGATAGAGGAAATCCACCCAAGACCACAACAAGACCGACTAGTCATCCAACAACAAGAATAACATAGGTAATTCTTAGTACAACAAGCATTCATACAACAATTTGAAAGACAACATCAACGTGATCAAGACATCAATGAAAACAACAGCTTACCCACACAAAGGTGGAATATTAGAAACCCCAATAGGAGAAGAGTGACTAGTGACCCTTCAGGTCATATAGTTATTTTTACAACCACAATCATTGAACAACACATCTACAAAAGCACACAATAACATAGGCCCCAGGACGTGTTGATCCCTCTCCACGAAGTCTAGCTCTCCAATGAGCCAGACCACCCCCGTGTCTCACCTCCTCTCAATTGGCTACTTCCACGAGAGTGAGAGTGACATGGCAGATCACCCAGTGGCAAGGAGGGAAGGGTCCGTGTGTGTGCTGAAATGTGACTCAATAGCCCCAAGCCATTGACATCGTGATTTTGAGCGTACAGAGACAACAATTGATGGAGAATCTTCAAAAAACCAAAGAATCTTGGTACCCCTTCCGATATGGTACCCTAATTATATGTTTACTATTTTACTTTCTTAAAGAGATTCTTGGAACAAGGAACATTGTGTAGTTGAGTAATATTCCAGTTGCAGTACAAATTAGAGACCATTTAAGAAGACTGGGCAACTTAGAAACCCAGAAAACTGCATTGTGGGGTTTCTTTAAGAACTTTCAGAAGAACATGCAAGCAAGGGAAAGAATCCCAAAAAGGGTTTCTGAGAAATATAAGAATGACATGATCTTCATGGTCAGTAAAGATGAGTGTATTATGGAAGCAGAGGAACCCAGAACAATCTGGATTCCAGAAATGGGCTATGAAGTTGCAAAAGACATAATCACAGGTCTTGCAGATTTAATTTTAAGTAAACCAAAAGATCCCTCTGAAAATATATTTGGAACTTATGAAGAGAAATCCAGTGAAGTACACTTGAAGCACAAGGAAAAGGAAATAAAGAAAAATGTTGAGAAGATGAAGAACAAGTTAGAGGAGATGATGTCTCCAAAGGGCTCTGCGAAGAAATCCAAAGACATACCTGCTCCACCAAAAGAGTCTCCTAGCACAAGAAGGTAAACTAGAACCTCTACTTCCTCTCCTACTACTCTAAAATCCTTTGAAGCCATACCTGCAGCAAGTTTAGAGAAGAAAGCAGCATCTAGTGCCTATGGACAACAACAACTTCCCAAGAGGAGAAGAGTAAAAGAAAAGGCTACAAGAGAAAAGATATAAGTTATGATGATGAGGAAGAAGAAGAAGAAGAAGAAGGACCTCAGTTGGTCTAGATTAAGAAAATAAATTCTCAAGCCTCCAGAGAAGAGACAAGTGCTAAGAAAGCAAAAATTGACATTATTAACACAAAACGTGAAGAAGAAGTCGAGAAGGAAAAGAAAGGATTCATCTTCAAGAAAAGAGAAACACAATCCGGTGAAGGAGAAAAATCTCCCAATGGTAAAGGCAAGGGGAAGAAGAAGGACAAATCCCCTTCGGTAAGGGAATATAGCCCTCTAAAGTTAGATGCATTATTTAATAATATTTCATAACATGATTGTTTAAAAGAAACAACAGAAAAGTACACTAAATCAAATAATGAGGATAAAGCTACTATTAAGGAAGCTACTGTAAAGTACATCATTATATATAATACTAGTTTAAGTGACATTGAGATTTAGCTTCTGAATGACTTAAAAGAAGTTGTGAGTGCTAGAAGACAAAAAGCAATTGAAGAAGATGCAAAGATTAGGACTTTGCCTTGGAGAAAGTTGGTTCTTCTCTCACTGATGAAGATAGAACCAGATTAGCTGAAATTTAAATCAGGGAATTCAAAACAACATAGAGAGTTAGTACCCTAATGAGTAGAGACAAGGAAGATATATATAAATTAAAAGAAGAAACAATGCAAAATGTTACAGATCTAGCCATGGAGCTGATTAAAGAAAATGAAATGCAGCATGATGTATCAGCTCTGAAAATCAATGAGCTTGCTGCTGAAAATAATGTTGTTGCAGATAACCTTCCTCTGATGAAGGAAAATATTGTTGAAGGAGAGAAGAATTATAATGATAAGAGTTCTCTAGAGAAAGAGAAAGATCAAGCTAAACAAGAGTTGCCTCCTCTAGATGTGCAGAATACTGCACAACAAAAGGAAAAAGGAGAGAAAGAGAACCTGGAGAAACCTAAGGAACAACAGAATGAAATCTTGCCTCCTCCGGAAGATAAAAAGGATGTTGAGGAAGAGAAACTTGTTCAAGACAACGGAGAAAAAGAAAAAGAGAAAAAGGATGAATCTTCCAGTGCATTTGGAGATTCTTTGAAGAATCTATTAGATATGCGGTTTTAGTTTCAACCTGTGGTGTTAGCACAGTTGCTACAAGTTCCCATACAGCAAGGATAGGTTGACATGGATAACATATCTCCCTTGCATAAATTGCAACTTGGTGGTGCATTTCATGCCTCTGCAAGAAAGGAGATTATATAGACTCACCAAAAGAGTGCTAAATTGGTTGATGAAGCAGTAAAAGTAATGCAAGATAGCCTTCCTAATGTAAACATTGACAACTCTTTATTCGGTGTAGAGTAGCTGAGATTATTAATTGATTCCTTTAAGGAACATTCTACTGGATTAGAGGAGTTGTAAAAGGAAGTAAATCAGAAGATAAATGCTAAAAGGTTGGCAGATGTCTCCAACAAATGTACTACTTCTCATGGTAAGTTGCAAAGCAACTTAAAAGACATTCAGGATTGTGTAGAAGAAGCAAAAGCCTTGTATCATTTTTTTCTTGAAATGGCCTATTTCCACCAAGAGTATAAAGGACCATATGGACTCAATAGAATCTCAAATTGCTCATACCTCTAGTGTTTATGATCCAATGGGAGATACAGATGGAATAACAAGGACAATAATTGAGAATCTACATGGACATTTCTTTCAGCTACAAGAGCAAAAAGAGAAGATAATAATGTTGTATTGTCATCTCTGAGACATAGTAAGTGCGAAGCTTACTTCTTTGACTAGAATTTTGGCTGATGCGAAGAAAATGCCACAACAAAATCCGGTACCTGGTTCTTCGGATGAAGGTGAAGAACTCTATGTGAATCTTGAAAATTAGTGCGGAGTACTTGCCTTTGCTAAGGAGTGGGAAATAGCAAAGAAGGATCTAGTGGCACACCTCACAAAATTAAAGGACTCCAATCAAGGTAGTTTTCCATCCTCAAGCTAAGTTGTACATTTTTGTTTTGTATAAACAACCTTCCTGATTACAATGTACATATGTGGAGTATTTTTTATAACATTGTGAAAAGAAGTTTCTCAAATGTAAATAGTTAAATAAATGTTGAGCATAAGAGTAAAGCAGTAATGGGGAGTTAGTCCCATGTACATACAGATATATTTTATAGGGTAGCACTATACATGTCACCTAAAAAGCTTGATATTAAGGGCCCCTTTGCCCTTGATGTCAAAGCGGGAGATCATTGAAGAAGTTTGAGTAGTATTGCCATCAATGACAAAGGAGAAGATTTTTGAGAAGATTGATGGAAGTCTGTCATTGAAGTCTGTGTGTTGGCAACATGAGCTGAATGGAGAGACTAATGGCTATTGAAGAACATGACAATGTATGGTATTGTATTGTCATTGATAGAAACCCATTATAAAGATGCAGTAGTGTTGGTTTGGAGAAGACCAAAGTACCAATTGTTCTACAGATTTGTCTAAGTCCCAATATACTATTTTCAGTGTTCGATGAACAAATTTTGGGTCCGCATTGCTCTGGTATGAAGAATCTTGTCATGTGGTTCTAAGGCAATTTCTGTATATATTGAAGGAGTCTAAATCCAAACTTTCAAGTCTTGATGTCCTCTGCAGTTGAAGATATAATTAACAGTGTATCAAACTCTGTAATGACAGTATTAGTGGCATGTTGGAATGCTCCGCATTCCACTGTAGACGAACATTTTTCTATGCGGTTTTGAGAATAAGTTCATAGAAGTCAAAGATATGTGTTCTCCAAGTGGCAAGCATTTTGGTGGTCCGCACAATGATTTGTGTGCTAACAGTTGGTTCATTCTATTGATTACTTCACCATTGGTGCCGACCCAAAGGTTTTGAGATTGTGTAGAGTTGAGTCATGTATGGAATAAAGTTATGGGAGTAATTATAGGTTATTCCAACCTATCTTAATGTGCTACACGCTTTGGTTCTCTCTGTAAAGCGTATAGGGTTGAGTCTTGAGCCAATAGGTCAAGAAGTCAAATGGTACATCTATTATGTCGACCTATTTGATGTTTTGCTTGATTGCGGTATATAAACAAGATTGAATTCTTGTGTGGAGCGTGTGTGGATGTGAAACAAAAGTGTGTGAAATTCGATGCAGAGAAGGGAAAGATAATATTATAGTGAAGATGAAGTGTGTTAAGTCAGCATTCTAAACTTCAGTGGAACTGTATCTTCAGTATAGGTTAGATGCATTGTTAACAGTTATTATTTGGCAGTGAACCACCAGCAGTGAGCATTTCTCTTGTGGACAGTGAGTCCACCATTTTGTTTCAAACTTATAACTAGTTGCATTATAATATATTGTGAGCTAATCCTCACTGTGGTTTTTCCCTTTTTGGGTTTTCCACGTAAAAATCCAATGTTCATGTGTTATGTGCTTTGATAGTTGCTTTCCTGCTTTCCTTTCTTACTGCAAATTAAATATCCTATGTGGAATGAATGTTTAAATGCTTAAGTTGTTTCAAAGAATACTAATTCACCCCCCCTCTTAGTATTCTCAGTGTTCAACATACTAGTGGTGCTAAAAGTTTTATAAAACCTATACTACTAAGTGGAATTCCTAGACAAGCCGGTTATATGGTAAAATCTTGGTCTATTGAATATGCAAACCAGTTAAGAGCTCGTGTAGAGAAGTGCCTATTTGAGGCTGAAATAAGATTATCCTCATTCTTAATAGAGCTTAACTTGTATGTATCTCCTTTAGGACCCTATGATGTTATTTTAGGAATGAATTGGTTGTGGTGCCATAGAGCCAAGGTAGATTGTTTCAACAAAACAATAGAATGTTTGGATGACTTGGGAAATCTACTCTCAATTCAAGGTGTTAAACAGGAGATCAAAATTAGGCAAATATCAATAATGCAACTCAAAAGAGCAAAGAGGAAAGGATGTCAACTATTTGCAGGTCAAGATGGATCAAGTTGAAGAAATAAAAGGACCATCTATTTAGGATTACCCTTTTCTAAATATGAGTTTCAGGATGTATTTCCTAATGAGTTGTCAGGTTTACCACCTAAGAGAGCCTTTGATTTCTCTATAGACATTATACTAGGTTCTGAAGTAGTATCCAAGGCACCCTACTTTATGATAACCATAGAATGTATGGAACTGAAATCCCAATTACAAGAACTATTGGCTAAAGGATTAATTAGACCTAGTGTGTCACCCTAGGGAGTGCCGGTAATTTTCGTTAAGAAAAAGGATGGAACCTTACATTTATGTATATATTATCATATGCTAAACAAATAAATGATAAAGAATAAATATCCTCTACCCCATATTGATGATCTTTTTGATAAAATGCGAGGAGCAACAATGTTTTCTCAGATTGTTTGAGGGTAGGGTACCATCAATTGAGGATCAAAGATGAAGATATTCATAAAACAACTTTCAAGACAAGATATGGGCATTACAAATTTATAGTGTCACCTTTTGGTTTAACCAGTGTGCTTGCAGTATTTATGAATTTGATGAATAGTGTATTTAGAGACTATTTAGACAAGTTTGTCCTTGTCTTCTTAGATGATATCTTGATATACTCTAAGAATGAAGAAGAGCATGCTCGCTATTTAAGAATTGTTTTGCAACGTTTGAGAGAATAAATTATATGGGAAATTGTCAAAGTGTACTTTCTTCCAAAAATAAGTACAATATTTGGGACATATTATTTCAGCTAAGGGGATTGTTGTAGATCCCTCAAAGATCAAAGCAATCATGGAGTGGCAAGCACCCAAAAATGTGTCTGAGGTATGCATTTTTATGGATTATATTATAGAAATTTTGTTCTAAACTTTTCTATGATTGTAAATCTTATTACAACACTCCAGAGGAAAGGAAAAAGGTTTGAGTGGACAGAAAAGTGTGATGAATCTTTTTGTATTCTCAAGGAAAAGATGACTTTCACCCCAATTCTTAGAGTTCTAGATCTAGAAGGTTATTTTGTAGTCATAACAAATGCATCAAGTGAAGGATTGGGTAGCGTGCTCATGCCAAGAAGGAGAGGTTGTAACATATGAGTCCAAAACATTGTGTCCATATGAATTAAATTATGCTCCGCACGATTTAGGATTAGCTACAATTTTGCATACCTTACAAGTGTGGAGACATTATTTATTGGGAAAACACTTTGAACTTAAGTCAAATAATCAAGGACTTAAGTACATCTTTACTCAACCAAACCTTAATGCATGGCAAAGATGGTGGTTGGAGTTATTATCATATTTTGATTTTGATATAAGCTTCATAAAAGGAGAAGAGAATCGAGTAGCCGATGCTCTCAGTCGAAGAAGGTATATTGTGGCGATGGCCACCATTCATTCAACCTTTTGAGAGCAAGTAAAGAAGAATTCTATGAGCAAGTTAGAAATGCATTGTCCAAAAATCCTCAAGATACCAACTACAAAGGGTATGAATTTGAATCAAATGGATTAATGAGGTTTAAAGGTAGAATGTTTATTTCAGAGCAAGGTGGGTTAAGAGAACTTGTATTGAAGGAAGTACATTATGTGTCTTAGTCAGGACATCCTAGAGTAACAAATTTATTAGCAGATCTAAAACCACTCTACTTCTATAGAGGTATGAAACAAGATGGTGTAAGTTTTTTAGCAAGATGTTTAGAGTGTTAGTTAGTTAAGGCTAAGCACCAACATCTGGCAGGATTGTTGTACCCTCATAAGGTACCAGAATGGAAGTGACAGATTATTAGCATGGATTTTGTCCAAGGATTACCAATGTAAAGAAGCCACCATGATAAAATCCTTGTGGTAGTGGATAAGCTAACCAAAGAAGCCTATTTCATCCTAGGAAACCTTATTGATGGTGCACCAATTCTGGAAAGAAGATTTGTTCAAGAGATCTTTAGATTACATAGAGTTTCTAACAAAATAATCTTAGATAGAGATGCACAGATGACATCGATGTTTTGGCAAACCTAATTTTCAATGCTAGGTATTAAATTGAACTTTAGTTCATCCTACCATCTAGAAACAGATGGTCAAACTGAAAGAGTTGACCAGGTTTTAGAAGATCTGTTAAGGATGTATTGCATGGATTAGCAATATAAATGAGAGTCCTAGTATCTTCCATTATTAGAGTTTGCTTATTGTAACTCCTATCATTCTTCTATAAAAATGGATCCTTTTGAAGCATTATATGGAATAAAATGCATAACTCCTATAAGTTGGGACAAACTAGAAGATATGATTAGCATTGGACCAGAAATGCTTATAGAAATGGAGGAACAAGTCAAACTAACTAGGAAAAGATTAGCATAAGCAAATGATAGATGGAAGAGTTATGATGATGCCAAGTGAATTCCATGATAGTTCTCTATTGGTGATAAAGTGCTACTAATAGTTAAAACACATAAGAGTTCAATTAAGTTTGGTGAATCAGCCAAACTAGCACCTAGATATATGGGTCCTTTTGAGATCCTTGAAGTAATCAACCCAGTTTCTTACATAATTGCTCTACCACCTGCTCTTGCTCAGATGCATAATGTTTTTCATGTGTCTTATTTGAAAAAGTTCATGTTTAGATTTAACCATATTCTTGATTGGAATGCACTTCAGGTTCTAGATCTAAGAGTGGTCATGATTAGGCCTCTCAGAATGTTTGAGATTCACAAGCTCTGCTTGCATAATAGAGAATTTGTTCAATGCAAGGTCCAGTGGGACCAATATTCTGAGGATAGTGCCACTTGGGAATATTATGAAGAGTTTCATTAGAAATTTCCTCATTTGTTTAATTAGTTATTATTTGAAAAATTATTGTTCTATGCTTAAACTTGTTTGAACTAAGTCATTGAGGATGATAATCTTTTAAGGAGGAGATGTCATACCCCATTTTTAGACAACTAAATTATGTTATTTTTAACTAATTATTAGTTAGATGCTTGATTATGCATGTTGAATTATGATAAACAAGTTGTGTTTAGTGGATGAATTTGATGAGATAATTTACTTTGATTCATGATATGCTAAATTTGACATGTTTTCCAGTATGGATAATGGAATATCTTTATGAATTTTTTATTAAAATATTTACTTCATGTTATAACTAATGTGGTTAATGGACTAACTACTAGGATTGTTAATGAGGTGGATACAAGAAAATAGTTTTTCCCCTCTCGGACGAGGAGGGAGAGTATCACCGGAGAGAGGGAAATAGATCAGGGAATGGACAAGATAGCATGCCTATGAGAACTCACACACACACATATTGATTTGATTTGTATGAGATTGAATATTATATGATGTCAATAGAATGTAGTTGCACTACATAATAACATTGTCTGTGGTATGATGATGTAGTCATTTTACTTATTAAGTCTTGTTTGATATGCGCCATGTTTAACATAATGTTTTGTACACCTTTTGCATGATGAACATCGTGGTCGATTCATTAGCTTATTTACCTCTTTATATTTGGTTGTTGATTTTATCTTGGTTGTGTCAAATGAGTTTTCATTTCTTACCTTTGCATAGTATGTAGTATTATATTGTCTCTTGAGAATTTAATCGAGAATTTTTCTCCAATCACCATTCAAGTGATTTATATTTTATTCTGAGGCATTGTTATATTAAGATATATATCTATATGTATCTATAAATATAGATATAGGTATGTATTTATATAATATTATTAATAGTGTTTTTGTTTGAATTTTCAAAATACTTAAAGTTTGACTATCTCCACGAGGTGGAGTTAAGGATCTATTGAAAATGCATTCAATGAATTAATTAAGAATGTACATGCTTGGAAGTGGAGTTTAACACTCCATCGCACCTCTTTCATGGTAAAATTGTTTCAATTTATGGAGAGGATAATGGGCAGAGTGGTAGGGATTTTAGGGGGAATCTAGTTCATTTATGGAGGAATTTGTATAATTCCTTGAGCAATGAAGAGATATGGTAAAATAGAAGGAAAGGATAATGGGAAAAAAGGTGGAAAATCAAGGAGCTCAAGTCGACAGTGAAAGTCATAACTATGAATTGGTATGTTTTCATTGATTTACTTTAAAAAGTAATGAATTGTTGATTAAGTTTATCATTGAGTTTGTCAAAGAGCTTATGTGGTTGCGAATGTTTTCTTATGTGAAGAGATTTGAATATTGCATAGATTACTATGATTATCAAGGTTAATAAGGATTTATTATTCGTACCAAAGTTTGCTATGTTTAAAACCCTTCAACTAATATTTATAGTTTTATTTTGAATTGAGATATATATATAAACTATCCTAGTTGAGTATAGTCTTTAATGCAGTTTGAGTGTATAAAATAGGGTCGATTGTGTATAACTTTTATCACGGTTTTGTTGATGGTGGTTTTAGTATGCAACAACGCAGGTGTGATTGTTGGTTTCACACCTGTCTTGAAAAGGGTATCCTATCAAAGATAGGACTGCCCCAAGGATAATACAGCTCAGTCTTAGCTTGCTTGGAATAACTTCAGTGGAATGTCTAGTTGTGCCAACAAGGGGTCTTACATGAAAAGCAAGGTTTATAGAAGATGGTAGCAATGTATATGCAGAAACCCTAGTGCTTTAGACTATAAACTCTAAAATTTTCTAGCAGATGGGTAATGAAATGCTGCTTATAACCTAACCTAACAAACTTGATATAAATAAAATGCAAAAGAAAAGGAAAGAGAAGAGATAAAAGATCCTAAGTGACAGTCACAATGGGGTAAAATGTTGCAGATAGACAAATACTTTCAATAAATCATTCCATGTTTCAACAGGATAGGAAACCCACAATGTTTCAAGAAATGATACAATATTCAAAGGATCCTTATGATTTTCAAATTGCACTCACTCATTAAACACCCGGACAATGGCGCATCTTAACTAGTGGAGTGCAACTGAACTATATTTTATGATAGGGCCCAGGCTAACTATACACAACAACTTACCATCGGAAAGCACTAATAGTATGGACCAAAGCATTCATCAGATATCTTAACATTTACCCATCATTGCAAAAGCACAACTAAATAAATTCAGATTGATATGAAACATGAAAACCAAAGAGATTAACACAAGAACACAAATTCCCAGCAACCTGTAAAACTTGCTTTGTATTGATCACAATTTGGCAGTCTCAATAATTCAGTATCAAATCTAACTTGCAAATGAGAGAAAAGGATGGTCCTTTTCTAGACAAGGCACCATACTGAGTTTTTCAATGGATGGTGGAGATTAACTCAATACCAACGGTCCAGATTACATGACATTTAATGAGATACATCAGTTAGTTACATTTTTAGATTTGCATTTGTCCTCTAGGAAAAAGACAAAATGTAGCTTGCAAATACATTGAATCTAGATAAAAATGGATACCCATTTGGTTGTACATGATGAAAAGTCAATTTTTAAGGTCTAATAAAGCCAAAATAGAGTCACATGACACTTGAAAACTTGAGCTGATATGAATTCATGAGATTCCAAGTGTTGAATGGACCAAGAGGAGTATGTGGCACTTTATTAGTGATGATATATCCAACTGGATGCTTGTTGGACTGATTCTTGATGACTAGACTACTGGAACAACTATATGTATGCCTTAGACATTGGACTGGATCTGTAGGAACAGCAATGAAATAGACTTGATCTTATATTTCTTTAGCTCCTGTAGCTCATATCCATCATCTTGGATATCATATTGACTTCCTCTTGCAGGTGCAGCAATAATTTGGTTGATAAAATGAAGTTTCTATATTTCTGGGTCAACACTGCTTATCTATGTGTACATCCTTCCAAGACGGCTCCAACAAGCTCCTGTGTCCTCCAAGACCTACAATTCATAATGTAAAGCATCAATTTCATCTTAACAGGTCATTTTTCATCAATTTAGATCAAAACATGTCCATTTGCAGTCATGGATTAGTCAAAAACAGCTCATTGTCAATGTTGCTTCCTTATAGACAACTTCATAAATCCAGTGATTTTCAAATGATTTTTTACATTTTTTACCATTGTCAAGTACCCATTTGGCCAATATATTGATCTAGGAAGTTTTTGCAATCATTAGGATCCATTTGTAGACTTTAATTTCATGTTTTTCTAGCCTTTTCTGTAAAAAGCAAGATTTTTGGGGGTCACCGACCTTTTTATGTGCAGTGGCATTAATTATCGTAAAACGTGCCAAAAATCTACACAAACTTGGTAAAATGTTCATCATGATGCAACAAATAGATATGCAATTCAAATCCATCAAGAAAATTCAATTTGCTCCTTGAAAAACTTAATTTTTGGCCCAAAATACCAAAAAGCGTTGATTTTGGGGGTCACTGACTTAACGCTGATTTTGCTTCCAACTGACCTAGCGGCGATTTTGGGTTCATCCGACTTTAGCACAGATTTTGGGTTCATCCGACCTTAGTGCGGATTTTGGGTCCATCCGACCTTAGCGCGGATTTTGGGTCCGACTGACTAAAATAATGCTTCATGAGGTCAGTCGGTTCTATTTTTAGTGCAGGTCTATTGAGTCTATTTTTAGCGCAAAGTTTGTTGGTGGGGTTTTTCAAAGTGACCGAGCTACGCGAGTTTTAGCATCGACTAACCTGCGCGACTTAAGTCGATGGAAAGCCATTTCAGCGCAAGTCAGTAGAAGGCAATTTTAGCACAGAGGTCAGTAGGAGGCAATTTTGGTGCAAAGGTCAATAGGAGGCATTTTTGGCACAAAGGTCGGTAGGAGGCATTTTTAGCACCAAATTTGGAAAGGTCCAGGATGAAAGTATATTTAAAAATATATTTAAGTATAATTTTATACTTTAAATATTTTTAAATATGCTTTCAGGATGTTTGAGATGGGTTCCAAATCCATAGGATTTCATATGCAGATTCTATAATTTTGAGGTTCCACCAGATTTCAGACTTAGCCATTTTTTAGGATTTTCAGGGTTTCAAACTTAGCCATATCCAGGCTTCAGGATCATGCAACAGGATGAAATCTTATGGACCCCTTAGTGAAATCTAATGGAATTTGACACGATTTTGCAACTGTAAGATTTGGAAACTAAGAATTTCAACATGACACATCCTGTAAAAGCAATCTCAAGGGCAATATCCAGTGACATGGGACTTTGGAGCAAGATGTAGTAACACCCAATTTTAGCACAAAAGGCAACAAATGGCTGTCTTTCAAGCACAAGACCACTCAAGACACTTCCAAATTAACCATGCACAACATCAAATGACTCCAAACATGCAAAATACTCAAATCTGGAACAAATCCTGCACTCTAAGCACAAATTCACTTTCTCATCATCATAAGGCAAAAAGGTTGAGACTTCAAGCCAAAGCAAAATAGGGGGTCTCCATTTGGCAAAATGGGGCGTGTGTCCAAGGCACAACAGTTTTGAATGTATAAAATTTGGTCGATTGTGTATAGCTTTTATAACACTTTGAAGGTATAAAATGTGACCCAACCGTGTGTTGTTTTTATCACAATTTGATTGTATAAGAGTGGTTTGACTGTGTTAAGTCCTTGCCACAATTTGTTTGTTTATATTGGCTCTACTGTATTATTTTTTTATCATAGTATATGTGTTCTTTTAGAGAATCAACTATACTAACCTTGGCATCTGTAAAAAGGGTTTAAATTGAACCCGACGGTATAAACCCTATCACAATTGAGTGATTAAATATGGCCTCCATTATGATGAATGTCATTTTTTATTACATGGAACCATCACTTGAATGGAGTTTTTTTTTGTCATAGTTCAATACTGGAAGCTATGAATTGATTGAGTTAAATTGTTGCAATTTCAATACCTAAGCTATAGCCCGACTATGTTGTAGTTTTCTCAGTTTTCAATATGATGAAATATTTGGTTCGATAGTGTTGGTTTTGTCACCATTCTTATATCATAAATAATGGTTTGACAGTGTTGGGCTTGATGTTTTAGTAAGAATTTATATTTATATGAGACTAGTGTTTATGTTTCTTTGACCGTTATTAGGTCTAGAAATTTTAATGAGAACTATTACTCATTATGTATGACCATTACAAGTTAATATGTATCATATGATAATGATACTTCCCTCTTGACTTCATTGAGGATTTTTATAAATGACAATGAGAGTCTCTGTTAATGGACAACAATGGTAAATCAACTTTTTATGAATATTTATTTTTGGTTAACATTGATTTGACATAGATTTATATATGTATTTCGTTTGATATATTAGATGTCACTGAGATTATCACCAAGTTCAACACAATTAATTATTTTGGTTTGATTCATTATGAGTCATGGTGATAATTATTTATGACTATCATTGCCTTATAAAGGTTGGAATTCTATGATGCTTATAATGTCAAGTGCTACAGATTTTCTTAGGAAACATTATTATTATATATATTTATATAATAATATAGAAATAGTTTATTTGTATAGGTATATATATATACATGTGGAATACATACATATATATACAGATATAAATAGACATTTGTAACTCTTGAGAGAGAAGGACATATTTGTTTATAGAAATTTAGATAGGCTCAAGAAGGAGCAGAGTATGTTTTATGTTTAGTCAAAATTGATTATACTTGCAATTATTACTTACTTTATTTTTAGTTGGTATAATATTTCTAGTCAGTTGTAGACTGATATGATTATTTGATACAAAAATGTTAATCTCGAAGTGCAAGATAATTTTCCTATATAATTTGATTATTGAAACATAAGTTTTTTATATTATGAAGGACTGCCAGTTGGGTATCAAGCTGAGACTACAAGTTTTACATAGCAGAATTATTGATAATATCTATTTATCTAATTTATTAAATGTTCTACCTTTTACTTAACTAGTTGAAATTGTAGTTAGGATAACTTACCAAATCATCTAGCCATGCCTAAGATAGAAGTTAAATTGATTAAGCTAATATGCTATTAATGAAATTTTATACTAATATAGTATGTTTTCAATATG
The DNA here is from genome assembly GCA_027924645.1 of Cunninghamia lanceolata. Classification (NCBI taxonomy): domain Eukaryota; kingdom Viridiplantae; phylum Streptophyta; class Pinopsida; order Cupressales; family Cupressaceae; genus Cunninghamia; species Cunninghamia lanceolata. The sequence goes on from BSBN01000229.1 coordinate 1,114,425, forward strand.
ATATAGTGATAGAGGATACCCAGTTTGAGATAGAAGTGTGTGAACATAGGACACAAATATCCACTTAGGAATGTGTATGAATTATTAAATCTTTGGCCAAAGTAATGCAAAACCATTTCTTGCATTATTGGTTCACAATGTCCTTTTCTTTGTAAAACACCCAGACTAGTTATACTTAGCTAGAGGGATTCTAGAAGTTGTATAATTGATTGTTTGTAAATTGACACAACACTAGTTCTCAGAAGGTATGATCGATCTTATTGATTTCCTTAATCCACTTCCCCTATGAAGGGTAGGGACACTTTCAGATGGAAGGTGTGTGGGGGACTGATGGTCTGTTGTTGGAGGTAAAGCACGAGGGTGATGCTCTCCCTCTTGTAGTTGAAGATGCTGAAGACTTGGTTACTCAGAGATATCATTCATATTCTAGTCGAATTATATGAATCATTATTATTATATGGAAAAATTGTAATCATATATCATCAAGATGATGATGCAAGCATGTATTATGTATTTGAGAAAATGTTATCTTATTCATTCTTATATATGTTTTGTGAAAAGAAAAAAATGCTATTTTATTCACATTGTTCTAAAAATATTTTACATGAGCTTTATTTTTAAAATATGAGGTTTTGTGTATGAAAATTTTAGTATGTTTTGATATAACTGATAGGTGTTCGTTACACACAAGAGGTAAAATAAAGTATAAGATAACCATATATAGAACTTAACCAATAAGGTGTTGAACACACAGAAGTACTGAGAGGGGGAGTGAATTAGTACTTATTCAAATTCTATTATTTTAACCATATTCAAACTACCAATAAAATTTAGAACATGAAAAGCATAAGAACACATAAGTAAACATCCATAACACTAGATTTACATGGAAAACCTTAGAATGGAAAACCCATGGTGAGATTTACTTGGATCTACTGTCCAAATCCAGTCTCACAAATGAAAACAAGATTACAATATTATTTATGGTCTACAACCCAAAGGAAGTTGCAACTCCCGTGAACAGTTACAATCTTTCACAACTTATCTCAATGTCCTTCATACACAACTAAATGTTGATCACTTCATCCTCTACACAACTATTTTACCTTCTTACGCCAACAATAACAACTTCTGCAACATCAAAATATCTTCAATCATAATGTCCATAATCACCTCTACAACCAATTTATATCTCATGAACTGATCATTGGCATTTTTCATCATCATATCTGCCTCAGCAGTAAATTTATTCGCACATTTTCAATAGTATCACTCACAATTATCTCCCTTTATATCTGCTTGATGAATTTTGATCTTACATTTATATCCTCTGCAAGCATCAAAATCCTTCTCCTTGGTCAGCCAAGATAAAGCAAATAACATGAAATGTGTAGTGGACACAATAGGCAACTTCACAACATATATAGTAAGTATAAATCCAATACGGTTCAAGAGAAGAGCATAATTAGGTCCTAATTTACCTTAGTACACTCTTCCAAGCTGGCGTATACCCCTTACACATGACAAAGTCTTCATTATGCACCAAGTTAGCACTACAACACCTATTCTTCCTTGTATTTGACTACAAGCCCAAAGCAATACTAGAGGAGATAAAATTACATCATGCAGACCACATAATAAATGTTATATGACTTGCAAAATTTTCATGTACACTTCATTTGTCATCTCATGATGTATCGTGTTGGTGCAAACATTTGAACCCTGATGTCAGTGTCCTTAATAACCTTTGCATACACAAACTTAAGATAAAACTGTGAACAACATACTTGCAGTGAACAAAATCACTTGAAACTTGAATATCACATACCAACCAGTCATAAGAGTTTGTCATTCAATTAGCAAGACCAATTATCATTGTATGGTGAACTACGATAACATCAACTATCTCCCTCTACTTACTTTACTTAGCACTAAGGCATGTCTTCACACAGTAGACTCTGGAGATGCAACTGTGGACCATAGAAATACTTGAAACTTGAGAAATGCATACCTAATACTCATATTTACTTGTTCTCCAAATCGTCGAGTCATATCTTCATCTGTGGAGAAATGAAGAGCATTCTCCTATCTCTCCATGACTGTATTTACTCTGTTTCACAATTGCCTTCACTCTTCTGACTTCAAAATATTTTGCGGTGACTTTCTTGTTCTAAAATTTGGAATATACATTCCTTGCACTTGTTTCTACTTATCTTCCAATCCGTAGGGCAAAATCTTCAATAGTAGAGATATGCAGTACATTTATCTAAGCATGTGACTCCTTTACTGATAGAAAATTTAATTAAGCAAATTTCCTTCAAACTTTCACAACTTTCTTTATCTGGTGGCAATCATTATGAGTTCATATCATCATCATTTAGTAGAAACCCAACATCACTCATCATAGACTTCAAACATAAGTATATCAAGAGTGTGAACTTACATATAAACTTCAGAAGATATGGCATGAGCATGTGTGTAGATGATACTAGTCATTTCTTTTGCCTTCTTTCTTGATCTACTTCTATCCTCTACTCTTTTCTTCACAATGCTTCTGATCATTATACTGTTGTAGTCTCCCTTTGACATCATTTACATTCTTCCATGTTGCAGCACTCCATACCATTGTTGACATCAATGACAACCCATATCCAACATAAGGTTCATAGGAATAAGTGCATATCAATGTCTAAATACACATCACTCCACCAATAGAGTTCAAAAATCCAAAACAGTGCACTCACACATGCAAATATCCCCATGCAAGGGGTCAAGTCAATAAACTCAATAAAAGTTTTTCTCTCTAGGACCTCAATGATGACTCTGACATATGGTACCATCAATTCTCTTTCTTCATAGTCTCGTCTATCTATCCATTGCATCTAAAACTTTGTGAGTCCTATGAGTATGAGAAGGAACCTGATTATGAGCTCATGTATGTGAGGATCCTATTATCTGACTCCATGAAAGAGTAGAAGTCCATCTATGGACCCCTAAGCTAGCCATCTCTTGAAGCAAAGTAACTTCAGTCTTCAATGTAGCAATTATTTCCCTTTGGAAAGAAACCTCCTATCTAGAATGATAAGTAGGAGCTAGAATATCCATGTGCCAACCAATTAAAGAGGGTACCCACACATCAACTTATAAAACCTCTCTAGTCCATTCTGTGAAATGGATTAACACATCTAATGAAGTATATTGAAAAATATCCCTCCATCCATTAAAGAATTAGTTCAAGAGTTAGAGGAGAACTATTTTCAAATAAAGTGTGAGAAATAAAAGAGTATGCTAGTGTAGTACTCATGAGGATCTCCTAGCTACCATGAGGGATCACCAAGTCTCATATCCCCCTTTTTCAACTCTGTGAAAGGAACTTGTTTGTGTTTAGGTGGGGCCTCTACTGGTGCTACCTCCTCATCCTCAAGATTCTTCTCCTCCCCTCCTGATGCTACCTCACCATGCTCTTCTTCATAATCATAGTCATCATTTATGGATTTATCAATATCCTCCTCCTCAATAGAAAAAAGTCTCTGAGATTGACAAGCTCTCCCATATCTATGACCTGGATCTTGGAATGGTCTTGTAATCAAATCTCTAGGAACTAATGGAACCCATAAGAGAGCCATGTACTATGCATCAACCATCACTTTCATTGACCTATAACAAGGGGGTACTAGGGGTAAGTCCTCTAAAAAGTCATCTCCTAGATGTTGAATAACTCGTCTGATGTGTTGAGTCTCAACTAAACCATTTCCATTTATCATCACCTCTCGACAATAAGATCAAATAGTGCTATCACCTAGCCACAACCCCTCCATATCTATATAGGGGTCTAAAATGAAATTTGCATCTATAAGTGTGGCTACAACTCATGTAGAAGTATCAAAGTGACCAAGAAATCCCCATTCCATAGCTCTTGGAAGCCTAGGATCCAAAAGGGGCACCTCTCTCTAAAATTGTATAATATGCTCAAGGATTCAAGTCATAATAAGTGAAGAGTAGCTTAAGGCAAGTGCCCCCATCATGAGATCTTATATAAGTCCAAATAAACTAAAGAAATAATGTTAATCCCCAAGCAAAGATTGTCCCTCATTCAAGTTGTTGAATTATTGGTGTCCAATGCCACCTAAGCATAGGATCCTTCTTGTCTCCCGATATGCAAGAGGTAATCAAGATGATAAAAACCTTCCGTGGGGATAGAATAGCAAGTTTGGGGACCAAACTATTATGAATACCATGACTATCTTTGGGATGAGTCTCCACCATGATGACAGCCCAAGCTAATCTCTTCCTCTCAAACTCACTCTTACAAAGTGCAAGCTTCTCTCCTCTAACAGGAACTCCTAAGATGCAAAAAACCTCATAAAGAGTGATAGTCCACTCTCCATAAATATAAGGAAATTGGAATGTGTTTCGATCATCATCTCAAAAAGTTAGGATATTACAACATATGCAGGACAATGGTGTTGAACACCCAGAATACTGAGAGGGGGGTGAATCAATATTCTTTTAAAGCATACACTTATTAAACCATTAATCCATTTGCCCATTCAACAATATTAAAGAAGATTAAACATGAAATGAACAACCATAAAACATAACACATGAACACCAGGATTTTTACGTGGAAAACCCAAAAAGGCAAAACCACGTTGAGCGTTAGCTCACAATATATTATGTAGTAATAATACCGAATTACAAAGAGGCTCACTACCTTAGGGATCACTACCCAGAAGGACTCATTGTCCAAAAGGTGACTCACTGCCTAAAGAAATAGAAGGGTGGCTCACTGCCAAAATGAACTACTAGAATTGCATCTACACATGCATGATTACAGCTCCAATGATGCTCAGAAAACTGACTCAAAACTCTTCATCTTCAACTGCTCTGCTACACTACTTTGTTCTTACGTAAAAACAAGATCTCTCTTCTTCTACACTTATCACCTTCACAAAATCACAATCTTTCGCATGTCACACACACACACACACACACATCATCATATTTGCACATCCAACAACTAAACATCGAATTGGACCTCACATATATATTCGTAACACTTGGAATCTTCATATTAGGTTGGCATATACAGATGAAACATGTATTCATGCTTCGAGTATCTTTTCGGCCTAATTCTTTCACCAATATCCTTTGCAGACCCAATTATCATTGAAAATGCATTCTCATATGTTAGCTCCAACTATACAACCACTTAGGATAAATTTCCAATCAATAGAACTTACGGCATACAAATCAACCTATCATGTCAGCCTCAAACACAGACTACCACTGGTTCAGTCCATATGTCAGACTACAACTTTTACTGCGGACCATAAGACACTTTCAAAATCATATCAATAAATCTTCACACATCCCCAAGCTTACCTTTAGAGCTACAAATCATGATATCAACTTGCGGTAAAATGCGGACCATCAGAACACATGCCCTATCATAGTCAAACTCTATCAAACCAAGTACCGATACTCAGTAGCTCAAGATTATCATTCTGGTGGACTTTAGACTCTACAACTCTAGATTTAGAGACTTCATACAAGTGTTTACAACACCTCAAAACTACATAACAATATATCCAACACCAGAGAAATGTGGACCAAAATAAATGTGTGTTCTACTCTGTTCAGTATTGTATTCTATCATGTCAGACTTAGACAACTTAAAGGTACACTTCCGAAGATGATCAAAAGATGAAACTTTGTATTTAAGATCATCTAAGGACTATAGACATATTACCAGAACTGCAAGACTAGATCTTCAACTGCAGACAAATGCCAATCAAAATGATGTCTTTCTGTCGATGTCTCTGAACTCCTCCAACACTTAGACAAATTCCTTAGGTCTTCCTTTGTTGGACCAAAATCTATGTTCCAACCTTGTTCCTTTTCTTGTTGCCATCAATGACAACACCTTCAAACATCATGCATAATCAGGCTTCACCATACCAGCAGTGTCTTTATCAATGATGTTTGCTAAGTTGCCAACAATCTCCTCCTTTGGCATTAATGGCAACACTTGATGTGAAAAACTTGTTATACAGCTCCCCCTTACTCTTTTCACACTGCTCCCCCTAACTTATGCTTCTCTTTTTTTATTTTTTTTGTTATTTTTCTTTTGTGTTTTTCACATGCTTCATTCTCCTCCTTTGACATCAATGGAAAAGGTGTGTGTTATGGAAATATGTACAAGTGACTAAAACTTCAAAATTGTTTGTACTATCCACATATATACAAGTGAAATCAAAATACTTTACTATTTTGCAAGGAGAATATTAGTGTAGAGTTTCTTCAATTGCACCACATCTTCATCCCACCTTACTTTAGCATCACTCAAAACTAATATGTGCCCATTAACTTGAGATACCATCTCTTCTGCCTTCTTCATAGTAGCAGGGGCCTCAGTAATTTGCCTAGTCTATTTTGCTGCTACTACTAACCTAGCCATGGATGCAATTTTGAAGCTTACTATCTCCCAGAGCTGGCTCATTCTATGCTTTATAACCTCCCTCTAGGTTTGCAACTTATGTATAGTAGAATGAATGGTCTCAACTTGTGTCCTCTGATTGCTAATAGCATCTTTTACCGGGTCATAAGTTCTAGAGATCTTCATTATTTGAGCTTCCCATCCATTTATTTTATCTTTTAGATCCTTTGTTTTCTCAATCCATGTAAGACAAAATTGATACATTTCATTGGCCTCTTTGATAGTAGTCTAAGCATATTCTATACTCTTTTCCAATAGAATTTTATCTTAAGAAAAATTGTCATTGAGCTCCACTAACCTTTTGTCATCAATCTCTACCCTTACCTTCTTTTCTGTAGCTTGTTCCAAGGACTCAAAATGAGAATTGATTGATTCCATAAGCTTTTTTAATTGAGCAATAGGACCCAAAGATGTATCTCTCTTTATTTTGGGCATTATCTTTTCAAAAATTGTCGATGCATCACCTATTAGCTCACTATCCTCTATATGAGATTTTAGGATCTCTTCTTGTGTAGTAGTTTTAAAAAGTGCCCCAAGTCTCAGCTTCTGTAATGGGGACATTGTGGCAAGGTTAATTGGTCCTTGCAATAGGTGCAGTCAAAATATGAGCTTCCTTTTGCTTCTCCAAAAACTCTCTTAAGGAGTCAACTGACTCATTCTCGGCAGTGTCTCTTTTGTCTTCTTCATGAGACACCTCAGCATCATGCCCTTCTGGAGGGTCTTCTTGAATAAGCTCTTACTCATTCCCCTATATTTTTGGAGCAGGATTGTCAGTTATCTGTTCATCAGCTTCTTCTCTTTGTTCACCTTGATCCTCAGGAACATTTTCTTCTGGTGCCACTTTTTCTTCTTCAAAGTTCTTTTGCTCTGCAAACTCTTTCATCTCTTCATCCTTCCTAGAGCTTACCAAAGGAGGTGTTCCACTTTGATCCATACTATGTTCTGTATTCTCATCTGGACCTATATTAGGCTTGTCAACATCAACATTATGTTCCTCTTTACTGTGTCTACCACAGTTGGGATTTGTAGTTCATGTAGCACACACAATGTTATCTCCTCAGTTTCTTTAACTAGTTTCTCAATATCTCCATACATTAGACTATTAACTCTCTTCTTGGTTCTAAATTCATCACTGAGTTTCTTAGTGGCTTTAACTTTTTCTTCACTTGTGATATTTGGGCAAAGTTTCAACAAACATACTCCTTTATCTCAACATCTTTGTCCATGGCCCCTTCTTTTCTTGTTGCCATGATGCTGGCTAGACTATTTGATAAGTCGTCTATGACTTCAATCAATGATTTATTGAACATGTCTAGAAATCTTACCATAGTTGCCTCAATTGTTACCTTGTCAGCATCTAAGCATTCATCATATATACTAGCAATTGGTTTCAAGTTCCCATGCTCAGCCTTTGCATTGACTGTGGCTTCTAGAGTCATCGTGCCTTCATCTTCTTTGGTCTCAGACTTCTCTCCTTTCTTCTTCTTCTTGTCCTTAGCCTTCTCGGAGGGCTTCACTTATTTTTTTGCAAAGGCTTCATCTATTTTTTCTTTCTTTTCTTTAATTTCTTCATCAATCTCTGTCTCTTCTTCTTCTCCTCCACCAGGGCTCACATACATTCTTTTGGTGGCCTTTGTTTTCTTCCATTTCTACCTTCTCTCTGCAGGTTCTATCTTTTCTTTCTCAACCTCAATTGTAGGGAGTGGTTCAAAACTCTTAGTGGTGTCTATAGCAAAGGAGGAAGCTCTTGTTCTTCTTTTTGAACTGGAAGTAGACTTTTCTGGTTCAGATTTACCTTTTTCCTTCTCTGAAACCTTTGAAGTATAACCTTCTGGAGCACTTGTAGCCTTGGAGGCTTCAGACTTGGCTCTTGCTTCATCTATCTATTCTTTTGTAAAGCATTTACTTTTTGCATACTCTTCCACATATTTCCTTACATTTCTCGTTATTTCAGGTTGTTTCAATTCCATGTGTACTTTGAGAGATTTCTCTTCAAATGTTCCAAATCCTTCCTCATTGGGATCCTTTGGTTTCCTTAACATTAGGTCAGCTAGGCCAGTCAGAATATCCTTTGTTACCTCATATCCCATTGTTGGGACCCATCAGTTCTAGGTTCTACTGCCTCCATGAGACATTTATCTTTGTCTACCATAAACACAATCTCTTTTTCATATTTCTCCACAATCCTTTTAGGGATCCTAGCCCTAGCTTGCATTTTCTTTTGGAAATTCTTAAAGTAACCCCATAATGCTACATTTTGTTTATCAGCATCTCCTAAACTTTGCAGATGATTTCTAATTTGAACTGCTACAAGAGAGTGATTGAACCAAATAATTTTAGTCATACCTGGTAATTCCTTCAAAAAATAGAATAGTAGGCAAATGATCAGAGTGTCATAATTGAATGGGTATTTTGTATCATTTGTCCTCTTTAGATTCTCCATCAATTGTTACTGGAGCAGCTCACACAGGTCATAGTTTGCATTCTTCTTCACCATCGCAAAGGCTATGTAGATGGTTGTTGCAGAGACAAAGTTGTCCCTGTTTGAGAAATATACTTTATAACCAATCACCATTGAAGAAAACCTTACTGTTGGGTCTTCAATATCATTAACAGTTAGTGCCCTTTTGTCAAACTTGCCACTTGTTAATTCTATCAACATGTTATTCTTTATAGCCTTCAAAGTCGGGACTATTCCGGTGGAACACATGCTAGTGACCACCTTAATGGCATCCTTAGTAATCATATGTGTCATGTCTAACCACATGAATTCATCATGTATTCTACTTAGGGCATACCAGACCCAATCATCTTCAGAAAAAGTAGGAAAGTCAATCCATACATCTAGTTTCTTCTCATACAGTGCACCATACTCTTCTTTTAGCTCAAACTTATCATCAGTCAGTATATTCAAATAAATTTGCCCTAATTTTCCATGATCATACTTTTCTAGGTTTGCATTTATATATGCCCTAACATCTTCAATATGCATGACGCCAAATGGGACCTCAAAGAACGCACCATCTGGATCAGTTTCTAATGATTTGAATGGGTGCTTCTTGAACTTAGGGTGAGGCCTCTCAGTGATTTCAATAACATGTGGAGTAGTCATTTTCACAGTTCAATAAACTTTGCAAGAGTAAAAACTGTAAATACCTTTATCTTTGCTTCTGGTTAGGATTTCTCACCAAACATTTGAATTCTCTTCAGCTTCTCTACTTAGATCTCCTTGGTTGCTTGAGTGTTCGAATGCAATGTGAATTTCTTTTGAATAAGATTACCTATAAACGCTTTTCATCAAAACCTATTCGCCATAAATGCTCATTTTAAAAAGCTGTCATATAATTTCTCTGTCATTCTCAGTGGATATAAATTGCTCCACAAACCACCGCATTAGGTTCTTTTCTACCAGAATCTTCTTCAAAGGATCTACTAGAATACTTTCTAACTTATATCTTTGTGTTGGATATTAGCACTACTTTCCTAGCTAGGGGAACAAGATTTTTCATTGAAGCTCCCCCTGAGCCAGAGCTCCCAATTCACTTCTCAGAGGAAGTATCTACACCAGAGGCTGGTGCGGACTCATTCTTGACTTCATGTACTTCCTTCTTAACCCAAATCTGGTTCATCTCCTTCTTGGTCTTTGCCAGATCAATCTTTTGTACCAATTTCTTCATTTATGTCTGATTATCCCTTTTCATGTTCTTACTTCTACAAAACCTTGCAATATGTCCAAGCCTGTTGCAATTGAAACATACAATATTTCTCTGACCATTGTTCCTTCCATTCATCCTTGATCTACATTGGTTAGCCTTATGTCCAAATCTATTGCATGAAAAGCAGTTATCATTGAAAGATTGAGCATTCCTTCCATTATTATAGTTGTTCCTTATCTGACTTGTACATTCACTAGCTTTATGACCAATTATTTTGCATGTAAAGAAGTTACCTCTGAAGGGTTGAACATTCCTTCCATTGTTATAACCAATCCTTATCTGACATCTACATTCATTATCTTTATGACCAACTGTCTTGCATGCAAAGAATTGACCGGAAAAGGATGAAACATTTTGATTCATTATGCTCCTACATTGAGTAGCCTTATGACCAAACTTATTGCATGAACTACAATAAACATTGAAAGATGGGTACCTTTGAGCATTTAGTTGTCTGATCGGTGGTCTTCTAGGTCTGTTCCTTTGATTCTAGATCTGTTTGCCCTTTTCCTTTTTGTTCTCAGTAATTGTTGCTTGATCTGATTTAGAACTTTCACCTTTCTCAAATCCCAGACCTTCTTTATTATCAGGACTCTTTTGAGTTGCAATTATTCTATCAAGTTTGGAAGCACTCACTCTGAATTTATCTTCTTGAATCCATTCCTATTTTAGATCCACAACTTCTTGTTCAAGCTTTGTACATTCTTCATATTTGTTCTTTATTACTTCATTTAAGCTTTCTTCAACTTTTTCTCTTTCTACAACTTCCACTTTTAGATCATTTAAGGTTTCATTTGCTAATCTCAATTGACCACTAACCTCCTTATGCTTTTCTTTGAACTTCTTGACTTGCTCCCTCAATTTCCTAATGCACTCATTTGCTTCCTTGACATTTTCTTTTAGATCCCTGTTTTCTTCTTCAGTCTTTTCAAGATCTTCAAGAGCCACTCTGAGTTGATCTTCAATGCATTCTTCTTCTATACTTTCAATTGAATCAATTTCTTTAGGAGAAGTAGGATACTTTTTACCGGCCATGTGTTCAATCTCCAAGATCTTTCTCAAGTTGTTAGACTTCTTCCAAGGAACCAGACTCTGATACCAATTGTTGAACACCTGAATATTGAGAGGGGGGGTGAATCAGTATTCTTTTAAAGCATACACTTATTAAACCATTAATCCATTTTCCCATTCAATAATAGTAAATTAGATTAAACATGAAATGAACAACCACAAAACATAACACATGAACACCAGGATTTTTACATGGAAAACCTAAAAAGGAAAAAACCACGGTGAGTGTTAGCTCACAATATATTATGTAGTAACAATACCAAATTATAAAGAGTCTCACTACCTTAGGGCTCACTGCCCAAAAGGACTCACTATCCAAAAGGTGGCTCACTACCTAAAGAAATAGAAGGGTGGCTCACTGCCAAAATGAACTTCTAGAATTGCATCTACACATGCATGATTGTAGCTCCAATGATGCTCAGAAAATTGACTCAAAACTCTTCATCTTCAACTACTTTGTTACACTGCTCTGTTCTTACATAAAAACAAGATCTCTCTTCTTCTACACTTATCACCTTCACGAAATCACAATATTTTGCATGTCACACACACATCATCATATTCACACATCCAACAACCAAACATCGAATTGGATCTCACATATATATCTATAACACTTGGAATATTCATATTAGGTTGGCCTATAAACATGAAACATGTATTCATGCTTTGAGTAGCTTGTCGGCCTAATTCTTTCACCAATATCCTTTGCGGACCCAATTATCATTGAAAACACATTCTCATGCATTGGCGCCAACTATACAACCACTTAGGATAAAGTTCCAATCAATAGAACTTACCACATACAAATCAACCTATCATGTTGGCCTTAAACACAGACTGCCACTGGTTCAGTCCATCTGTCAAGCTACAAATTTTACTGCAGACCACAAGACACTTTCAAAATCATATCAAGGACTCTTCACACATCCCCAAGCTTACCTTTAGAGCCACAAAGCATGATATCAACTTGCAGACCATCAGAACACATGCCCTGTCACAGTCAAACTCTATCAAACTAAGTAGTGATACTCAGTAGCTCAAGATTATCATTCCAGTGGACTTTAGAATCTGTAACTCTAGATTTAGAGACTTCATACAATTGTTTACAACACACCAAAACTGCATAATAAAATATCCAACACTAGAGAAATGTGGACCAAAACAAATGTGTGTTTTGCTTTGTTTAGTATTGTATTCTTTCATCCCAGACTTAGACAACTTGAAGGTACACTTCTGGAGATGATAAAAAGCTATAACTTTGTATTTAAGATAATCTAAGGACTATAGACATCTTACCAGAACTGCAAGACTAGATCTTCAACTATGGACAAATGCCAATCAAAATGTTGTCTTTCTGTCGATGTCTCTGAACTCTTCCAACACTTAGCCAAATACCTTAGGTCTTCCTTTGCTGGACCAAAATCTTTGTTCCAACCTTTTTCCTTTTCTTGTTGCCATGAATGACAACACCTTCAAACATCATGCACAATCAGGCTTCACCATACCAGCAGTGTCTCTATTAATGATGTTTGCCAAGTTGCCAACAAATGGGTGAACAATCCAAATTTGTGTCAATTTAGCTAGCTCTATCATCCTCTACAAAATAGAATGATCAACAATTGATAATACATCAAGGGAAGCCATATACCAATCCTGCTCATGGGTGACATTCCATCAAATATAGGTGTCATGTCAAGGGATAAATAGGCTAAGTTAGATTGTCAAAAACTCAAAAATCATAAAAAATTAAAAAATTGAAAATCGTAAAAAGAGTTGTAAAACTCATAAAAACTCTAAAAATCAAATACATTCTCAAAAAATTGTAATAAGAAGAGAAGCTATCTTCAAATTCAAAGAAAATGAGCATTGAAAGAATTGATTTTACCTTAGTTCCTACCAACAAACCTCCTGGTAAGGTTGCCCCTTTCACCTGATAAATCTCTCGAGTGACCCAAGATGAAATGGTAGGGTGGCTTGGGTGACCTACCATGGTAAAAGGGGTGACCCTATGCCTTGGTATGCTCTTTAAGGCCCAAAATATAAGGAAAATAGGCAAAAATACACAAACAAAAACATGGAAAATGACAAACACCTAAAACCTAGACAAATGCGATAAGAAAACTCAAAAATGATAAGTATTTTCAAGAAAATTTAACAAAAGAAAATATAGGGTTGTAGAAGAGGGTTTTTCTCATTCCTTATACTTGGGGATCTATGGGAGGCTAATTGGCAGGCATATTGTCAATCTCCTTGTTCTCAATTCTCTATTAACTATCCTCTTGCATAATTTTGTTGTCATTTTCTCACTTTCTCTTAATTTTCCTCTTCCTTCTCCTCTCTCTTTCTTAGCTTAGTTTACATTTATGTAGTTTGTTTTCTTGATTTAGATTTTGTAGTGCATGCTTTATCCTCATTTTGTGTGTCACCATCACTACAAGTATTCACAGCAAGGCAAGTTGACTCAAGTATACATCACACTCACATTGTCACATCCCTAATTTTGACTATGTTTTACTTTTTGCTTATATGCAATTAGAAGGTAATTTTGCATGGTTTAATGATTTGATGTTTAGTGAAAATGTTAGGATAAATCAATGATTTCATGAGTTTGAGTTTATATGCATAGAATTAGACATGTGATTATATGATGTCATTATTATTTATTCATAATAAATATGAAGTAACTAATGATGCACTAATCCTAGTTTGGTTGATTGCAAGATGTAACAAGGAAAATAGGTTTTCTATCCTCCAAGAAAGAGAGGGAGAACATCATCAGAGAGAAGTGAATAGACATAAAGATATGGATAGGTTATTACCATCTAAGTCTTGTGATTGTGCCTTTAGTGAATCCTCGTCATGTTTGGTACGTTAAGTTTGACTCTTTTGGTCTAAGTTAGTTTTGATTCAACAATCATCGATTTGTTGTCAAAGATTCTTTGGCTTAGGTTTTGTCAAAAAACCAAGTAGGATAGTACAAACATTGACAGGATATAGTCTATATTTTTTATTTTTCTTCATGTGATTGAATATAGTTTATTACTATAACTAATTAATATTAGTGGTAAAACTATTTTATTATCAGTGTTTTTCGATAAGTTTTCTTTTGATAATTTATCTTTGTTTGTGTTTATGCAAAATAGAGAGGGGGAGAATATCTTGACCCCATTCTCATATTTTGTCAAGTGTTTGGAACAACAAGAGAATACATTGTATATACCTACACTATGATGTTTTTTTATCTATTTAAATATTATTTATAAGTTATACTTATAATGTTATGTCGAAGAGATTCTTTTGCATCGTGGAACGATAGCATTTATGGAACCAAAACCTCTCCATGTATTTATGGAGCACTCAACCCCCATCTCCATGTAATTGGATAAGTTAAGGAGGAGTACAAGAGAGTGGCCATAAAGGACCAACTACTTCATTTCGTTGCATGATGTTGAAGTACGTTAAAAGGCATAAAATCTACCATAAGCTTGGCAGAAAAGTGGAGTGGTGGAGTCTTTTAAAGATTATATTATCCAGAAGTGAGGATATCGGTGGACATAGATATACATAGAAGGATATCTTCGCATAAGCACAGATTGGTAGGAGTGTAGTAGTAGAAGATAGTGCACAGTAAACAGAGAGAAAGAGCTTCATAATAGAATAAAGAGTCTAGATAAGGATCATGGATATATCACTAAGTTGATTCTTACATAGAAATATGTGAAGATAGATTTATAACACAGAAGATAGTGGTGTTGTCTTGGATTGTTAGAGGTTTATCTCAGGCATTTCAACTGACATTTTAAAAAGGTATGAATACTTTAGAAACCATGTATCTTTTTGTTCTTATAATACAACAATTCGTTATCTTTTGCATACAGAAGAATTATATTCTCTTAGTGATATTTATAGAGCATTCTTAGTATAAGAATGCAAATGAAAGATTAGAGTTGAGTTTCTTTCATAGTATCATAAGTCCGCAGAAGTTCAGCTGAGCTATGTTGTAATGAAGTAGAAATTTTAGTATAGAACAACTCTTTCATACTACTATTTAGTCATCGATCCCATAGGATCTCAAGTTATCAACTCAATAGTTGGAGGTTAATGATTTGTGGAAAACAAAATGAGTTTGTTAAACTTTATTTGCACAAAGAATATTGAAACTCAGAAAGGTATCTCTTAACTAAGTTTAAACCCGATCAATCATAGTGTCCCTGTAGTTAATAATCATCCATTTGTAAGTAGAAAGTTAGCCTTTTCATTCTGAGATAAAATGAAACTTTTCATATCTTTGAATGCACACTTTTGAAGATATATTTTCATTAGGTTATAGTGTATCACAAAGATATGTATACAATGATAGAAACTGAGCCCTACTTGAATTCTGAATTGAACCTAGAAACGGTTAAGAGTATGAATGATTAAGTTTTATTGTTTTTCGTTCAATTGATTTGGTGTTTGATTTATTCTTATAGTAGAGTGTATAGAGATGTTTTTTAATATGTTTCAAAACCTCTAGGAAAGAGATATTTCATCACATATGTAGAGACATGTATTATCATGATATTTGAAAGATATTCTATGTGAGATAAAATCTATTTTTTGAAGAAAAATCAAGATATAAATAGGTTTGCATATCACAATGAGATCAAAGTGTAGACACCTAAAAATGTCTTAACCCTTCAACCACCCTTTGACATCTTCACACCACCAATTATCCCTCCTATTAATTGAATAAATTCATTTTATTTAATTAATTTATCCCTAATCATCTACCCTTAACCATTTATCCATCATTTGTGATTAATTAATTCATTTAGTTTATCACTATACCTTAAAACACTATCCCCCATTAATTAAATAAATATTCTCAATATTTATTTAGTTAATTTGTCCATCTCCCTAACCTCGATTAATTAAATAGATCATACTTATTTGATTAATCTACCCTACTAATCAACCTAAACCTAGCCTAGTTGATTAAATAGCAATTATTTAATTAGCTACCCTAGCCTACATATCCCCTAGACCTAAATTAATTAAGCTAAACACTTAATTAATATGGTCAAACCTTGATTAACACTTATTCCCACACCCCACCAAATAAAAAATTAACTTTTATTCCCACTTGTCCTACTCTCCATTAATGGAACTCTTCCTCATGTTAATAGAAATCTTCCCCATGTGAATTAAAAATTCACATCTAACTTGTCACATCCAACTCTTCCCCCAAAATAAATTTTTAATTCATTTTTATTCTCATCACCCTTCCCTATGTGAATTTAAAATTCACAAATAATGGGAGCCATCCAATCTCATTGACCAAATCTTAGCCATTGATCTCTTTGGTCCAACCCTCACAACTCCAATCCAAACCCTAATCCTCAAGCATTCCTAGCCATTGAGCTAAAATTTCAATCCTCACCCTCCATCCTTTTACCAAAAATCTATAAATAGAGCCCTCATCTAAGTCATTTACATAACTTCTTCTTGCATCAAATCCATGCCAAAATTTCTCTCATCATACCCTTACCATGCCAAAATTATTCTAGCCTATCTATCCATATCTAATCTCTATCCAATCTTCTATCCATCCATAACCAAATCCCCATCACATTGTATTGAATCTCAAGGAGCAATCCACATTCTCTATCTCAACATTGGGTAAAGCGAAGGAGTTTGGGTGCAACTTCTTCCACCTTATCAAGGAGAAAGAAGATTCCAAGGTATAAATGGTTTGTTTTATGCATTTCATTTGTGTTTTCCAACCTTGTAGTTTATCTTGTCTTCATTTGGCACGCCTGGTGGGACCCACAACGTCCAAACTAACATTTTGAGTGAGTTTTTAGTGTTTTAGAACGTGTTTTTACAGGTGTAGTGCTAAATACCCTCTGTTTGGCACCATTTCCTCGTGTAGTGGTATCATTTCTTCCTCCTGTGGCGTCATTTCCATTGTTTCAACGCCTTTTCTGCACAACACTTTGACTAGCATTTGTCTCATAGTTTTAGATTTTAATGTTTTTTTTTAACATTTTTAAGGGTTTTTAAGATAACTTGCTCTTTGTTTTCACAGTAAAGTCAATGAAAGAGGGAGAGATAATGCCAAAAATTTTAGCATAAATTTTATATCTTTTCCTTACTCATTTTATTTGGAGTAACACTTTCTTGGGTGTTTTGAACTAACGGGGAGGTGTCTAAAAGGAACAATAAGCCTTATTATAACATTTTGAATCCATATTTGCTATTAACCATCTTTTTTACAGCCTCTTTTGAAGCACTACATCATTTTGGTACTATCTATGCCCAAATCAATGCTATCAGTCCACAGACAAGGTAAATGGAAGCAAAAACACATTGTAGCACCATTTCTGCCTCCTGTAGTACCTCCTATAGTGCCATTTCTGCCTCCTGTAGTACCTCCTATAGTGCCATTTCTGCCTCCTGTAGTGCCATTTCTATCTCTTGGAGCACCATTTCTGCCTCTCATAACGCCTCCTATAGCACCTCCTATCACACCTCCTATAGCACCATTTCTGCCTCCTATAGTGCCATTTCTGACTCTTGTAGCATCATTTTTGCCTCCTGTAGAGCCTCCTGTAGCACCTCTTGTAGCCCCATTTCTACCTCCTATAGCGCCTCCTGTAGCACCTCTTGTAGCACCTCCTATCACACCTCCTATAGCGCCATTTCTACCTCCTATAGAGCCATTTGCTGGCAATAGTTATTGGTTGTTTCTGGTTCTATAGCATCATTTGTGTTTTTTTTAGTGCCCTTTATCTGTTCTATGGTGCCATAACTTTCTATTTTGGCACCTTTTTATGAGCAAACCTTGAAACTTGTGAAGGTGTTTGACAGTGTTTTGCAGGTCAAACAACGTTTGTCCAAGACTCAAAAATCAGACTACTAACATCTTTTACAGGATTTTGTTAAACTTAGAAACACTTCATTTTGGTGCACTAAAAAGAATATTGCTTGTTTAGCTTAGAAAATATTTGGATTTGGTGCATAAAATGAACCTTGTTTGCAAACAATCATAGGCACATTTCATTTTGGGCTTTAAAAAGAACATAGCTTTTATGTGACGTGTCTCGTGCACTTGCACATTTGTGTTACCCAAGGGATAGAATCAAAGTATCCTCTCCCCTCACTTCAAAAGGATCTTGGGTGAAGAGAAATGATTCTACTCTCTCTTTCTTTTAGGAGGGGCCTGCCCTTGAGACACATCCGCAAGGAGAACTCATTGGCGACCTCAAGCGATACTTTCATTTGGTCCACTATATAAAATAGGATAAGGTGAAAGACAACTCCAAATCAGTATTAGCACTTACCATTTGGTGTTAGCTCGAAAGGAAGTCATACCTTTTGTATATGAAACTCCTAGTAGAGCTAATTAAAACCTTAAGTGGTTTACTGGATGCCCGTAACATGCCGATCCCCTAAATGTTCCCCCACTAAACACCTTTGTTTTAGTGACCAAAATCCTTCTATTTGTTGGTGCAGGAGGTCGGACCTCTAAAGTCATCCCACATTCTTGCGATTCAAAGTAGAGATAGCAAATTCCTTGGGAATTCAAAGTTTGGTGTGCTCGAGAAGTGTGTTCTTTGTAAGGGGGAGCCAATGCCACCAAATGTCTAAGCTATCCACTCTAAATAAGTGCGGTTGGAGCAATCCAAGTGGGAATCCAACAAATATTGTCCTTTCCTCACCCTAGTTTGTACAAGTGTTTGATAAATTTCCACATTTTCATAATAAAACCTTCGGACATTGTGCTTTCTTGTTTGATTTATCTCTTGCCAAGAGCTCAAACCATAAAAAAATCTAAATTCCTAATCAAATCCAACAACATTCAACATCAAACCACCCATTTAGTGCCTTATTTCCTATGTTTAGTGCCAGCTATTCATCCTGTAGCGCCATCTATCAATCTCTTAGCACCATTTCCCTCTGTTCCAGCGCCATTCCATCTATTTTAGTGCCTTCTTCATCCATGTCCAAAAATCAAATTTTCCCATCAAAAACATTAATCTTATAAGCCCATTTTTTAAAAAAAATCCATTCAGGTGCTACACCCCCGAACCCCTGTCAACAGGGGTCGCGTCTGACCCCCCGCACTGCTCCTCACATCGGGTCAGGTTTTCCTCCCAACATCTCTAAACCACCCCCCATTTATCAAACCCCATCAATTAAGCTTATCCAATACCTTTATTTGAGCTTAATCAAATTCATCCTAATCCACTTCATCCTTAGTTATAGTCTATCTTCATCATCCTAATCACTCTTATCCACCTCATCTTAATCCAATCACCCATCTATCATAATCATCCTAACCATCTATCTTATCCACATCATCATTTAATCAACCTATCACTTTCATCCAAATCATTCAATACAATACTATCCTAATCACATCTACCTCATCCTTAATAAAAACACATCTATCTCCAAAATCAAACATCCCAACCCTTAATCTGTAATCAATAATCATCCTTTGCACATCAAACTTTGGTTAAGGATTTAGTCTCCTTCATCCTCCATCAACCTTTCATCTGAAATCCCAATGACAATCATCAACATCATTATCAAAATCCAAATCCAAATCAACCCAATCAAAAATGAAGACCTTAGTTGATCATCATCAACCTTTGTTAAAACTTTCTTGAGATCATTAATCTATCTTAAGTAAGTCATCAACAATCAACCCAATCAACTCTATTGCTTAAGTGTCATTAAGCATAGAGAAGCATCAATTATCCATCAAATCAAAATCAAAACAAATCATCCTCCTAAGGTCTTGAAATTTGATCCCCAACATCACAATCATCCATTATCCTCCATCATCTCATATCCTTTCAACATGAATCCTTATGTACAATGCAACATTTACAAAGAATTAAATTTGCCTATGAGGATTTTAATCCTATCACTAAGGAGAAATGCAAAACATCATTAAAGATATCCCCTTAGCACACCTCATCATTGGAGAATCCCAAAACCCTACCCCATCTTCATCATATCAACCTTCATCATACCTACCTTCATCCTATATATCCACCCCATCAACCTCATATCAACCTTCATCATATCAACCTTTACCCTCATATCAATCTTCATCCCCTTATACATCTATGTCATCATACTTATCCAACCAATCAATACCTCCAACTCATCCATCCCCCAATCTTGGTCATGTTAACTTTGATCAAGGAAACACCAATATAGCACACCTCATGGCCAAAATTCAAAACTTACATCAACAACCATTCCCCCATGCAAATCCCCCATCCCCTAATCCCCATCCTCCAATCCCCTCATCACAATATCCCTCCAACCTTATCAACCTTAATCCATCATCCTATGTATCTCCCAATCCATCAATCACTATCACCCATCCACCATCTAATCCACCATCAAACCTTCCAATTCTTAAGCCAAGAACACCCAACAAATCCTTGAGGGATTTTCTCTGAAGAAAAAGAGAAGCTAGAGATTCCTCCAAATCCCTCACACCTCCAACACCACCATCTAATCGAACACATATCCTTAAACCCATCCAAGAACCATCACTACCTAATCCCATCACTCACCTATCCAATCCCAATCCTAATCCTACACCATCCACCCTTACTATCCATCGTTTATATTGTTCCTCAACCCATACACTCATGAAGGATGCCATCCATTGGTTACTAGCAAGGAAATAAACACCCCCATGCAATCCAACACCCACCAAACCTCTTGAGCAATATCCTATCATAAATCAAGAACCATCATGTAATCATGTTCAAGAACCCATAAGTCAAGCACCTAACACATCCATCCAAGCACCCACCACATCTATCCAAAACACTTCCACTTCCATACAAACACATGAGCTATGTCTAGAAAAAAAATCCAAAGCATGTTGAAGCATCAACCCCCTATCCTAGTCAAGATCTAACCATCCCATCTAATCACATCCCTAATCCCCTCCCATCTAATGATCACCCTATCACTTCTACCACAACAACCCCCATTGATCCTCCCACACCATCTACCAATCCCACACGAAATCTATCCTCTTATCCACTTGGAAAAAGCACTTGCATCCATGGTAGCCCCCTCATAGGAGATGAACAACTTCCATCCAACACCTATCCTTCTCCAACAAATAATGGACTCGCATCTTGTTTCCAAAGAACCAAACATCCCATTGCATGTCACATGCTCCAACATATGAACTATCAAGGCAAAGGCTTAGGCCTTCACAAACAAGGCATCTTGGAGCCCATCCACACCACATTCCATCCATCCTCGCATGGCCTTGGCTATACATCCTAAGGAAAACAATCTAAACATGTTGGTACCACTCACACACCTTCCAAAATCCATTCATCCAATCCCAAACATGGTGCACCTCATCGCACCTCCAAATCATATGTTGCCATCCCTCCTCCATCATCATATCATTTACAAAAGCATGTGACTATCCATCTTCCCCCATCAAATTTACTTCCACTACTTCCAACGCCAAATATCCCTATCCACAAATCCTCTTATCCTCCCAACCTCCCAACTCCTAATATACCTATCCTCAAATCCCCTCATCCATTTATTCATAAATCCACTTTTAACCCCTCCACCCATAAATCCCCTAAAATTCCAAATCAAGACCAACAAAAGCACACATCATTCAAACATGAATCTTCCACCAAATCCATGCAATTCAAAAGTAATAATTTGGATGCATCGACTCATAAAGCACAAAAGCCTAAAGATGCTATCTCTTCCAAGCAAAATCAAAAATTCAAAAGGCTATCAAAGCTCACACCATCAAAAGAAAAAGCAAAAACAAAAATGATGTGGGTCCCCAAGCAAAGAGAAAACAAAGAAAATGAGGCATCCATCTCCCAATCCACCCAAAAATCCCAAACATCCCACTCCCCATCTAAAAATCTCACAAATCCTAAGTCTATTTGGGTCCGTAAGTCCCTAAAACGACCATTCAAAAATCCTCCATTATTGGCCCCATTACTCCCAACTCCACATCCAAAATATAAGCTTCAAAATACATCATGATGTGTGCAGCCGTTGGTCTTGGTTCACCTCCACTACATGGCATTCCCACATATCCCCATCTCTCCATATTTCATCCACTATCCTACATATCTCCCCCATCACATCCCTATGGTCCATGCTTCTGTATAAGCCTTACATAATCCACATCATAATCCATCCACTATCCACCATCCATTCCATCTTCTCCTATCTAGTAACATCCATGCAATCAGCATCCACAATGCTATCCAACATGGGACCATCTTCTTCTTGCTATGGAAATAGACGCTAGAGTCCTCATTCCATCAAAAAAGTAAAAAAATCAAGCAAATAGTAAAGAGAAAAATCCGTCCAATGGTGAAAACCACTCCTTGTGGCACCTTGGGCAAGTACCATGATGAAAACCCCTTATGGGCATCATGCGTAATCCCTTCTCCATCCATTTGTATCCCTATACTTGGGGGAAAAATCATACCCTTCATCCACATCCATAATATCCTTTGCACATCTTACCCACTATCTTATCCTTATCTTATCATATTCCTATCCACCATCCCCTATTTATCCTATCAATTCCCATCCATTCTATCTACTATATCTTCCTCCTTAGATCTTGATAAAGATTGGGGTAAAATATCAAAAACATGGTTTGGACACCTCTCGGCATACTCCCTTTCCAAGCATATCCTCCATCCATCTACTACAAAGTCCATCCATCCAAACATAATTCTATCATGCATGGGGCATATGATTCCTTGCAACATAGCCCTTGGAGAAAATCCTTATCCCCATCTTCCATCTATCTAACATGCATCCCTATCACTTGTCCATTTATCCATCATGAATCCTATCCATTATCATTTCAATGCCAATCCCTCTATCCAATCCCATCACCTCCCCCTCTAGCCTTGGTGTTCCCTTGTCATTGGTACCTAGCGCAAAGGCCATCCAAACAAAATCCAATGCAACCATCATAATAAACCATACCCCATCCAAAATCTCCAAAATTAAAAATCCCAAAAACAATCCCACAACATCATCACAATCACCTAAGTCATCCAACACATCATCTTCCAACATCATCACATCTATCCTCAATCATCCCACATCATCATCACAAATTAGAACTACACATCATCAGCACCCGCATCTTGATGTGCCTTGATCCCGTGGATATAGGATATGTAGGCAGTCTGGAATATGAAGGAAGTTTCTAGTACTCAGGTACATAAGATGCACCCATCCAACCCACTTGGATGGTCCCTATCCCCTGAGCTTAAACTAGATCATCCCAAGCCTCACATCACCTATCAAAGCAATCATCCCATAACCAAAATCATCAACTATCAAAGCAGCATCAACCACAACTTTTAACCATCATATCTTGCGCCAATCCAAAACATCAACCATTAATATCATCCAGCGGTTCCTACCTTAACGGATATATCATTCCTACAATAGGAAAAATCCATCAATCATCATCCATCTTGGCAAAAGATACAATGGCTATTTGTTTAGTTTGTTAGTCTTTTGGTTTTTGACTTTTATCTTTTGTCTTTTTCGAATATCACATCAAAACGACCTTGATCTCACTATATCATGGTATGTGGTGAAACCATCTAGAATGGCGCATAGTCATTGCTTTTGTATGCTATGCTTGTGGGTTGGTCTCATTACTCCAAGCTAGTATTCATATCTTGTGGATTGTAGGGTCAGTTCTAGCATATTGATCTCCTTTTGCGTCTAAGGTTCTTCATAACTTTTGTGTATTAAGGACTTATGCTCTGAGTCCCCTTCCCTAGTCTAGAGAAAGTTGTACTATCTTCGGCATGCATGGGATCACCCTCTTGTTTGTGTGTCTAATTTATGCAAATGGGGGATGTACATCATCACCCTAGTCTCTTATACCTTGGTGAAAATATCCACTTTGCTATAACAAACCTAGGATTGCTCTAAATCATTTTCAACACAATAATCAACCATCAACCAATCTACCCAAATCATTGATCTTTCATCTCACCCCTTATCCTCTAACCACTTCTACCAATCTGTTCCATCCATTTCGAGAGCACACCCATGTTCTTACAACCTGCTTGTCCTCTCTAGGGGGCATCACCCTTACCAATCTTCCCTAAACCTTACCCTATTCTTCTAAGCCAAAATCTTTTTCTATCCAATCCAACTCTATATTTTAAACTTCTTTGAAATAGTGTTACTTAGCCGCAACACCATTTCAAAGAGGGGCAAATGTAGACACCTAAAAATGTCTTAACCCTTCAACCACCCTTTGGCATCTTCACATCACCAATTATCCCTCCTATTAATTAAATAAATTTATTTTATTTAATTAATTTATCCCTAATCATCTACCCTTAACCATTTATCCATCCTTTGTGATCAATTAATTCATTTAATTTACCACTATACCTTACAACATTGTCCCCCATTAATTAGATAAATATTCTTAATATTTATTTAGTTAATTTGTCCATCTCCCTAACCTTGATTAATTAAATAAATCATACTTATTTGATTAATCTACCCTACTAATCAACCTAAACCTAGCCTAATTGATTAAATAGCAATTATTTAATTAGTTACCCTAGCCTACCTATCCCCTAGACCTAAATTAATTAAGCTAAACACTTAATTAATATGGTCAAACCTTGATTAACACTCATTCCCACACCCCACCAAATACAAAATTAACTTTTATTCCCATTTGTCCTACTCTCCATTAATGGAACTCTTCCCCATGAATGGAACTCTTCCCCATGTTAATGGAACTCTTCCCCATGTGAATTAAAAATTCACATCTAACTTGTCATATCCAACTCTTCCCCCAAAATAAATTTTTAATTCATTTTTATTCTCATCACCCTTCCCTATGTGAATTTAAAATTCACAAATAATGGGAGCCATCCAATCTCATTGACCAAATCTTAGCCTTTGATCTCTCTGGTCCAACCCTCTTGTGACACTTGTCACAAGACTACAACTCCAATCCAAACCCTAATCCTCAAGCATTCCTATCCATTGATCTAAACTTTCAATCCTCACCCTCCATCTTTTTACCAAAAATCTATAAATAGAGCCCTCATTTAAGCCATTTACATAACTTATTGCATCAAATCCATGCCAAAATTTCTCTCATCTTCTCTCATCAAACCCTTACCATGCCAAAATCATTCTAGTCTATCTATCCATATCCAATCTCTATCCAATCTTCTATCCATCCATAGCCAAATCCCCATCACATTGTGTTGAATCTCAAGGAGCAATCCACATTCTCTATCTCAACATTGGGTAAAGCTAAGGAGTTTGGGTCTAACTCCTTCCACCTTATCAAGGAGAAAGAAGATTCCAAGGTATAAATGGTTTATTTTATGCATTTCATTTGTGTTTTACAACCTTGTAATTTATCTTGTCTTCACAAAGATTTTGAAATTGTTATTCTTATATGATAGAATGATATTGTCATCATTAAGAACAGTTTTGTATAGAGATACATACCATTAGAATACTCAACAATATGGTAGGCATTATTATGATAAACCTAGGATATTAATCTTTAATTCTTAGTCTCTTCTTTATTGAAAGACATTTGACTTGAGAAAACCAAGAGGTCAAAAGCATTATAATGAGTTGTAGACTCAAAACATATCTAGGTTATAAGATTAAACTTAGTTAAAAGTATTGATGATAATGATAGTATACATTAAGGTATTATGTGAAGACAGAAATTCATGTTTTTATAAGAAATATGGATTTTGTTCAATGCCTAAGTGGTCTAGGAAAGACTAGAGGGTATTACATTCATATTTTATTACTTTACATTTTTATCATTAGATAACAAGAGTTTAGATAGGATTAGAGGAATTAAAATCCCTAGATTCAACCCAAAAGAATTTAGAAAGCTTAAAATTTTAAGTCATTTATGACTTTGTCTTGTAGTTCATGATCAACGGTAAAAGAGTCAAGATATCATAGACTAAGATATTATAATTTAAATAGAATCTAAGAAGCTTTGATAAAGTTTATTGATATCTTGTTGAAGTTAAAATATGACTTATAGCATAAGAGTGCTTAATCTTGAGTCGATGAGTAGAATGATAGGAAGTCATAAACTCTGATGTGTGGAAGAATGCCACTAAGGACTCTCTAAGAGGTTAATTCTTCTAAACCTATACAAGTAGATATTTTAGACTGAGCATTAAATGCTAAGTCAGTTAAGTAAGAGAAGTTTAGTCAAGAGAGTTATGCCTAGAAATACTAGCCAATTAAATCAAATTGTAGGATGAGATAGCCTTCTATTGGTGCCTGAATTGACTGTCAGTTGATTTAGCAATTTTTCATGCAGGCACCTTCCCTAAAATCCAAAAAATTTTAAGTGTTGGCACCCCTTCAGTGTTTTGCAGCATCCACATCATCTTTCTTGAGGAAGGGGTCATCATGTTTTGCCCATCGGCATAAGTTTACTTGTGTCTTGGCGATCGTATCAATAGCATGGTGTGTTCTTTGTATATCGCCAAGACTTTTGCCTATCAGCTGCAAAGATTGTGTTTCCACCGACGGTGTTGGTCATGCCGATGGGGGTAAGTCAAGTGTTCATCGGCAAGATTTGGTGTATCGGGCTAGCATTGTTTTGATCTGCCGATGTGAGGAGCTTGGCCGATGAAGAATCATCGGCGTGTGTTTGGCCGACGGAGGGATGAAGCCATGGTTCATCGGCGAGAGTTGTATTGTCAGCCTAGGTATTTTGAATTGTGCCGACGGTGGGAGGCTTGGTCGATGCAATGTCATCAGCGTAGGTCTCGCCGATGGAGGGATGCGAAGGTGAGCATCGGGAAGACTTTGGCTGTCGGGCTAGCCGTTGGAGGGTCCGCCGATGGAAAGTGTTTGGCCGACGAGGGTGTCATCGGCATAGGTCACACCGAGAGGGGAGCATGGAGTGGTCATCGGTGTGAATGGTATCATCGGCAGAGGATGTTTCTGCTTGGCCGACAGTTGAGGGTCTCGCCGACAGAGGATGTGTGTATCGGGGTGAGCAGTGTGATCGGCCAGGGAGTTTCTCATTGCTCCGATGGGTAATGTCTCGCCGAGGGAACGACTTGGCAATGTTTTGAATGGCCATCGGCGTAACCTTTGACATCGGCGTAGGTATTTTGTTGCTCGCCGATGGTTTTGGTCTCACCGACAGACAAGGAATGTGAAATGGCCATCAGCGTAACATTTGACATCGGCGTAGGTATTTTGTTGCTCGCCGATGGTTTTGGTCTCACCGACAGCGGAGTATGGAGTAGCGATCGGCGAGACAACTGGAGTCGGCAGGAGATTTTTGAGGAAGGCCGATGGTATATGTTTGGTCGATGGGCTGTGGGCGAAGGGTCGTGTGTCGAGCACGGCAAAACGCTCGACACTTAGTATGCATGTGACGATGTTCTTAAAGTGATAGAGGGGTTTCCGCACTATGCATGTGGGATTAATTTCCCTACACATTTGAAACCTCAGGAAGCACCTTTTGGCGGGAAGCTCCATTTTGATCGCTGCGACAGTCTTCTGGGTGGTTGCGGGTTGTTGAGCCATCAATGGCGATAGTGCAGGGGTATGGGTGACGGTACAAGCAATTAAGCTGCCTGATCGTGGATGAAGACTTCCAGATAGTGGCGTGTGGCTCGAGGTTCCTCTATCTGTTGCTGTAATAAATTTTGAGCGCCATTCCTTGGAAGGAATGTATCTGGCGAATTTTTGACTTCTGGCCATGTAATTAATTGCTGAATGTACACGGTTCTGTATAAAGGGTTTTGGATGTGTTACTTTTTAGAGGGGGGATGTTTTTGGGCTTTCTGCTCTGACTCTGAACATAAGGTGTTCACATTTTGAAAGGCATTTTTTGCTACAGACTCGGTCCTTAGTCTGGTGTACTAATCTATCTTGGCTTGTAAATGATGATTTTCTCTGTGATGGCCTTCTATGCAGATTGATTTTAAATGAAAAACACCTGTGTGTGTATTGTTTCTGATTGTCTCCTGTATGTCATTTGTTTTCCTTTCAAACAAGGTTGTCAAGGGCTTCCAAGTTTTTCAGTATGTGCATACTGTGTGTCTGATTTATTGCGTCTGCTCAAGGAGTGGTTAAATAGGCTTTTGATCAGATACAAAGGGAAATAGATTGCATCATAGGATCTGTTAAGTATGATCATTAATGATACTCTTTCTTGGACATGTTGCTGTTAGGCAGTAGCATTATTCTTAGGTCCTCTGGATATGAATTTATGTTGTCATGGGGAGACATTTACAGTCTTAGATATGACTCTGCTGCCCAGATAAGGCACCGGTTTGGGAATCTGTCTGTTCAATGGGTCTAGGAAAGTCCCATAACTCCAAACACCATTTCAAACCATCTCATCCTTCCATCTGTTAGTTGTAGGATTAGGATTAGGATCCTTGCATGCTCTCATACCCAACCAGACATCATGTCCAAGAATGTTGCCAACCTTGTGATTTGTTACACAAATCTTGGTCCATACATGAGAGTATTCTGCCTGTTGATGTCAAGTTAAATCCTTCTGTCATTGAGCTAGTCAAGGTTATACTTTTATCAAGTAGGGAAACCCCCCTTGGTGCGGCAGAACCAGAAGTGAAGGGGAGGAGCTCACGCAACCTCCTGTATTCAGTTGGTTGAATCTGCCTATGCATTAGAACTGGCAAACCCTAATGTTGATTCAGAAGAAAAACCAACAAAAATGGCGACTCTGCTGGGGAGAAAATTGATGAAAAAGTGTTATATCTTGTGGCCCATCTGAGTCACCAACAAAATGATGCTCTGCTGGTGGAATGAACCTGGAAAAGTAGCTTTCAGTTATTGAAAATTTTGTCCTCTCTGGAGAGGTGGCGACTCTGCAAAAGATCTAAATGCACATGAAAGATGGATGTATGTGACGTGACAAAAATGTGTTGTTCATATTTCTGCATCTGTATGAGAAAAGGTACCTTGTTCCTTCCCCTTTATATATTTACTATTTTGCTGCATAGGTTAGATGCCAGGGGAGGTTACAGGTCTTAGGCAGACAAAGGATGTCTAAGAGTAAGTTTTTTATGAATCCAAGTATGAATTATCCCATACTCAGCGGTGAAATGTTGGACAAAAGAATAGAAGAGATAAGAAATAGGTTGATATTCTTAGAGGCTGAGCAGGCCCAGTTAAAAAACAATAACCCTGTTGTGTCTGCCAATCAGAAAGCTAAACCTCCTATCAGCCCTTTTGATCATTTGTATGACCAACTAGATTTGTCATGGGTGGATTATAAAGTAGAAACTATGCCTGCTGGGATATACTGTCAGATGCCTAGATTTAGTGGTCACAGTGTATGTGATGGGAATGCACATATCCAAAATTTTCATGAGTTCATGGGAAAACATTCATTTAGAGATGAGGATATGTGGATGAGGTTTTTTGTTAGGTCCTTTGATGCAAAAGCAAAAGACTGGTATTTGAGCCTTCCAAAGAGATTTTTTGCCTGTTGGGATGAGCTTGCTGACTGTTTCAAAGAAGAATTTGCAAGAGAACCTGCTGATCTTGTTGCAGAATTGATGAACATCAGAAAATAAGATGAAGAGCCATGTGTTGATTTCAGTCATAGGTTTGCAGTAGCCCTTTCACAGATCCCAGAAGTCTTCAGACCTAATATTTCAGCCTGTGTTGGCATATTCTTTGAGGCTTTTGAGGAGGGCTCTAGTGCAATACTGAGGGATTTCAAGGTAACAGGTATGCAGATGGCATACAAATTTGCTGAAAATATAGAAAATTTTAGAAATGGGCGCCTGTTGATATCCCTGTCCCCAGGCCTTGGTGTGAAAAATAGTTGTGAAGCTGCAAATGACCAAATGATTATGGCATCATGTGCAGATAAAAATGAAAATGAAAGCATAGAGGTTGAGACTGCTGTATTTGAACATAATGCTAACAATACTGCTCAACTGAATTGTTCACCAGTTGAGGATGCCAGTGAAAGGACTAGTGAGGATTCCCATTGCAATGATGAGGCAACTAGCCATGAAAACAACAACGAGGTTGTGGACAGTAGTGAGCAACTTTTGGAATGGACCTATGGAGACAATTGTGAGTATTGTACTCAAGACAGAGAAGGTATAAGCAAACAGAGAAACAGTTCCATGTGTGACCCACTACCTTCATTTCAAACACATGGAGATCATGAAGAGCAGTCAAAAATTGAAATAAGTGGTAGTGCAGAGCATGATTGTTTTTCATTTGATGGCTGTTTTGCTTATGACACACAGGCTGATACTCCTCCACAGAGTGAATCCATTGGTGATGAAGATGTGTGCTCTGCTGCCCATGAACAAATGGCATATTATGATCAAGCTTATGTACCTGGATCACCCATCTTTGACACATATGGTGATGAGGATCTATTTGAGTATGGTGAAGATCTAGACACTATTTTTGGCTTGGATTCTGTTTCTCATCCTGATGAAAGAGGAAACAACATGCATCAGGTAAGTGACTGTGAAAATGTGCTTGATTTGAAAGAGGTGCCAGAGCCTGATCTTTTCCAGCTACTATTGGTTGTGTACATGATGTGCACAATTGTGAATTTGAAAGCTTTTCTTTTGAGAGGCCAGCATATGAAATGAGCTCTGATTTTCCTAGCTGTATGATGGACTTCGAGTGCTTCCAATTTTCAGTCCAGCTAGGAAATCATTTTGTAATGCATAGTGATGACAAGTGTTATATTCCATTCGAGTATGCATTGCTTGATACATCCTGCATCCATTTGTTGCCTGATGCTAAGGGTTGTGTACATAAGGGTGATAGTGACAAACTGAGTCAGAAGGTTGAATATGCAAATAACCAGGTTTGTTTGTGGTCAGAGCATGGCAGTACTCTTAGGCTTGACCCAGTGTATGCAGATGAGAACAAGGTGTTTGACAAGGGGAAGTATTGGTTTTCCCTTTCTTGGTGGCCTTAGGCCATCAAGAGTGTTTGGTGATGCAGATCATTGTAACTTCATGACTCTGTGCCCAATGGATAGGGGACTGGTCTGCATCCCAGAGTTCTGTGGTTCTTGCCATGCCTGCAAGAGGCATGCATCCTCAGACAGAGCCACTGTTGGTGCCTAAATTGACTGTCAGTTGATTTAGCAATTTTTCATGCAGGCACCTTCCCTAAAATCCAAAAAATTTTAAGTGTTGGCACCCCTTCAGTGTTTTGCAGCATCCACATCATCTTTCTTGAGGAAGGGGTCATCATGTTTTGCCTATCGGCATAAGTTTACTTGTGTCTTGGCGATCGTATCAATCGCATGGTGTGTTCTTTGTATATCGCCAAGACTTTTGCCTATCGGCTGCGAAGATTGTGTTTCCACCGACGGTGTTGGTCATGCCGATGGGGGTAAGTCAAGTGTTCATCAGCAAGATTTGGTGTATCGGGCTAGCATTGTTTCGATCTGCCGATGTGAGGAGCTTGGCCGATGAAGAATCATCGGCGTGTGTTTGGCCGACGGAGGGATGAAGCTATGGTTCATCGGCGAGAGTTGTATTATCGGCCTAGGTATTTTGAATTGTGCCGATGGTGGGAGGCTTGGCCGATGCGATGTCATCGGCGTAGGTCTCGCTGATGGAGGGATGCGAAGGTGAGCATCGGGAAGACTTTGGCTGTCGGGCTAGCTGTTGGAGGGTCCGCCGATGGAAAGTGTTTGGCCGACGAGGGTGTCATCGGTGTAGGTCACACCGAGAGGGGAGCATGGAGTGGTCATCGGTGTGAATGGTATCATCGGCAGAGGATGTTTCTGCTTGGCCGACGGTTGAGGGTCTCGCCGACAGAGGATGTGTGTATCGGGGTGAGCAGTGTGGTCGGCCAGGGAGTTTCTCGTTGCTCTGATGGGTAATGTCTCACCGAGGGAACGACTTGGCAATGTTTTGAATGGCCATCGGCGTAACCTTTGACATCGGCGTAGGTATTTTGTTGCTCGCCGATGGTTTTGGTCTCACCGACAGACAAGGAATGTGAAATGGCCATCAGCGTAACCTTTGACATCGACGTAGGTATTTTGTTGCTCGCCGATGGTTTTGGTCTCACCGACAGCGGAGTATGGAGTAGCGATCGGCGAGACAACTGGAGTCGGTGGGAGATTTTTGAGGAAGGCCGATGGTATATGTTTGGCCGATGGGCTGTGGGCGAAGGGTCGTGTGTCGAGCACGGCAAAACGCTCGACACTTAGTATGCGTGTGACGATGTTCTTAAAGTGATAGAGGGGTTTCCGCACTATGCATGTGGGATTAATTTCCCTACACATTTGAAACCTCAGGAAGCACCTTTTGGCGGGAAGCTCCATTTTGATCGCTGCGACAGTCTTCTGGGTGGTTGCGGGTTGTTGAGCCATCAATGGCGATAGTGCAGGGGTATGGGTGATGGTACAAGCAATTAAGCTGCCTGATCATGGATGAAGACTTCCAGATAGTGGCGTGTGGCTCGAGGTTCCTCTATCTATTGCTGTAATAAATTTTGAGCGCCATTCCTTGGAAGGAATGTATCTGGCAAATTTTTGACTTCTGGCCATGTAATTAATTGCTGAATGTACACGGTTCTGTATAAAGGGTTTTGGCTGTGTTACTTTTTAGAGGGGGGATGTTTTTGGGCTTTCTGCTCTGACTCTGAACATAAGGTGTTCACATTTTGAAAGGCATTTTTTGCTACAGACTCGGTCCTTAGTCTGGTGTACTAATCTATCTTGGCTTGTAAATAATGATTTTCTCTGTGATGGCCTTCTATGCAGATTGATTTTAAATGAAAAACACCTGTGTGTGTATTGTTTCTGATTGTCTCCTGTATGTCATTTGTTTTCCTTTCAAACAAGGTTGTCAAGGGCTTCCAAGTTTTTCAGTATGTGCATACTGTGTGTCTGATTTATTGCGTCTGCTCAAGGAGTGGTTAAATAGGCTTTTGATCAGATACAAAGGGAAATAGATTGCATCATAGGATCTGTTAAGTATGATTATTAATGATACTCTTTCTTGGACATGTTGTTGTTAGGCAGTAGCATTATTCTTAGGTCCTCTGGATATGAATTTATGTTGTCATGGGGAGACATTTACAGTCTTAGATATGACTCTGCTGCCCAGATAAGGCACTGGTTTGGGAATCTGTCTGTTCAATGGGTCTAGGAAAGTCCCATAACTCCAAACACCATTTCAAACCATCTCATCCTTCCATCTGTTAGTTGTAGGATTAGGATTAGGATCCTTGCATGCTCTCATACCCAACCAGACATCATGTCCAAGAATGTTGCCAACCTTGTGATTTGTTACACAAATCTTGGTCCATACATGAGAGTATTCTACCTGTTGATGTCAAGTTAAATCCTTCTGTCATTGAGCTAGTCAAGGTTATACTTTTATCAAGTAGGGAAACCCCCCTTGGTGCGGCAGAACCAGAAGTGAAGGGGAGGAGCTCACGCAACCTCCTGTATTCAGTTGGTTGAATCTGCCTGTGCATTAGAACTGGCAAACCCTAATGCTGATTCAGAAGAAAAACCAACACCTTCAAGTTGAGTTAGAGGTGTGTGAACACACGACTATGTTTATTACAAATGACTATTTACATAGAAACTTTGGCCAAAGTGATGCATTTGTCCCTGTATCCATTAGTCGATTCACAATGTCTATATGGTGTAACCTGCCAAAATGATCATACTTAGCTAGAAGATCATCTAGAGTTGTATGGTCGACTAAGTTACGTAGGACATGGCACTAGGACTCAGATGGAAACTTGTTACATCCATATGTCTACACTCTTCGTGAAGGGTAGGGCCACTTCCAGGAAGGAAGGTGTGTGGGGGACTGTCGGTTTGTGGTTGGAGGTAAAGCACTCAGATGATGCTCTCCCTCTGTAGCAGAAGACTCGCCAAGACTTGAACGATAGATATCAAGATTTCAAAGACAGTATTCTTTATGTTAAACTTCATGTTACGATGTAAATCTGTTCTTTGCCAAGTGCAATGTATTTGTAAATGTAAAGTGAAATGTTATCACTATAATTTATCTTTGAATATATTGAATTTAAAGGTTGAAAAATATTTAGAAAAGATATGATTTTATTTCCTTGAAATATTGCAATGTTTAAATTATATATATAGTTCACTCAAGTTTATCATGTTCTTTTACTTTCTTAGTAATTTGAATGAGTAATTCTGAGTAATATGAGAAGGTGTGTTACACACATATCAACGACACAGTTCCTCATCTTCTTTTTAGTACTTACTTTAAACTTATCATAAAATTGAACTAGTATTTATTATATTAGGTCCAGATGCAAGCCAATAATAAAGGTAAAGGCCAATTTTAGGAATGGTACCTACCTTTTATGTAGACTATTGTACCTGAGGGGGCAAATATGTAAGCATGATAAAGGTGCACAGGCTAACATGGTAGTTCAAGGATGATATAGAAGTCCAAATCATGTCCACGAAGGCATGAATTATAAGCTTATTAGTAGTTTCTTTCTTGGTGACATAATTCCTAATGTTTTTCCCTTGTGATCATTCCTCCTCAACCATCAAACTGACTTTCCCAAGTCCTATGTACCTTCTAGCAACCTATTTGATCCACTTTGGGTGAGTCACCCATATGATGTACAAGATCACCCAAGCAACCGTGTAACTTAAGAATGGGTCACCTAGGTAACTTGTCCTACTAGAAGGGGTGACCCGCTTCATGTAAGGGCCAACCCTATTATCTTTCTCCATGTGAGATTTCTTCTAGTTTAACCCAATTTACCTCCATTTTTGGCTTGTGATTGACAGTTCTTCCATGCACAACTGATCCTTGAATTTCCCTAACTAATTATGAACTCACAATCACTCTTTTGTTCACTCCCAATCAAACCTTTGTTCACTCCCAAT
This sequence comes from Cunninghamia lanceolata, assembly GCA_027924645.1. Lineage (NCBI taxonomy): Eukaryota > Viridiplantae > Streptophyta > Pinopsida > Cupressales > Cupressaceae > Cunninghamia > Cunninghamia lanceolata. The sequence goes on from BSBN01000229.1 coordinate 1,149,667, forward strand.
CAATCTTTAGTGATCTCCTATCTAGCCTTTGTTCTCTTCCAATTAAAACTAGATCACTCCCTAATCAATTCAATTATCTACCCAAGCACCACCACCATTGGGGTGGATTCTAAAGCTATAAATTATATTGTTGCAAGTATGTGTAATCAGTGTTGTCATTGATGTCAACAAGCTTTTGTTGTCATTGGTGTTAACTGTGTCAACTGTGTGAGTAAGAAATGGTGCAAGAGTATGAGGAGGTGGTGGTGCAAGAGTATGAGTAGTTAGTGTTGAATGGATATTGTCCCTGATGATGAGGATTGGTTGAACAGGGATGAGGTTGTTGCAATAGTATGAGTTGTTTGGTTGAATTGCTTTTCCAAAGATGTTGAGAATATGTTTCTGATGGTTGGTTTCCAAGTGTTTTTGAGAAAAATTGATTAATAAAGGAAACAGTGTGTTGAAGAGACTATTTGGCTCAACAAAGTAGTGTTCTAGTTTTTCTCTGCATTTCTTCTATGTTGAAGACCTGTCTTTGCGGTTTGGATATGTTGTTTAGAGATGTTATATTCCAAATTTGGTGTTCCAACTCGTCATGCAGAAGAAGTTGTGTTCACCAGTGTGTGGACTATGTTTCTAAGTGTTGCAAAGATGTTTAGGAGAAATTTCTTTGCTCTGCATTTCTCCACAAAATGGTTTTTGGTCTTGCAATTTTGGACTTGTGCTTATAAGGTTTATATCTTTCTTCTATTGAAGTGGTTCGTGGTTTGGAGATTCGGAAGTCGATTTCTAGAGATATAGTGTGATGCAGGCACAAAGCACACAACCTTCTAACTACTGCAAACTCTTAAACCACTTATGCAAAAGAAAGGAATAGACCAAGCTATTGCTGCAAACTCACATACAAATCAGCAAGAAATATTTAAAAGAACAGAGAGAATGGAAGCATAAATTGTCTCACAAATTCATTAAACAATCTTCTTTCAAGTGTACAATCAAACTACAATATTCTAAACATGAGAACCTTTGAAATTAAAAAAATACTACAGCCATATGGTCTACTCAAAGTCACCACAAATTAGATTTCAAATAGCACAACAATCTGCAAACTTCTTCCTTCCTTCTTCAATCTGTGACCTGCCAACTACCTGCAAAATTCACTCCAAAATCTTCAAGTGAAGACAACTGAAATGCCACTTGGTTGTTGCTGAAAAATCACATTCAAACCTGCAAAAAACATGCAAATTCACTTCCTTCTCACTTTCTAATCCCAAGGCTAGCACTCCTCAAAATCTACAAACACCATTATGCATCATTGCAACAACAATGCATCTACAGAGACTCTTCAACCTTTGAGCCTCAATTCTTTTGTTGATGTTCAATCATCATTAGACCTGCAATAAAACATTTGTGATGGACATATTCATCACATACTACTCCCTTCTGAGTCACTCCTTCCCAAATCCCTACAGAAATTAGCTTCTCTCACAATTCTTGCTGAGTGACTAGCTACAAAAATTGTCAAATCTCCCTTTTATGCTAAATCTCCATTTTTTGTTGTAGCTTCCATTTGCAACACCCCAAAATGATGAAAATGCTAAGTAAATGTTTTAAAATAAAATATTAAATGATCCAAAAGCATCTGAAAATCCACCTCCAAGAATTAGCCAAAAATTACAAACTTGCAAGATTCCTCTCCTAGAAAATAGGAAGCAAATGTAACTCCCACTTGAAATATGGCACCCAAGATTTGCATGCCTATATTTTTTCTGCCCAAGATTTGCATGCCTTCATTTTAGGGATAGGAATATTTTCCTTGACTTTATCTCCCAAAATCCAATGCCTTGATTTGTCCAATAATGACTTGTCATGAAATGACAAGGATGAAGATGCCACCTAGACTAGCCATTACACCAAAAATTACAAAATAGAGGCTAAAACTTATTTACAACAATTTGACCTTTTATTATATTTTCCAACTCCTAACCAAGCAACCTAAGGAAAATTCAAAAGTTAAAATAAATTGAACAACAAATATTTTTGGTGATGCTGATTGCCTATGGACCTGAATGCTCCTGCATCACAGTGTATGACAGAAATAGTTAAGCATACTGGATAAATAGGATAAGGTTGTGCGGCAGGTGAAAGTTGTTGCAGAGGAATTTGTTGGATTTTAGGATGTTTTGGGATGTTCGTGGAATACTCTAGATTTTGTTGAAGCCTTGCATGTTGTTCTCAAGACGTCATTGGGTTTGAGGAAGTGTGTACTTAAATTTCATTGTTAACACAGGTTTGGCCGACCTTAGGTGTTTACACTAATTACAGAGGTGCTTAGGTGATTGTGAAAGTGTGAAGTGGCATGCTTGGATGAATTTAGGTCCAAGTTAAGATGTGTTGTGGTTCACCTTCATTCCTTTCCACCGCATGAATGCTTAGGTCTAGACCTAATTTGAATTTTCTGGGTTAAGGTGATTTGCCAACCTTGGAGAATGCTCTCAAGGTTGAAGATAGTATAAATGAATATCAAGGGATCGTGATTGTGTGCGTGAGTGATGGATGTGATTTGAATAACAATATGGTGAGTGTGTTGTGTAGTACAAGCCTCCATGTGTTGGACTACTAGATGCAATGAGCAGAAAGTGTCTACTATTCTTCAGTAATGTTGTAGAGGTGATGTTGGTGTTGTGGTGAATATTGGTTCTGTATTTTGAGCTCCATTGGAATTGTACTCCTTGCATATGTTAGATGCAATTATAATAGTTCAACTCTGGCAGTGAACCACCTCTTATATCTCTTTCTTTCAGAACAGTGAGTCCTTGGGCAGTGAGCCTTTCTTATGGGCAGTGAGCCTTTTGTAATTTGGTGTTGATACTACTTTATATTGTGAGCTAATCCTCACCATGGTTTTTCCCTTCTTAGGTTTTCCACGTAAAATCTAGTGTTCTCTTGTGAATGGTGTTGTCGTGATTTAGTTTTTGTTATTTTCTTTTCATGCTTAATCATCATAACAGTTTAAGAGTTAATTGAATCAATGTGGATCTGTTTGTGTATAAGGGTTTTGGATTTTTAAGTTACAATTGATTCACCCCCTCTTAGTTGTATTATGCATTCAACAAATACCCCCCTCCTTTATTCATTTGAGGAGGCTAGTTCATTCATGCATTCTTGTATTTCTCAATCTTATGCAAAGTAACCCCCATTAGCATTCTTATGCTCTATACAGGACTTTGTGTGCCTTTTTATTTCTATGATATCTTTGAATATCAACCCTTTTCATTTTACAATAGCTTATAAGATCAATCCATTTCCTTCAAGTCCCCATTTTATCCCTATCACCAAGAGGAGGACCCCACTATTTTAGAGGAGGAGACAGTTGCCACAAGACTTCTAAGGAAAAAATCCTAGCACTGGTTCCCTATTCATATAGGTTCTTTCATGTTTTCTTTGTAATTAGATCACAAGTATTGCTCTTGAGGAAGTAAAACATTATTTATTTTTTTCTTGATAGATAGAATTTATTACTTTCTTATAATAGATTTTCTTTCATTGTGCTTAGAATTGTTGCAATTTTAGTAGCTTACAGTGAAATAAAAACACAAAAACATAGATTAAATCGCATTAGGAAAATCATATAGTTTCATTCATCTTTCTCTTCATAGTAAATTAATTCATCATAAAAATCAGGAAAAAGAACCAAAAATTGCTTGCATAAATATAGATTAGTTGCATTTAGAAACTCATCAAATTACTAAAAACACCAAAAAAATGAGAACTAGGAAGAGCCCTTGATATCATGAGGCACAAACAACAACCCTCCCCTTGGCTTAAGCATTTAACGTGCACAAGTATAAGGGAAGATTGGGTCAGATCCATCTTCGACGAGATTAGGCAAATCATCCCCTTACCCATTCCCACTGAGGAAACAACCCAAGAACGAGAACTAATCTTGAGGCTCATACATCAAGAAAATGAACAAAGGAGGCAAGTAGAAGAATTTCACAATCAAGAACAAAGAATCCTCCAACAATTCATTCAACAAGAGCAAAGGAGGTTAGATAGGTTTCAGCTCCATATAATCAATGGACAAAATAGGCTTAGAGCTAGTTGAAAGGAAGCTAGGTGTGCGGAAATCACTTCCTACACTAATCTAATGAGGAGAGATGTATGCAAATTTAAAATAACCTTTTAGTTACAGTGTTATTAACACAATAACAGAGATATTGCAGCAATACACATACACACAAAAAGTAGACAGAAGAGAGAGAGAGAGTGTGAGAGACAAGATATACGTGGGGAAAACCCTTACGGGTGAAAAACCCCACACTCCAAAACACAACTCAAATATATTACAGTAAACAATAACATGATACAATATAGTTTTAGAGCCAATGCTCTTTTAGGAGTCTTTGAATGTCAAATCTGGAGATATTCCAACAGCATAACAGTACCTATACAAAAACACTACTTATCTCCCATCCAAGCACCTATTTTTATAGAGTTTACAAGGTAAATATGGAACCTTCTAGAGATGGGCGTCCATCTTGGACTCATGCCCCAAAACCCATGCCTAAGAACACTTGTCCAACATCCCATCCCAATGTGGGTGCCTTGTCCCAAGATAGGCTATGACATATGCTCTTATGCACCTTACAACTATCATAGAATTTGTCATAACTAACAGCACTTGCAACTGTAAGAGAATTGTCATACACTAACTAAAAATATCTTATTCCTCTTACAACATGTCATAACCTCCCTTGACCACCCAAATATGCCTTTCTCTCGTGTAAAGATACTCACCGACACTTGTCATTAAATAAAAGTCGTTTGAGGTTTCGAGGGCGCTGCCCCCGAGCCTCCACGGGGGCGCTGCCCCTCGACCCCGCCCTGTACCATGATAGGGAGCATGCCAGGGGCGCTGCCCCTGGACCCCACAAGGGGCTCCGCCCCTTGACTCCATCTTGGGGCACTGCCCCCAAACCCCTGTTAATTATTCAAGGGGGAAACCGCGGATACCAAAGTCACCAAAATTTATCCTACTGCATGTACACAAGGTGCCGACTATGCCAACTCAACATGGGATAAATAAATATAACATTAGGAATTTTCAAAGGTTGAGACACCTTAATTCCCAACATTCTCCCACTTGTCGAACACCTTGTGATGGATAGTAATTGTCATTGATGTCAAAAAGGTCTTGCAGGTTTGCAATATGTTGGTTTTGACAGGAGTTGCCCTCAGGATGGATTCTCATGTTTAGTGTGTATATTGGTTCATATCTTCAAAGGTCACCTTTCAGGAGGTAAGTGCAAAAGGTTGATGCAGAGATATGTGTGTTCATCAAGAGTTGTGTGAAGTTGTTGACAAAAGCAGGAGTACATCATCAGGAGTATAAGAAAGTCAATGTTTATGTTTGGAGCCCGATTTCTAGGTGATTTATGCTTTGTTTATATAAAGCATGAAATGCACAATTTATGCCTTGTTTATAGTGCATTCTTTTTTTAAGGAAAGAAAATCAATTAGGACCATCGAATGTTTTGGGAGTATTAGGAAGCCCGAAAAAAAACATGAAGATCTCCATTTTTTATGAAAAGGCATCGTATTAGGGGAGCTTAAAATTAAAGTTTCTAAAGAGAAAGCTCGATGCATACATGAGCTATTACTATTTTTAAAAATATTAGTTATTGGCCTCCATGTCATATTTTTATGACACTTAAAATAAGGTGATTTTTTATATATAAAAAGCTATCCAATGGAGACCATGAGGAGCACGAATTTCATAAAGAAGCTATTAGTTATTATGGATTTTGTTTATATATTTAATTTTTTTTTGGGGCCCATAAAGTCTATGAGGTGGAATTTAAATAGTATGATTTTTGAGCTATTTTTAAGCCCTCTACAAAGCCAATTTTTAAGGGATATGGAAGCATATTTTTTAAAGGAGATTTTCAAGGAGATGTTGGAAGATTTATTTCTATTTTTTAGAAATTGGTAATCTTTGTAAGGCAAATATTTATGGGAATTATTTTGGCACAAAAAGATGACTTTTTTATGGAAAGAAATTGTTAAGAAGAAGATTTTTTTTTTAGAGAAGATAGAGATTTTTTTTGCAGATGAACATAAAGTTTTGACAGAGATTTTTTATGAAGTCTTTATACAAGGCAAAATGATTTTTGAAGTCCTGTTGAAAAGAAAATGAAGAATGTGAAGGAGAAGATGAAGGAAAGTTCTCAGAGATTTTTTATTTACAGAGCATTGATTAGATTTTTTTTGGAAGATGTTTGTTAATATTTTATGGTGGATTTTTTCATGATTTTATTTATGCAGGGCAGATGAAAGAATGAAGATTTTTGAAAGAGATTTTATTTTCTCTCACAAAGGCAGAATGAAAAATAAATTCGGAGAGATGATTTATTTTCTTTGCAGATTGGAGAATACAAAAAGAATATTCAAGATGATGAAACGTTATGTAGAGAAAATAAGAAATTGATTTTATTTTACAAAGATGTAATTTGTTGGTTCAGGATTTCTTGCATGTTATGAACATGGTGGATATAAAGAGGATACAAGTAAAAGAGATTTTATTTTCTCCTACAGGACACTGATTGAAATGTTAGAGAATATGAAAGGTCATAAAAAGATGAAATTGATTTTGCAGAGAAGAGGAACATCAAGAGTCTTTTCATTTACAATAATTTTTTAGGTGCATTGATGCAACTTTATAAATAGACAAAGATGAAACATACAAAAGATGAAGTGTTGTTGAGTGGGTCAGGATACAGGATTGATTTTGAATATCTAAGTTTATGATTTGGGTTGATGAAAAGAATGGCCATTTGATAGACACATGAGAGAGAAGAAATGTTTTGTATTGAAATAGAGAAACCCTCTAAATTCATGTTTTCAGCTTGTTCTGTATTAGGGGTTGGTGCTCCTTGAAGCTGGTGCTTCTAAACATTGTTGCCAGTGAGGCACAATATGCCAGTGAGGCTTGTAGGTCAGTGAGACCTCTCAATTGTCAGTGAGACATAATATTTAGCCAGTGAGGCTTTGTAAGAAGTTTTTAAAGTTAAGCCAATGAGGTAGTTTTGGAGTGGTTTTTCTACCCCAGGAGGGTTTTCCACTCGTGCAAATTTGTGTTATGTCTGATATTGCTTTTATCTATATGTGTGTATGTTAATACTTTGCTTAAGAGGTTTTGTTCTCTTTCTTCATTCTCAGTCATGTGCTTATGTGTTTGATAAATCAATGATATCTTTCTCTTTGTGTGTCTTGAAAGTTAAAGTTTGCAAAAAGGTTTGAAAATTTACACAACACTAATTCACCCCCCCTCTTAGTGTTGTCCTGGACTCCTACACCTTGTAAGGGCCAAAAGCAATGACAAGATTTAACTACTAGGGGCCAAGAGGCCCATAGACTCCAAACAACATCTAAACATCTATGTGCCCACTGGCTTTGTCAATGCATCTGCAACATTCTTCAAAGTATCTACCTTCTCCAAATTTTCCTTCCCATCCTCTACCATGTCTCTCACGAAGTGAAACTAAACATCAATGTGCTTTGTTTTGGCATGGAAAGTTAGATTCTTCGTAAGGCAAATCGCACTTTGACTGTCACAACTGATCGTAATCTGACCTACATCAACACCAATATCTGAACATAATCTCTTAAGCCAAATGGCTTCCTTACAAGCATGAGTTACTACCATATACTTAGCTTCTATCATGGACAAAGCAACCACAGGTTGTCGCTTACTCATCCAACTAATAGTACCACCAAATAGTGTAAACACATAAGCACTGGTGGATCTCTTGCTATTAATGTGACCTACCCAATCTGAATCCACAAATCCACAAATATCAACAAAATGTGGAGGTCCTGTAGCATTACCATGATAGCATATGGAATACTCAGAAGTACCCCTCAAATATCTGAACACTCGCTTAACTACATCCCAATGAACCCATCCAGGATTAGCCATAAATCAACTAAGGACTCCCACTGCTTGGGCAATGTCTGGTCTTGTGCAGACCATAGCATACATCAAACTACCAATAACACTAGCATAAGGTACTCTGCTCATGTCCTCCACCTCACTAGGAGATTTTGGACAATCCTCAATAGACAACTTTGTCCCCAAAGAAACAGGAACACACAATGGTCTACAATCTGCCATGCTGAACCTATCCAACACGGTCTTCACATACTTACTCTGGCTTAACCAAAGTTTTTTGTTGGTTCTGTCTCTTCTAATTTCCATTCCTAGAATGTACCTAGCTGCCTCTAAACCTTTCATTTCAAATAGTGCTAGCAACTGAGATTTGAAATCAGAAATCATATTCTTACCCTTCCCAATGAGCAACATATCATCAACATATAGTGCAACAATGAGAATACGATCACCATCAAACTTATAATACACACAGTGATCCGATTTCAATCTCACAAATCCAGTAGACAACACAAAGGCATCAAACTTCAAGTACCATCTCCTAGGGGATTGCTTCAAAACATACAAAGACTTCTTAAGTTTGTAAACCAAATTTTCTTTACCTTTCACCATGTAATGCTCTGGCTGTGACACGTAGATTTCTTCCTCCAAATCACCATGAAGGAAAGTTGTCTTCACATCCATCTGTTCTACCTCCAAGTCATAAGCTGCTATGAGAGACAATAGGAATTGAATGGATGTCAGCTTTGCAACAGGAGAGAAGATCTCACCATAATCTATACCCTCCACTTTTGAATACCCCTTTGCAACCAATCTCAATTTATACTTCTCAACACTGCCATCTGCACCAAATTTCTTCTTGAACACCCATTTGCATCCAACGGGTTTTTGTCCAGGAGGCAAAGGCACCAAGTCCCAAGTTTGATTCTTTTCCAAAGAAGCCATTTCATCCTCCATGGTCTCCTTTCAGGAACCTACATCTTTCATGTCCATAGCCTCTGATATAGTTCTAGGTTCATCACTGTTAGTAAGCAAAGCAAAAGCACAACTAGAATCGAGCAATGTAAAACCAAACCTTTCAGGTTGCTTTCTTATCCGTGTAGACCTCCTCAAGAGCTGAGGTTGAGGTTCAACTTCTTCATCTGAGCTGCAAGAGCTCTCCTCATCATCAGGTCCAACATTGTCTTTATGTTCAGTCTTCTTAGGGGTAGGAGGAAACTAAACAACATCCTCTTTCTTTTCTTTTTCTTCTGGCTATAAAATAGTGGAAGAAGGTGTAAGCTCTCTAAAGATGACACTTCTACTATACAACACTTTTTCAGACATAGGGTCCCAAATCTTGTATCCTTTCACACCGACACCATAGCCAATGAAGATACACTTAACAGCATTGTTCTCCAATTTTGACCACTTCTCCCTAGGCACATGTGCATATGCCTCACAACCAAAAGCACGAAGATGCCTTATTGAAGGATTTCTACCAGACCACACCTCCATGGGTGTCTTTCCAACAAGAGTTGATGTAGGAGATCTGTTAACAAGATAGCAAGCAGTGGCAACAGCTTCAGCCCAAAAATTTTGTTCTAGGCCAGCTCCACCAAGCATACTCCTAGCCTTCTCCATCAGTGTCCTATTCATCCTTTCTGCAACTCCATTTTGATGCGGAGCGTATGGAGTTGTCTTATGTCTTTCAATCCCAAGTTCCTTGCAATATTTATCAAATTCTATTAAACAGAACTCACCATCGTTGTTAGTTCTCAAACACTTAATCTTCTTACCAGTCTGATTTTTAGCAAAGGCATTAAGCTCCTTAAACTTACTATAGACTTCAGATTTGCTTCTGAGAAAATAAATTCATATCCTTCTACTATAGTCATCTATAAAAGATACAAAATATATAGATTTTGATAACGAGGGGACATTAACAAGACCAAATACATCAGAATAAACAAGGTCCAACACACCAGAAGACTTGTCAGAACTCGAATAAAATTGAACACAATTTTGCTTTCCATAAATGCAATGTTCGCAAAAGTCAAACTCAAGATTATAATCATCTAAGCCCTCAACGATGTTTTTATTTTTCAAGGTACATAGACCCTTCTCACCAATGTGGCCAAATCTCTTATGCCATAACATTGTCTTTTTAGCAAGAAGTTTAATTTCGAAGGCATGATTACAACCATTAGGACTAGAAATAATAGATTTCTTCTCTACTCGTTCAGATGGTGGGGATGAAGTGACTACTTCCCTCTTCCTTAAGTCAGAAGAACTATTGCATTGTGAAATGCATGCCTCCAGCTGAAACAAAGTACCTCTCCTATTACCCTTAGCAAGCACCATAGCTCCTCTAGTCATCTTGCATCCTTCTTTCGAAAAGACAACCTACACACTTGCATCATTCAAACTACTTACAAAAAGTAGGTTCCGTGCTAAGCCTGGGATGTGCATAACCCCAGAGATCCCCTTCACTCGTCCATCAGGGAATTGGATAGAGACTCTTCCACGACCAACAATCTTCAGATGAGAGTCGTCACCCAAGTACACCTTTCCACCATCGAACTCCTCATACTTAGTGAACCAATCTCAATGTGAGGTCATGTGGAATGATGCACCAGAGTCAATCAGCCACACATCATCAGATGCATTGGTTGCCAGGGCTATGATGAAAGCATCACCATCATCTTGTGACTTGTCAGAATCTAAATCTAGGGTTTTCTTCTTTTTCTTTTCCTCTTTGCATTCCTTTCGAAAATGCCTAGATTTACCACAATTCCAATAGATAGCCTTGGACTTTCTAGGAGATTTGGATCTCCCATGAGATTTTGATCTACCCTTCTCAGCTTTCTTGTCCTTCTTTTTCCCTTTCTCCTTGGGTCTTCCGCAAAATCCAAGAGCCTCTTTGGCTGCCTCAGAAGACTTTCTCTGCATCTCTTCAGATAACAGCAAAGAAACCACTTCATCCATTTTGAATGTGGATGTGGTGCTTCCAATAGCCATGACATGGTGATCCCACGAGTCCAACAAAGAACAAAGCAAGGTCATACAGTGATCCTCCTCCTCCATCTTCACACCAACGGATGTCAATTGTGCAACCAGCATGTTAAAAGCATTCATATATTCTGCAACAGATCCTCCATCCTCCATTTAAAGGGAATACATCTTCTTTCTTAGAAAAAGTTTGTTAACCAAGGATTTGGCTTGATAGACATCTCCCAACTTCTTCCAAAGCAAGTTTGCAGTAGTAACCTTATGGACATTTAACAGGATAGAATCAGGAAGACTAAGTCTTATGAGACCCCTAGCCTTCTGATCCTTTAGATCCCAATCATCTTGTGATATTGTAGCTGGTTTAGTTCCACTGATAGTTTCCCAGAGGTCTCGATCAACAAGCATGTCTTCCATCTTGAGCTTCCATAGCTCAAAATTAGTGCCATTGAATTTATCCACCTTAATCCTTCCGGATGTGCTTGCCATCTCCTTGCTGCAATAAGATTCAGAATACTCTACATAGAATCCCACTCAACTTGAGATCAGCTCAAAAAACCCCTACCCAACAGCTAAGACCAAAATTGGTCAGGCTCTGATACCAACTGAAAGGAAGCTACGTGTGCAGAAATTGCTTCCTACACTAATCTAATGAGGAGAGATGTATGCAAATTCAAAATAACCTTTCAGTTATAGTGTTATTAACACAATAACAGAGATATTGCAGCAATACACATACACACAGAAAGTAGACAGAAGAGAGAGAGAGAGAGAGAGAGAAGATATATGTGGGGAAAACCCTTACGGGTGAAAAACCCCACACTCCAAAACATAACTCAAATGTATTATAGTAAACAATAACATATTACAATACAGTTTCAGAGCCAATGCTCTTTCAGGAGTCTTTGAATGTCAAATCTGGAGATATTCCAGTAGCATAACAGTACCTGTACAAAAACACTACTTATCTCCCATCTAAGCACCTGTTTTTATAGAGTTTACAAGGCAAATATGGAACCTTCTAGAGATGAGCATCCATCTTGGACTCATGCCCCAAAACCCATGCCTAAGGACACTTGTCCAACATCCCATCCCAATGTGGGTGCCTTGTCCTAAGATAGGCTATGACAGATGCTCTTACGCACCTTACAACTATCATAGAATCCATCATAATTGACAGCACTTATAGCTGTAAGAGAATCTGTCATACACTGACTAAAAATATTGTATTCCTCTTACAACAAGTGTCGGTGAGTATTCTCCACCCCTTGACCCCATCTTGGGGGCGCTGCCCCCAAACCCCTGTTAATTATTCAAGGGGGAAACCGTGGCTGCCAAAGTTACCAAAATTTATCCTGCTGCATGTACACAAGGTGCCGACTATGCCAACTCAACATGGGATAAATAAATACAACATTAGGAATTTGTAATGGTTGAGACACCTTAATTCCCAACACTAGTAACCCTTTGGGTCATAGAAGAATCACAACCACCACAACCATTCAAAAACAACAACATCACAACATCTAAAACAACAATCTATGACCACACACATCAATACATAACACAATCAATCCAACCATGATTTGTGGTGTTCTGCTTCCCCATGAATAGAACAACCCCTCAGTTCCACCTCCACTTGACTAGCTCCTGCCACAAGAGCGGGAATGACTAGGCAAGTACCAGCTATAATGACACAGTTCATGTTCCGTATCAAAGTTTGACTCACCCATGTTGTGTTTGAGTCACATTTTAAGCAACACAAGTATAGGGTGAGATCTCATGTCAGCATTATTGTTTGAGCTAGTTGGGTGGCCCCTAGGGCAAGTGCAAGGATAGACAAGGATGTCTACTATGCAATGGTGGATGGGATGGTTGTTTGGGGAATAGGGAACTCCACAATGTGATATTGGGGTGAATGTGGTTGCAATATATGCAAAGATATTATGCTCAAAGAGAAGGTATGTATATTTTATATAAATTATGATTTTTTTCAATTAAATCATCTTTTAGATAAGATTAGGATCAATAAGATCAAATTGTTTTCAATTGAAGTATTTTTTCATTCAATTATGTTTTAAATATATTAATTTATTTAAATGTTGTGGATCCCATTACCATTCCTAAGTCCTCTACTAAAACCATTATGTTCCCTAAGTCTACTTAACTAAACCCTAAACCCTATTTACCCTAGAAACCCAAATCATAAACCCTAAATATTATTGAGCTAAATATATGATTAGATGTTTTGGCTAAATTGTCTTCCAATAAATTAACTAATCAAATTCCTTTCTACTATATTTTTGTACCTTACTTACCAAGTGCATCTATGATAAACCCTAGGTCCTATCTAGAACCCTGCCCCAATAGAGACGTGTAATTTGACTATCCTTAAAACATCCTCAGTCCTAAAGGATAAGTCTTAAACCCTAAACCCTAACCCCTAAGTTCCTTAAATATTATAATTTGGGTTAAATCTACACACATAAATTAGGAATTTAGAATGTATTGTATACAACATAAATAATTAATAATTAAGTACTAAAGTTGTAGTGTTCAAAATAAATTATAGTTACAAATTAAAGACTTGTGAGAGTTTCTTATATACCCTGGACTCCTAACCCTAAACCTTAAACCTTAAATATTATTGAGTTTTAAATCTACATGTTCTTTTACTTACACATACTTAAATAATTTATATTATATTTATCTATTTCTAGATGTCCTTATATATCAATTGGGCTATTTGATGGATTTTTCATTATCCAAGTGAACTAGATTGGTGCAATGTTTTTTATTAAGTTCATATAATATTATAGAGATAGTTGCATATACATTCAGAAACATACATAGAGGCTCCCCTATGTAGTAAAAAAGAAGAATTGAACTTCACTTATACATCAAGTTCAAAATCTTAGCTATACAAAGTCATATAAGAATTAACCAACATATCAGGCTCAAAAGATAAGTTGTGCAAGGTCTCTCTGTAGCATTGAAAAAGTATCATTTGTATAGGTATGCAGGATAATATTTATAATCTATGCTCCCAACCCACAATAGCTTTCCCTCCAAAATACATTTAGAATTTAAATTACGTGGAGAGGATATGTCTCTACAATATCAGTGCTAATTATTCTTGTCAATGGTTGGGATTAGCTACATAAACTTTTGGTAATTGTTCTATGATTTTTTTCACCCAATACTACATTTCAGCAATGTTGGTAGGTGAAACTTGCTATCTAGACATTGTTTAGTTGGTAGCCATGAATGATTGTCCTTAAAACTTTGGGAAATTTGAATTATTATACCTAACCAATCTTTCCTTTGCTACTCTAGTGTGATATAATTCCCTAAGATGATGTAGGTATGCCATGGACACTAAAACTTTGATATCAACATGCATGTTGAGCCATCTCTAAGTTGCAATGGTTGTGTGTCTCATGGGACATCAAATGAGATCATCATTGGCAAATCAAATGGTTCACACTACTTTTGGAAGTGTTTTCCATTTTAACTTTTTGAGAATCCCAAGGAGAATGTCATATGGCCTTATTTAAGTTATAACTTAACCAACAAAAGAAGCTAGGTCTGCCAATTAGTCATACCAAGCACCTTTTAACTTTATTGAATTTCTCACACTACCACGTGTCACAATGTCGGGGCTTCATGTGAAAATATTTTCTTACTTACCTTCAAAAGTGTCATGAGACATTGGATGATATCTAACTTGGAATATCAAATGATGCACATTCACTAAAACTTAGTAGTTTGCTAAAATTGTACCAAAATAATAAAATACCAAAACTGGATTAGATCAAGAGGCTCATGGATACCACAAGGCATTCTTATTCATTAAACATTGAGGTGGGGTGAATCTACCACTTGTAGTGAATGATTCACTACAATAACCAATAATCTAATAACAAAAGGATTTATGCTAACTCTATTTGAATCCATAGTACAAAAAAATAGAACAAATCATAACACATCAAACACTAGATATACCTTAGGAAACCCTTATGGAAAAAACCTATAAAAACAACATTCACTTATTGAATTAACCTAACCATTCATAATACAATAAGCTTCTTTCTCACCATAATCCCAAACCATAGGCATTTATTTATAGGTACATTACTATAGGAAATTATTTATTGGCATTAAACCAAATAATGGTTATAAAACCACGGGCCAATTTAATCACATTGAAAAAAGGCCCAAAATAAATTCTCAACCCCTAAGCCCCCAATTAGGATGATTCCCCAAGCCCCAATATTATGGATGAGTGTAAAGTCCATAAGGGGTGTAAAACTTACAAAGTATACATCGCATTCTTAACAATCTCCTACTTGTTGTATGCATTACATAAGGGGGTAAAATAAACAAACTTAATCTAACAACTAGGGATAGAAATACCTATAGCCACTCTAAACCAATAAAACCTATTAGTCCTCACTAAATTTTTCAAAAAATCTAAAATACTCACTAAAGAGTCAACCTTCTCCATCAACACTTTCTTCTCCTCTACCATTTTATGAACAAAATGATACTAAACATCAATGTGCTTTATCCAAGCAAGAAAAATAGGATTATATACAAAACTGATAGAAGTCTAGTTAAGACAATTAATCCTCACCACATCCTTTATTAGGACAACATCTAAACATGACCTCCAAAGCCACACTACTTTCTATTGGAATTAAATCCCTAATACAAATGAGTGATTTACTAGGATATTGGAACACCTTACAATTATGTGATAAAAAGTAGTAATGCTTATTATACAATTCAACTAAGCAACATTAAAGGAAACACATGAAGTAATAACAAGTCACAAATACACATGAGACATGAATTTATATGGGAAACCCTTACAAGAAAAACCCACTAGCAAAAATCCACAATTGTATTATTGTTCACACAAGTCTCAATCTATATACTAACAACATATAACCTCAAAAAGGAATTCACACCTTTATAATACATCTAATCCAACCACATCTAATAATATTTAACCTTGGAATATTTAAATGAATATATATATACTCATAAAACCATCCAACAAAGAATTCTAATTGTCTAACTGTCAAAATTCCACATAGAATACCAACAGTCACACAACCATCTCATGACCATATCATGACATTAATATGCCACACATTACTTGTAACATGACTTCTCTATATGGATGATCACCACACATAATAAGCCAACACACTCACACTTTGTCAAAGGTTTTTCACCTACTTCTCCTAAACCACATACCTGTATTTCTACATTATAGGCAAACACTACCCATGGGTTTTAATAAAAAACACAAACTCCTAATGTATTATAGCTACTTTGGGTACCTCCATGAATATCCTAAAACATTACTATGAGGCCTAGCTAGTACTGCACTTGAGATCATGATATGATATTATTTATAGTTGTCTATTTTGGTGTGTGTGATTGGACATGATTGATATTACTATTTTTGGATTATGGATCTATGTGTTTTGGTATGCATTTTTCATATATATTTATGTGTATTTAGACATTGTTTTGGATTGCATATGATAGTATATGCTTTAATTTAATAAAATGTTTCGATTATGAAGTATTAATAATTATGTATTTAATTTCCGCAAAATGAGTATTTTAGATTAAATTGGGGAATTTAATAATTAATTGATGATGGATGTTTTAAATGTTTAATATTTTATTAATTCGTTGCTTTGGCTATACTTTTCGAGATGTACTGATGTTCGAATTGAGTTTTGCAGGTGGGCAGTCCAAATCCCTTTAGATTGGATACATTCCAAATGCTCAATTTAATTAATTTATTTTTATATTTTGTTACATAAAATCAAGTGGGTCTGTGTCGGGGGTATTAATATATTTTATTTAATTTTATTTGAAGTGGGTTATTTTTTAAAAGTCATTTTATTATTATTATCCCCTTTTTGGATTTTTAATTTGGGGGAAATTGAAAGGTTGGGAGTAATTCTATTTTATGGAGGAATTGGAATCATTCTGGTGTGTGTGTGTGTGTGTGTGTGTTGAAGCTTGGTTCTTGTCTTTTCAAATCTTGGTGCTGGTAGAAGATTGAAGTGTGGTATTGGGTAGAAAATAATGGCAATGGAAGGAGGAATGGAAGATGGCTGAAAATTTGTTGATTGCTAAAAGATTTTTCTAGATTTAAACCCCAATTTCTTGGCCTGATCCTAACTTGGACAGCCAAGGTAGGGTTTGGGTTTTCTTCAAAATTCTTTCTTGATTTTGGTAAATGTTGATATGGTTGTGTTTTGTGATTTTTGTGAAATAATGAAGTTGTAAGAAATTTTATGTTAATGGTATTTTTGTTGTTATATGGCATGCATGTGTGTGATGGGGGTTTGGGTGTGTAAAGGGAGCTGATCTCACTTGAGAGCTGAGAGCCTCCCTTGTGTGGGGTCGAGGAAGGTGTGGAGCCTCTCTTGGGGAGTTGTGATTATTGTGATATATGGAGGTTCTGGGGGTTTGATATGTTGAAGGGTTGAAAATGGAGAGGTGTATTGTAGTTGACTGAAGGGTTGTATTGATTTTGGTTGTGTTGTGATGGAGGTGTTGTGCTGAAGGGTTGTGCTGGTGAGAAGAAATGAAGGGTTGAGGAGGTTTTTGTTGTGAAGATGTTGTATGAAAAGAAAAGAAAATGTTTATGATGTATCCCCAAGAGGGAAGGGAATCCCCTTTCTCCCCCTTTGCAAGAATCTGAGAAAGGTTCTTTATGTGAATCAATTCCTGTAATGATTTTTTGTTTTAATTTCTTTTGAAAAAAAATTACTTGGGCATTTGGAAATTGTCTCCCACTCAAGGGTGGACTTGGTTTAAAAGTCCTATGGCTGGGTGTAGAGTGGGACTGTGATGCTTAATTGGGTGTTTGCAAGTTTATTATAGAAATTGCATTTTTGGCAAAAGATATCTGTTGGAGAAAATTTGATTATATTATGAGGATTTTATTCTATGAAAAGAATCTTATTGAGTTGTCTCAATTTGGAAATTTTGTAATACAGTGAAACAGGAATGAAATTCTCTAGATGTTGGAGGAGAGAGCAATTTGTTACAGTTGAAAACAATGTATATTTTATATCTAATTCTTCCTGTTATTAAATATGATTATTTGATTTTTATGATGCCCTATTTTATATAGAGGATTTGGTTGTGCTACACATTACAAATGATTTTATTTCTGAAAAAATTTATTTAGTATTAATCCCTATGAAAACATGTATAATACTTATCATGTAACAAAGGCGATTCAAATGTATTAATAATGATTTTTACTGTGATTATTGTCAACAGCAATTGAAATGAGATTTTATTGTTTTAAATTGTAATATTTGATCGGCGGTAGTCGTGGCTACCATGGCTCACCCATCATTGAGAAGGTCGATTGTGGTCGAGCCTTAGTGCCCACCACAAGTCATAGCCTGTAACATATGCATTGTATTTTCTTTGTTGTCACTTAAGTACATCGAGCTATGTATGATACTTCTCTTTTATTTAATTTATATATTATATATAATATATCTATTATATGTGTATTATATATATAATGTATATATCACAGATATACATATACATATATATATATATATGTATATGTATATATATATGTATATGTATATGTATATATATTATATGTATATACATATAAGTATATATATATTTATATATTTATACATATAATTTCTACATAACTCATTACCATATTTGATATTATAGCTGATTAGTTACCTCATAAAATATATATATACATATCTTCGTATGTGTATATAACTATTTCATACTTAGTGTGAATATAGTGTGTGTGTGTGTGTGTGTGTGTGTGTGTGTATAATTGTATTTGTATGTTAAGATATGAAAAGAGATTTAAATTAAATGATTTGATTTCGATCATACATGTTTATAGCAAATAAAGATTTATCTCTATAAATTTTATAGGAAAGATACAATCTTTTTCTTCTTATTGAGATTTCATTTCTAATTTGATATATTTCGTTAAGGCAACATGATATATTCATTTATGCTATTTTAATAGTTTGAAATTTTTTTATATTAAAATGGTTAAATGGAAATTGTGTTAGTTTATTTAGTTAAAAAAATTAAATGTTAGATAAGTTAATTTTTCGTATTCAGTATCACTAAATTTAGTAGTTCAGGTTTAATTATTATATAGCAATATCTTCAATAGATTGGTTTTAACTGATTTACACAATCATCCCTTATTTCAGTTGTAAACAAATAATTCTAAATCTAATTCTCATCTACACATTGAATAGAGATTTTTTGCTCTAAGTAAACTTTCCAACAATCTGTTTAAGCATAGTAATTAGAAAAAATGAAAAAAAAAAAAATTTTGCTTATTTCTATATTTTTGTGTTATGTTTTAGTGTCAGTTAAAGGTGGGCATGACATTATGTATCAGAGCACTAGGTTGCAACACTTTAGGAACTCTAGGGAAAAAGTAGTAATTGTATAACCTTGTTTCTTGATTATAGAATGCCTCCTCGATGAAGGCGCAATCATTTCGAGCCATCAAAATCAGATCATTCTGAGGAGCATGTCGATCATGGGGCCCAAATACTTTAGACCCTACAACAATTGGTGGATGTTATACAAGATAGACTTCCTCCACCTAATAATCATGAACCACACCATTCAAATGAGCACCACTCTATACCTCAAGAGTGTAGTAGAAACCCTAACAAAGGAGGAGCAGAACATTCAGAGGAAGGAATGGGTGAATCGGGACATTATGTACCCCCTCCTCATTTTACACCAATAGATCAGGATGCTTCCATTGATGTAGATAAGCAAAACAGGGAATTTATTTGTCTTCAACCTCAACACTTTTATGGTTCTACTGATGCTTCAGAGGCAAAGTCATGGTTGTTAAGTCTTGAAAAATGTTTTGCACTCAAAACCTATAGGAGTAACCTCAAGGCAAGACTGGTGATTCATTTGCTTAAGGATAATGTTGTTACTTAATGGCGACACGAGGAGAGAAGGGGGCAATTGACTGCAGATATTATTACTTGGGAAACTTTCTTGGATATATTTAGGAAAAGATACATTTCTAAACATTTTCGGTAATGGAAAATAGACAAGTTTCATGATCTCCAGCAAAGAGGCCTCACAGTAGCCTAGGACGAGAATAAATTTTTGGAGTTATTGTAGTATGTTGATTATATTCAAGAGGAAAAATTGATGGTCAACCGCTTCATCAAAGGTCTTTATATGGCACCATATGAGGCTTTATATGGCAGAACCTGTAGGACACCACCGAGCTGGGACTAAATGGAGGATCATGTTGTGATAGGCCTTGAACTTATTCACGAGATGGAGTAGTAGTTGACCGGATTCGTGAGTAGCTGCGGATAGCACAAGACCGACAAAAGCAGTATGCCGACACCAAGAGAGTAGATCGTGAGTTCCAAGTTGGGGATAAATTTTTCTTGCGTGTTCGACCTCATAAGAGCTCTACTTGTTATGGAAAGGGCTCTAAATTGGCATCAAGATTTTTTGGTCCTTTTGAGATCCTGGAGAGGATTGTTCCAGTTGCATATAGCTTAGCATTGCCACCCAGCATGTATTGTACCACAATGTTTTTCATGTGTCTATGCTTAAGAAGTATGTGTCTGATTTATCTCATGTTCTGGAGTGGGATACTCTATAGGTGGTGCAGGACGGATAGCTAAATCTAGAGCCCATTCACAAATTGGATCGACAAACATTGGCCCTACGAGGACAATAGTTGGACCAATTCAGGGTCCAGTGGGATCTCTACAATGAGTCTTCTGCGACATGGGAGGATACAATCAGGATGAGATCATTGTTTCTATATCTTTTTTATGGCTTCTAGGAGGAAGCCTAATATTAGAGGGGGAGAATGTGCACTTGAGACCATGATAGGATATTATTTATAGTTGTCTATTTTGGTGTGTGTGTGATTGGACATGATTGATATTACTATTTTTGGATTATGGATCTATGTATTTTGGTATGCATTTTTCATATATATTTATTGTTGGGAATTAAGGTGTCTCAACCTTGGTAATTCCTTACATTATTAATGTTTGTATTTATTATTTAATTGCCTATGTTGTAAATAATTGTAAATTCCATATTGTCATATTGTGGGATGTGGCACGGTGATGTGTTATCCTACATGGAATTTTGACAACTTGTAATTTTGTCCTCACATGAGGAGATAGGAGTCCCACTTTGTGGTAGGAGCATTTTGCCATGTGTCAGCATATTCCATGTTGTGTAAGGGAATGTTTGACCGAAATGGTTATGATGGATTCCTATGACGAAGTTATGACATGTAAGAGTCAGAAATAGAATCTTGTAAGACAGGGGAAGACATGTGTCATGAAGCATCTTTGAAAAAGGCATATTTGGGCACCCCAAGGTGGATTATGACATGTTGTAAGAGAATTTGCTATTTATAGCATGTGTATGACATATTCTCTTACAGCTATAAGTTGTAACCGCTATGACAGATTCTATGATGATCTTAAGTGTCGTAAGAGCATCTGTCATAGCCCATTTTAGAAATAGGCGACCTCTTTGGGATGGGAGTTGTGGACAAGTGTCAAGCACATTCTATGTTGACCAAGTATCCTTAGG
Organism: Cunninghamia lanceolata; assembly: GCA_027924645.1. NCBI lineage: Eukaryota > Viridiplantae > Streptophyta > Pinopsida > Cupressales > Cupressaceae > Cunninghamia > Cunninghamia lanceolata. The sequence goes on from BSBN01000229.1 coordinate 1,171,241, forward strand.
CATGGTTTTTGGTCCATGAAGCCAATTTGGATGCCCATCCCAAGATAGGTCCAATATTGCCTTGTATTTTCTATATAAACAGGTGCTTGGAGATGGAGTTTGTATCACATGTTTACAGGTACTGTTATGCTACCGGATTAACTATAGACACGAGTGTCGAAGACCATTGAAGCTTGCATTGCAAGTGTATTGTAAACATTCTTTCAGATTTGTTAACACATTGTGCAGGTTTCTGAGTGTGGGGTTTTTCACCCGATAAGGGTTTTCCCCACCGTACATCTTTGTCTCTCTTCTTCTGTCTTCTTTCTAGTTCATGTGTATTGCTACAATATCTCATTTACATGTTCTATGTTGCTGTAGTTGTAAGGAATAATTTGAATTTGCATAGCCCTCTCCTCATTAGATTAGTGTAGGAAGCGATTTCTGCACACCTACCTTCCTTTCAGTTGGTATCAGAGCTTGATCACCTTTGGTCCTAGTTGTTGGGTAGGGGTTTTTTAAGCTGATCTTAAGTTGAGTGGGAGTTTGTGCAGAGTATTCTAATTTCTATTACAACAAGGAGATGGCAAGCACATCCAAAAGAATGGAAGTGGAGAAGTTCAATGGCACTAATTTTGAGTTGTGGAAGCTCAAGATGGAAGACATGCTTGTTGACCGAGACCTTTGGGAAATTGTTACCGGAACTAAACCAGCTGCAATGCAACAAGCTGATTGGGATCTCAAGGGTTAGAAGGCTAAGGGTCTCATAAGACTTAGTCTTGCTAATTTTGTGTCGTTAAATGTCCATGAGGAGAAGACTGCAACCTTACTTTGGAAGAAGTTGGGAGATGTGTATCAAGCCAAATCCCTAGTTAACAAACTTTTGCTGAGAAAGAAGTTGTATTCTCTTTGAATGGAGGACGGAGGATCCATTCCTGAACATATGAATACTTTTAACATGTTGGTTGCACAGTTGACATCTATTTGTGTAAAGATGGAGGAGGAGGATCGGTGTATGACCCTACTTTGTTCTTTGCCAGACTCGTGGGATCACCTCGTCATGGCTATTTAAAGCACCACATCCACATTCAAGATGGAAGATGTGGTATCTATGTTGTTACCTGAAGAGATGTGGAGGAAGTCTTCTGATGCAACCAAAGAGGCTCTTGCAATTCATGGAAGACCCAAGGAGAAAGGGAAAAAGGACAAGAAAGTTAAGAAGGGTAGATTCAAATCCCATGGGAGATCCAAATCTCCTAGAAAGTCCAAGGCTATCTGTTGGAACTGTGGTAAATCTGGGCATTTTCGAAAGGAATTCAAAGAGGAGAAGAAGAAGAAGAAGAAAGCTCCTGATTCAAATTCTGACAAATCACAAGATGATGGTGATACTTTCATCGTAGCCTTGACAACCCATGAATCTGATGATGTGCAGATGATTGACTCTGGTGCATCATTCCACATGACCTCACATTAAGACTGGTTCACTAAGTATGAGGAGTTTGATGGTGGAAAGGTGTACTTGGGTGACGACTCTCATCTGAAGATTGTTGGTCATGGAAGAGTCTCTATCTGATTCCCTAATGGTTGAGTGAAGGGGATCTCTGGGGTGATGCATATCCTAGGCTTAGCACGGAACCTACTTTCTGTAAGTAGTTTGAATGATGCAGGTGTACAGGTTGTCTTTTTGAAAGAAGGATGCAAGATGACTAGAGGAGCTATGGTGCTTGCTAAGGGTACTAGGAGAGGTACTCTGTTTTAGCTAGAGGCATGCATTTCACAATGCAATAGTTCTTCTGATTCAAAGAAGAGGGCAAAAGTCACTTCATCCCCACCATCTCAATGAGCAGTTAAGAGATCTGTTGTTTCTTGTTCTGATATTTGTAATCATGCCTTGGAAGTTAAACTTCCTGCTGAAAAGACAATGTTATGGCATAAGAGATTTAGCCACATTGGTGAGAAGGGTCTGCATACCCTAAAAGATAAAAACCTCATTGAGGGGTTAGATGATTGTAATCTTGAGTTTGACTTTTTCAAACATTGCATTTATGCAAAGCAAAACTATGTTCAATTTTATTCGAGTTCTCACAAGTCTTCTGGTGTGTTGGACCTTGTTTATTCTGATGTATTTGGTCCTGTTAATATCCCTTCATTATCAAAATCTATATATTTTGTATCTTTTATAGATGACTACAATAGAAGGACATGGATTTATTTTCTCATGAGCAAATCTGAAGTCTATAGTAAGTTTAAGGAGTTTAAGGCCTTTGCTGAAAATCAAACTAGTAAGAAGATTAAGTGTTTGAGAACTGACAACGGTGGTGAGTTATGTTCTACAAAATTTGATAAATATTGCAAGGAAATTGGGATTGAAAGACATAAGACAACTCCATACACTCCACAGCAAAATGGAGTTGCAGAAAGGATAAATAGGACACTGATGGAGAAGGCTAGGAGTATGCTTAGTGGAGCTGGCCTAGAACAAAAGTTTTGGGCTGAAGTTGTTGCCACTGCTTGCTATCTTGTTAATAGATCTCCTACATCAGCTCTTTTTGGAAAGACATCCATGGAGGTGTGGTCTGGTACAAAGGATTCAATAAGGCATCTTTGTATTTTTAGTTGTGAGGCATATGCACATGTGCCTAGGGAGAAGCAGTCAAAATTGGAGAACAAGGCTGTTAAGTGTGTCTTCATTGGCTATGGTGTCGGTGTGAAAGTATACAAGCTTTGGGACCCTATGGCTAAAAAAGTGTTGTATAGAAAAAGTGTCATCTTCAGAGAGCTTACACCTTCTTCCACTATTTTACAGCTAGAAGAAAAAGAAAAGAAAGAGGATGTTGTTTAGTTTCCTCCTACCCCTGAGAAGACTGAACAGAAAGACAATGTTGGACCTGATGATGAGGAGAGCTCTTGCAGCTCTGAAAGGTCAGATGAAGAAGCTGAACCTCAACCTCAACTCTTGAGGAGGTCTACACAGATAAGAAAGCAACTTGAAAGGTTTGGTTTTACATTGCTTGATTCTAGTTGTGCTTTTGCTTTGCTTACTAACAGTGATGAACCTAGAACTGTATCAGAGGCTATGGACATGAAAGATGCAGGTTCCTCGAAGGAGGCCATGGAGGATGAAATGGCTTCTTTGGAAAAGAATCAAACTTAGGACTTGGTGCCTTTGCCTCCTAGATGGAAACCTGTTGGATGCAAATGGGTGTTCAAGAATAAATTTGGTGCAAATGGCAGTGTTGAGAAGTATAAAGCCAGATTGGTTGCAAAGGGGTATTCACAAGTGGAGGGTATAGATTATGGTGAGATCTTCTCTCCCATTGCAAAGTTGACATCCATTCAATTCTTGTTGTCTCTCGCAGTAGCTTATGACTTGGAGGTAGAACAGATAGATTTGAAGACAGCTTTCCTACATGGTGATTTGGAGGAAGAAATCTATATCACAGCCAGAGCATTACATGGAGAAAGGTAAAGAAAAATTGGTTTGCAAACTTAAGAAGTCTTTGTATGGTTTGAAGCAATCCCCTAGGAGATGGTACTTGAAGTTTGATGCCTTTGTGTTGTCTATTGGATTTGTGAGATCGAAATTGGATCACTGTGTGTATTATAAGTTTGATGGTGATCGTATTCTCATTGTTGCACTGTATGTTGATGATATGTTGCTCATTGGGAAGGGTAAGAATATGATTTTTGATTTCAAATCTCAGTTGTCAGCACAATTTGAAATGAAAGATTTAGGGGCAACCAGGTACATTCTAGGAATGGAAATTAGAAGAGACAAAACCAATAGAAAACTTTGGTTAAGCCAGAGTAAGTATGTGAAGACCGTGTTGGATAGATTCAGCATAGCAGATTGTAGACCATTGTGTGTTCCTGTTTCTTTGGGAACAAATTTGTCTATTAAGGATTGTCCAAAATCTCCTAGTGAGGTGGAGGACATGAGTAGAGTACCTTATGCTAGTGTTGTTAGCAGTTTGATGTATGCTATGGTCTGCACAAGACCAGACATTGCCCAAGCAGTGGGAGTCCTTAGTCGATTTATGGCTAATCCTGGATGAGTTCATTGGGATGCAGTTCAGCGAGTGTTCAGAGATTTGAGGGGTACTTCTGAGTATTCCTTATGCTATCATGGTAATGTTTCAGGACCTCCGCATTCTGTTGATATTCATGGATTTGTGGATTCAGATTGGGCAGGTGACATTGACAGCAGGAGATCCACTAGTGCTTATGTGTTTACACTATTTGGTGGTGTTATTAGTTGGATGAGTAAGCGACAACTTGTTGTTGCTTTATCCACGACAGAAGCTGAGTATATGGTAGCAAATCATGCTTGTAAGGAAGCCATTTGGCTTAAGAGATTTCGTTTAGATATTGGTGTTGATGCAGGTTAGATCACGATCAATTGTGACAGTCAGAGTGCAATTGGCCTTGCGAAGAATCTAACTTTCCATGCTAGAACAAAGCACATTGATATTCAGTTTCACTTCGTGTGAGACATGGTTGAGGATGGAAAGGTAAATTTGGAGAAGGTAGATACTTTGAAGAATGTTGCAGATGCATTGACGAAACCAGTGGGCACAGAGAAGTTCAGATGGTGTTCAGAGTCTATGGGCCTCTCAGCCTATAGCAGTTAAATCCTATTTTTCTATTAGCTCTTACAAGGTGTTCGACAAGTGCGAGAATGTTGGGAATTAAGGTGTCTCAACCTTGGTAATTCCTTACATTATTAATGTTTATATTTATTATGTAATTGCCTATGTTGTAAATAATTGTAAATTCCATATTATCATATTGTGGGATGTGGCATGGTGATGTGTCATCCTACATGGAATTTTGACAACTTGTAATTTTATCCTCACATGAGGAGATAGGTGTCCCACTTTGTGGTAGGAGCATTTTGCCATGTGTCGGCATCTTCCATGTTGTGTAAGGGAATGTTTGAACGAAATAGTTATGACGGATTCCTATGACGAAGTTATGACATGTAAGAGTCAGAAATAGAAGCTTGTAAGACAGGTGAAGACATGTGTCATGAAGCATCTTTGAAAAAGGCATATTTGGGTGCCCCAAGGTGGACTATGACATGTTGTAAGAGAATATGCTATTCATAGCCTGTGTATGATAGATTCTCTTATAGTTGTAAGTTGTAACCGCTATGACAGATTCTTTGACAGTCGTAAGTGTTGTAAGAGCATCTATCATAGCCCATTTTGGAAATAAGCGACCTCTTTGGGATGGGAGTTGTGGACAAGTGTCAGGCACATTCTACAATTTTAACCAAGTGTCCTTAGGAGTGGGTTTTGGTCCATGAAGCCAAGTTGGACGCCCATCCCAAGATAGGTCCAATATTACCTTGTATTTTCTATATAAACAGGTGCTTGGAGATGGAGTTTGTATCATAGGTTTACAGGTACTGTTATGCTGCCAGATTGACTCCAGACACGAGTGTCAAAGACTATTGAAGCTTGCATTGCAAGTGTATTGTAAACATTCTTTCAGATTTGTTAATACATTATGTAGGTTTCTGAGTGTGGGGTTTTCACCTGATAAGGGTTTTCCCCACCGTACATCTTTGTCTCTCTTCTTCTGTCTTCTTTCTGGTTCATGTGTATTGCTACAATATCTCGTTTACATGTTCTATGTTTCTGTAGTTGTAAGGAATAATTTGAATTTGCATAGCCCTCTCCTCATTAGATTAGTGTAGGAAGCAATTTCTGCACGCCTAGCTTCCTTTCATTTATGTGTATTTAGACATCGTTTTGGATTGCCAATGATAGTATATGCTTCAATTTAATAAAAAAAATTGATTTTGAAGTATTAATAATTATGTATTTAATTTCCACAAAATAAGTATTTTATATTAAATTATGGAATTTAATAATTAATCGATGATGGATGTTTTAAATGTTTAATATTTTATTAATTCATTGCTTCGACTATACTTTTTGAGATGTACTTATGTTCGAATTGAGTTTTGCAAGTGGGTAGTCCAGATCCCTTTAGATTGGAAACATTCCAAATTCTCAATTTAATTAATTTATTTTTATATTTTGTTACATAAAATCAAGTGGGTCTGTGTCAGAGGTATTTGGATTAATTATCTTGGTAATTTGATTTAATGTTTAAATATTAGTGTGGAGGGGAAATATATTTTATTTAATTTTATTTGAAGTGGGTTATTTTTTAAAATTCATTTTATTATTATTATTGTTTTTTGGATTTTTAGTTTGGGAGAAATTGAAAGGTGGGGATTAATTCTATTTTATGGAGGAATTGGAATCATTCTGGTGTGTGTGTGTGTGCCTGATGAATCTTGGCTCTTGTCTTTTCAAATCTTGGTGCTGGTAGAAGATTAAAGTGTGGTATTGGCTGGAAAATAATGGCAATGGAAGGAGGAATGGAAGATGGATGGAAATTTGCTAATTGCTAAAAGATATTTATGGATTTAAACCCCAGTTTATTTGGTTGGTCCTAACTTGGATAGCTAAGGTAGGGTTTGGTTTTTCTTCAAAATTCTTGCTTGATTTTGGTAAATGTTGATATGGCTGTGTTTTATGATTTTTGTAAAACAATGAAGTTGTAAGAAATTTTTTGTTAATGGTATTTATGTTGTTATATGGCATGCATGTGTGTGATGGGAGTTTGGGTGTGTAAAGGGAGTTGATCTCGCTTGAGAGATTAGAGCCTCCCTCATGTGGGGTTAAGGAAGGCATGGAGTCTCTCTTGGGGAGTTCTGATTATCATGATATATGAAGGTTGTGGGGGTTTGATATGTTGAAGGGTTGAAAATGGAGAGATGTATTGTAGTTTAATGAAGGGTTGTATTGATTTTAGCTATGTTGTGATGGAGGTGTTGTAATGTCCCCTTCTAGCAAGCCAAAAAATTTCTCAACCTTGCACACAATTTCAACTTGTAAAAGAGAACATTAGTATTCAATTCTTCTTATTTAATCATGTTATACAAAGAGATATATTAAATCAAGTCTTATAATCATAAACCATAAACATTCTATCTTTCATAATATCCATATACATATTTCATGATTTTTCCTTGGGAGAGGTATACTTAGGTCTACATGTTTATCATACCACTTGCCCAATGAGAGAGGGTTTATAAGGAGCAATCGAGGGGTCCATATTCATTCCTTTGATAGGAGACCAACCCAAATCAAAGGCCCATCCCTTGTCCCAGAGAGGTACTCTAGACCAACACGAGACAAGGGCCTATCCATTACTTGATGGTTCTCTTGACCAACCAAGATAATGGGAAAGTGTCAGTCTTTAGCCGAATGGTACTCTTGACCAATTACGACATCAACCATAATGTCGGTCTTTAGCCAAAAGGTACTCTTGACCCACTTAGGCATCAACCATGATATTGGTCTTTAGCCAGATGGTACCTTGACCAACTACGACATCAACCATGATATACCTCATTGCTCACCCATATCCTTTCATCTCGATCTATGGGCTTGGTTGATATATCATGAGCCCTTCTTCTCATCCCTTCTTTTAAGAATTCATTCTAGTTAATTGACTACATAAGCTATGCCTTAGTAACTTAGGCCATAATAATTGTTATTACATTTTATTATTCATTCATGCACTTATTATGGATTTCATAGTCTTTAAGTCATTCCTTGTGATTAGCTATCAAAGCAGTCATGTAACAATCTAATACTATATAATTATTCAATATCAAGATTTTGCAATATGTAAGTATTTATTCTATTTCTTTCTTATTCTAATTCTATGCTATTCTGATTTCTCACTAATACTCTTGTTTAGTTATTTCAGAATTGTAGTTCCTTGTTGTTGTTTATCAAGTTATTAATTTCAAGCAATGCAAGGATTTATTAGTATGACCATCTGCAGTACATACTTTATGAATGTAAAGTCAATATAGTATACTTCAATGTATAGATCATACCTTGAATTCGTTATGCAGATACTAATGTCTCCTGCGATAAATAAAATGCTTGGGATTGAACGGCAGATGATCTTCTTTGTATTTAATGATTCAAAGACAAGATACACTCAGTCTGAGGGTTAATGGTAAATACTGATGGATTACAATTGCTCTGATGATATTTATTTATCATTGTTATGTTATGCTTGATGAAAACTGATCCAGTTGATGATGTGATTTGAGGCTTATGTCTAGTACTTGACGTTGATGATTGAATGATGTTCGCTGGTTAGTGATCCCATGATAATTGAATTGTGTTTGATTCATACTTATACGTTGACTATCCATCGGTCATGACTCTTCAATGGGATTCAACCTTGTCTTTAACTAATCGCTGGCTAGTTTAATTAATAATTGTTATCCTTTACTTTTGATTTATGATCGTTGTCTCCCTAGTCATCGCACCCTTGCCATAATTTCAATCGCTATTTATATTTGTCTTATAAGCTCATAATTAGTTTAGGAATTCACTGTTTCTTATTACAACAGATAGCAGCTTTAATATGGTCGCTTACTTAGGAATTGATGATAATATTCTTTAATATAAGCGTTGGCTTCTTTTATTACTTTCTTAGATGCGAGAACTTAACTTGTTAATGTTGTATTCATTGTCTTAACATATAGCGATCCTTGTATTTTCTTTCCTTATGGATCACATCTTTGTCTCTTTCTTTTATTTTAATTGCTGTCACTTTATGCTAACTGGTGGATATAGGTTGTCATTCAATCACTGCTAATGAGTAATATAAAATATCCCCCCCTTATTCTTATTCATCGTATCTTATAGATTTGGCTTATCAAAATGTGTGCTGCTTAAAATTTTGATCCGTTGACAGATCACTATTATTTTATAATCAATCCCTGCATAAAAGACTAAGTCTTAATATTATTTAAGCTACTCTTATTCGGGGGCAGGTGCCATCTCACATGTTTAATCATACCTTTTTATAAGTCAAAGGTTTTGTCTTTATTATAATAATTTCTTACCTATGTTAATCACTGCACTCTGCCTTTATTTTAATCACCCAAATAAGTCAATGAATTATTTTGACTTATGTTCTAATTCCCATGCTTTTCAAATCACCTCTTTTTTTTTAAATCAAACCTCTCACAATTAGTTTATTCTTAGTACATCTATAATATATAAATTTATTTATATATATTTATAATAATATTTAATTATATTTATATTTACATTTATATTTATTTTTATACTCCTTATTTATAAATATAACAAATATATTATATTTTGATACTTATATAATAATATTATTATATATTAATAATTAATAATTATCATCCAAATTGATGATGATAATCATCTTATTTAATGAAAGTTCTCCGTCTTTATCGCGATGTTTAAATCTTTAATCTAAACAATGCCTTAATATCGAGACATGCCAGGTGTTGTGCTGAAGGGTTGTGCTGGTGAGAAGAAATGAAGGGTTGAGGAGATTTTTGTTGTGAATATGTTGTATGAAAAGAAAAGAAAACATTTATGATGTATCCCAAGAGGGAAGGGAATCCTCTTTCTCCCCCTTTGCAAGAATCTGAGAAAGGTTCTTTGTGTGTGAATCAATTCATGTAATGATTGTTGTTTTAATTTCTTTTGAAAAAAATTTACTTGGGCATTTGGAAATTGTCTCCTGCTCAGGGGTGGACTTGGTTTACAAGTCATATGGTTGGGAGGAGAGCAGGACTAGGCTGCTCAATTGGGTGTCTGCAGGTTTACTGTGGAAATTGCATTTTTGACAAAAGATATTTGTTGGAGAAAAAACTTCATTATATTATGAGGATTTTAATCTGTGAAAAGAATCTTATTGAGTTGTCTCAATTTGTAAATTTTGTAATCCAGTGAAACATGAATTAAATTCTATGGATGTTGGAGGAGAAAATAATTTGTTATAGTTGAAAACAATGTAAATTTTATATCTAATTTCCTGTTATTAAATATGATTATATAATTTTTATGATGCCCTGTTTTATACAGAGGATTTGGTTGTGCTACACATTACAAATGATTTTATTTCTAGAAAAAATTATTTAGTATTAATCCCTATGAAAAGAGGGATAATACTTATCATGTAACAAAGGCGATTCAAATGTATTAATAATGATTTTTACTGTGATTATTGTCAACAACAATTGAAATGAGATTTTATTGTTTTAAATTGTAATATTTGATCACTGGTAGCCATGGCTACCACAGTGAATGCTGTGGGATCCATGGGGAGCCACGACTCCCCCATCGTTGAGAAGGTTGGTTGTGGTCGGGCCTTAGTGCCCACTACAAGTTGCAACTTGTAACATATGCACTGTGTTTTCTTTTTTGTCACTTAAGTATAGCGAGATATGTATGATACTTCTCTTTTATTTAATTTTTATATTATATATAATATATATTATATGTTTATTACATATAGATATATATATATATATATATTATGTGTAATTCACATATATATAATATGTATATACGTATAAGTATATATATATTTATACATACAATTTCTGCGTAACTAATTACCATATTTGATATTACAGCTGATCAATTACCTCATAAAATATATTAAATACAATTGTATTTAATATATATTTATAAAATTGTATTTGTATGTTAAGATATGAAAAGAGATTTAAATAAAATGATTTGATTTCGATCATATGTGTTTATAGCAACTAAAGATTTATCTCTATAAATTTTATAGGAAAGATACAATCTTTTTCTTCTTATTGAGATTTTATTTCTAATTTGATATATTTCATTAAGGCAACATGATATATTCATTTATGCTATTTTAATAGTTTGAAAGATTTTTATATTAAAATGGTTAAATGCAAATTGTGTTAGTTTATTTAGTTAAAAATAAAAATAAATGTTAGATAAGTTAATTCTTCATATTCAGTATCACTAAATTTAGTAGTTCAAGTTTAACTATTTTATAGTAATATCTTCAATAGATTGGTTTTAACTAATTTGCACAATCTTCCCTTGTTTTAGTTGTAAACAAATAATTCTAAATCTAGTTCTCATCTACACGTTGAATAGAGATTTTATGCTCTAGGTAATGTTGATGGTGTTTTTAGCATACAGCAACGCAGGTAAGACACAAAGTATCTCACCTTTCTTGAAAGGAATCTTATCCCAAAACTTTAGAATAGGATTGCCCCAAGGTCTATAAAGCTAGGTCTTAGCTCGCATGATAACTCAGTGGGTATGTATTACGTTGTTCCAACTAAAGGGACTTACATGCAATGATAGGGTTTATGAAACTATGACAGCAAAGTGTGCAACAACCCTTCAATAATTTAGACTACTAAGTCTAAAATTACTAGCAGGTGAACAATGTGAATTGTGCTTGAAAACTAATTCTAACATATGTGTATAATGAAAATGCAAAAGGGTAAAGGGTAAAGAGAGATGTTGAAATCTATGTGACAAATCACAAGTGGATTATATGTTGTAGATAGACAAAATACCCTCAATAAACCATTTTCTATTTAACCAGGCTAAGAGACCACAATGCTACAGAAAATGATGCAATCTTCTAAGGAAGCTTATAATTTTCAAATCACATTCATTCATCAAACACCTAGTCGATGGCGCAGTTTAACTATTGAAATGCAATTGAACTAAATTCATTAATAGAGGTTCAAACTAACCATGCAAAGTAACTTACAGTCAACAAGTACAAATGGCATGAACCAGAGCATTCATCACATATCCAAGCATTTATCCATCATGGCAATTGCACTTCATTTAATTTCAAACTAAAATGAACCATGAATTCCAAAATGAGACAACACATAAACACATTTTTTAACAACCTATAAAACTTGTCTTGTATTGATCAAAATTTTAGCAGAGTCTCAACAATTCATCATCAAATCTTAATTACAAGGAGAGAAAATGATATCACTTTTATAGATGAGCCACCATACTGAGTCTTTCAATTAACGATGGAGATTTACTCAACACCAAGGGTCGAGATTACATTGCATTTAATAATGAACAGCAATTTGTTACATTCATGGGCACAATTTTATCTTATAAGAAAAAGACAAAAATCTAAATTTACAATACATAGAATGAAACAAAATGAATTTCCATTAGAACATTGATAGTGATGAACCCAGTTTTCAAGATTAAAAGTCAAAAGAGAATCCAGTGTTGATTTCTAGAATGCTGAGGAAGTGACGTGGCTACACAGGAAGTCATGCGGATGCTGGATCTTGTTGCTGCTGGTTGCCCCATCCAAATCAACCTTATTCTTCTATGCTTCTCTATTATTGTATATGCTTCCAATGCTGGATTGATATTGGAAGGCTGGGGATCTTGTATAAAATCCATCTTGAATTTTACTGTATCAATCTCCCGTGAAAATTTGATGTATTTAGCAGACCTGGACCTTTTGTTCTTCTTAAACTCCTTGAACTACATTCTTAGGTCACTGATTCTCTCTCAAACCTCCACTTTGTAGGGTGGTGAGTCTCCTTGCATAAGCAAGTTCAACTTCTCCTTGCATTCCTGAGCATCTACTTGAGTGGTATCTTCCAAGTACATTTTGGTGGAAGCCTTGAGTACATCATTCAAACTATAGATGACCTCCAAAAGATGTGCTTTAGCTGGCTCAAACATATTTCTGGCTTTATCAAAAATTTCTCTCCTCAATCTTATCATCTCTAGCCATTATTCTGGCATATGCAATTTGTCCTTGGCTAAAATATTCTCTTCTATCAAGACTTCATCAGAGAGTTTACTTATTGCAAGTACTTGGGGATGTATGCTAGAGTAATATTCATCATGATTTGTGCAATCATCAACAACCTCATCCCATTATGCTTGCAAGGTGCAAAAATTTTATGCAATTTAGTAGCTTCTTTGATGATTTCACTTCCCTCGTCATATACTTTATGGTACCATTTCTCTATAGTGGCAGCAGTGGCTCTAACATTATCAAAATTTTCCAACTCTTCCTTGGAGAGGAGAGAGGGTGCTAATGTTGTTCCATCCTCATAATGAGTGCGATTTATTAGGTATCTGATACATGCCCTAAATTCTTCATTTTTTTGCCTAAGTTGTTGCTTCGTCATTTCATCTTTATTCATCCTATCAAGGATGCTAGACACAGAATCTTTAAATTCTTCTACAACTTGGGCTTTAGAGGTCAACCCCAAGTTGAGAGTTGTGAGAGTATAATCTTCTAGTCTTACATCTTCTTTATTAGACTGAGCTGGTGGAATAGCCACTTCTGTGATACAAGAGCCAGAATCATCCTTGTATATCCATGATTATATCTTCACCTTCTTTTGCTTCTTTGGTTTCTCGATCCTAGCCAAAAAAATTGTCCAAGTCTAGCTCCACTACTTCCACTGTAGAGGAATGATTATTGAATCTTTGTTGAAGCCAATTAGGTGCAGCCAAAGAATGTACTAGAGAGCTAATGTGGTTATCCTTTTTATTTAAAGAATCTGAATGAATGTGCCCCTCTATATCTAGTCCCTGATCTGTATCCTTATCTTCCTACCTATCCTTATCACCAATTGCATATGTCTTAGGAGGAGACTCTGGTTGATTTATTTGTTGTAGATTTTCTATTACTACCTATTGAGCAATATCTAACATGGTCATCTGCCACCTCCTCAGATGGATTGTCTTCCAAGTTTACAACTTCAATTATGCCGGAGTCAGTAGGAGGGTTGTTGGTTATGTCTTCAATTTCTTCCTTTTTAGATACAATGTTAAACTCAGCACACACTTTCTCAATCCCATGCAGTAAAGGAACTTGGAGTGAAGTTGGCAAAGGCACTTGCTTTAAATCATTAAAGGGATGAGCCAATGAATTATTAATGATGGCAAAAGAATTGGTAGCAGATGCAGGAAGATGTATTTGCAATAAGTTTGCAAATGCTACAAAACCTAAGGAGGGAGGAATGGAAGGAGATGAGAGCATGGAAGAAATGGAAAGAGGGGTGGTTAGACCAAGAGCTAGTGGGGAAAAGGAAGGTGGTGAAAGAATAGTGGAAATAGAGGGCAAAGAAGAGGTGATAAGAGGTGGAAAGGTAAGTGAAGGAGAAAATGAAATGGAAAGTGAGGATGAGGAGAAAAGAGGAAGATTTCTGGATGAAATGGACGGGGAATATGATGAGGTAGAGGAGATGGATGGAATGGAGATGGAAGATACAAAAGGTGAGGATGAGATGGAGGGAATGGTAAAAGGCATGGAAGGGATGGGTGGAGGAAAATAGGCAGATACATTTGTTGGTGATGTGGGAGGCAAGGACACAGTTGGAGCAGCAGAATGAATAGGAAGAGCAACACTTGCTGCAAGAGAAGAAGTTGAGGGCACATTGCCAATTTGGACAGCAAGAGTGGAGGCAGCAGGAGGTGTTACATCTACAGAAGGAGGCTTGGGCAATTTCCCCTTCATCCTTTTTGGTTTGGAGAACTCCCCTGGCCCACTAGGAATATCTTTTCTCTTGGAGCTCTTAGTTCTAACTAAAGACTTAACATCTTTCTTCTGTTGCTTAGGAGGCTCTTTATTTACCTTTGATTTCACTTTGCTTTGCATTGGGAGGTCATCTTCTGTAGCCTCACCGTCTACTTCTTTAGCCTCTCCCTTAGTGGCCCCTTGTGTTGGCTCTTCTTCAACTTCCAATGGTTCATCATACTCATCATCGCTAAGTCTCTCATGGGCCCACTATGTGTGTCAAAACAACCCCTACTCTAGTCAGCCTAGTCATTTGGTCTCTGACCTAATTTCTACTATATCTAAGTGGTTGCTTCATCACCTCATCCAAAGAAGTTTCCTCTGCTTCTGCCTAGTTGAGAGGTGGAATGGGTTGACCAAAGACTACCCTCCATGTATCTTATTGTACTACATTATCATCATCTAGGACCTGATCTGGGACCTCTATAATATTGAACATCTTTATATAGTCCAAGGATAACCTTGAACATCTCTTCCTAATCACCTCATGCTCCTGTAAGCAGTTTGGCCAAAAGTCTTCTAGATGTTCCTTGTGAAACAAATTCTTGCTAACATGCCTTTCCATTACACAAAAAGGATCAAAGTGTGTCCTGGGTTTGTATAAATGTAGGTTTATCATTTGAAGCTCTATATTTGAGTATTCTGCTAACCCTACAGTGACACATGAGAAGAGACCTCTACCTAGAATTATAGGAAACTTAATGGAAGATCTTCGAAGGTGTTTCAATTGTTCAACACAAGTACATAATTGCCTTGTTAGTTCCAAGAGCACTACCTTGTCAATGGATACTTAGGTAGTTTGTAGGGAGAACCAGTGAAACCTTGGATCCTAAGATAGGTGAATTTAGGAAACTAGATGTACCACTTACCATAAGTTTGCACTACATTGGTGGCATCCAAGGATAATCTTCTAGATAGGTCTCCTTGCAACATTCTTGTAATGTGCATGGTAAATGCATCATTAACTCTTTTATAGTGCACAAGGGACTAAGAGATTTCCAACTATGGAGAGCATTCATATACTTTGACTTGTCCTTCTCCATTACCCACTTCTCCCAACTTAGACAAACCAAGGTAAACAAAGTTTCTAGCCAACATATACACCACATAAGAAGTCCATTTAAACACTGTGTCTTGATTTAAGGCCACAAAGGCCTCATGAATGTTATTACTTAAGATCTGGGCCCAATGTATCTTCATTTCTCCTTTCAAAATCTCTTCAATATATGCAAACATCCAGCCCTCAAAAGTTGAGGCAGATGGCAATCCCATAATCCTACTCAAAAGGGTGACCATATCACTTATCTCCTCTTTGAAATCACTTATGTAAAGCACATGAGGGAGTTTAGATAGTTTTGTCCTCCTTTGTTTCATCCATTTGTCATTGATTATCTATCTGCATGCATCATGACCTTGTTCATACAAGTTCTTAGTATAGTCCTTGTTCAACACTGTTAGAGTTGGGGAAGGGGGGATGTCAAATACCTCAGCAATTGCCAAGGCAGTGAACTCTGCCACTATCTTGCCATCTTGGGCTACAACTGTTCTTATTTGAGGATGGTACCTTTCTCCACAAGCTATGATAAGTTCTAGAAATTGCACTGTGGTGGGGAAGGTAGCAGCTTGGCCAATTCCATTATCCCTAATCATCCTAGCCCATTCTGTTGGATTAGGTTTAAAGACCCTTAGTCTAAAGTAATCTAGATCTATATGACCTAGGTCAGTGTCTCCAATGTTATTCCAAGCTAATGTGATCCTGCTAACAAGTGGGAACCCCTTGAATTCACACTTCATGTTGTTAGCCCTAATAGACATTTATCTTGCAGGCCAAAACTCTAATGAATAACTTCTCCAAAATACTGGATAATGACCTTAACCTAAGTTTTAAGGTGTTAAACAGCCTATAAGATATCTAAATGTATATACTAAGTATTTTTCCTTCATAATTTTCCTAAGTACAGAGTCTAGACCAAAAAGTGGGGTTTCAGCCCCTTGCAAAATATATCATTGGAACAGTGAAATTACATAACCAAAATTCATGATTTATCATTTATGACTTATTAATTATACCTAGGGACCTATAAAGAACTCATTTTATTCATATCCCTTAGATATTTTGATCCCAAATTCATGAATTAAAGTCATTTCAACAGTCAGTGGGCTTTTGCCCTACTGTAGGATATACTAAAAATGCAATGATAAATGTCTACACTAAAATCCCAAGCATTTCACCCATAATGAGCAGATATTTGAATGCCATAAATGAAATTAATCTTAAATATAACATTTGAACCAAATCTACCATTTGAAATGAGCTTTAAAGTTCATTGTATGAAAATGCAGGAATTTCAGCTTCTACCGGATAAGCGGACTTTTAAAGGTCTACCAGATTTGCGGGTAATTTGGCTCTTGCAAGATATGTCTGGTGAAGTATTGTTTTAGCACTAAGGTTAAAGACTCAAGCTTTATGGAAGTCAGCGGGGAATTAGACTGGTGTTAGATAGCAAGGTTTTGGGAGTCTACTAGATATATGTAGCAGACTGTGGATTTAGTGCTAACGCAAAAGTAACTTTTCTTAGCAGGGTTTGGATGGATGCCGAATTGCTAGGTTTTTTACCTTTCCAGACATATTCGATAAAGGGAAAATTTAGTGTCAAAGATACAAAACCCATACAGTCGGCAAAAATGTCTCCTAATGGACCTAGCGAAGATTTTTGGGGGTGACGGATATATCTAGCACCCGAAGGAATTAGCGTAAAAGGTCCAAAGTTTAATTAAATGAGCTAAGAAAAGGCCATGAAGGGATCGGCAGGAAAATTTGAGGGTGTCGGACATGTCCGGCACCCGGGCAAATTGGCACTAAAATGCCCCCAAAACCTTTAAAGTGAGAATTTTCTAAGTGTTTTCATCACATGGCCAATGGAGATTAGATTTAAACCTAGGGTTTTTGAATTTTCCAAAATCTACCCTATCCCTAACTGCTAAATCATCATACCCTAAATCATTTACAAATCACAAATCCAAAGAATCAATCATTCAAGCACAGCAACTAAAAAAACCCACTGAAATTTCAAAACGCTTTTACGGAAAATACAGACAAATCATGCAAAAATCCAAAAAAACCATGAAGGAACCAACTTGCAAACGCAAACCCTACTACAACAAAGCACAAATCATCGAAGGTGTGCACTCGAGATCGATCAAAGTTCGTCAAATCGCTCACGGGGTTGAGGTTGAATCACCTAGATGCAGAGCTCAAGGATTTTGAGAGTTTAGAATGCAAATGATAATCCTTTTCAACAAATTTAGTCACTTAAACCCCCTTTGCAAACTTGCCATAAATGTTGTCAATGGATAGAGTGGCGCGCACTGGATAGACGAAAAAAGTGGGGATTTTGCTTGTTGTAAGATGGTAGGTATTTTGGACCCTGCAAGGCATGTCTGATAGTGGTCGCTTTTAGGGCTCATCTCATGACATCACCAAAACCCACTATTACATAATGTTTAGTGATTAAGTTTATGGCGGGGTTTTCGATGTCTGACAGACATATCTGGTAGAGTCTAGTTTTAGAGCTAAGTCTAGTAATAGAACCTTTTAGTACAAAAGAACTTAGCGCTAATATCCGGTAGCACTGGATATTAGCGCAAACTGCAGTAGAAGTAGTTTTTAGCACATTTTTCACAAGGAGGCCAATTCTTAGGCCCAAAATGACATCAACTTACCTCAATCATTCCAATTTCAAAAGTCAAAAGATATTCATTCAAACCAAAGTGCCCAAAAATGCAAGGAAAACCACTAAATCATCTCAATTTCATTCTCCCTTAATCAAGAACACCAAAATGAGACCAAGCCAAAGAGAAAAAGAGGGGGTCTCTGTTTGGCAAAATGAGGCGTGTGTGCAAGGCACAACAGGTAAAATTTCCAACAATCTATTTAAACATAGTAATTAGAAAAAAAAATGAAAATTTTGCTCATTTCTATATTTTTGTGTTATCTTTTAGTATTAGTTAAGGGTGGGCATGACAATTACCATGTTCTTGATCATCATTGCATGTACTTCAATAACACTACAAGTACACTTACATTGTTGTACACACTTACAACAATATACCTACAATTATGTAGTTGTGAGTTCACCTCTAAATGAATTACAATTGGGAACATAAAAACACTAGACTTATACAAGTCCCCATACTACACCACAACACCTAAAATTCACCATAATCTTCCATAATTCACTATAGTTATTTTCCAATCTAATAAAGAACAGTGAAAAAATTTAGAGAAAATTCAATCAACTTCTTCCATCAAAAACCTTACCAGGAACTATATGCAAGGGAATAGCACACCAAAGTTCCAACATTCCCCCACTTGATATTTATTACAGGAGAACTTATAGTATCCCAAAAATTTAACCTTGTGTGAGAAACTAGGATAAACACATGTCATCTCTACACTACAAAAACTAAGTAATTCTCACAAGTTTTTTCGAAGAATCAGTAGTATCTATTTGAGTGTCAATTTTATCCATCCATACATTCCTTTTTTCAACCATGTCCCTAACAAAATGATATTTCATATCTAAATATTTAGTCTGGGTATGGAAAAGAGGATTCTTAGCTAAACAAATTACACTTTGTTAATCACATTTCAATATTATATGACTCTTAAAACCAGTAATACTATCTAATCTTTGGAACCACATAGCTTCTTTTCAAGCATGTATTTCCACCATATACTCTACTTCATTTATGGTTAATGCAACTATTCGTTCCTTCTTACTCATCCAACTTACTATTTCTTTAATAGAGTAAAGACATATCCACTAGTTGATTTCCAATTATCCAGATCTCCATACCAATCAAAATCCACATACCCATGTATGTTTAACACCTTTCCAACATCATTAATATCATAATAACACAAACAATAATCTAGAGTTCCTTTCAAGTACCTAAACACTCTTAACATGTGTTCGATGCTCTTTTCTAGGATTTAACACGAACCTACGTAGAACTCCCACTACTTGGGCAATGTTTGGCCTTATATAAACCATTGCATACATAAGGATTCCTACAACACTTGTAAATGTAACATTGTTTATGTCCTCAAACGATTCTACAAAATTAGGACACTTTTTTCCGAACTTAACATAATACCTACTAGTAAAGGGATACTTATAGGATTGTTTTTTATAAAAGGGGTAAAATAGGTTTTGAAGGGACCTCGAAACCCTTACATCAAAATGTTACCCCAAAGATTAAACATAACTAGATGGTAGCCAACAAACAAAAAACTTGAACAAAAAACAAAATGCATCCCTAAAGATAACACGATCCACACCTGCTACCAAAAAATAGATAGCAACAAACAAACAACAAACCAACAGAAAACCACCAGCAAGGTCACATCTTCTCTAGGGTCTCAGTTACAGCCAACTCCTATTTGTAGAACTCCTCATGTAACTTAATGAACCCCAAGAGCTCATCTTTCTCAGCTTCAAATGACTTCTTGCTTCCCTGAGTTTGAGAACTCAGACCTCCCTGCTCACTGATCTTACCATGTTTGCCACTGCCACCACTCATCTACACTTTACCCCCATCATCCTTCTAACCATCCTTGCCAATGATCTACTCCTCTTTAAGCTCCCTCAAATTTTTAGTCAAAATTTTAATCCCCTTAGCACTGGTTTGAATGGTACATGTGATTATTTCCACCACTCTCTCCAAATTTTGTTTGATATCATTCAACTCCTTCTCAACCTTGGCAAGACTGGTATCAAAGTCTTAGCTATAATTATCTAACTCCTTCTCTAGCTAACCCACCCTAGGACTGGCTTCCCAAGTGAGTGGGATCTCCAAGTCTAACTAGTCGTCTATCTTCATCCTATTGCCAATCCTCTCCTGCATCGCACTCAATCTAATGTTGATTCTATTCATTTCAATAAAAAACCATTTAGTAATGCGGTGTTGGCTATCCACCACATCCTTAACCATACCCAAGACCTCCTAAAGTTCCTCCCTATTAGCAGTAGAAGAAAGTAAAAAAGAAAAGTTCCTTGGTAAATTGCAAGAAGAGTCAAGAATCTATGGGAAAGGAACCCCAACCCTTGGTTCATCAATAATAATGCCCACAAGATATTTCTTCTTACCTTTGGGCTTCACTTCTAGCCCCTTCTAAATAGTCTCCTTGCCCTTACCTTTCTTAAACCCATTTGTAGGCCTTCCATCAAGATCATCACTAGCTTTCTAACCAAGGTTCCTCCTCCTATCCTTAAAATTTCTTTCTTTGGACCCTTTTTTCTATCCTCAACCCCCTTATCCTCCTTAAGGGGAGAACCTGTCTGTTAGGATTGTTACTAATTTTTTGTTCACACTTAAAATTAGTTGGACCTAAGTGTAATTGTTCAGAAGGAACAAAAGAAAACTTCAAAGTTATGCATTCATTGAACAGTTGATACCTTGACAAAGTAAAGAAGGAATATCCAGTTGTCAAGATAACCCATCAGTCTAATCAAGACTGATGAGTTATCATGACAAGAGAATAAGTTGTCAAGAAATTAAAGTTTCAAGAAATACAGTTGTTCTACACAGTTTGATCTTTCAGGAGTTATAAGTTAGATTGATTATTCAATTAATCAGTTTTAAATAAAAGAAAGAAAGATATTTGTATTACACTGTTATTTCATGTCATGTTTGGAACATACATTCAAGTATCTGTTACTTTATCTCATGCATTGATTAAAAAGGAAATACATATACATCATATGCATAAGAGAAATTAACTGATCATGTTTAAAACAAGTGTTCAAATGTGTCCCACACAAGCCGTGGGAGTAACTAGACTAAACAATTGTAGACATGCAAGCTATGCATCTATTTGATAAAAGGAAAAGAAATGAACACATGATAAATTTAAACATCCATCATTGCCTGATGAATGGAGATTGTTGTTGATGTCAGCCTTCAAGTCTTTACCTATTAGTCTTCACTTCAAGTAGCCACCATTAGTTGAACCTACAAAATTTTGGGGACAGCCCTGTTAGTGCTCTGGATGTTTAAAGTTATCACATGCTTTTATCAAACAGAAACATCTACTTATCATATCATGCATTTAGATAAGAGATCGGATGAGATATATCACACAAATCAGGAGGAGACCATGAAGAAGATAAATCACTACTATCAAGTACTTTTTTATGCTAACTTGTTTGTTCACTGTGCAGGTATAGGACAAGTTTTGTTGCTGATTTGAAGACAAATAAACATGTGGATTAACTGTGGCTCCCACAAGGGTTTGAGCCCAGCATGTTTCTTTTTTTTTTAAAAAAGAGTATCAGAAAAGACAGGATGCATCATTCTAAGCTATATCATGCATCATCTAATCAACTTACAGAAAAGATATGTCATCATGACATTATTACAGTTGATTAGAGCAAATCAGATTAACATGACTGAGTCAAGATTGATAAAAACAAAATGCAGAAATCATATTACACTCATCCAGGCTACAGGAACCATCTAAAGTACAGTATCATTATGAATGCATGTATTTATTTCATAATAGCTAATAAGAGCAACTGACAGAATGCATTCATAGTACAAGGATATGAGAAGGGTATTCAGATTAATGTACCTGATAAAGAGAAGAGAAACAGAATAAAACTTCCAAGATGCAAGAACTTGTATATCATTTGAACAAGTACAAGATAAATCATGTGAAGGTATCATCTCATTATGACAAAAGAGTAAGAAGTAAGTGACATGATACAGGTATTCAAACTGTACAGCCATCCTGAAAGAAGGATATTAACTTTGCAAAAGGCAGTCATTAATGCCTCAAAACTTCAAAGCATCAAGATACAGAGAGGTACAAATGAGACATACAGAAGGGCAGCATCCAAAGATGAAGCACATGATGCATAAACAAATACCAGAGTATACTTGTAGGGTCATCACTGACATGATAGTCAGGTATAAAGTCAAAAGCAAGAGACAGACATGTCTAGAGCAAAGAAGGAGTCCAACATTAAGCACAGTGGAGTGACAAGAATGCCACAGTCCAAATATAACAAAGTGGTTTCCATGCATCTCATCACTATATTGATCAAACAAGCTTTATCTCATATGCCTTGGAGCTATAGTGATATCATGATATAGTCAACAAATGCCAAAGGGAGAGATACCATGTAAGAAAACAAAGTGCAGTCACATTCACTATGAACAGTCATGACAGAATGATCAATGAAGTAGCTTTTGCAAATAGATACAATCAGAATAGATCATAGTTTCCATATCCATCTACAGGAGTACATCAATGATGAAAGAGAAACAACAGAAGAAGAACATGATATGCAAAAAGCTACAGTGATAATGTTTGACAGAAGCACAAGGTAAGCAGTTTTCATTCTTATATGCCACTGTTTTGGATGACACAGTCATAATAAGCATTTCCCATGATCAAGGACTGAAGGAGAAGAGAAAAGCATGATATATGTATGCTACTATAACATCCAAATCATGAGATAAGCAGTTAGTATGCACAAGGACAACTACAGGATTATCTAAAGAATGCCACAAATAGCCAAGGAGAGATAAGAACATGTTATCCATGCTACAGTAGGATCCAAATACATAAAGACAGTCAGGAGATGATCCCATAGTCAAATAGTCCATCATCTTACAGTTAGCAGGCAGAAGAAGATACATGATATGATATGCAAATAAGATGAAGGATCCATTTGTGCAACAGGAGAACCTTCACAAAAATATCAAAGTACAAATACAGATGGAGATAAAGAAACAACAACCATACTTTTAAAATATCAAAATCTTGTTATCATATGATACCCTAGAACTACAGTGGAAGGCAGATAGGTAAATATATCATTATCATCTGACTATGACAATCACAAGGAGTAGGAGGAGAAAGTTCTGTGTGAAGCAAAGTGATCTTTCACTTATTAATACTTTCAAACCCTAGTGCCATCTTGCACCCACAGTCAAGAAGATTCAGACAGAGAAGAAGATGTCATGGCCATGCTAGAACAAGTTTTTTTTTATAAAATGTATACCCATCTACAAAAGGAGGAAGGTCTTTTCAAGAAATTCAAACCCTAGTGCCATCTTGCACATACAGTTAAGAAAGAATGAGAAAGTATATATACTTCCATAGCCATGCAAGAAAAAGACATTTTCATGTTTAAAATTGAATACCCATCTGGAAACCATGAAAAACCCTTGTTTCTTTTTGCACTTACAGTCAAAAAGAGAACAACAGTGAATATTACAGGAGAATGGCCATGACTGTGAAGAAGTTTTTGTGCAAAGAAGGTTGAAACCCTAGTTTCAAACTTAGAAACCCTCAACAGTCTACCACATTTTTTGTGTCTACATATAGATGGAACACGGTCGTGGCAAAATGGAAGCCTTGAAAGTGAAAAAAGAACAAACCCTCATCAGAAAGTTTCAAACCCTCGAGATATTTGCACCTATAGTCAAGTCAAGAATGAAAAGGAGATATATACAGGTATAGCCGACAGGAATATTGTTAGACTTAGGGCATACAACTGAGAGGGGGGGTGAATCAATTGTACAAAACTTTCCCAAATTAAACACTTAAATCTTATTAGTGATTAGCAGTATATTAACCATGAACCATAAAGCATTCGAATCAAGAGCAGAAACATATCAACACATAAGACACCAAGATTTTGACATGGAAAACCTGGTTAAGGGAAAAACCACGGGGTGATTAACCTAAGATTATATTCTCTATTAGAAGAATAGAAAGAACAAAATGGCACATGCCAATTAGGGCTCACTGCCTGAGCACACTGCTCACAAGAGGCTCACTGCCTACAAGAGACACACAATCTACAAAGAAATAAGTATCACATACATGAACTGAAAAATAGCATCTTCACCATGCTTGAATCAGTTCCATTAAGCTCAATACTTCTGCTCTGCCTTTTTCTCTCCTCTTCGCTACCACACCCTCATCTCCACACAAAAAGGTGAGTTCAAACTGACTTCGCAATCCCTTATTTATACAAGGCATCAACTTAGGAATGATCATCTAAGTCGGCAAACACTCATAAGATCATTCGACATATGCATAACTCATCCAGTCAGCCTATCTCAAGAAGAACACCATCATACAGAAGTTACTCTTCAATTGCGAGCTCTAACTTCAATGCGGACCACCAACACAAATTGGACATGATCTAAAGACCTCCACAAGCTTTCCTGAATCACCAAGAACATCCACACTTCTTTTGCTTACTGAAATCCTTCTCTCCTTCATCTGGAACCTCAAGAACACAGTCTGTCATTACTGTCACAAAGGAATAGATGCTTGCAGACCTTCAAACCACAAACCAATAGAGTTGATACACCAAAATGACTTCCTTAGAACTCCTTTAATTTCGCAGAATAGGGAACTTCATTTCTGGATCTCACTGGACCTTTCTTGTTACACT
The DNA here is from genome assembly GCA_027924645.1 of Cunninghamia lanceolata. Taxonomy (NCBI): domain Eukaryota; kingdom Viridiplantae; phylum Streptophyta; class Pinopsida; order Cupressales; family Cupressaceae; genus Cunninghamia; species Cunninghamia lanceolata. The sequence goes on from BSBN01000229.1 coordinate 1,196,158, forward strand.
CGGTCACCTCTGAACACCTACCAGAACCAGTTTTACTTGAGTAGCCACAACTTCTTCATATCTTCATGTGGACCTCTAAAATCTCTACTGGATCACCTAAAGACACATATCTACAAACCCTTTAATCTGCATCCTCTGATCATCATCCTATCTTGGACTTTTGCCTTACAGTCATCACTGTTCTTCACTGTTCCTGATTGAGACTAAATTTCTCAATATCCTCAGCTCACGCCTCATCCAAAACTTTATCATTAATGCAACAGGAGTATGTTGACATCAATGACAATACCAGTTAAGCCCATACTTGCAACAATCTCCCCCTTTGTCATTGATGGCAACTTAAGATGTGAAAAACTATTTTAACCATCAAGTCAAGAACTTCTTCTTACTGTCACAGCTCCCCCTATCAGCAACAACCATTCACATGTCTTCTCTTCCTTTACTGCTCCCCCTTTGATCAGCAACCACTTGTTTTTCACATGTCTTCTCTCCCCCTTTGACATCAATGGCAAAGGGCACATACTTGCAATTCCAACACTTTGGAATCATACCTGTTGCTCCTCCTGAGTAGTAACTCCCATCAATCTGGATCACAAGATATGACTGTGATATCCACTAGACTAATGCACCTCAGTGCACCTTAGTTCATCACCGGAGGGGCAATAACCCCTAACTTCTCCCTGAGATACTTAAAAGAGTCCTTAGGTAGAGGTTTAGTAAAGATGTCTGCAATCTAATCCTTGGAGGGTACAAACTCCAATCTGACTTCATTCTTGTTCACTTGCTCTCTCAAAAAGTGAAACTTGATGGATATGTGTTTAGTCTTTGAATGCAACATCGGATTCTTAGATATACTTATAGCACTTGAATTATCACAGAAGATCGTGATAGGTTCCTCATACTCTACTTTGATATCTCTTAGCATCTGCTTCATCCATAAAACTTGAGTGCAACTACCAACTGCTGCAATATATTCTGCTTCAGTTGTAGACAGAGATATTGTCTCTTGTTTCTTGCTTAGCCAAGAAACCAATCTCTTCCCCAAAAAGAATTCTCCACCACTGGTACTCTTCCAGTTATCCACATCTCTTGCCCAATCAACATCTGTATATGCATAAAGAGAGAAATCATGATCTCTAGGATACCACAGACCATACTCGACCATCCCTGTTAGATATCTAAAAATCCTCTTGATTGCCATGACATGGGATTCTCTAGGATCAGCTTAGAATCTAGCAACAAGACCAATAGCTTGCATAATATCTGGTCTAGTTTGAGTGAGATAATCATCACAGGTCTTAGGTTGTGTTATTAAGAAATAATCTTTTTGTGTTGTGAAAAAATCTTTTCCTTCATAGAAACCCTATTTTCGAGCCTTCCTTAGAATCACTTTTGTGATATTTATGCCAAGTCTGGATTGTGTAAAAGTTAGATTTCTGAGTAAACATTGTGGATCAGATTGCATATTATTATCCAAATCAAGTGCATCACCAATTTTTACCTTTTGTATTCATTAGTTTCTTTCTTCCCTTTTCCAAAATAGTAAAATCATACATCTCAATAGAACATTTGAAGGGAACCAGCCCATAATCTGGAGGTCTAATTTCATTATAGGGCACCCACAACCTGAAATTAGTCCCATGTTACATGGAATTGCAAAGTTTTACCAACCTTGCATACGGGTGGAATTCCTAGTGATAACAGTTTTTGGCACTCCCGGTGGGACTTTGAATTTATTTTCAGTTCAAAAGAACTTATTTCTTTTTGCTATTTTTGGTATGACCAGTAGAATTCCAGCCTTTTAGAGGTTCATTATCAAGTACCTGGCGACTCTAATACTTTGGTTTTTTTAGATCAGATCTTGCAGCCTATGAAAAAATATCAAACAAGGTCAAGTAAAAATTTTGAAAAGAAGCATAACCAGTTATCTCCACCAAAGAGGAGAATAAAAGCAAATAAAGAATCCAATATAGCAGATTTATCAGTTGTTTCAGATTTGCCAAGTACACATCCTAAGTTTGCTTCACACCAAAATCCATTATTTGCAAGTTCATCATCAGAGTTTCTTAGTTCTCCACCAACAAGTCCAAGAGAATAGATTCATGTTTTCTAAGAGGAACCTTTTCTTGAGTTTACTGAAGAAGAACCTATTTTATAAGAATTATTCCAAGCAATTCCAGTCCAAACACCAGCTCAAATTCTACCTACTCCAATGTCTTTAATAGGAGGAGGAGGAGGAGGAGTTGGAGGTGGAGGTGTATTACCACCTCCCGGAGGAGCCAGAGGTGGAGGAGGTGGTGGAGGTGGTGGAAGAAATCCACCACCACCTCAAAATCAGCCTTTTATTTCATTTAATGGAGGTAGCCCTTTGAATCTGAATCAGCATGATGACATATCGATGGCTGCATTGAAAAGTTTACCAAATTTCACAAGAAAAGATGGGACTACACCCATTGAACATATTAGAAATGTGGCTTCTTTGTGTTATGTTCACCACATCACCGAAGAGAACATTGCAATCAGGTTGTTGGCAGCATCACTAAAAGGTAAAGCTCTTCAATGGTTTAGAGGCTTAAGAGTTAATTCAATTAGATCTTGGGATGAATTAGGTGCTGCTTTGAATAGACAATTTCAAGACAAATCTGATCATTTATCATTAGTTGAATAAATGACTACTATTAAGAGGGCTCCACAAGAGCAAATGACATATTTTAATTTTAGATTTTAGAAAACATGGAATAGAATCCCAAAAACAGTGAATCCATCACCAGAGCATGCTTTTTGTATTATTTGAGGGCCTTAAATTCTGATATTGTTGTTATGATACAATCTATGGGAGGGGTAACTTTACTAGCTACTTTTGATATTGCAATAAGAGCATAAAATAGTTTAATACAGGCTGGTAAAATAGCACCTAGGCCTCCAATACCAATTTTCTAAATATACAGCCTTTAATACCAATTTCAACCCCACATATTTCAGCAATACCATCTTTTGGTTATCAAGCAAATGCACAAAATGGTACAGATTCCATTCATACTGAATTTTAAGAGTTCAAAGAAAACCAGCAAAGTATAGAAAAAATACTATAGATTGTGAGCAATGACTTAGTGAGTCTACAAATTCAAACAAATCAGAATAACAGACCTTACCAAGCAACCCCTTATCAAGCAAATAGACCTAGTTATCAGGCAGATTATCAGGGTCAAAAGAGAAATTACAACAATAGGCCAAATCAGCAATATAACCCAAATATTGTTAGTACATCAAAAGAAATAGTGCCTATACAGAACAACATGGTTCAAGACTATGCATGGTGTTATCCCTGTAATCAGCCTCATAATCAGGCCACTTGCCCAAATGGGATAGTCAATCAAGCTTTGATGGTACAGAATAACTATGGTGATGCTAAAAATTCAGCAAGTGATATAAACAATCAGCTGGACATTTAGACTCAGTATGTTAATCCTGATGTATCTTTAATGAATTGGCAGGCTAATGAATTTTGTGGTGTAAATTAGTCGCCAGGTCAAAAGCAATCTTTTACCACTATTGCAGCAAATACAAGATCAAAAAAGAGAGTTGTTGACTTGCAACAACAGTTCAGAACATCAAATCAACAAACTGATACTGGTAAATAACAAGCTGGAAATGTACCACAGCAAGCTGATAAAGAAAAAAATATAGTTTCTACAACTCAGAATGAACAGAATCAAGCTTCTACATCAAAGGATTTGCATATTTTGTCAAGGCAGCCAACTGCAGAAAATAAATAGCCAGCTAAAGACCAACCAGAGGTTGTTGTCCCAAAGGTACAGCAAAAGGTTAGTGGTCCCGCATTAAATATTTTAGATCATATGAAAAAGACAACAGTATGCATGTCTATTTTAAATGATTTACACATTCCAGGACAAAAAGATTTGTTACAAAATGCATTATCTCAGTTTCCTTTGTCAAATGAAGTACAAAAATCCCATCAACTTCAGATTATGATTGCAAATGAGGCTGAAAAAAGAATAGAATAGCCTAAACCAGTAGGCAAACCCCCATCATTTTATGTCACTTTGATTGTAGGTGATTATCTAGTACATAATTGCATGATAGATTCAAGAGCCAACAGTTCAGTTATGCCAAAACAACTAGCTAATAAGTTAGGTCTGAAATATGAACCTATTGTGAGAGGTGTTGTACAAATGGATGGAAATGAAGTGAATACAGTTGGGATGTTCAAAAATTTAGGGCTTACTTTGCATGCATGTCCAAACTTTGTTATATATCAGTACATTTATGTCATTGATCTGCCACCTACCTTTGCCATTTGTTTATCTAGAGATTTTACATCAAGGTTAGGAGGATATTTATCATTTGATTGGACACATTTATTCTTCAGAACAAGATATGGAACCAAGGTGACAATCAAATCTGAACCACTAGCAAAAGATCACCTGGAACCTTACACACCCAGTTCCATAAATGCTAATCTTTCCATTTTTGATCAAGAAGATCTGATTCATGTCCAAGACCCAAATACACCTTTAGAAGGAATTCCAGATATAGTTTTAGATCAATGGGTAGCAGAAAATCATGAAATAGATCCATTTGAGCAAATGGATGAGATAGGCCTTGGTGTGTACATGATTCAAGAGAATAATACAGTTATTCCAAATCTGATTAAAGAAGAAAAACAACAAACTGTAGAATCTGAAAATGATGTTTGGGAACTATATTTTGATGGTTCTAGAAGCAAGGTAGGAGTTGGAGGAGGTGTTGTTTTGGTTTCTCTTACAGGTGAGAAATATTATTCATCTTTCAGATTTGCTTTCAGCTGTTCTAACAACTCAGCTGAATATGAGGCTTTAGTTTGTGGATTACCATGGGCAAGAAAAAGAAAAATCAAGTGTTTAAAAGTTTTTGAAGATAGTGAATTAATGGTTAAATAGGTCAGAAACCTTGCTGCTACAAAAAATGACTTGTTGAAGTTATAAAAACATAGAGTTTGGGACATGATAGAAGAGTTTGATGCATTTAATCTGATATATGTACCTAGAACTAATAACAAGCAAGCTGACAAATTAGCTGCCATAGGAGCTGAGTATGATATTCCTACTGAAATGAAGAATATTCACTCTCCTTTATATGTCAAAGTTGTTGTTAGACCATCAGTTCCAGATAATAATGTCAGTTGGCAAGTGTTTGATAGTGATGAATAGATTGTAAATTTCTTAATGGAAGAGGCTAAATTTTCTGCAAGTAATCAACAAAAATTTGCATAGCAATATGATGATCAAATACTTTAGTTAAGATCAAACAAACTACCCAAGGGCTTAGTGACCTTGGAATCTATCTTTAATACTGATGACCAGGTAAGAAAAGACAAGGTCGGCTTGTCAATAAATCAAGAGCATTATGAACCTAATGAGATCTTTAAAGGAAAGTTGCTCAAGCTGGGAAAGATATGTACAAAACAAGAACAACAAGCATTCATTCAACTTTGTCAAGAGTTTAGTGACATCTTTACATGGGAATATGGAGATCTGAAAGGTTTCAACCCTGAGTTAGCTCAACACACAATAGAACTAGAACCCAAAGCTAAACCTGTCAGACAGAAGCAAAGGCCACTAAATCCTAAACTGGAATTTCTTATGAAGACAGAACTCAATAAAGTTATTGAAGGTAATATCATTTTTCCTATCAAAAATACTTCATGGGTTTCTAACTTGGTTCCTGTCAGAAAAAAGAATGGAGAAATCAGATTATGTGTTGATTTCCATGATTTAAACAAACCATCTTAAAGGATCATTGTCCTTTACTATCTATGGAGCAAATATTGCAAGTTGTTTCTGGATCAGAAAGATTTTCTTTATTGGATGGTTATTTAGGTTATAACCAAATTCTTGTAAAAGAGGAAGATCAATACAAGACAACTTTTACCACAAAATGGGGCACACTAGCACACAGAAAGATGCTATTTGGCTTATCAAATGCAGGTGCAACATTTCAAAGAGCAATGGACATGGCTTTTCAAGGTCTAATTAATAAAATTGTGCTTGTATACTTAGATGATGTGACTATTTTTTCTAAAAAAGTTGAAGATCATTTTCATCATTTAAGACTAATCTTTGAAAGATGTAGAGAATTTGGAGTATCATTAAACCTAAAGAAGAATATTTTCTCTGTTCATGAAGGCAAACTGTTGGGACACATTGTGTCTAAAAATAGAATATCAATTGATCCTGAAAGAATCACTGTAATATTGGCATTACCTCTTCCTGCACACAAGAAAGGCTTACAGAGATTTCTGGGAAGAATTAACTTTGTAAGAAGGTTCATTTCTAACATAGCAGCACTTTTACAACCTCTTACAGTAATTCTGAAGAAGAATATTCCTTTCAGCTGGATCAAAGAAGGAAACCAAAGCTTTGAAGAGATAAAGGAGGCACTTGCTCCTGCTCCTACTCTGATAAATGCAAACTTTGATAAAGACTTCATTTTATATGCATTTGGCAATGTGGATACTATATCAGCTATGCTTTGTCAGCAGAACAATGAAGGAATGGAATAGCTTGTGGCATTTTTCAGCCAAGTGCTGCATGACTATGAGGTAAGATATTCTTTTGTTGAAAAGCATGTATTAGTTGTTATCAGGAGCCTAAAAAAATTCAAACATATGCTTTCAAATAATAGAATTCAGTTAATGGTTGCTCACCCAATAGTGAAAGAATTTGTGCTCAGTAAAGATTTAAATGATAGAGAGCAGGGTGGATAACCAAGGTCATGGAATATGACATACAAATTAAGGTCACCAAGCTGGTCCAAGGCAAAGGACTATGTGAACAACTTGCAGAAAATGAAGGATATAGCAAAGAACTTGAAGGAGAGGTTGAGACAGTGCTTCAAAACAATGAAACTGTCCCAAACTCCCTACATGTTGGGTGCATGATATGATTCATTATCTACACACTAGTGATTGTCCACAAGGCCTAGATGGATCTAAAAGAAGATATTATAGATTACAGGCAATACCTTATGCTATAATTGATGGAATTATATACAAAAGAGACCTTAACAATATTTTGCTGAGATGTGTACAGCCAGATCAAACTCAAAGGATCTAGAAGAATTTCATGATGGACCTGTTGGAGGTCATTTTGTAGCTAGAAAAATAGCTCTAAAAATTATGAGAGCTAGTTACTATTGGCCTAACATGTTCAAAGATGCTCATGAATGGGTAAAGAAATGTCTGAAGTGTTCAGTTTTTGCAGGTAAACAAAGACTAGCAGCAATGCCCTTGCATCCAATTCAAGTGGAACAGCCATTTGGCAAGTGGGGATTGGACTTCATTGCTCCTATTAACCCACCTTTAATCCAAGGACACAAGTGGATTTTGACTGCTACTGATTATTTCACTAAGTGGACTGAAGTAGTTGCTTTGAAAGATGCTAACAAAACATCAGTCCTGAATTTCTATCAAGACCTAGTGTCTAGGTTTGGAACTCCTGACTCAATTATTTTAGATAATGCTTTAGCATTTATTAGATTAAGAATATTTGATTGGTCTGTCAAAAACAACATATTCTTGAATACTTCATCAAATTATTACCCTCAAGGTAATGGACAGGCTGTATCAACTAACAAAAATCTGATTAAGATCATAAAGAAAACAGTTGATGAGAATCAAAGGTCTTGGTATGATAAGTTAAAGTTAGCATTATGGGCTGATAGGATTACACCTAAAAGATCAACATGTAATTCACCCTATGTGCTTACATATGGAAAGGAAGCAAAGTTACCAATAACTGTGGAGTTGCCAACACTTAGCTACATAAAAGAGCTAGAGTTACTTGAAGAACAACCAATGGAAATCAGGCTTGCACAGTTGATTGAACTTGAAGAAATCAGGAAAGCAGCCTTGAAAACATTGGAAGTACACCAAGCCCAAATGTAAAGGACTTTTGATAAAAGGGAAGTACCAAGAGTCTATAAAGAAGGAGATCTAGGTTTCAAGTGGAATGAGTTCAAGAGTAGACCAGGATAGCATACAAATTTTGATGCAATGTGGGATGGACCATATATAATAACAGAATGCAAGAAACATAATGCATTTCATCTTGTTAAGTTAGATGGTGAGGTGTTGCCAATCCTAGTTAATGGGATTCACCTCAAGTTATGCTACTAGTAAGGCAGCCTTATGCTGCAAATAAGTGCTTTTGCACATTTAGTTTCATTTTTGTTGTTTTGTTTCCAAGAAGTGCTTTTGCACATGTTGTTGGTTTTGTTTTAAGCAAATCAGTTTTATTTTCAGTTTTTAGTTAGTTGTTGTTGTTGTGTTTAGTTAGTATGAGTTGCAGAAATTTCTCTAAGTTTAGGGCAGAAATGACTCTATGCCCAATGGAAAGGCTAGGCTACTGGTTCTAAACTGTTTAATAGGCAAACACCCCTGAAAGGTCACCAGAAATGTTACTAATTTTTTGTTCACACTTAAAATTAGTTGGACCTAAGTGTAATTGTTCAGAAGGAACAAAAGAAAACTTCAAAGTTATGCATTCATTGAATAGTTGATGCCTTGACAGAGTAAAGAAGGAATATCCAGTTGTCAGGATAACCCATCAGTCTAATCAAGACTGATGAGTTATCATGACAAGAGAATAAGTTGTCAAGAAATCAAAGTTTCAAGAAATACAGTTGTTCTACACAGTTTGATCTTTTAGGAGTTATAAGTTAGATTGGTTATTCAGTTAATCAGTTTTGAATAAAAGAAAGAAAGATATGTGTATTACACTGTTATTTCATGTCATGTTTTGAACATACATTTAAGTATCTGTTACTTTATCTCATGCATAGATTGAAAAAGGAAATACATATACATCATATGCATAAAAGAAATTAATTGATCATGTTTAAAAGAAGTGTTCAAATGTGTCCCACACAAGCCATGGGACTAACTAGACTAAGCAATTACAGACATGCAAGCTATGCATCTGTTTGATAAAAGGAAAAGAAATAAACACATGATAAATTTAAACATTCATCATTGCCTGATGAATGGAGATTGTTGTGATGACGGCCTTCAAGTCTTTAGCTATTAGTCTTCACTTCAAGTAGCCACCATCAGTTGAACTTGCAAAATTTTGGGGATAGCCTTGTTAGTGCTCCGGATGTTTAAAGTTATCACATGCTTTTATCAAACAGAAACATCTACTTATCATATCATGCATTCAGATAAGAGATCAGATTAGATATATCACACAAATCACGAGGAAACCATGAAGAAGATCAATCAATACTATCAGGTACTTTTTTATGCTAACTTGTTTGTTCACTATACATGTATAGGACAAGTTTTGTTGCTGATTTGAAGACAAATAAACATGTGGATTAAATATGGCTCCCACAAGGGTTTGAGCCCAGCATGTTTCTTTTCATTTTTTTTTAAAAGAGTATCAGAAAAGATAGGATGCATCATTCTAAGCTATATCATGCATCATCTAATCAACTTATAGAAAAGATATGTCATCATGAAATTATTACAGTTGATTGGAGCAAATCAGATTAACATGACTGAGTCAAGATTGATAAAAACAAAATGTAGAAATCAGATTACAGTCCTCCATGCTACAGGGATCATCTGAAGTACAGTATCATTATGAATGCATGTATTTATTTCATCACAGCTAATAAGAGCAACTGATAAAATGCATTCATAGTACAAGGATATGAGACAGGTATTCAGATTAATGTACCTGATAAAGAGAAGAGGAACAGAATAAAACTTCCAAGATGCAAGAACTTGTATATCATTTGAACAAGTATAGGATAAATCATGTGAAGGTATCATCTCATTATGACAAAAGAGTAAGAAGTAAGTGACATGATACAGGTATTCAAATTGTACAGCCATCCTGAAAGAAGGATATTAACTTTGTAAAAGGCAGTCATTAATGCCTCAAAACTTCAAAGCATCAAGATACAGAGAGGTACAAATGAGACATACAGAAGGGCAACATCCAAAGATGAAGCACATGATGCATAAACAAATACCAGAGTATACTTGCAGGGTCATCACTGACATGACAGTCAGGTATAAAGTCAAAAGCAAGAGAAAGTCATGTCTAGAGCAAAGAAGGAGTCCAACATTAAGCACAGTGGAGTGACAAGAATGTCACAGTCCAAATATAACAAAGTGGTTTCCATGCATCTCATCACTATATTGATCAAACAAGCTTTATCTCATATGCCTTGGAGCTACAGTGATATCATGATACAGTCAACAAATGCCAAAGGGAGAGATACGATGCAAGAAAAAAAAGTGCAATCACATTCACTATGAACAATCATGACAGAATGATCAATGAAGTAGCTTTTGCAGGTAGATACAGTTAGAATAGATCATAGTTTCCATATCCATCTACAGGAGTACATCAATGATGAAAGAGAAATAGTAGAAGAACATGATATCCAAAAAGCTATAGTGATAATGTTTGACAGAAGCACAAGGTAAGTAATTTCCATTCTTATATTCCATTGTTTTGGTTGACATGGTCATAATAAGCATTTCCCATGATCAAGGACTGAAGGAGAAGAGAAAAGCATGATATATGTATGCTACTATAACATCCAAATCATGAGATAAGTAGTGAGTATGCACAAGGATATCTACAAGATTATCTAAAGAATGCCACAGATAGCCAAGGACATATAAGAACATGTTATCCATGTTACAATAGGATCCAAATACATAAAGACAGTCAGGAGATGATCCCACAGTCAAACAGTCCATCATCTTATAGTTAGCAGGCAAAAGAAGATACATGATATTATATGCAAATAAGCTGAAGGAGCCATTTGTGCAATAGGAGAACCTTCAGAAAAATATCAAAGTACAGATACAAATGAAGATAAAGAAACAACAACCATACTTTTAAAATATCAAAATCTTGTTATCATATGATACCATAGAGCTACAGTGGAAGGCAGATAGGTAAATATATCATTATCATCTGACTATGACAGTCACAAGTAGGAGGAGAAAGTTTTGTGTGAAGCAAAGTGATCTTTCACTTATTAATACTTTCAAACCCTAGTGCCATCTTGCACCCATAGTCAAGAAGATTTAGATAGAGAAGAAGATGTCATGGCCATGCCAGAACAAGTTTTTTTTTGATAAAATGTATACCCATCTATAAAAGGAGGAAGGTCTTTTCAAGAAAATTCAAACCCTAGTGCCATCTTGCACATACAGTCAAGAAAGAATGAGAAAGTATATATACTACCATAGCCATGCTGGAGAAAGATATTTTCATGTTTAAAATTGAATACCCATCTGGAAACCATGAAAAACCCTTGTTTCTTTTTGTACTTACAGTTAAAAAGAGAACAACAGTGAATATTGCAGGAGAATGGCCATGACAGTGAAGAAGTTTTTGTGCAAAGAAGGTTGAAACCCTAGTTTTAAACTTAGAAACCCTCAACAGTCTACCACATTTTTTGTGTCTAAATATAGATGGAGCACAGTCATGGCAAAATGGAAGCCTTGAAAGTGCAAAAATAGCAAACCCTCATCAAAAAGTTTCAAACCCTCAAGATATTTGCACCTACAGTCAAGTCAAGAATGAAAAGGAGATATATACAGGCATAGTCGACAGGAATATGTCATTTTTTGTTACAAAATGCAATACCCATTTCAACTACAGGCCCTTGTCATTTTTAGGCTGTAAAAAGACAAATGAAGCTACAGAAGAGGAAAAAGGGCAAATGCTTACCTTATTTTGCTGACAGGAGGAGACATATAGCCACGGCCTCACAATAGCATCAAATTTTCAAATGCAGGTTACATTTGCAAGAAGCAAGATACAGATACAAGGATTGTGTTAAAGAATACACAATGTATGGAGATAACCATGAAAGAAGGAGGAGGCCGCAGCCAATGGAGGAAAAGAAGCTACAAATATCAATAAAAGTATTTCATATGAAACTCAAAAACAATATTACCTTCTTCCTTATGATGCAAAGTTCTAAAGTTTTGACCAAAAGAAGCCATGAGATTGAATGAAGACCAGAGATATGATGGAAACATTCAAACCCTAAACCGGTGAAATGCAGTTGCAGAGCAAATGAAGAAGAATACCAAATGAAGAATGAGCAATTTTTAGGGTTATCTCTTTGCTTTTGTTTGAAGGTTCTTCTCTCAAGTGTTTTTTTTTACTTACAAAAGACAAAGTAATTACCTTATCCAAAATGCCCGTGGTCAAGACTTTGGTCTTGAAGATCCCTAAGCTATCATAACATGGAGTGGACGACCAATGTTGTTGGGACTTGATCTTTATTAAGTCAAGAAGGGTCGGTATGATGGGAAAACAAGGCTTCATGCCTTATAAACTATTTAAATTCCTTGTTGGTCGAATAGATAGAATAGTCAAAGATGTTGTATATGATGCTCATGCTAGTCGAGGTTCCTTGTCTTTTTGCAAACATTCAAAGGTAAAGATCCTTCTTGGTTATGCATGGTGGCCAACAAGGTCAAGGGAGTATTGTTTTAGACATGGCATGTATGAGGACAGAACATGGAGTTTCCAAGGTGGCAGACAAGGTAAGCAAGTATAATGGTGCAATTTTGATGCATGGAATCATGGAGATGGAGTCATTGAGTTGTAGGGTTTTTATTGATATTGAAATTGCATATGGAGATATAAGGTGACTTCAAAATACAAATACAAATGTATGTACTAAGGCATCAAAGGGAGTCATAAGGATATTTATGCATATTGTTTTGTGCATGGTGATATTAAGATGCTTAGAACGACTTAAGGTTTTATCTTGCAGAGACAGGATAATGTTCTCCTTAGTGCATGGAGTGATAAGGGTAAAAAAAAATTTGCCTTAATGTGTAAATCATGCAACTAGGGGTTTTTTCTCACATGGAGGTATAAGGAGTTTTTCATTTTCTTCTAAAGTCCTATTTGTGCTCATATCATGCAAATTAGGCAAGTGTAATTGGAGTGATAAGGAGTGATATTTTTTCTTCTAATCATGCATGATTTTACAAAGTTATTAATTGTAAATAAATAATAAAGTAATATTTTCCAAATTACTTTATTATTTTCCACAAAATGTAAAATCAAAATTAGAACAAATTGATTAGTTGAGTTAACTAGGTCACCTAGGAGGTTTTGCATGATTTTTAGGAGTATTTTTAGGGTTCTTGGTCAATTTTTTGGTCAAGCATATGGAGAGGCCCAAATTGGAGCTATTTTTTCTCAATTTGTGGCAGTTTTAGACCCTAATTTTGAGGATTTTGGAGGTTGCTCAGGAGTGATTATTTTTAGAGGCAGTTATCTACAAGTCCATATTTTTGCATGCCTCTTTGAGAGAGAAAACCTATATATTGTAAAGCAAAAGTTTGTTTTTGCTAGTTCTTGATTCTCATTCTGATTCAGACAGATTGGAGAATTCTTGTAGCTCATTTTTATAGTTTTATTGAGAGATCAACAAGTTACATGTTATATTTTTGTCTTCTTTGCAGAGCTTTCCTTTGTTTATTTGAGATCAGTTAAATTACCTTTCCTTTTAGTGCTGATTATTGAAGTGATTTTGATGAAATTTTGTTGTGTTTAATCATTAAACCTTTAAAATTATTGTCTCACTTCCTTGTTTGCAGCATTAAGCATATAATCATCACAAGTCTTAGGTTACGTTATTCAGAAATAGTCTTTTTGTGTTGTGAAAAAATATTTTCCTTCATAGAAATCCTATTTTTAAACCTTCCTTAGAATCACTTTTGTGATATTTATGCCAAGTCTGGATTGTGTGAAAGTTAGATTTCTGAGTAAACATTGTGGATCAGATTGCATATTATTATCCAAATCAGGTGCATCACCAATTTTTACCTTTTGTATTCACTTAGTTTATTTCTTCCCTTTTCCAAAATAGTAAAATCATACATCTCAATAGAACATTTGAAGGGAACCAACCCATAATCTGGAGGTCTAATTTCATTATAGGGCACCCACAACCTGAAATTAGTCCCATGTTACATGGAATTGCAGAGTTTTACCAACCTTGCATACAGGTGCAATTCCTAGTGATAACAAGGATTAAGGTGTCATCAACCTTATAAATCGTATGTAATTTATTATTCCTATTATTGTTTGTAAATCACCCATAAGGGATGAAAGGTTTCAACAACAGTGATCTTGTTTCAGTTGCATGATTATATCTAATACTCAATGCTAATTCGTCCACAACAAGGGGTCGCAGGGGGTTTCCCCCCTGTGAGGGGTTTGGAGGGATCATCCCCTCGGCGGGGGGTTCGGGGGTAGCACCCCCTAAACCTCATTTTATTTATATTTTATCATTGTAAATCTAAACCGTTTGTCATTAAGTCACAGATCTGACAGTTGATATTATGTTGGTTTTCATGCCCTAGAAGGAAACCCCATTTTATAAGAATATTTGTACTACATTTTTGGAGAGTTGAGAGTAACAAGCGCCATTGGATTGAAAATTGAAGAAGAGGAAGTGCATTTATTGTAATCTCATATTTGAAGATAATACAACTTGGAGCCTCTTTTCTTGGAGTTTTTTACCTGAAAGGGTTTTCTCCATGTTACATATTGTGTTATGTGTTCAGTTCTTAACGCATGCTATTTTTGTGTAGAGGGTTTTATTTTTGTTGCAATCTCCATTAATTCTACATTATTTAGAGGACATTAATAAGGTTTGAATCAGTTTTCTGTTGTGTGGTTTGCACCTTCATTTCTAACACTGTCAAACAAGAAACATCATCCTTCCTGCTCTATTTCTTAAGGGTACTCATACCTTCACTTCTCTTCCTTTTTCTCAAGGTGTCATCCTCCTCAATATGCAAGGATCATGAAGTAGAAAGAACCTCCACAGACTCCTCTTCGGCCCAATCAAGGTCCTACTTCTCCTCACCCGTCTCACAATCAGTCGACTTAGTGTAATCCATAATAGGACTTTTTCCTTTCTTCATAGTGCTACCCCTAACCTCCACACTAGGAATTTGGGATTTTATATGCTCCATGATAAGAAGGATCAACCCCTCATACAAAATGGGGAGTTTGGTATTTCTCTTATTTTCCTTAAGGGAGAACTCTATTAAGGACAACAGATAGAAGGGGAAGGAAATATCCAATTTATGCCTGAAATGATTCAAAAGCGTAAAATGGTAGCTAAAGATTGTAGTGAACCTACCTTCCATGAATATATTTTGCATTAGCACCTCATCAGCCTCCACCCAAATTGGATTTATAGACTTACATTCATAACCTCCTGAATGGAACTTAACTAACTAGTTTTTCTCATTCCCTTTAAAGAAAACCTTAAGAGCTTCCTCACTAGCTCTACGATCTTTGAACACTTTTCCCTCCTCTAAAAGACTAGTGATCCGGGCAATAAACTCCTCAATAATCTTTGTTTCAACCCCATACACTTTAACCTTCCTATCCTACCAGCCTTTAACAAACAAATTGGTGACGACCGAGTCTAACCCATGCAACTATTCCATGAAAGAGATGAGCCCTTCATCCTCAACCACCTTCCATAGTTGGGGTTTTTGTGGACCCCATCATACAAATAGGGCTCCACTCTATTCTTTTCACCTCCCATATATGTCTTAGCAATTTTGTCTCTATCTAAATTTTAACACAATTGTTGCAAAATAAAAAACACAACCTAGCAGGTTTTGAATAGGAAGGTCCTCGAATCACCCAAAAAGCGTGTGATATTTTGGGTAGTAATCATGAAATTAACTCTTGTAATAAAAACTAATACCTCATTCTCTTTGGCCTTCATTGGAAATGATGTATTGAGCTTTGCAAGGTAAATCAAAGTACAATTGCCATCATTTAAGAGCATGGGAATCGACCCCCTCATTAGCCATGACGTCTTCCATGCCATTTCCTTCCCAATATATAT
Organism: Cunninghamia lanceolata; assembly: GCA_027924645.1. Lineage (NCBI taxonomy): Eukaryota > Viridiplantae > Streptophyta > Pinopsida > Cupressales > Cupressaceae > Cunninghamia > Cunninghamia lanceolata. The sequence continues at coordinate 1,212,091 of BSBN01000229.1, forward strand.
GAGATATGAAAAAATATTCAAAAGAATTGATCATGGAGATCGAGTCTTTAACTAGCATTTAAATGGTCCAACTAGGACTTTAAACTTCCTTTAGACACTTTATAATGTTTAGGGAGTCCCCTTCAATCCACACTCTCTTATACCCTTTAGTATAGGCTAATTTGATGCTATGGTAGGCCACCGCAGCTTTGGCATAGGGTTAGACTGGATTGTTGCCATGCATACTAAACCACCAAAGAATAATCTCAAGATACTTCCTCTCATTTAACCATGACTTCATGTTAGCCCTATCCCTATAAATATTCACATCAAGTATGTATCTTGCAAAACATGGATATTTCATCTCAAATCTACTAGCCAACGAAGCCTTGAGTTCTACTTGATCATTGTCTTATTATTCCCAATGATTATAATATCATCAACATAAAATAATTATTTAACACTTGATCTCCAACATCCTTGTAATACACAATTATTAGGTTGACTCCTTATAAAACCCAATTATAACACATATGAATCAAACTTTTGATACCACATACATGATGACTACTTTAACCCAACCCATTTAGAGATCTCTTCAATTTACAAACTAGATGCTCTTTACCCCTTACCTTGAATTCTTTAGGCTAGGCCATAAAGATTTCCTCTTCTATATCTCCATGAAATAATGTTGTCTTCACATCCCTCTACTCCACTTTAAAATCAAATTTTGTAGCTATGGATAACATCCTAATTAAATTTAGTTTAGCTATAGAAGAGAAAATTTCACCAAGGTCTATTTCCTCTACTTGGGAATACCCCTTTTCCACCAATCATGCCTTGTACATCTCCAATGTACCATCTACTTTCCAATGGGCTTCCCACCTTCAAGTAGATCAACCAAGTCCTCAATATTATTTTGTTGCAATATATTTGCCTCCTCTTTCATGGTATTTTCCAAGACTTCTCCTTAGAAGAGAGATTTTCTCCTATAGACTTTATTTCCTGATTAGTACAAGTAAGAGAAAAAACACGCTAGAATTTTGGGGGACTATACCTTTTAGGTAACTTATGTTGTCACATATACTTTCTCATAGTTGTCACTAGGGGAGAATTTCATGTTGCATCTGCATCATGCCTTTTTTTAGGGTGAAAAAAGTAGGTTTTCTTAAATTAGGTTAAATTCTATTTCTCCACTAACTAAACATTGGGAAGACAAAAACCAAGCTTGGGATCAAGCTACTGATCACTTGTACATTCCCTAATGCTAATTAGGTCTGATCAGGTGCTTGAACTAAGGTTTTATCAAGTGTCCTTATTCACTAATCAAGTAAACCCTAATTACACCTTGTAATAGAAATCAATTGAATTTAGAGATGAAGAAGACAAAACAATTCACAAAAATGTAGAGAATAAGGTTCAGAGATCATGCACCCGATAACTGAGGGCTAACTGGACTAGGGCACCCGCTCATTAGTCCTATAACTTTCTGTCTATGAAAATCTTATGCATCAGCTATCTGGTGACCTCCAATAGCTCCCATATCTCAAAGAACCTCCCCAGTTGGACTAGGGCACCTGCTCATTAGTCTTGAAAGTGTCAGGATCTAAAATTCTAAAATTCAGTGACGACTATATTCACGATATCTGTCTTTCTGTCGCTCCTTTTCGTTGTATCTTGTAAAACATGATTTGCACCTACAAAAGGAGGAGAAAGATGTTGTGGCTATATAGGATCTTGCCTCAATCAAGCCCTATTTTCAGTATTCCTACCTCAACAATAACTAGAGATAAAGATTTGCAGAAGTGTGTGCAAACCTAACAAAGTGTATGCAGAAATATCAAACCCTATATGTCTCAATCAAGGGAAGATCAATAACTTGCTTCAATTCAATAAACACATACAACTTCACCTCAAAGAGATGAAAACAAATGAAGACTTACATGAACAAGAAGGCGAATCAGCAATGTCCGCGGAGGATCTACAAGCTCGATGTTGGAGGCTTCAATCCTTTTCCTAATCATGCAAAAGGTGTACAAACCCTAGGAAGTGCAGGATAGTCTAAAGATCTTGGTTCCTAATCTCCATCCATTATCTCCATGATAGCAAATTCAAATAACTTTCAAGAGCTTCAACAAGTCACTGATCTTCAATGACAATTTCAGCAAAGTTTTGGCATCAAGCTTGCATAAAGATTGTGTGTGACAAAATAATTTTCAATTGTCTTTTTATATCTAACCTTAGGAAATTCAAATTTCAAAATAACATCTCAATATCGCGTGAAAAAAAAAATTGAAAACAGAATCCCGAGGTGTACGGTGGGAGCCAACACGCCGCTAAGATTTAAAATCCTAAAAAATGGGACAGGACTAGGGTGTGGGCGCCCGAGTCCAATCCCCCATTTTCTAACCAAATCTGCATCTAGGGGGTTCCAAGGACCCATAATCCAAATTCCCTTTTCGAGTTCCATCAATAGTTATCTCAGAAAATGAATATTTTGCAACTAGACACAAGCCAATCAGGGTTTCAGGAAGGCCAAAAACAAAGAGGTTAAGAGGACACCAAAGGCAAGGAGATAAACTGAGGGAAGTTGTACCATTCCATACAGGAGAACAATTTCTGATGTAACACCTTTCTTCAAAGTTTGTGCTAGATGCGCTTGCCTTCTCTTCATACAAACTATCATGTCCACTTAGTTGTTCATTTATAGAAGCATCCTATTGCTCTAATTTGTATTCAAAATGCATATTATCGCTCTCTTTTTTATTTAACTACTTTGACCTCTTCTCCCTAGATAAAACTATAAGTTCCCTAAATATGAAACCCCTTAACTAGAGAACCTTATGGGTTAATAGATTCCAAAGCTTTTAGCTTTTCACATTCTCACCATATCCAATGAAAATACACTTTATAGCCTTGAATTCCAACTTAGATCATTTCTTCTTATAAACATGTATAAAATCATAAAAACCAAATACTCTCAAAAGTATTACAATAGGCTTCTTACTAAAAGAACCTAAAAGATGAAGTTATTTTTGGATTATGGCTTTTAATACTTAAGTTTAAGGTTATTTAATGGTGTGATTGTGTGTGTAAAATAATGCAAATTAATGGCACCTAAGGCTATCTCTAACTAGCCTAACACTAATTGAAAATCACTACAATTGGGAATAATAATAGAATAGAAAACTAAATGGAAACATATGACAAACTAGAAATACAAGCTCACAAACTAGACTACGGAAGAGGAGGGAAAATGTAATCACCATATCTAGAATTAGGACCTCTCAAGGAGTTGGGAAACCAAATTGTCATTTTTTTTAGTTCAGGACATCTATGTAAGAAGTTTCACCCAAGATAACAACCTAGTCTTGGGTCAACAACCTAATCCTATACCTCATAAACTTCTAAAAATTTTGAGCAATGCTTGGAAACAACCTCCTAAGAAAATGTCTATATAGAAAAATGTAAAGAATAAGACCAAAAGGTGGAATAAAATAGTAAAATAAGTGTATATTGAGCTAAATTGTATTGTAAATGAGATGAAAACATGCAAAAAAAGATATAGCTAATATTTTGACAAATTCACACTAGAAACAAGCAGTATATGCTATCGAGAACTTACAAGCCAAATTTTGTTAGAAATTGAGGCTAGGACAAGGTCATTAAGGATCCAAATGGCTTACAAGATAGCCTAATTCTACACTAATGGCATACTATATGGCCTAGCCTAGTACCTTATAATAACACCAAATTTTACAAAGAGTTTCTTCTCATGATTCATAACAACTTTTCCTTCTAGGACTCTTTAGGATTCTATATAGTTTCTTTCGCATCTTACCTACAAGTCAAAAAATTATAAAGGAGACCTTGTAAAATAGAATGGTTAAAGGGGAGTTTGCCTTAGTCAACCCCCTTGTGGGAATTTAAGCATGGATCCACTTAACATAAAACACTAAAATAAATTGTATACTTATAAATGAAATTAAATCTAAGTACAAATAGAAGATTATGCAGCAAAAGGTAAATGGAAAAAAGGTAAAGACACAACAAATGCTAGGTTGGGAGAGAGGGAAATCTATGCAAATGGAAATACTAAACTAAAATATTGAATGGGTGAAAAGATGTCTGAATCAAGGTGATAAGAACATTATACTAAGAAAAAATAGCATGAGTTGGCAAGGGTTTTGGAAGAAAAGACTAAGAATAGCTTTTTAAGGGGGGTGACCAAAAAGGGCAACAAAAAGACAACAAAAGGTAACAAGTATGAACCACGAGTGGATGGGATTGATGTAAAGGGAGGAGAATAGGGATTTGAAATTTTTTTAAGGAAAAAAAAGATAGAAATGAAGGTACAACCTAACAAAAGACTCCATATGGCTCAAAAGGAACAATGTGGGGATGGAGGATGAAAAGACAAAGGAGTGATAATAAAAACCACATATTTGAGACACTAATGAAAGGGACTGATGTAATAGGGATGTGATATGGATTTGACAAATGGTTTAGGAATTAAAAGATGAAAATGAAGGTAAAACCTAAAGGACTCTGTAGACACCTAAAATTGTCTCATTCCCAGATCAGGCATTCATCTACCATACTTCACTTTAATTAAATAATTCTTAATTATTTAATTAAGTTCATCTATCGATATCCATCTTATTCCTCCATATTTAATTAAATAATTCTGATTATTTAATTAAATCAATTTTTCTTCTCACTTTAATTAAATAAATAATTTAAATTTATTTAATTAAAGTTAAAATTCCATTTCCTTCAAAATAAATAAAATTCAATATTTTATTTATTTATCCATGTGCATGAAATTAAATAATTTATTTATTTAATTTCTTATTATTCCCTCTCCTCCATAATTCACTCTCAATCAATTTAGATAAATAATCAATCAAATTAGTTAACTAAATCAATCAAATCAGTTAACAGGTTAGTCAATCTAGTTAATTAATCAATCAATTTAGTTAACAAGTCAATCAATTTAGTTAACTAAGTAATCAACTCAGTCAACTCTCCAATCAAATCTATTAACTCCCCTGATGCATGAGAGGACAAGGACACTTGTCACTCTCTCATTTTCTCACATCCTCTCAACCAATTCTAGCCATCTCTCTAATCATCCTCCACCATTGATCCGCATTTCAACAAGTCTATAAATTAAACCTCATTCTCTATTTCTGGATCTAGCATCTTCATACAACATCACCCTGCTGAAATCATTCTAGATCTTATCATCCTCATACTACAAGGTTATGCTGACAAATTGAGCAATCCACATACTTAAAAAGCAAAGAGCAATTGATTGGAGTTGGGTGCACTTCAATAAGCTCAATTAGTGAAGTTAGATTTGTTAATGCAAAGGGAGGTAAATAGTATTTGATTTCAATTTATTTTGTTTATGTTTGCATCTCAGATTTTACCTATCACAGACTTAATATGGGTCAAAATAAATGAGAGGATTGGGGATACAAAAGATAACAAAATGAAAATGGGGATAAAGGGAAATGCATGGGAACTAATAGGGGATGTTAGGAATGGTTTACAAAGATTAGAGGGAAAATGGAGTAGATGTTTTGGTTAAATCATTTATGAAAACATACTCAAGCTAATGTAAAAACCACAAAAATTAATACTAAAACAAAGAGATCAACTACAACTTTTGGTGTAGAGATCCTAGAAAATTCTATCAACTATAATTTGAAAGATAATTCATTATAAAAATATAGTAAACACTAACATGGGCTTGCTCATTTAGAAAATATTTCTCAACCAATACTCACAAGTGAACACTTAATATTTGTTATGTAAAAATTAGGGAAATAAATCTCGTTTTATGGAATTTGTGGAGGGCTTTAGGGGAGGGAAAATAGGTTACCCTAAGAAAAATCAATAAATTCCCATGCTATCAAAAATTGAAGTATATTGGAGAAAAAGTCCACACCAACTAGTAAACACCTTACATCAATGATTAGTTCTTGAGCTTGAGGATGTTCAATTTTCTATTAAAATCAAGGGTAAAGGGGGTCATCTAAAGGTGATGGTTATGGATTGAGATCATCTTTGAGAAATATGATTTAAAATCCAAAAAGAGGTGATTTTTCACTAGATTTAGGAAATAGGACCTAATTAGTTGATTTGGCAAGAGGTCAAAATGTGGTTATAAGGACTAAGTAAGGGGGACATGAAAAGGGGAAATACCTAGGTGAAGAGAAATAAAAGGAGGAAAATAATAAATAAGAAAAAAAACACATAGGATAAGAGTTTGGATGAGTAGGGGGGACTAGGAATAGGCAAAGGAAGACAACAACAAGGGTCAAAGGCACAAAAACACACACAAGAAAGGGAATTAGAGAGTATGAAATTTTTAATCTTACATTTTCCCCCACTTTAGTAGGCTTAAAATTTCTATAGGAGGAAGCCTAATAAGTTATAATATAGTAAATAAAATGAGATATAAAGTATGCATTATACCAAAAGAAGAGATACCAATCTTAGACTTGTCTTGATTCTTCATTCTTATGTATGTACCTATTCCTACAAAGCATCCACAAAAGTAGTTATTATATGCTAACAAAAGCAAACAAGGATATAACATATATAATGAGAATGGAAATGTAAACATGCATAGAAAACACACAAACATACACAAAAGGATAACCAATATGCACATACATACATCTCAATAAAAACATGCTAGAGAATTCTAGAAGAAATGTTAAAAGTAACCCATATAAATTAACCATACTATTCTGGAGAAGCGATATATGAAGATACACTCCATGGAAGAACTAGGATAAGTGTTTAACTTAATCTAAAGGCTTGGTTTCAAGGGGTCAGTGCACCATGTAGGACCAAGCAACATGGAAATATTTATAGGTAGCAATGCAAGTGTACAATGAGGGTGATCATTGTAAGAAAATATCCATGATTGAAGGGTTGGATACCTATCTATCTAAAGGCTTGGCCTGAAGTTGTTTGTGCTATGGGGGTAAAAAAGGATTAAAATTATTGAAAGAAAATAAAGAAAAATGAAGACTTACACCAAATAGATAATACCTTAACTACTAGAGCAAAGCTTATCAACTCATGATACAATAAACAATGAAATGAACATACATGCAACAAGCAATAATGAACAAAGAAAAGTCAAGAATCTTATAAGATAATCACTTACTTCTTATTTAAGTTCATATACTATTATAAAGATAGATGCATATTCATTCAAAAACATACTAGAGGCTCCCCAATGTAGGAAAAAAGAGGAATTGGACTTCATCTATACATTAAGCTCAAAATCTCAGTTGTAGAAGAATGATCTGAGAATTGACTTAACATATTACGCTCAAAAGCTCAACTACGTAAATATCCTTTCGAAATTACAAGGTGTCATTTTAGTGTTTTTCTTCAAATCAACTACGTGTCATCTTTTTGAATAGGTACGTAGGCCACTAGTGATCCCAAAATAGTGTGTCCCACTTTTTGACCTAAGTGGGACACTCAAATCAACATTTTTCAACATTTTTCACTTTGTGTCAATTATAGGGAACAAATGGTCAAGAATTTAAGGATGATGTAAAATAATGGGTTGTAGAATTTTCTATGTAGATTCAAGCTATAATTTTTTGAAAAAAATTAAAGGATCATTTCTATCATTTTTTTTATTTTTCATCATTTTTTATTTTTTCTATTATTTTTTATTGAGTGAAATTATTCCATAACACATAACTTTTACTAAAAATTTATTAAAAAAAAATCCATGATCTATTGGACCATGAACTCCACTTTCTAGTGCATGGATTTTTTGGTAATTTTTTATTAAATATTATATTTATTACTAATTTTTGAATTAGTACTAACAAAAATTTTAGACCTATGTCTTAATATATATATCAAATTTATTTTTTTCTTTTTTCAATAAAACAAGGACATTTATGTGGAGTGTAATACATTTTTTTGAGATTTTTCTAATAATGTTTGTTATTTTTCCTAGTGTCTTGAATGGATGTCATTTTTTTTTTGTAATGGACCTACATTCATTATAAAAAATTTAAAATATAATATACATATTATAATTTTTAGAAAGATAATACTAAGGGCTATATACTTACAAAATGGCATTTCCAAATGATTACGTTTGATCCCCCAAAAGGTGAAGCAAAATTACTTTTTTGTCAAATTTTAGATAGGTGTAGAGGATACTTTGTCTAGGGTTTGATTTAAGTTTGGAGGGTTCTATCCAAGGGGGTTTTATAAGAGGGTTTAATCTAACCCCGTTTAGTAGAATCCTCTTGGATGGAACCCTTGTAGGATTAAATCATTAATTCTTCTTAAAAATATTTTGTTTCAAGTAAAAATTAGGATGTCCCACAAGTGGGAGACACTATTGTGGGTTCATGCTCCTGCTAGTATTTAAAAGCTATGATACCTAACCCATAACAGTTTTCCCTCCCAAATACATTTGAAATTTGAAAATAATGGAGAGAAGATGCCTTTACAAATTTAGTGCCTTAATTAATCTTATCAATGGCCAAAGTAGTTTCCAACTTTTTGGTATCTATTATGTGAATTCTTCCACCTAATAATGCACTTCAATAGTCTTGGTAAGTGAAACTTATTGTCTAGACACTATTTAGTTGGTAGCCATGAAAGTTTTGCCTCATGTCTTTGATAAATTTGAATTATGTCACCTAACTGATCCATCATCTACTACTCTAGTGTTATAAAATTCCTTAGGATGACATGAGGAAGCTACATATGCTAAAGCTATGTTGTTAGGATGCATGGTGAGCCATTTCTATGCTTCATTGGTTGTCTATCTTGCAAGCTATTAGATGAGTTCAATATTTGCAAATCAGATGGTCCATGTTGTTTTTGGAAGTTTGTCAATTGTTTTTCTGAGAATCCCTAACAGCATACCACATGGCCTCAATTAATTTATAACTTAACCATCAAAAGAAGTGGGGTACACCAATACTCATGTTGAGCATCTTTTTAACTTTATTAAAATACCCACATTGCCAAGTATCACAATGCCAAGGATTCCTATAAAAATATTTTTTTATTTCCTTTTGAAATTGACTTGAGCCATTGTATGAGATCTAACATGGAATATTGGATGACACACACACAATAGGACTTAATAGTTTATCAAAACTACATCAAAATTGTAAAATACCAAAACTAGATCAAAGCAAGGAGGTCTATGGATGCCATGGGGCATTCTTATTCCTTGAACATTAAGGTAAGATGAATCCACCACCTATAGTGAAGGATTCACTATAGTCTTGGTGACTCTCAAGGGTTCTTTCACTTGAAAAAGAAAAGGAACCCAAATGTGTATCCATTGGGTTTAGAGTTTGCTAATCAAAAATAAAAACTTCAAAATTTTCAAAACACATAAAAGATACCTACCCTCTCAAAGATTGGTCAAAGAATACGTGAGCTTCCCCCATTCTTCATCCTAGGGTAGGGATACCTTTATCAACAATCTATGTATATACTCCTACTCTAGTGCATTCTCACATGATATCTACTAAACCTTAGAGTTGGTATCTTGCACAAGTGTCCCCAATTGAGTAGTTCAATTGATTGCTACCAACATTTCCTTTATCATTGATGTGGGGGACAACCCATTGATCTTGGATTCTTCTATGTCTTTATTCCTTATCTTCTCTTTGAACACACCTAGGTTGAGTACTTTATCATCTAAATTTATGAGAGAAGGGAGGACATGCTTGATGAGGATGTGCATGTGGGCCTAGATGCCAACAATTGACCACCCCACAACTCTTAATTGTGCCTTGCACTCCTACAACATTATATCCTTATGCAATACATCACTTATTTGATGGGCAATTGAGGATCTATTCATTATCCCCTTACAAACCGACTTCATTGTGTCTATTCTAGATAACTACAAGATTATGGTGTGAGCACCATTTAGGATAGGCACGAGAGTTGTCTCTAGAGAATAAATATCCTTTTACACTAGAGAGTGGATGTCCTGAGCATACTCGATAAACTTTAGAGTTGGTGTAAAACTATTGGCACATTGTTTAGTTCTTTTCTAGTATGTCTAGTGTAAAGTACAAGTAAGCTCCATTAAAGCAATGGATATCTTCAATTCCTTAATTTTGGCCTAAATTTGTTGCATTTCTTGCTTTTCCATGTCTATCATTTGCTCCAAGTCATCACTTTTCTCCATGAGGCCTTTGATGGTCTTGTTGACTTGTTTCAAACTTCCCCGACTTCAAACAATCATGTTGTGTCTTAAAGGGAACTAAGGGGGGTTTAGCTATGTTCAAAGCCATATTTTTGTTTAATAGGTTTGGAAGAGTTTCAAAATGTCCCTATAATGCAATAATACCCCTTTATTATGACATGAAGACTTTCATAAATTCACACCTTTTAAGTGTTAGAGGTTAAACTTACAAAAGTCTTAAAACTCTCAAAAAAGGGCTTGTGCTTTGTATTTGGAGGGATTTGTATTCAAAAGGAAGTCTAAGTATTGGTTTCTATGGTTTTAGGTCTTTGGGTTTAGGGAAATACGAGTGAAGTTTTCCTCAAACTTGCAGGTTTCACCTTCCTGAGAAAAAGAGCAAAATAAGAGGTTTTAAGTTCATAAACTCTTTGAGGATGATAGAGAAGCAATGAAGATTGAAAAAACCAATATATGTTGCATGTTTTTTTTCCCTTTCAAGGATTGAATATTAGTTAAGATGCATGTATAGATCATCCCAAGTTATTTGAGTTTTGTATTTAAAAGAAAAATATATCCAACATGGATAGGGCTAGATGGATAATGTATAGGAGTAGTGTGGATAGCTTGTTCATGGATAGCTGTGGGATTATGGATAGGTAGGGTGATATCTATTGACCATGGAATGCATAAAGTAAGCTTAGAGGATCATCATGGTTCTCTTGATCATAGATAGGATCTCGATCATAAATGGGATCTTGATCATAGATAGGATTAAGTGTGCTATGGATGGGATCAATTTGCTCATGTATAGGATCTTCATCAAAGATAATATCTTGATCATAGAAAAATAGGTTATCGATGGGTTGGATGGAGGTGTTTTGATCTTGATTTAGATAAAGGGTTGATGTTTCTAAATGCTTTAGAATATACTCTTGACATAGCTCTTGATTTTCTTAAATGGAAGTGGAAGTGGGAGACTCTTGAATAGGCTTGATAGGCTATGGATGGTCAACAACATGAAGGTACAATGGATCTAGACTTGGACTCCTGACGTGGGACTCTTCAATAGGCTTGATAGATTGTGGACTATGTGATGTAAGTGGAGGACTAGACATGTTGTTTGAAGGCTCTTTGATAGGCTCTTGGATAGGTGTTTGATGACATGGAGATGGTTGATTCCTTGCTAATAGCCATTGGATCACATCCTTCATAAGTGTATGGGTGGATGAACAATATAATGGATGGATAATAATGGTGGATGGTGTGGTAGGTTTAGGATTAGGATTAGGTGGAGGGGTAATGTGATTTGATGGATTAGGATTATATGGTTTTATCAAGGGTAGCTCAAGTAATTGCGCTTGGACCAATTATTGTAGGGTTACCTCCCAAGGCTCCATTTGTAGAAGATTGGAGGAACATGGGGACGAAGGGAATGAAGGGCTTGATGGATTAGAAGGTTGAGGGACCAATGGACTATGATAGGGACTACATATTAGTGTTGGGACAAGACTAGTAGGCTCTTGGATCAATATTTGATTGGATGATGATGTAGGGTACCCATAGGATGCATAAGCTAGAGTAGTGTTCCCCTTGTCAAAGGTATCATAAGGACTTAAGGACACTTGATTTTGGTGCAAAGGATAACTTGGACATGTGTGTTCATGTTGTGATAGCCTTGTGAATGAATTTGATGATGAGGTGGAATGTTAATATAAGGAGTTGGATGATCTTGGGGTGGATGTTGTTGGGTATCAATGGGATAGGTTGATGTGGAATTGACGTGATATGAGGGTAGGCTAGGTTGGTATGGATGTTCTTGAGGTAGGGATTGATATAGATATTGGATGACATTGGAAGAAGTGGTATAGTTTGAAGTAGGAGTAACATGATGTGTGCTTGGATTAGATTGGTATGACGTTGAGGGGGATGACACATAGGATTGAGTGGGAATTTGTTCATATTGTGTTTGTGTTGGTTGAATTTGGGATTGGTAGGTGGCTATGAATTGTTGGACTTGGGCTAGGAGTTGTTGTATTTGAGATGATCGGTGTTGTTGAAGTGGTTGGATGATGGTTTGTAGTCTTTGTATGGTTTGTGGTCTAGGGGTTGTGGCATTTGGTGAAGTGTTTGGATGATGCCTTGTAGTTGTGGTACTATCATCTTGTTCTCTAGTGTTGGCATGGAGTTACAAATGTGTTGAAGTCTTCATATTTCGGCTTGTTCCTCAAGATATGCCTCATAATCTACAAGGTTCTCATGATCATTGGTGCTAGAAGAAAAGCCTCCTTGAAGTATGACTTTTAGTTTTGGGTTTGACCTAGGTTTGTTGATTATCAAGACCATTTTGATGAGGATTTGTGATTATGTGATTTTTTCTCAAGGCAATATTTTGATAGTATTTTGGTTTAATTTCTTGGCAAGAGAACAAAACATAGTAAACAAGATGGCTAAGGACAACAATAAGTGTATATTCAAGGCTCACAAAAAGCTCAAATTTCCACAGGTATAACACAATTAAAGACAAATCAAGCACTTTTATACCTAAGGACAAGATTCACTATGATAAATCAGCCCACAACTTGGAATCTCCGTCGACTCAAGTGTTATCACACCTAGTGTGGGTGTGTACACTGTTTTGTCTTTGCAAGAGAGGACAGATAGGTACCTCTAGGACTGGAAGGATGACCCAATCACCCTTTCCTTGAAAAGCTACAAGTAGCTTATGCTAAGCTGGGGATTTATGTCTCATCTCAATGGAGCCTTATGGTGAGTATCTTGGGGGCATCGTACCCTTGCACTAAAAATTATCGCAATGTTTAAAGGTAGATCGGGTAGTCACTAGATATGAGGTTTTTAGTTACTTTTTGGGGGACCAACACCTTGCGAGCATCCGACAAGCCACTAAAAGCTTTAACCAACGTTATTAGGAGTGTAATATACCTAACACAAAAGTGTTGGTACACCTCCTTTCAAATTGGCACAGTATGGCAAAGGCTAACTCTAGTTAGGACTTGGATTTCACCTTGACCAATTTGTATAGCGGTCCAAAGGAAAATCTGCTTAGGGTCATCCCTATTGGATGAAACGCAATCCAAAAGTAGGCCCTTCTAAAAGATAAGCAAAAATCAAAAGAGATGGGTCTAGTTTTTGGTCACCCAAGTTTTTACACAAGGGACGAGCATATATCTATCACCTCACAAGAACGAAAAACACTTTTTCATTTACCCTTTAGATTGAGCTAAGTGCAACTATGCTAATCACACAAGATGCAATACAAGATAATCGTTAATTCCTTTAAGCAAATTGAAGTGTTTCTAAGACTTAGTATGAAAAAGATTTGATATCTTCGACAATCGTCCTACAAAAGTATGTTAGAAACCTTCTTTGACTTGTGATAAGATGCTACAACAAGTGATATTAGTTCCAAAGAAATCAACAAGATGTCAGAAATCAAGTCAAAACCCTAACAATAAATCAGAAACCCTAGAAAACCAAAGTGAAATATGGAAAATTTGTGATAATTATGATTATATATAGCAGATTGGATGTAATGATCATATTCTACATGAAATTATATGCAATTTCAAAAAACAATTCATGAAAATTGAATAAATTTTGCACAAGTTATGATCGTTTGAAGTTTGCAAAGAAGGGTTGACTTTGACTGAGTGTAGCTCACAAATTTGTTAAAATTACATAAAAAATTCCTTCACCATAGTTAAATTGGGGGAGTCAACTTTCCAACACAACTAGTTTCATGAAAATCTGACTTCATATGAGAAAGTTATGTCAAAAAGAAAAAAAAATACCCTTTTAGGGCTTGAGGAGGAACAAGGCAGATCTGAGGACTAGTTAACCACTAGCGGTTAGTGTGCAAAGTGGTCACATTGGTAATTTAGCAAATTGGCGGTTAATGTTGGTGGCTAAGTTTTTTGTTTTATTTTTATTTTCTAATTTTAAAAGTTTAAAATTTAAAACTTAAAACAATTTAAAAGTTTAAAATTAAACTTTAAACTTTAAAGTTTAAGTTTGAAAACAAAAAAAATAAAAAGCGCAGCCCCCATTTTTAAGTTTAAAGTTTTTTTTTTTTTAAAAAAAAAAACAAAGTGCTGCCACAAAGCGCTGCGCACGTATGGCTTGTGTGCAGGTACGGCCTGCGTGCAAGTATGGCTTGCGCAGCCTTTGAAAACCCTTTTGTTTGCTTTGTCTTTTTTTTTTTTTCTTTTGCTTTTTTATTTTTTATTTTTATTTTTTTTTGCTTTTGAAAACAATTTAAAAAAAATATATATGTTTTTACTGTACCTTATAGTATGCCTCAGGGAACGTGCCTGGGGCAAAAAAAAATTGCCTAACTTTTACCTACACCTAAACAAGCCAAATTATATGTTTTTCTTCACCTACCGACCCTTTCGGACGCAACCGTGACCTCTGTTTTTGCCTAGCAAGCTTCCTTTAAAAATTCATCTTTGGAATATCTCCTAAAAAAGTGTTAAATACCTGTGAAATCACTAAAAATTCCACAAATTTGATATTAGATCAGGACCAAGGGGTCCCACCGGGTGTGCCAGAATGTGTATAGGTAAAATTGAGATTGAATAAGATCAAAACAATGATAACAACTCAATCCTATAATATCAAAAGATTAATCTAAACGTTAACAATATTAATAAATATACAATTAAACAATCGAAAGTTATCACCTAGATTGTATTGATCTCTTGGATTTATGTGGATTGCTCAATACATCGCGTACCCATGGTTGCAACAAGCAGATGTAGATAAGTGCTCAAAGATATGATATGTGCTCAGTGATACGATATAATGCTCAATGTGTTATAGGGATGCCTGAAAATAAATGATCGAAGAGAATTTAATGATCGAAGAGGATTTGTGAAGAAGTGAAGGGAGTATATATAGGTTTCAGGGTAGAATCTATCAATGGTTGAGATAAATCAATGAAATGGATGATCAAGATGAGTTGAGAAGACATGATGAACGTGCAAACGACACGTGTCATATTTAAAGAATATTTTAAAGTTATTTTATTGAGTTAACTGCTTGCTACGATAAAGATAAGATTGATTTCATAAAATTAGAATATTTTTTCTAATTTATGAGTTGATGATAAAAACAATAAGATTAAATCCAATTAAACTCAACTTTAGATTTGCTTTTTGAAATTCTAAAAATAAGACTAATTGTGCACATAGAGGAAAATGATACTTTTAGAAGATTTTGAAAGATAATCAAGAATTAAATAAATAAATTTATTTAATTGATTGTGCATGAAAGAATGAGATTATTTTTGGAAGATAATTGAAGATATTTTGAAATTAAATAAATAAATTTATTTAATTAATTGTGCATGATAGATGAAAAGTTAAGATATAAATAAAATATTTATTTTATTTATTTTTAGAAGATAATTATCAACTTAAATAAATTTGAATAATTTATTTAAATTTGGAGGAATATTTAGATAATTAAATAATAAAAAATTATTTAATTGTGGATAAGAAGAAAATAGGTGATGAATTAATTAAATAATTGTTTTATTTAATTAATGTGGATTTGAGGAATTGAAAGAGGATAATGATTTAATTAAATAATTAAAATTATTTAATCTAGAGGAATTAAATGGATTTTATTGAAATTAATTAAATAAATAGGATTTATCTAATTAATGTTGGACTCAGGTGATTTAGAGGACATTGATGAAATTAATTAAATATTTAGATTATTTAATTAACATTGGATGCAAGTGATTTGATAGAATTTGATGTATGCAAGGTGATGTAATGCAATGGGTCATTTCTAGGTGTCTACATTGGTAGCAAGATGTGTTATGTCAGCAAAGTGTGCTCAGTTCGAACCTTTCTTAGACTTATATCGACAAAGTTCTTATGTTGCGAACTTGTTTTTAAAGTTTGGCTTTTTGTCGATTTACCGACAAAGCAGAAGGAGGCATAAAGCAAATGTTTGAAGTGTCAATAAAACAACACTATCGGGAAAGTTTTGATTTCCCAAACTAGTTCGCAAGTTCGCCGATTTACCGACTAACCGACTATGGCTAATGAAGGCAAGTTAAAATGTGTTTTGAAGAAGCAAAGTGTTTTTAAGCAGTTGTCAGGAAAATACATCAAAGGCTAACTAGTTTGAAAGTTAGCATTTTATCTAATTCACCGACTAGGCGATATATGGCTAAGTATGAACAGTGTGGAGCAAGTAAAGTTGTTCAAGATTTAAGAAAATAGCTAATAAAGAGAAGGACTTGATAAAATAGACAAGTTCGAGAGTTTCTACTTTCGTCAATAAAGTCGATAGTTTGAGCCAACAAGAATTTGCCGATAAAGTGCACGCGAAAAGCCAAATTTTTGAAAAAGCTATATATGTCGATAATGCATAAGATGAAGATAAAGCAAGTTCTGATAGTTGAGAATTTGTCGATAGAGTGTCTATGGTGGAGTTAGTTAGAAAAAGGGAGAAGTAGCCGATACAAAAGACAAAGTTTTGAAAAGTATATTTTTGCCGATAGAGAAAGGAAACTGTCTTAGTTTGGAAATGTGTGTTTTCGCTGACAAAAGGAAATTGATGCCTAGTTTTGGAAAATTAACATTTGTTGATAAAAGGAAGATAAAGGTAATTTGGGAGACTAAGGACAAGGTTTTAGAAAGATAACATTGGCTAATAAGAACGACACAGGCCTGAGTTTGTAATAGTGCATTTTGCCTAAGCGACAGATTGAGTCAGGAAACATAATGGATTCTAGGTTGATTTGGTGGACATTTATTTCAGATAATATTGTTACATTTCTAAGCTCTAGGTTTGAATTAGTTGTGCAATAGTTAAATTGGTTGCAGTTTGTTATGAAACGATTTAAAACTATTGATATTCAATTTTTGAGTGGCTGCTAGCAGTTCAATTGTTGAGGTGGATGTATTTTTATACACATTGAATCTGTTGTGAATGGGCTAACTGTTGGATCAAATATCTTTTGTTCACAGGTATAGAGAGCAGTCTTTTGCATGAACATTCAGATGTTCATCGATAGAGTGTGTTGAAGGAGGGAGACTTTGTAAGAGAGTAGAGAATACTGAGAGCATAAAGGAAGGAGAGGGTTGTGTTAATGAAAACAGAGAGAGAGAGAGAGAGAGAGCTAACAAGGTCCATTTTAGGTTAAGAAAGAACCATTGATGCATATAAGAAATTGTAAAAATTTAGGGGTTGTAGCCACTTTGTTCTAGATTGGGGTTGAAGCCTAATTGTGTTGAGTTGGAGCTCATTTTAGGTGTGTGATGTACCTGTAGGTGGTAGCCTCAAAACATTATCTTGGATGTTGATGTACCTGTAGGTTGGTGCCTGCAAAACATATGTAATCAAAGCTTATTGTGAGGTTAGATTTGAGTAGTAGCCTCAAGCAACATTCTCACTATGGTTTTCCTATTCTGGGTTTTCCACGTAAATCTGGTGTTTTCTTGTGTGTGTGGTTTTTATATGCGCCTCTCATTTTTTATTATTAATTGCTCTTAAAAGTTTTAACATACATTGATTCATCCCCTCTAACTATTTTAGTGTTATTTCAACAATTGGTATTAGAGCCTAGGTTCCTTGAAGAAAGTTTAACCACTTAAGTAAGATCCAATCTCAAGAACACTATGGCAGGACATGAGGGTTCTTCAAATAAGGCACCATTATTTCATGGATCTAATTATGCTTTGTGGAGCATCAGAATGGAGGCTTACTTGACCTCTCTTGGATATGATATTTGGGAATCTATTTTAGATGGTTACACACCACCAACATCTACTCCCACTGCTGCTAAGAAGAAAGATTGTGAAAACAATGCCAAAGCAAAGAATGCTCCTACAAAAGATTGTTGTGAAGACTCTGATGAGGAAGAAGAGGGTGAAGTTGATTTGGAAGGTCAATTGATTTCTGCTCTAGATGATCTAAGGTATGAAAGAAAACAAAATGAAAAATACTTGAGTTAAAAATTGAAGAATCTGATAAACTTGTTGTAGATCTAAAATTGTAGTTAGAAGAATCTAAAAGAATAGAAGAGGTAACTAGATTTAATTTGAAGAACAAACTAAATGAGTGTCAGAAATTAGAGGCTGAAGTTGTCTCATTGAGGAAGGAGTTAGAAAAGGTGAATGAATAGTTAAACAAAAGTCTCAAGTTTGAGAAGAGCTCAGAAACTCTTGATCAAATAATCGGTAGTCAGATATCCTTCTCCAACACAATTGGGTTAGGATATTCTGAAAATAAGTTCAAAGATGCCATCTCTAAAAAGAATGTAGAAGAGAAAGCTGCCAAGAAAGATGATCCCTTCAAAAAGGTAGTTAGAGAACAAGGCGAATCAAGCTCTATTATGTCAAGGAAACATGTTGATTCTACGAAGTCTGATGAATTCAGGAACTTGGATAAGAGGGCTAAAGATTTCAGAAAGGAAGATGATGGTTTCATCAAAGTTCACAATGCGAGGAGGAGATTCAAGGATCAATTTGCAAAACAAGCCAGGTTCATTTATGCATTTCATGGTTATTGTTTTTCATGTAATCAGTTTGGACATAAAGCAATAGACTGCAAAATTAGACCTAGAAGAATGGATAGGCATAATTTTGTAAGCAAAAATCTTTTTGCCCCTTGAGTTGATATGAATGATATTTGTTATAATTGTAACAACTATGGGCATATTGCCAAGTTTTGTAGAAGTGTGTTTATATAGCCTTCTAGACAGGAGAAAAGGATATTTACTTCTCCAAGGCAAGACATACCTGCACATGCTTCTATGCAAAAATTAGCAAAAAGCACAATCCTCTGCATGTCACAAGAAAGAGTTTGCACCCCCTGCTCAAGAAAAAGAATCAGCAAAGCATTTTGAGGAAAAGAAAAAAAGTTCAAAAAGGCGTTGAGTAGAAAAGAAGGTTAAAAATCTATGTTAGTCCAAACAACTTTTCATGCCAAAGGACAAGGCAATCCTTGGGTAATAGACAGTGGATGCTCTAGTCATATGACCAAAAATAAGAACAAGTTCACTATTTTGGAGAAATGGAATGGTGGTTCTGTCAAGTTTGGCGATAACACCACTACTAAGATAGTTGGTAAAGGCACACTATACATAGATGATTTAAAACTAATGCTCAAGATGTGTTGTATGTAAAGGGATTACATCATAATTTTCTTAGTGTCAGCCAAATATGTAACAAGGGATTTAATGTGTTATTTCATTCTAGTGGATGTGAGATAATAAAAGCTAGCTCTGGTAGAGTTGTTGTTGAGGCAAATAGAACAAACAACAATCTATACCATCTGAAGGAGGTGAAGGGTGAAAGATGTTTGTTAGGGCAAACTAATGAGAGTTGGTTATGGCACAAAAGAATGTGCCACATCAACTTTGATCATCTAGTGAATATCAACAAGAAGAATGCAATCATACATATGCCTAGTATTGGCAAGCTAGAAGATTTGGTGTAGTCACGGTCGGAGGATCCACAGAGTGAATTGTCCAAGCCGTGCAACAAGAGTAAACATGATGGAAACAACATAATTATAGGATGTAATGAATGACTCAAATACTCAATATATCATAGATTCAAAATGCTCATATGTCGGCAATATGCGGGCTACAGATTAGGGCTCACAGGCCTAATTCCAGTTACAACAGATATTGCTTTGAATTGCCTTTATAGAACAAACTCTAAAACTAAAACATCATATTATGATTCACTATGAAGAAATGACTTCCTAGTATTCTAGGAGATCTATATATATATATATCATCTGCAAGCTCCAAAAATCCTCCGCGTCAGCCAAGAAAGAAGTTACAATCTCCAATGAAGGTGTAACACGTAGGAATGAATAGGTCAGCCTTAAACAGATGGTACTCCTCCGCAAATGATGGAAACTTGATGCAGATCTCAAGGGAGGTCAGTTAGGTCCCAAACTATCCTGAATGATGTTTCATTTAGCTCCGCAAGTCATGAAAGTGCTCTGAAAACCTTCTCCTTCAGCTGACTGTCTGAATGCTCTGTTCTATGAAAACAAGTGATCTTCTGATAGCAATAACTTTTAGCAAACACGTCCAAATGACCTAAATTTTGGATTTGATGTAGCTAATGTTGTCTAGATGATAAGTCCTTTTCTACAAGATTTGAAATGCAAATGTGGCAAAATGTGGTACAAAATGCTGAAGTTACTACTAACTGAACTGAACTGAACAAGAAAATAAAAGAATGCAAGTATTTTTGGTTGATGTAAGATTGTTCTGCAATATGGGATGCTCTTGCATCAGACACCCGGGGTTGTTGAAAAAGTGAGTCCCTCACTTTGTTGGGGCTAGAGGAAAACTAAGATGGTCCACCTCAACCTGAGAAATCCATGTTGAATCTTCTTCTTGTATGCCTTTTCACTTTACCAAATATTCCTTGTATTACTTTCATTTGGTGTTGCATCCAACTCTGTTGTCCAAGATGTCCTCTCTCTGCTCCAGTTGTTGTTATGGTAACTAATTCTTCAATCCATCTTCAATGTTGTCACTGGTTTCTCCTTCATGGTGCAGATATAGGTCTACAATGTTGAATATAGGTGATATACCCAATGTCTCTGGTAACTCCACTTCATATGCATTTCCTAAATCAAATTTCCCAAATATCCTACATGGTCCAAACTTCTTCATCTTCAACTTGTTATATGTCCCTACTAGAAATCTCTCTTTTCTTAGATATACCATTACGTCATCTCCAACTAAAAATTCTTTGTGTCTTCTCTTCTCATTTGCTTGCTCCTTATACTTGCTATTCATCTCTTCTAAATGCTTCCTAACTTGATTATGTATTGTCTCCATGTTTCTTACAAATTCTTCTACTTCTGCACTTCTCTTGTTCTCCATACTGATGTCTCTCAACTCTGTAACTCCTCTAGGGTTTACTTCAGTTACAATCTCAAAAGGTGTTCTTCTGGTACTTCTATTCACTAAATTACTATATGCAAACTCTGCTTGTGATAGAATTAGAACCCAAATTCATGCCTTATCTCCTACCAAACATCTCAACAAGTTACCCAAACTCTTATTTACCACTTCTGTCTGTCCATCTATCTGTGGATGAAATGTTGAACTGAACTTCAAGTCTATCTTCATCTTCTTCCAAAGTGTCCTCCAAAAGTATCTGATGAATCTTGTATCCCTGTCTAAAATTATGCTCTTCGGTAATCCATGCAATCTCACAATCTCCTTGAAAAACAGGTCAGCAACATGCATTGCATCATTTGTCTTCTTACAAGGTATGAAATGTGCCATCTTTGAAAATCTGTCTACCACTACTTAAATATAAAATCATGTCTTTTATGTGTCTTTGGCAATCCTAATATGAAATCCATGCTTATGTCTTCCCAAGGTCTCTCCGGTACTGTCAAAGGTTTGTATAACCCAGTATTCTGACTACTTCCTTTTACAACTTGACATACTCTACAACTTTGCACAAACTTCCTGACGTCCTTATATATCTGAGCCCAAAAGTAATGTTCACTTACCAAAGTCACTGTCTTGTCAATTCCAAAATGTCCTTTCAATCCACCAATGTGCTTCTCCTTTATCAAATTATCCCTCATTGAACTCCTAGGTATACACAACTGATTTCCTTTGAACAACATATCTTCCTGAATGAAATAGTCCAACCACTTACTTCTATATGTCACAATAGGTTCTTTACATGCTTTCCATGGTTCTACAAAATCAAGGTCTTCTTCATACATATGCTTCAGTTCTTCAAAACCTAATACTTCAACTCTCATCTCTGTGAACAAATTCCTTCTTCTACTCAATGCATCTGCAACTTTGTTTGACTTCCCACTTCTATGCTTTAATACAATTGTGTAACTTTGCATGAACTCTACCCATCTCATATGTCTCTGATTCAACTTTCCTTGACTGTTTAGATATTGTAAAGCTTGATGATCTGTATACAACACAAATTCCTTAGGCAACAAACAATGTCTCCACTTCTTCAAGGCTTGAATTATGGCATAGAATTCCTAATCATAAACTGAATGTCTTCTCCTTGCATCATTAAACTTCTAACTAAAATATGTTATTGGTCTACCTTCTTGACTTAACATTGTTCCTATTGCATTTCCACTTGCATCACAATCTACTTGAAATGCCTTATCGAAATCCGGTAATGTTAACAATAGTTACTCTGTCACTTTCTACTTCAACATTTCAAAACTGTTATTTGCTCTTGATGTCCTCTTGATGTCCACTTAAAGTCCTTTCTGTCACCTCTCACTGTCTCTGTCATAGGTGTGCATACTAAACTGAAATCTCTAATAAACTTTCGGTAGAAATTAGCTAATCCATGAAATGATTTGACTTCTCCAATGCTCTCAGGTGTTGACCATTCAACAATTGCTCTAACTTTCTCAGGGTCCATCTTCAATCCTTCCACGTAAATCACAAATCCCAAATATACCAATTCTTCCTTCATGAAACTACATTTCTTGATGTTTATCAACAATTTGTCTTCTCTCAGTCTCTCTAATATTTGTCTCAAGTGCCACAGATGTTCTTCCTTTGCCTTACTAAAAATCAAAATATTATCCAAGTATACAATAACAAACTTACCTAAGAATTTCTTCAAAACTCTGTTCATCAACCTCATGAAAGTACTCAATGCATTAGTCAATCCAAAAGGCATCACCAACCACTCATACAATCCTTCATTTGTCTTAAAAGCAATCTTCCATTCATCTTCTTCTTTGATTATGATCTGATGGTATCCACTCTTCAAGTCTATCTTTGTAAAATATTTTGCTCCACTCAAATAGTCCATAATGTCATCCATCCCAGGCAATGGAAATCTATACTTAACTATGATCTTATTGACTGCTCTAGAGTTTGTACACATCCTCCATTCTCCATCCTTCTTCGATGCTAGCACTGCAGGTACTGCACAAGGACTCAAACTTTCTCTGATCAATCCTTTCCTCAAAAATTCTTGTATTTGTGTATTCAACTCTACATTCTTTGTTGGTGTCATCTGGTGTGCTGCTTTGTTAGGCAAACTAGCTCCAGGTATTATGATGACTGATACTCCTGATTGGCAGCAATCCTTCAGGTACATTATCTGATATGATGTCTTCATACTCTATCAACAATTTATTTATCTCCTCTAGCTATGATTCTTTAGTTTCTATACTTAGGGTTCCAGGCTTCTTAGGGATCAAAGCATAACACATATTCTCATGTCTCAAACCATCCATAAATTTCCTTCCATCAACCAGACAGATTCTAGCATTCCCACATACTTCACTCTTAGGCTCATCTTCCAAAGGTATCAAGGTGATTTTCTTTCCATTAGATACTACAGTGTAGGTATTCTTCCTCCCATCATGTATAGCTTTTTTATCATACTGCCATGGTCTACCCAACAATATATGACATACATCCATAGGCATAATATCACACAATGCTTCATCATGATAAGATGCAATATGAAATTTCACCAAACATTACTCAGTCACCAGTACCTTATGTTCATCCTGAATCCATGCTATCTGATAGGTCTTAGGGTGTTTCAATCTCTCCAAGTTCAGCTTAGTCAGCATCTCCTATAAAACCAAATTATCAGTACTACCATTATCAATTATAACCTTACAACATTTACCTCCTGATCTGGTCCAGAACAAACGTTTCCTCTATGGTGGTTCCTCAGTTGTCTCTGCTTGAAATATTGTTCTCCTCATGACAAGTGATTCTCCTTTCTTTGGTTTTCTA
This sequence comes from Cunninghamia lanceolata, assembly GCA_027924645.1. Taxonomy (NCBI): domain Eukaryota; kingdom Viridiplantae; phylum Streptophyta; class Pinopsida; order Cupressales; family Cupressaceae; genus Cunninghamia; species Cunninghamia lanceolata. Next base: position 1,236,060 of record BSBN01000229.1, read on the forward strand.
ACTGAATTAGGTGATCTAACAGGTTCTTCTTCTACATAAGCTTCTCTTGCACTGTTCTATGTCTTCTTGCTTGTACTTCCCTAATGACATTCAAATACTCTGTGTCCTTCACCTCCACACTTAAAACAAGTTCCTCTGAATATTCTCTTATCAAGTCCTCTTTCATCTCTCCTATACCCTTCACTTCGATAAGAATTATGATTCCCTCTATGGTAGAAAGTTCTATCATCTCTCTGATATGAATTACTATCTCTGTCTTCCTTCTTGAATGTGCTATCTTATCTATTCTGCTCTACATATGATCTTTCTCCTCTAGAATATGTTCTACCTCTCTAAAATTTACCTCCTCTACTTCTCTATCTCTACTCATGCTTCTTATTCAACTTTTCTTCAACTTTCAAGGCAAACTAATATGCTTCCTCTATTGTTGTCATCCTTACCAGGCTCAGTTCTTCTTGAATGTTCAATCTCAGTCCATTGATGTATCTTGCCACTCTCTCCTTGCTTGCTTCACTATGTCCTATCCTTATAATCATCTTATGAAATCAGTGTACTCCTTCACAGATTTCTCCTTTTGTCTCAAGTTTTGTAATCTCTTTAACAGTTCTAACTCATAGTCAACAAGTATAAACTGATTCTTCAACTTTGTCACCATTCTGTCCCATTTTGTAATCTTTTCTTTTCCTCTTCTATTTCAATCCAACTGTACTTCTTTCCACCAAATAGCAACATGTCCTTTCAACTTAGTCTTTGCAAATCTCACCTTCTCCAGATCTTCAATTTATTCATATTCAAAGTATTACTCCAAGTCATTTATCCAATCAACCAATTCCTCCAAATTAAAATTTCCAGTGTAATTCAATACCTCCACTCTAGGTCTTTTTCCAATCTTCAAAATAGGTCTCAACATCTTCACTTGATTTGATTCTTCTTCTCCTTCTAGGGTTTCTTAATTTTGATCAACGGATTGAAATTCTTCATCATCATCACTTTCAACATTCGATCTAGGGTTAAGTCCTCTTCGCCTATCTTCTTCAACAACATCCAGTCAAACACTTATTATTTTCATCATCTCCATCATCTCATTCATTCTTCGAGCCATAGTGCCTACAACAAGTATTCTCCTCGGTGGCATCTCTTCCTAGGATCCAGGTGCAACTGCCTCAAATTTGGTGATCTGACTACAAGGTAGCAACTGCCTCACACTCGATGATTGGTTAACAACATAGGTAGATTTCCTCAAGTTGACAATCTGTTCACAACAAGATCTTACAAAATGCCTTCACAAACTTCGCTCCCAAGGGATTCAAACTTCACTCTGATACCACTTGGTGGAGTCATAGTCAAAGGGTCCACAGAGTGAACTGTCCAGGTCATGTAGAAAGAGTAAACACAATGGAAACAACACAATTATAGGATGTAATGAATGACTCAAATACTCGATATATCATAGATTCAAAATTCTCATATGTCGGCAACATGTGGGCTACAGATTAGGGCTCACAGGCTTGATTCTGGTTAAAACAGATATTGCTTTGAAGTGCCTTTCTAGAACAAACTCTAAGACTAAAACATCATATTATGATTCACTATTAAGAACTAACTTCCTACTATTATAGGAGATCTATATATATCATCTGCAAGCTCTAGAAATCCTCCGCGTTGGCCAAGAAAGAAGTTACAATCTCTAATGAAGGTGTAACGTGCAGGAATGAATAGGTCAGCCTTAAACAGCTAGTACTCCGTCGCAAATGATGGAAACTTGATGCAGATCTTAAGGGAGGTTGGCTAGGTCCCAAACTATCTTGAATGATGCTTTATTTAGCTCCACAAGTCATGGAAGTGCTCTGGAAACCTTCTCCTTTAGCTGACTATCTAAATGCTCTATTTTGTGAAAATAGGTGATCTTCTGATAGTGATAACTTTTAGCAGACAAGTCCAAATGACCTAAATTTTGGATATGATGTAGTTGATGTTGTCTAGATGCTAAGTCCTGCTCTGCAAGCTTTGGAATGCAAATGTGGCAAAATGCGGTATAAAATGTTAAAGCTGCTACTGACTGAACTGAACTAGAAAATGAAAAAAAACAAAAGAATGCAAATATTTTTGGTTGATGCAAGATTGCTCTACAACCTAGGATGCTCCTGCATCAAGATTCCTTCTACAAAGAATGTCAAGAAGAGAAGCAAACCAAGGTTAGTTTTAAGTCAAAGGATTATTCAACCTCAAAATCTCTTGAGCCGATACATATAGATTTGTGTGGACCAACCACAACCGAAAGCATCAATGGAGAAAGGTATTTCATGTTGTTGATAGATGATTATTCAAGGATGACATGGGTAACTTTTCTTAAAGATAAATCTCAAGCGTTAGAAAGATTTAAAATCTTTAAGGCTAGGGTTGAAAATGAGATTGGGTCAAGGATAAAATGCTTAAGGTATGATAGAGGTGGAGAATTCACTTCTAATGAATCTAATCAATGTTGTGAAAAGCATGGGTTTAAAAGACACTTTTGTGTAGCTAGGACTCCTCATCAAAATGGAGTTGTTGAGAGAAAGAATAGGACTGTTTAGGATATGGCTAGAACAATGTTGAACAAAGCCAAATTACCTAATAGATACTAGAAAGCAGTAGTTCATAGTGATGTTTACATTATTAATAGAGGACAATTAAGAGCACATCATGATAAGACTCCATATGAGTTATGGACAAGTAAACCTCCACTTGTGAAGTATTTTAAAATATTTGGAAGCAGATGTTTTATAAAAAGAGATAAAGATACCTTGAGTAAATTGGAGACAAGAGTTGATGAGGGAATATTTCTTAGTTACTCAACTACAAGAAAAGCCTATAAATTCTACAATAAAAGGTTGCAGAAGATAGTTGAAAGTGTGAATGTTAGAGTGGATGAAGACTTCTCTCAATTGTCTCATGGAAATGACTTGTATTCAAGGGTTCTTATTTATGACGAAGAAGAAGAAGTAGTTGCAAAAGAAGAGTCACAAGAGAAAAGTGAGAAGAGTGATATTGATGAAGAAGAGCAACCAAAGTCTACTCCAAAGGCTCCACCCAAGTATGTAAAAAGAAATCATTCTAAGAATCAGATTCTTGGAAATAAATCTGATGGTGTCATGACAAGGAAAAAGCTAAAGCTAGTACAACAAGAACAGGTAAACTATTCTTTATTGTCTAAAATAGAACCTAAATCTTATGAAGAAGCTAGTAAGGATGAAAGTTGGATTGAAGCCATGAAAGAAGAATTTAGTCAAATAGAGAAAAATTAGACTTGAGAACTTGTTCCAAGGCTTGCTGATAAGAATGTCATAGACACAAAATTAGTGCTTAGAAATAAATTGAATGAAGATGGGCAGATAACTAGAAACAAAGCTAGATTAGTCTGCAAGGGCTATGCTTAGGTTGAGGGCATAGATTTTGATGAGACATTTACACATGTGGCTAGGCTTGAAGCCATTAGAATGTTCCTTGTATATTATGTTTATAAACGTTTCAAGGTGTACCAGATGGATGTGAAATCTACATTTCTCAATGGTTATTTGGATGATAAAGTTTATATAGAGAAACCTAAAGGATTCAAAGTGAATGAAAGTAAAGACTGTGTGTAGAATGAAAAAGATGTTGTATGGTCTAAAATAAGCTCCTCGAGCTTGGTATGCCAGGCTGGACAAATATCTTCAACAACAAGGCTATAAGAAAGGTATAGCTGCTAGAAATCTATACTTTAAAAATGAAGGTAATAATATGTTGATTGTTATTGTTTATGTTGATGATATAATATTTGGTGGAGATAGTGACAAAATGTGTAAGAGAGTTTGCTGACACTATGCAAAAAGAATTTGAGATGTCAATGCTAGGAGAGTTAGCATTTTTTCTTAGTTTACAAGTCAATCAATTAAACACATGGATTTTCATTTCTCAAACCAAGTACGTGAAGGAAATTTTGAAGAAATTCAATATGGAAGATTGCAATCTAGTCAATACACCTATGGTCATGGGTGTAAGCTTAGCAAAGATGATGCATCTGCTTTAGCAGATCAAACTTTGTATAGATCTATGATTGGAAGTCTCTTGTATCTCACAACAACAAGGCCTAATATCATGCAAGTTGTTTGCATGGCAGCTCGATTTCAAGCAGCTCCTAAGGAAACACATGTCAAAGCTATGAAGAGGATAGTCAGATACTTGAAGCATATAGTAGATTACGGTCTATGGTATCCTGTTGGTGATGAATTTACTTTGACTGCATACACAAATGCAGATTGGGCTGGTTGTGTGGATGACAAAAAAAGCACTAGTGGTGGTGCATTCTTTTTAGGAGATAGATTGGTAGCTTGGTTAAGTAAGAAACAAGAATCAGTCTCTTTTTTCAATAGCTGAAGCTAAATATATAGTTGTTGTATCTTGTTGTACTCAAGTGTTATGGATGAAGCAAATGCTACAAGACATTAAGGTAGATTTTGATGGGCCAATCAATATTCTTTGTGATAATACCATTGCAATCAACACTCAAAAAATCCAATTATGCATTCAAGGACCAAGCACATATCCATTAAGTACCATTTTCTTAAAGGGAGAAAGTTGTTGAACAAGAAGTCAAGCTGGACTATGTTGCTACAAAAGAACAACTGGCAAATATATTTACGAAACTCTTTCCAAAGGAGACATTTGAACAGCTCAAGCAAAAGTTAGGAGTTGTTCCTTCTCCTATCTGTAATTGAATACAGAATGTATTCATCCAGGGGGAGTATATCAGAGTATTCCTTTATCCCTGGTACTGCAGTTGTCATGTAGGATGATTGTTTTGGCTAATTGTCCTCAGGGGGAGTAAGTTTGCACTAGTATTTTTCTGTGAGTCCCTTTGTAATTGATATCAAAGGGGGAGAATTTTGTAGAGTGTTCACAACAAAGTACGTGCTAAATGAATGTAGCAAGGGGGAGAATGGTACGGTTTTCATGATCAATTGTTAGATTCAAGTGTTGCCATCAATGACAAAGGGGAATAATGTTGAATTGTTGTCATTGATGTCAAAGAGTGTCAAAGTTGTGTTGTGTTGAGTCCTATAGCAAAATGTTCTAAACCTGAACCAAGTTAGGTCAGCAAACTATGCTAAGTTCAAACCTTTCTTAGACTTATATCGGCAAAGTTCTTATGTTGCAAACTTGTTTTTAAAGTTCGGCTTTTTGCTAATTTACTAACAAAGCAGAAGGAGGTATAAGGCAAATGTTTGAAGTGTTAATAGAACAACACTGTCTGGAAAGTTTCAATTTTTTAAACTAGTTCACAAGTTTAGCTTTTAGCTGATTTACCGACTAGCCAACTATGGCTTATAAAGGCAAGTTATAATGTGTTTTGAAGAAGCAAAGTGTTTTTAAGCAATTGTCAGGAAAATACATCAAAGGCTAACTAGTTTGAAAGTTAGCATTTTATCCGGTTCGTCGACTAGGCGATATTTGGCTAAGTATGAACAATGTGGAGCGAGTAAAGTAGTTTGAGATTTAAGAAAATAGCCAATAAAGAGGAGGACTTGATAAAATATCCAAGTTTAGGAGTTTCTACTTTTGTCGATAAAGGCGATAGTTTGAGCCAACAACAATTCACTGATAAAGTGTGTGAAAGGCCCAAGTTTTGAAAAAGCTATATTTGTCGATAATGCATAAGATGAAGATAAAGCAAGTTCTAATATTCGAGAATTCGTTGATAGAGTGTCTGTGGTGGAGTTAGTTAGAAAAAGGGAGAAGTGGTCGATACAAAAGACAAAGTTTTGAAAAGTATATTTTTGTCGATAGAGAAAGGAAACTATCTTAGTTCGAAAATGTGTGTTTTCACCGACAATGGGCGATTGATGCCTACTTTTTGGAAAATTGACATTTGCCGATAAAAGGCAGATAAAGGCAATTTGGGAGACTAAGGATGAGGTTTTAGAAAGATAACATTGGCCAATAAGAATGACACAGGCTTGAGTTTGTAATAGTGCATTTTTGCCTAAGTGATAGATTGAGTCAGGAAACAAAATGGATTCTAGGTTGATCTGGTGGACATTTATTTTAGATTATACTATGACAGTTCTGAGCCTAAAGTTTGAATTAGTTGTGCGGTAGTTAAACTGGTTGCAGTTTGTTATGAAACGATTTGAAACTATCGATATTCAATTTTTGAGTGGTTGCTGGCAGTTCAACTGTTGAGGTGGATGTGTTTTTATACACATTGAATCTATTGTGAATGAGTTAACCACTAGATCGAATATCTTTTGTTCATAGGTATAGAGAGTAGTATTTTGTACGAACATTCAAATGTTCATGGATAGAGTGTGTTGAAGGAGAGAGACTTTGTAAGAGAGCAGAGAATGCTGAGAGCATAAAGGAAGGAGACGACTGTGTTAATGAAAAACAGAGAGTGAGAGCATGTTGACAAGGTGCATTTTAGGTTAAGGAAGAACCATTGATGCATATAGGAAATTGTAAAAATTTAGGGGTTGTAGCCACTTTGTTCTAGATTGGGGTTGAAGCCTCATTGTGTTGAGTTGGAGCTCATTTTAGGTGTTTGATGTACCTGTAGGTCATGGCCTCAAAACATTATTTTGGGTGTTAATGTACCTATGGGTTGGTGCCTGCTAAACATATGTAATCAGAGCTTATTGTGAGGTTGGATTTGAATAGTAGCATCTCACCGTGGTTTTTCCCATTCTAGGTTTTCCACGTAAATCTGGTGTTTTCTTGTGTGTGTGGTTTTTACACGTGCCTCTCATTTTTTATTATTAATTGCTATTTAAAGTTTTAACATAGACTGATTCACCCCCCTCTCAGTGTATTAGTGTTCTTTCAACAAATGTGCTACACAAAAAGATGTGTAGAGTAATTGATAGTATCATTAAGAAAAAAATTCATTATGTATCTTTGGCAATACAAGCATGATATAAAATATGTTACAAGGAAAATGACATAGAGCTATTAATAAATGACATTTTTATAATGCACCTTTGACATTATGAAAATGACATGAAAGATAAAATTGGGAATAGGGTCATCAATAATATGGTATCTTTATGTTTATTGGTGCTATGAGAATGATATGAAAAAATTTGATAAAATAGATTAAATTTGTAGGTATATTACTATCATAATCTATGGCAAGTCATGAATAATTAATAATTATCCAATAGGATTTATCGCAAGCCACATCCCATGTTTGTGAGATTTCCCATGTTGGTGCAGGTTTACATGTGGGTGCAGTGTTCAGGTGCAAACTTCATTATCAACAGTTTTTTGCACAACTAGTGGGACTCAAATCAAAGAATCTGGTCTATGTTTCATTGACCTTTGTTTTACATTTTGTGATTTTGGTGGAAAATCACAAAAATATTTGCTTATAGGATCATTAATCTTCCATATGGTGACTCAATTGGTGATTTTATCTCAAATCTTCACTACTGCAGATCATGGCAGCCCATAATATTTGTGTGCATCTCAATATTCCAACAAGAAACTTACCATTTATGACTTGGGATTCAAGTGGTACTCTACGTCAACAACAAGGTCAGGTTCCTAAAGCAATGTTGAAAGCATTAACCCATTTTTATGGAGATGGCTATGTTTGCCCTATGGATCATATTCAAGATATTGCAAATTTGTGCAATATACACCATGTCACAACTAAAAATGTAGCTCTTCTGTTACTTGCATTTTCTCTCAGAGGTAAATCACAAGACTGGTATAGAAATCTGCAACCCAGTTCAGTCACAGGATGGGATCAACTTGGGGAACTCATTTATAATTAATTCCAGGAGAAGGAGGATATTAACACCCTCATTCAAAGTATTATCACAATCAAGAGATATCCTACAGAGTGCATGCATGATTTCAATGCAAGGTTTGATAAGGTATGAATTTTTTTTTCAGTAGATGTGAGACCTCCTCTAGATTTTGCATTTCTATATTATTTGAAGGCTTTAGATCTTGAGATTTTAGTTATGATACAAGCTTTAGGAGGTGAAACTTTTCCTCAATCCTATGATCTCGCCATTAGGGTTGAAATGAACATCATAGAAGCTGGTAAATTGTCTCTTTTGCCTTCAAAATCACTGATTCATCGTGCAAGTATCTCATCCCACGCTCTTGCATATAGGCAAAAGTAGATTTGTCGTATTCCACCCACCCTCCATGTTAATTTGATAAATCATAAGGAGAGGGTTGAAATGAAAGAGCATACACAATCCTTCTCCATGAGCTCAATGAGATAAGAGATCAAGGCATGTATCAAGCTTATCCAAATTTTATGCCTCCATGTTAACAACTATACGAATGTAATCAATTTGTAGAAGAGATCCTTCCTTGTGCACAAAAGATACACAATTGTTTTGAAAAGTGTGCTTTTCAAGCCTCTATGGTTGCGGAGCCAAAATTTTAGCCTATAGAAGTAACAGATCAAGTGTTTTGTCACTTTGATATTAGAGGAGAATGTAATCAAGATTCCAATATCAAGGGTCATTATCAAGGAAGAAGTTCCTGTTTATCCAGTGTACTCAATTGTTTCTAAGCATCATGCATAAATGGAAAATATTGATTCAGAGATAGAGTCAAATGAAGAAGAGGATGAAGATGATGGTGGTGGCTTATTTCCTTTTCAAGCTAAAAAGTATTAGGAAAAGAATGATACAAAATCTTTACCTCATCTTGAAGAAGAAGTTGTAAAGGAAATTTTTACAGAATCCACAAAAAGTGAGTGCATTTATTTATGTAATGAGTTTTCACATCTTGCGGGAGATAGTGTTGAGATGATTAAGCATGATGAAGAACAAATCAAGGATTTATTCTCGGCTATTCAATAGGGATATCTACTTCTTGGCGAAGGAGATTCTACCATTGAGCAAGTGCATGACTTACTTTAAAAGCCTTTTTCTGGTGATCATGGAGAAAGCATAAGTAAGGTATGTGCAAGTTTTGAAGAAGTGTTAGATCTATTTTCTATTTTTGAGGATGGGTATTCTCTCCTTCTTGAGGAAGATCCACAGTTTCATCTGAAGCCCCATTATCATGACGCATCAAGGGACATTTGTAGTAATGAAGAGTTGCATATGAAATCCAATCATACTTCATTCTTCATTCAAGAAGAAATTCTGATCAGATTCAAGACTATTATAGGTAGCCCAGTCTCCTTTAAACTGGATTTTGGTATTATCTTGGGTCTTGATCATGCAAAGGAACATGCACCAAAAGTCACCAATGAGGTCAAGTTAACAAATGCCTTTGCATGCAAGCAAGAATGTGAGCTCCAATGCTTAATATTCCCTTCCCACCCTCCACTTAATGAAGAGCAGTATACGGATCAGCATGAATGGTATTTCAATACCAAAGGAGAGTCTCTGAAATGCAGGAAAGCAAAGAGGTACAAGTTTCTGCTATTTTTCTTCATCCATTTTGTTTGGTCTATTGTTAGCTCAATATGGATCACCTGGAGCAGAATCATCAAACATGGAAGTTATTTTGTTGTTCCTATGAATAGACATGTTCTTGTCAGTTTCACTTGTATGAAGTTTTAGTTTCAATATTCTAAGAATAAGTTGTAGTTGCAACGTTAGATTTTAGTTTTTAGTTTTGTTTTTCAATAAAACTCGGTGGTAGTAAAGGTTTGCAAATGTGGTCAATCAGTTTGTGGATAAGTTGCAGAACGTGTCAATGGTTAAGTAGTGTTTTAGTTTCAGTCTCAGAGGATCTGCGTGGCAGATTGAATTAGTTTAGTTGTGCAGGTTTTGGTTGCAAATGTTGTAGTTCTAGTGGTAATCTTCATAAATGTGCTAAGTTTGATTGTAGTTCAGCGTGTTTTTTGACTCCAATGCCCAATGGAATCAAGGCATTTCTTCTGAGATTTGAGGTGTGTAGGCACACTTTCCCTATAAGTCACCAAGAAATTTTGAGGAATTTTCAAATGTATTCCATAGTGAAATTTTTTTTAACCAGGTCTATGGCTTCACTGAAACCTGCACAGTTTATAATGTGGGAAACTCAGGGATCTTTCAAACAAGTATATAAAAAGGCGCGGCCACTTCAGAAAGAGATATATCTTATGGCAATAAAGACGTTGTGTAAACAAAGTATGGTAAGCCATTTCAATCAAAGCACAAGCCATTCAAATCAAAACGCAGGCTCAGTAGGAATCATAGCATCAGACACAAGGGAGCACTTAGGCACAACATCACTCAACAACCATCAGATTAAAATCAAATCAACAACCAACAAGCTTTTGAAGAATTCAGAGATGTTAGTTTGAGAAGGTGCGCCAGAGATCCACGTCACCTCTTGGCAACCAATGGCACACTTTTGTGAAGTTGTCAAAAAAATTAGTTTCAAATGGAGCGCCAGAGCTCCACGTGGTAGAAGGGAAAAAGTTAAACCTTCTTACATATGCACAAGAATGTTTCTATTTAAAATCTTTTATTTGAATCTTTCAAAAGATATAAAGTGAGTCAATGAAAATGAGTCATTTTAAATAGTGGTGGGGCCCCTCAGTAAATAAAGTTAAGTCTTTATTTATATGAATCTCATGCATTTGTAAAGACACACAGGAGTAAGTAAAGTTTGTAAAAAGAAACTTTATTTAAAACATGCACCTACAGGTAATGTAAATAAAAGTGAAAGCTTTTATTTTATTTTTAGGCATGAGAAAACTAAATGAAGTAAACTACAAGTGGTGAATTACATGCAACAGTAAGATATTTTTGCATGAGATCTGTTAGGTCTCAAAAATGCAGGTTGCAAATCCTAAGAGGATGCTAGACTCTATGATCAGATTGGCAACATTTTTGAACTAACGCAACAGAGTTAACCTATAGGGTTAATGACTCCCTACACTTTAGGCACTGCTATACCTAGGTGGGTAGACCTTGAAAGTTAAGGCAGATTAAATGAGTGTAAGTGTTGTGACTAAGTTAATGGATCTACCCACAGTGCCAAATGGTGTGGAATAGATGAAAGCTTGCTAACTAATTCTATTTCTAAAAGATGATTTGGTATAAATTGTATAAGCAATATCAAGGTAAGAACTAATAAATGAATTTAACTATTGAAATGAGTAAGACCAGTGCATTGTTGGGTAAATAGAGTTAAGTGAAAATCTAGGACCAGTGGCTTATATGGGGCAATAACTCTAATTGTTTGGCACAATACTTTGGTTTATAACTTGTATAAACGTGCAAGGGAATGATTGACATACTCTTCTTAATATCCAAGTGACACAATCAGATTTCTTGTTATTCACCAAAAGGAATTTTAATCCTTTCTTGAAGGAACCAGTTGAATGAACTATGCAAGAACAATAGATAATATCAACTTGGAGACAGAATGACAATCCTAATTATGTGGTTCTTCTTAGTGATCCAAATCAATAGTTCCAGATTAGTGTGACTGACCAGAAGGATTTTAATTCCTTTTTAAAGAAACCAATTAATCAAATCACACAAATATAGCAAATGTGCATTGACAAATTAAATATATACTTGATATATCAATTTGAATAATAAAGAAATACTGAACTGGAGACAACCAAATAACTGAATAATTTCAACAAACAATTGATGCCAGTATAAAACCATAGAATCAAAGATCTATTAAATTCTTCAATATAATACTTGCAACATGGTCTTTTAAAATTTTATGAACTTCTTCTATTATCTCCTACTGCTGATGATGATTGATCATCATATGTCCAACTTATATACAAATATTTATGAAGAGACATAACTCTTCAAAATGTCTTTTGAGAATTAAAAGGATTAACATAACAATAAACAAAGATAATGATTATAAGCTCTGCTAAGCCACAGGTATATCTGAGCAACATGATCCAGGTACTCTTGGCTCCGATGTGTTTCAACAAATTCAATAGCATTTCTTATAATCACGTCCATTGTCATCATCTTTTCCAAATGCTTGCAGGCCTCCCCAGATGCTAAGTCTTTATCTTTGAGAGCTCCTAAAGCCTTTTGTAACACCACCTCACATTCTTTAACCCATTCGTCTTTTCTCTTCAACTCCTTATCATTTTTGAACAACATAGGTATACCTGCCTTTGAAGCCTCAACACGTTCTTTGGCATCATTTTGAAGCTAGTCATGATTTTTTTTATGTTGTTCGATCAAATCTTTGGCACTGGAGCTACATGTACTGTCATGAGTATCCTTATTCTATATCTCATGGAGTTTCTCTTGGAGCCTGTTATTTAACCTCTCATGTTCTTGGATAACCTTATGATTTTCAAAGTAGACATCCCAGAATTTATTCATCCAATGCATCATATTGATATGCCTATTCTGTAGTACTGCTGCAAGTGTGTCAATTTGAACCTAGGCTATTTGATCGACAAATGGTGACTGGGTACTTTGTGAAGTCTCTCCTTGGGTTAATCTTTTAACTGATCCTCCAAAGGCATTCTTGACAGTATCTTTGAGGAAATCATTTTCCTTTGTCAATCTTTCACAACTCAGTTTATATGCATCTCGTTCCTTGATCAGCATTTGAGCATGTGCTTTATTTAGTTTTGCAACATTTATACCAATGTCTGTAGTAATTAAAGGATCAGTTTCTCCTGCTTTCAAAGTCATAACATGCCCAAAAGTTTTTTTAGTATCTATAATGGCAGTCTTCTTATGAGGATGGTATAAGGCCCATATCATGAGTGAGTTTTCATCATTGTTATACTTGGTACCCATGTATATCTATGTGACACCTTCAGGAGTGAGTTTGTATTTGTCATCAGTATTGTGCAAGAAACTGTCAAATACCAAGGCAAAATTTATATTAAGTCTAGGAAATATCATGACACCCGCTTCTCTAAGCAACTGTCTCCCTCTGTTAAGAGTCATATCCCTCAATTCATTGTCTATTGTTGTCTTTAACACATCCATTAATTGTTTTTTCAATATTAGCTGTGACATCATCAACTGATTCTCTAAGTTCTTTTCCTTTGCATTTATAAAAAAATGATTTAAATTCTTGAGAATGAATAAACTGATCATCTACAATGAAAGAATCATATGCTAACTGTCTAGGATCCTCATCACTAGGCCCCTCCTCATCCTACTCTCTATTAGGAAGTTGATAACATTCCATTTTTCATTTAGAGATTCTAGTTGTCTGTTCATGTAGCTCCTCTTCTCCTGTAGATTCCTCATCACCAGAAAACAACTCTATTTCTGAAAGTTGTTTTCTCTTCTCATCTAGTTCTCTATTACATTTTTCAATTACCAATTCAACTTCAGCTTCTTCCATGTTCCTAATAATATCATCATGTGGATATGGAATATGTGTATATCCACTGAGATTTTGTTTTCTTCTAGAAAAATCAATGAAACCCTTAGGATCAAATCCTTTCCTTGCCTTGGCACACCTCATGTTGTAATGCATTAATTTATCCCTTATGAGACCATAACCTTCCTTAGACACCATAGTAAAATCCCTGAAGCACAAAGTACTAGGCATGAAGGATTATTTGTCATAGGCACTTAAATTCATCACATTAGAACAGTTCATTGGCTTGACTATCTCTAAGTAAGCAATCCTATCAGGAACTGTCTTGGGCAATATAAATGGGGTATCCTCAAAACCATAAATTCTGACCATAGTTGAGTACTCAAAGCAATACCAATCTCCCCAATTGTGGGTGACAGTTGGGGGACCACCAAAGTCTTTTGGTCTAAGAAACCTTTTTATCTCATCTGACAATGAATATACACTTTTACAAAATATTCTTCAAAATGAATGTAACTGGAGTGGGCAAACCTACTATCCCATACCCTTGTCCACATTTGCATAGGCGACTTTTGTCCCCTTTTGTCTACTTGAGCAATTCTGAGTTCTTTGGCCATATTCCCATTTCCTGACCATAGTATAATACCATGTGCATGAGGAGTGAATAATGCTCGAAAGAGACTATTGGGGCATTGTTCTTAAGTGCAATTAAGCTAGAATCAATCTTTCTAAAAATATAAGCAGCATAGTCAAATTGCCTAAGATTATGACATTAGATATTTGTTTCTATCACCATTAATGGAATTGTCATGAAATCAGGAACCTCTAACCCTAGGACTTGGCCAATAGAATAATATGTGTATTGCATATACGGTTCAAACAAGGACACATGGAATGGAGGTCCATCATTGTCATCAAAAGGTATTATTTTTCCCTCTACCCTAGGCCTGTGGAAAGGCAATCTCCATCCATTGTATGTGGTGTCCATCCTCCAGTATTCTTTGCCTAAATCTTCATATACTATGGGAAGTGTACACAAGTCATCCAAATCAAATACTTCACAAATGGCATTTTTGGATAAGTGTATAACAAGCTCTCCTTGTGGATTGCATATGGCTTTGAGGTTGGGATTATATTATTTAGCCAAGAGTTTTAGGAGTTACACATTCACAAACACATCTGGGACGACCAATTTGCTCAAATTCAAATGCCATGGATTAGACACTGGGACATTTCTAAATCTTCTATCATAATTGAATTTAAACAAATCATAGCCTCTAATTGGTGTCCATACATTTCCCAGGTATTTGTATTTGTCTTCTAGCTTCTCTACCTCCACCCTGAGTTGTGCAGACCTTTGGGCTTTAGGGGTAGACCCAGGCAATTGGTCTATCAAATCCTAATTTAGTTTTCTCTCTTTCATCTTTTCATCAGGGCTTTTATCAATTTTTTGTTTCTTAGGTTTACTAGTTTCACCTTGTTGTTTTCTACCCTTGCCCTTTACTAGTGTCTCCATTTGTTATAATTCTAAATAGCAACTGCAAATTGTAAATCACTACACAGAGGTTTTATGTGTCTACCTATTGCCTGAGGTGATCCTTGAATTCCTTTGTTTTCTCCTCCAAATTCTTGCTCGTGTGCTCTTCTCAGACAATCCTTTGAAACACAATTGCAATGATTTAGAATGACCTCTCAGGGGATTTCTTCTCGGCCTATAATGAATACTTCCAGTGCATTAATGTCTATAATCATTGTGAAATGTCACATCGTCATAACATCCTTCATTGGCAGGACTTTTGTAATGTCAGTGCAATCTAAATACTTCTTATGGCACGAATATTTGCAGATGACTCAATCACTATTGCCCTTTGTTTTATTTCCTCGATGTCACTTTTCATGAAAGCATTTATATGTTTATATCAACAAGACATTTCAATGCCTATCCAATATAAGAATGATCATAGAAGCTATTGTCGGCCTAGCTTACACTATCATCGTGAGAACAACATCCTCCTCTGATATTTCAAATCTCTCTGATTTATAGATATCAGTATGAGTCTTCCTGAAATGTGTATCGATTTCTCTTTACATGGTAGGTTAGTGAAATCGTTAAGACCCAAGAAGTCAATACCGATATCACTTGTCTTTTTGACACATATGACCTGTTGGAAAGAGTCTCATCAATGTGGGTGGTTATTGTCTTCATCAGAACAACATATGCTATCGGGATAACTTCATTCGATTCATTCGATCCTTGTTGTTTCCCCGATACCTTCCTCTCTATTCATTCTTCATCAGAATGATCACAATCATATGTCACCGAAATCCTTTGTCGTTGTGACTATAGATTTGACATGACCTATAAATCGTACTATGATCTATTTCCTTTTGCGGATGAGTTATATCCTTGACATATATCAGTATGACTTTGGCCGAAAATGCCTTATGGTCGCTGAGACATCATAAGGTTGGAGAAACATTAATTTCTCACTCTGATGTGCATTTCTTCCCGATGAGTTGATAGTTCCATCCGTTTCCTGAGTTGTTCGGTGGGACTCTTGTCGAATTTTCCCATCGGTGTGATCTACGTTATCGGGGGAATGTTCAGAGTATTTTTCTGATAATGCTTTCTCATCCCGATGGTCCTCATATTTAATTCATTCTGTGTGACTGGGGATTATCCTTCCGATAAGGGGTCATCGGCATAACTTCTTTTATCAGAGATTCTTGAAATTCTCATTCCGACCATACTCCTCATGCCGATACACATCTAGTTTGCTTCAAATGGAACATGGGTCAGTATGAAAAATTGAGATCTCGTTAAAACCAAAGAACTGAGGGTTTTTTCAGATTATGGTTTGGGAGGTGAGACAAATAGTTATGGTAGGGATCTTTATGTTTGTGAAATATTATCGATTGTTATTATGATTTTGGGGGTATAATGTTCTGATTTGGTTGGACAGGGGTGTGGATAAAAATATAGAAAAATTTCAAAATTTTCATGTCCCAACAGTGGCTCTGTCTGGGATGTATACCCCTTGTGGGAGAGTAGACCAGTTATTTTATTTGTTGGGGATGACAATTTTTACAGTATTTTAGGAATATATATGGATGAAACGAGAATGGGTGCTGGAAGTGACAATGATGTAAAATTGGGATGATCCTATACTATTGTACATGGAAAAGATAGATTATATATATATAAAATGTTGAGGGATTCCTAGGATTGTCCATGTACCGGCAGATCCTAATCTCCCTTGATTATTCTAAACTACTGTGCATGGAATAGGAGTACTTTGAGAATTATTTAAGAGTTGTCCATGCACTGGCAACACTTATCTCTCTTTGTGCATGATTTTGATGCTTTCATAAAAATAAAGGTTTCAGAAACTGTCCATGCACTAGCAGTTCCTGCTCTTCTCCAGACATATTTTGTAGGTAGTAGGAATCTTCTCCTCCTTTACCAATGACAACAAAAGGACCCAACCACAAGGCTTCAAACTTTCCATGCTTTCCTTTCTCTTGACATCTGGCATTCCACATCAATACCAAGTCATCTATCTCAAATTTTCTATCCTTGGCCTTTTTGTCAAAAAGGTATTTTACTTGTGATTGCAATTTGATGTTCTACTTTTGAGCCATTCTCCTTGTCTCATCAAGTTCTGCAAGATGTTCTATTCTTTCCTCCATTGGTTCAGGAATATTTAAATCCTCTTGAAGAACAAATTTGTAAACTGGTAGAAGATTTTCTAACGGCATCCTTGCTTGTACTCCATACACCAATTCAAAAGGGGATCTTCCAATTGCTCTCTTCATAGTAATCGTATCATCCCACACAGTCATTCTCAACTTTGAATCCCATGCCTTTTTGTTTCCCTCCAACATTCTTTTTATAATTTTCAAAAGATTTCTATTACTAGATTCTACCTGGCCATTTGCTTGTGGGTGATAAGGGGCAGCATAAGACACATTGATGCCATATATATTATAGAAATTTTTGAACTCATCAGACCTAAAGCACATTCTATTGTTTGTAATCAACCTCACTGGTGTGCCAAACTTAACTATAATGTTTTCCATTAAAAAATTGATCACCACTTTGCTTGTTGCTTGTTTAGTTGGGATTGCCTCCACCCATTTTGTGAAGTAATCCATTGCCACTAAAATCCATTTATCTCCTCCACTTAACTTTTTTGCAATCTCTCCTATGAAGTCAATTCCCCATTGATAGAATGGAGCTTCCACCTGCATAGGTTTCAAGGGTAGTGCTCCCTGATATTTTAATTTTCCTGAAAGTTTCTGGCATGCCTCACATTTTCTTGTATAATGATATGAATCATTAAATACTCTAAGCCAATAGTACCCAACCCTCAAGATCTTGTGAGCTATAGTTTTTGCTGAGAAGTGCCCTCCACACACTCCTTCATGTAACTCTTTCAGGACATGTTTTGACCGATGTTCATCTAAGCATAGTAACAGAATACCATCCCTATTCTTCCAATAAAGATCTCCATCGATAAATACATACTTTGAATAATTTAAGTGTCCTTTTCTTGTTATCATCATATCCTTCAGGACATTTCATATGTTTTAGATAATATATGATGTCAGTATACCATGGAGTATGCTCAATGCTAGAACTCATGTTATTAACATCATCAGTATTACATAGAGTATGCTCAATGCTAGAACTCATGTTATTAACATCATCAGTATTACATATCTAAGAAGCCTCAAGATTGTTTTCGGCCATTAGTCTAGCAAGACCCTGTCCTCTCACTAGTTTGGTGATTTGGATTTCAATATTAAACTCCTGAATTTTATTAATCCATCTGCACCTTCTGCCCATGACCTCAGTTTGGACTAATACATATTTCATTGCAGCATTAGGCACGTATGCTATTATTTTAGCTCCCACCAAGTATGGCCTAAAAGATTTGACTGCTTTCACCAATGCATATGCATGTTTCTCAACTATGTCATATTTTAACTCTACATTTTGAAGAGACTTGTTGAAAAATGAAATGGGTTGTTCATGTCCCTCATCATTTTTCTGCAACATTACTGCTACTATTGTATGATATGAGGCAAATGAGAACAACTAAAATGGCTTACTGAAATCAGGAGATACCAGAACTAGGGCTTCCTTGATTGCCTTCTTAATGGTGGCAAATTCCTCTAATGTTTCTACTATCCAGTTCACTTCTATATTCTTCTTTAACATTCTTGATATGGGACTAACAATCTCTGCAAAATTTGATATGAATCTCCTGACAAAGTTGATTTGGCCAAAGAATGATTGTATAGCTTTTACATTCTTAGGAATGGGAACTTGGTCAATGGCTCTTACTCTTTCAGGATCTATTCTTACTCCATCTTTTGAGACTATGTGACCAAGCAGCTTGCCCTTTGTTACTGCAAAATGGCACTTCTTAGGATTCAACGAAATTCCATATTTTAAGGCTTTAATAAACTTTTGCTCTAAATGTGTACAATGATCTTCAGCCTTTTTGGAATACGCTGTCATGTCATCCTAATATACTACCATGATTTTGTTAATCAGTTTTGCAAAGGCCACATCCATCGCTCTTTGGAATGTTGGTCCAGTGTTCGTGAGTCCAAATGGCATTCTTAAATACACATATGTTCCCCATGGTGTGGTGAATGCAGTCTTATATTGTTCTAATTCTTTCACCTAATTATATCTTGAGAAACCATCCATCATGGACAATAGTTCACACCTTGTAACTTTTTGCAATACTGCTTCCATGTTAGGAAGGGGATAGTTGTCCTTAAGAGAGGATTTATTTAGATTCTTGAAGTCCACACATAATCTAATATCACCATTTTTCTTTCTAACAGGCACCAAATTAGAAACCCAAGAAGAATGTCTAGTGGGTTTGATAATAGCTCCATCTCTTAGTTTTGTGAGTTCTTCAATCATTTTAGGGGCCAGTGTGGGATTAATAGGCCTCTGCTTTTGCCTGAATGGTTTAGCATCCAGCTTTAATGGTATTTCATGCTAAAAAAGATCCTCCCTATATGCTTTCAAGTCATCATATGACCATGCAAATACATGTCTATACTTCCTGAGTAATTTGATGAGCATGCTCCTGATTTTGGGATTCAACTTCTTTCCAATGTATACATTCTTTGGGGCCACCTGCATCCCCAAATTAATTTCTTCAAGATCATTCTATACTATGGGTGTGTCTTTCATTTTAAATCTGTCACATCCATCAAACACTTTCTCTAACGCTATGAATCCCTTAGGTATTTTGTTTGTTTTTAGTTGAACTATCTCTTGACCGAAGAGAGTTTCTTTTCCATCATGTTCCTCCACAAATGCATTAAAATCAATCTCTTGGTCTTCATAGTGATCGACACAATGTAAGAATTTGATTATATCAGTATCATTATTAAACACTTGCCAGTTATGGACATTATCCAGAATAGTGGGTCTGGTTTTGAATTCAATTTCTGTAATACCCCCAAATGTGATATCATCCCTTTTTAATGCAATATTCGCTAGAAAATCTACTATAATATTTTTTGATCTGTCAATCCAGTTGATTGAGAAGGCATAAAAAAACTCAACATCATCCCAGACAACATTTCTATAATGCTTCAACCTCTTGTTTTTGGATAAATATTTCCCTCTTACTTGAGAAGTAACTAATTCTGAATCCCCGTATACAGCTAGCTTTCTTATCTTATGCTTGATGGAAATATTTAAACCAATGAGCAGAGCCTCATATTCTGCTACATTGTTTGTGCATTCAAATGTCAATAAGAACGAGTATTTGAAAGTTTTACCTGTTGGTGAAATAAATAATACTCCCGCCCCATTTCCCATTTTGCTACATGCACCATCAAAATACATTTTCCACACATCATTCTCCTCTTTCTTAGATTCTATATCATTGGATCAGTATTTTGCAATTCTGGATGATTTGTTTCAACTTTGAAGGTTCCCAAATCTGTATCACAGAATAGATTTATTTGATTTTGATCTAAGCATTTTGTGATGTTCTCATATCTTGGCTTCCTACACAGCTTGATCTCTTTGCCTCCCACTGGTATTGTGGCATTTGATAAATCTAATTGGACATTCCCTCCTTCCATTGTAGCCCATTCTCTTGATAAGAGCATTCCATAATATGGTGGGATATCAACCACAGTGATATCAATATTATAGGTTGCTTCAGGGTATGAAGCTAGTTTTATCTCCACATCCTTCATAATGCCCATAACTGGGATAGACCTATTGTCCATCGCATAACACTTACCAAATGTAGTGTCAACCCACATTCCCAGTTCTTTCATGACTGCTATCGGCATGATATTCATGGCTGCGCCCGAATCAATCATGCAGTTCCTTACTAGCCTATTTATGATTAATAAGGTGGTGTAGAAAGGGTCCACTTGTGAGGGGTTCTTTGTTAGGGTGTCACCCATATATACTTTAGGAACTTGGACTATTTCTTGTTGAACATTGTTTGTTCTAATCTTTGATTCCTTATATTTTTGATTTGGTATATCTGAAATTAGTTTAACCACTATATTTCTGTATTTATCTATCTTCATCATTTATAAAAGTGGTACTGATATCTTCACCTGGGATATTGCATGAGCAATGTCAAATGAATGGGCTATAATTTGATCATTCCTTTCTGTTTTTATATGTTCTTTTTCTTGAATTCGTGATTTGTCTTTTGTTTTATTTTGCTCAATTTTTTCTGGTTCTTTAAATGAGGACTTTGCATTATTCCTTTTGTAATTTTGATCTTTTATAAAGACACTCCCAGGTGTTCCCTATTCTAAATTCACTACCCTATTCCTTAGATTATAGGTATTTTTAGCTTGGGCAACTGTAGCTATTGTAAGAACTTCCCTTTCCTTTTCAATGGGCTTTCTCCATTGATCATATGATGATTTGTTATGATAACAAGTAGGTCCCTTGTAGCTGTCCTCTTGATATGAGAATACTTCTTATTTTCCCATGTTGATATGATGTTTCTGGTTCCCCACATCATATTCATATCCCTCTTCTTCTGTAGAAGAATAGTCTTCATTCAACAAGTAGGGTGCATCTTGCATCATGTTTATTATGTGGTTGTCTCGGTTATAGTCATACAATGCTTCTTCCTATTGTACTGTTTTAGCCACTACACAATATTCAGGTGAGTGTGGTAAATTGCACACCAAACACTAGGGATTATCTTCTACCATATGTGCCCCATTTCTCTTTAGAGGATCAGGAGTATCTTTGCCATAATGTTGCTTTCTACTGCTTTCAATAGGTCTCCCATCCTTCCAATTTGTATTATATGGCATATCATGCAACCTAGGTCTTTCATTTCTATGCTGACTTTCTTGTTTATTATGTTGAATATTTGGGCTTTGAGGAATTCTAGAATTATCTCTTTTGTTGACCATGCCTGCAGCTTTTCTATTGTTTTCAATAGTCAATGCTACTTTATGTGCTTCAGCTAAGGTCCTAGGGCATCGGTTTGTAAGTTCATACCCTGTCTTAGGATCAAATGCTTTCAGATAAATACTTAATGCTATTGGGTCGATCAATTTAGATCCATGTGGTATTTTGTTGTGTAATTTGGAGAATCTCAAGTTGAAATCATATACTGACTCATTTTGGTACTTTTGTATACTTATCAATTCGTGCAATGCAAACTCAAGGGCATACTGATTGCCATACTGCTCCTTAAATTGACTATGGAAATCTGTTAGGGAACTGATTGAGGCATCTAGTAAGCTGTTGAACCAGTCTCTTGCATCTTCAGTCAGAGACATCATGAATAATCTCATTTTAACATCTTCATATTCCATACTAATATCTTGTACAAAAGCGTTGAAACTTCTGATATGATCCTCAACTGATACTGCATTGTTTCCGGTGAACTTAGGAACTATATTCCTCCAACTACTGTAAATGGGGTATGGATACAATTGATATCCAGTCAAATCAAATTGCCCACATATGTTTGTGAGGTTTTGTGGAGGAACATTCATGGGTGGTAGGTTAGGGTAGTAATTATATCCGCATGGAGGCTGATGATAAGCATGTTGCTGTTGTGGGTTCATGTGGGGGTTCATATGATGATATTGTGGTCTACAATACTGTTGGCCAAGGGGTGGGTATAGATTAACCGGATGTTGAGAGGTGTTATGTATGAGGGGTGGTCTAGGATTATTTGGGAGGGTATTTTGATGAATATAACTTCCAGATGCTTGTGGATTGGAAGCACCACCTGTATTTTGGTGCAAGTTTTGATGTGGGTTCCTCAAAGTATTTCCTCTATGTGGAGGTATATATTTTGGGGCAGCTATTTTAGTCCTATTCTTTATCTGTTGAATCTCTTGTTTTAACAGCATCTCAATTTCCTCTATCTTGATCATTTCAATCTCTTCCTGGAGCTTAAGCACATTTCGTTGCACTTCATTTATATTCCTTGTATTCTTTAGACTTTTATTCACCTCTTGATTCATGAATCCATATTTTACCCCCTCTCCCTGCTGTAGTGATATTTTATAATCATATTCAGATTGCCTCTGATCAATTTCCTTCATGGCCTGTGCTTCTGACTCAAGCTGTTCTTAAGGATCAGGTCTGTATTTTGCCAATATATCATCAGTTATTCTGTTGATTTGAGACAAATTCTCATTTGATTCATGCAGAGGGGTAAAACTATTGTGAGTTATGATAGTTTGTTCTGTATTATCCTCTTGAGCATCCTGATTATCACTCTGATGAAAATAACTTGATGCTCCATTTTTCTTGGAAAGGGCTCTAATTGGTGGGGATGATTGTAACTTCTTCCCTTCCATCTTACATCTTCTACCATCCATTTAGTACTAACTTTCTGTTATAACAGGTTCTAGAGTTGCCACCTATTTTTGTAAATAGGAAAAGATTATAATTTATCTTTCCGGATTCTTCTTTCCAGCAGAGTTACCAATTTGTATTCTTAAAATTTCTGACTCTATAAAAGAATTGTCTCTTACCAAGGTTCTTTGTATTTGGTTCCCCAGCAGAGTCGCCAATTTGTTAGGTCTAAAAAATGCAAGTTGCAAATCCTAAGAGGATGCCAGACTCTATGATCAAATTGGCAACATTTTTGAAATAACGCAATGGAGTTAACCTATAGGGTTAATGCCTCCTTGCACTTTAGGCACTACTATACCTAGGCAGGTAGACCTTGAAAGTTAAGGCAGATTAAATGAGTGTAAGTGTTGTGACTAAGTTAATGGATCTACCCATAGTGGCAAATGGTGTGGAATAGATGAAAACTTGCTAAGTAATTCTATTTCTAGAAGAGGATTTGGTATAAATTGTATAAGCAATATCAAGGTAAGAATTAATAAATGAATTTAACTATTGAAATGAGTAAGACCAGTGCCTTGTTGGGTAAATAGAGTTAAGTGAAAATCTAGGACCAGTGGCTTATATGGGGCAATAACTCTAATTGTTTGGCACAATACTTTGGTTTATAACTTGTATAAACGTGCAAGGGAATGATTGACAGACTCTTCTTAATATCCAAATGACACAATCAGATTTCTTGTTATTCACTAGAAGGAATTTTAATCCTTTCTTGAAGGAACCAGTTGAATGAACTATGCAAGAACAATAGATAATATCAACTTGGAGACAGAATGACAATCCTAATTATGTGGTTCTTCTTCGTGATCCAAATCAATAGTTCCAGATTAGTGTGACTGACCAGAAGGATTTTAATTCCTTTTTAAGAAAACCAATTAATCAAATCACACAAATACAGCAAATGTGCATTGACAAATTAAATATATACTTGATATATCAATTTAAATAATAAAGAAATACTGAACAGGAGACAACCAAATAACTGAATAATTTCAACAAATAATTGATGCCAGTATAAAACCACATAATCAAAGATCTTTTGTTAACTTCTTCAATATAATACTTGCAACATGGTCTTTTAAAATTTTATGAACTTCTTCTATTATCTGCTACTGCTGATGATGATTGATCATCATATGTCCAACTTATATACAAATATTTATGAAGAGACATAACTCTTCAAAATGTCTTTTGAGAATTAAAAGGATTAACATAACACTAAACAAAGATAATGACCCTAAGCTCTGCTAAGCCACAGGTCTATCTGAGCAACATGATCCGGGTACTCTTGGCTCCAATGTGTATCAACAAATTCAATAGCATTTCTTGTAATCACATCCATTGTCACCATCTTTTCCAAATGCTTGCAGGCCTCCCCAGATGTCGAGTCTTTATCTTTGAGAGCTCCTAAAGCCTCCTGTAACACCACTTAGCATTCTTTAACCCATTCATCTTTGCTCTTCAACTCCTTATCATTTCTAAACAACATAAGTATACTTGCCTTTGAAGCCTCAACACATTCTTTGGCATCATTTGAAGCTGGTCATGATATATTTGATGTTGTTCAATCAAATCTTTGGCACTGGAGATACTTGTACTGTCATGAGTATCCTTATTCTGTATCTCGTGGAGTTTCTCTTGGACCCTATTATTTAACCTCTCATGTTCTTGGATAACCTTATGATTTTTAGAGTAGACATCCCAGAATTTATTCATCTAATGCATCATATTGATATGGCTATTTTGTAGTACTGCTGCAAGTGTGTCAATTTGAACCCGGGCTATTTGATCGACAGATGGTGACTGGGTACTTTGTGAAGTCTCTCCTTGGGTTAATCTTTTAACTGATCCTCCAAAGGCATTCTTGACAATATCTTTTAGGAAATCATTTTCCTTTGTCAATCTTTCACAACTCAGTTTATATGCATCTCGTTCCTTGATCAGCATTTGAGCCCGTGCTTTCAAAGTCATAACATGCCCAAAAGTTTTTTCAGTTTATACCAATGTCTATAGTAATCAAAGGATCAGTTTCTCCTGCTTTCAAAGTCATAACATGCCCAAAAGTTTTTTCAGTATCTATAATGGCAGTCTTCTTATGAGGAGGGTATAAGGCCCATATCATGAGTGAGTTTTCATCATTGTTATACTTGGTACCCATGTATATCTCTATGACACCTTCAGGAGTGAGTTTGTATTTGTCATCAGTATTGTGCAAGAAACTGTCAAACACCAAGGCAAAATTTATATCAGGTCTAGGAAATATCATGACACCTGCTTCTCTAAGCAATTGTCTATCTCTGTTAGGAGTCATAGCCCTCAATTCATTGTCTACTGTTGTCTTTAACACATCCATTAACTATTTTTCATTATCAGCTGTGACATCATCAACTGATTCTCTAAGTTCTTTTCCTTTGCATTTATAAAAAAATGATTTAAATTCTTGAGAATGAATAAACTGATCATCTGCAATGAAAGAATCATATACTAACTATCTAGGATCCTCATCACCAGGCCCCTCCTCATCCTGCTCTCTATTAGGAAGTTGATAACATTACATTTTTCGTTTAGAGATTCTAGTTGTTTGTTCATGTAGCTCCTCTTCTCTTGCAGATTCCTCATCACCAAAAGACAATAACTCTATTTCAAAAAGTTATTTTCTCTTCTCATCTAGTTCTCTATTATATTTTTCAATTACCAATTCAACTTCGGCTTCTTCCATGTTCCTAATAATATCATCATGTGGATATGGAATATGTGTATATCCACTGAGATTTTGTTTACTTCTAGTAAAATCAATGAAACCCTTGGGATCAAATCCTTTCCTTGCCTCAACACACCTCATGTTGTAATGCATTAATTTATCCCTGATGAGACCATAACCTTCCTTAGACACCATAGTAAAATCCCCAAAGCACAAAGTACTAGGCATGAATGATTGTTTGTCGTAGGCACTTAAATTCATCACATTAGAACAATTGATCTGCCTGACTATCTCTAAGCAAGCAATCCTATCAGGAACTGTCTTGGGCAATATAAATGAGGTATCCTCAAAACCATAAATTCTGACCATAGTTGAGTCCTCAAAGCAATACCAATCTCCCCAATTATGGGTGACAGTTGGGGGACCACTAAAGTCTTTTGGTTTGAGAAACCTTTTTATTTCATCTGACAATGAATTTCACATGGGTGATTAAAATATCTATACAACACTTTTACAAAATATTCTTCAAAATGAATGTAATTGGAGTGGGCAAACCTACTATCCCATACCGTTGTCCACATTTGCTTAGGCAACTTTTGTCCCCTTTTGTCTACTTGAGCAATTCTGAGTTCGTTTGGCCATATTCCCATTTCTAGACCATAGTATAATACCATATGCATGAGGAGTGAATAATGCTCGAAAGAGACTATTGGGGTGTTGTTCTTAAGTGCAATTAAGCTAGAATCAATCTTTCTGAAAATATAAGCAGCATAGTCAAATTGCTTAGCATTATGACATTGGATATCTATTGCTATCACCATTAATGGAATTGCCATGAAATCAGGAACCTCTGACCCTAGGACTTGGCCAATAGATAATATGTGTATTGCATATACGGTTCAAACAAGGACACATGGGATGGAGGTCCATCATTGTCATCAAAAGGTATTATTTTTCCCTCTACCCTAGGCCTGTGGAGAAGTAATCTCCATCCATTGTATGTGGTGTCCATCCTCCAGTATTCTTTGCCTAAATCTTCATATACTATGGAAAGTGTACACAAGTCATCCAAATCAAATACTTCACAAATGGCATTTTTGGATAAGTGTATAACAAGCTCTCCTTGTGCATTGCATATGGCTTTGAGGTTGGTATTATAATATTTAGCCAAGAGTTTTAGGAGTTCCACATTCACAAACACATCCAGGATGACCAATTTGCCCAAATTCAAATGCCATGGATTAGACACTGGGACATTTCTAAATCTTCTATCATAATTGATTTTAAACAACTCATAGCCTCTGATTGGTGTCCATACATTTCCCAGGTATTTGCATTTGTCTTCTAACTTCTCTACCTCCACCTTGAGTTGTGTAGAGCTTCGAGCTTTAGGGGTAGACCCAAGCAATTGGTCTATCAAATCCTGATTTAGTTTTCTCTCTTTCATCTTTTCATCAGGGCTTTTTTCAATTTTTTGTTTCTTAGGTTTACTAGTTCCGCCTTGTTGTTTTCTACCCTTGCCCTTTACTGGTGTCTCCATTTGTTATAATTCTGAATAGCAACTGCAAATTGTAAATCACTACACAGAGGTTTTATGTGTCTAACTGTTGCCTGAGGTGATCCCTGAATTCCTCTGTTTTCTCCTCCAAATTCTTGCTCGCATGCTCTTCTCAGATAATTCTTTGAAACACAATCGCAATGATTTAGAATGACCTCTCAGGGGATTTCTTCTCGGCCTGTAATTAATACTTTCAGTGCATTAATGTCCAGAATCGTTGTGAAATGTCACATCATCCTAACATCCTTCATTGGCAGGACTTTTTTAATGTCAGTGCGATCTAAATACTTCTTATGGCGTGAATATTTGAAGATGACTCAATTGTTGTGACCCTTTGTTTTATTTCCTCGATGTCACTTTTCATGAAAGCATTTATATGTTTATATTGGGGAGACATTTCAATGGCTATCCGATATAAGAATGATCATTGAAGTTATTGTCAGCCGGACTTACACTATCGTCATGAGAACAACATCCTCCTCCGATATTTAAAATCTCTCCGATATTAATTATTTATATCGGTATGAGTCTTCCCAAAATGTGTATCGATTTCTCTTTACAGGGTAGGTTAGTGAAATCGGTAAGACCCAAGAAGTCAATACCGATATCACTTGTCTTTTTGACACATATAACATGTCGGAAAGAGTCTCATCGATGTGGGTGGTTATTGTCTTCATCAGAACAACATATGCTGTCGAGATAACTTCATTTGATTCATCTGATCCTTGTTGTTTCCCTGATACCTTCCTCTCTATTCATTCTTCATCAGAATGATCACAATCATATGTCACTGAAATCGTTTGTCGTTGTGACTATAGATTTGGCATGACCTATAAATTGTACTCTGATCTGTTTCCTTTTGCCAATGAGTTATATCCTTGACATATATCAGTATGACTTTGGCCGAAAATGCCTTATGGTCACTGAGACATCATAAGGTCAGAGAAACATTAATTTCTCACTTCGATGTGCATTTCTTCTTGATGAGTCGATAGTTCCATCCATTCCCTGAGTTGTTCAGCAGGACTCTTGTCAAATTTTCCCATCGGTGTGATCTACGTTGTCGGGGGAATGTTTAGAGTATTTCCTGACAATGCTTTCTCATCCCGATGGTCCTCGTATTTAATTCATTCGGTGTGACTGGGGATTCTCCTTTTGATAAGGGGTCATCGGCATAACTTCTTTTATCAGAGATTCTTAAAATTCTCATTCCGACCATACTCCTCATGCTGATACACATCTAGTTTTCTTCAAATGGAACATGTGTTAGTATGAAAAACTGAGGTCTTGCCAAAATCAAAGAACTGAGGGTTTTTTCAGATTATGGTTTGGGAGGTGAGACAAATAGTTATGGCAGGGATCTTTATGTTTGTGGAATTTTATCGATTGTTATTATGATTTTGGGGGTATAATTTGTTCTGATTTGGTTGGACAGGGGTGTGGATAAGAATATAGAAAAAATTCAAATTTTTCCTGTCCCAACAAGATCAAAGGCAAGTAAACATGAGTTATCTCATGGAGATTAACATGTAGCAAACAAAGGCATATTGGAGGGTATTTATTTTCCTTTATTATCAGAGTTTTAAAAGCACATCAAAGAGGATTATATTCTGACAATAGAGAGCAAAGAGTAGAGAAAATTATATAGAGAACATATACAGAGAGGAAGATTCATCAACAACAGAAGATTTTCTTGTAGGCCTTGGTGTCAAGTTTTCTCTAAATTAAATGAATCCGATGCACTGTGCCTCAAGGCCTTTCTGTCTTCGTTTTAATTCACCCATGAAGGGAAAATAGTCATTTTATGCCATGTTTTTTGTTAGATTGTTTCTTGTTCTCTTTTCTCAGATATGTGGCCTTCATTTGTAAACCTGAGATTATCAAACCTAATCCAACTAAATGATTATGTGATTATCACTTTTTATTCATCATTTTTTTGTTTATCTCGTCTTTTGATTTCAAATATTGTGCACAATAAATTCTTTACAACTTGGAAAGTTTGTGATTGGTGAATCGTCGTGTTAGTTAGTTTCCATTTTCAAGTTTTTCCTTCTTCTCTTTTCTCCAAATATCTAAAAATAATTTAATCAAAAATCCTATGAAGAGCTAACTTCTAAAACCCCAGAGGTCATCTTGCAAGACACGTCCCATGTTTACAAGGTTTCCCATGTTGGTGCAGGTTTGCATGTAGGTGCAACATTTAGGTGCAAACTTCATTATCAACATTATGATCATTTGAATTTTTACCAAGTCCAAGTAGGTGAGAGAGAATAGGTTTGATGGGGTTGTGCTAACATGGCACTTCTATGTTGTTGAGGTGGCATAGAGGGTGATATGGCACATTGACTGGGTGTGCACATGGTAGCTAACTATGTGGACTGTACAGATGAATGTGCAAATATATGACATAGTCATATGATGATGACATGGTGTGAAGAATGTATGGATTGTATGTGTGGCACATGTGATGTGGCAAGCTACTGAGTGATGATAAATAGTAGACATTTATTAGTCCAAGGTGGCTAGGTCATAGTCTAATATGGCATAGTGGAAGGAGAACATGTGGCTATTCAAGAATGGTTTTCATAGTTGGAGAGTATGGACAAGTGCACTTAATGTGATGATTGTTGATTGTTTATAGGTGAGGTAATCATTCAACATTTGAGAAATTGCATCCAAATTAATGTCACTAGGAGACACCAAGCAACCTGTTAGGAAGGAGAAGGGTTGCTAGTAAAGGGAATATTGGTTACTGTTGTTTCAAGGTACTGATGATAAAAGACACGAGGTAAAGGACTTGTTGGTGTTGTATGAAGGATAATTTTCATTACAACAGAAAAAGGACATCAACAATGATTATTAGACACCATAAGGCGTGGCATAGATGCTGATGTAGGAGCATCTATGCCAACCATTGAGGGTTCTCGACCTTTGACATGCATCATTTGGTATCAGAGCAGGAATTCTTGAGTGTGTAAACATATTGCCAACCATGAGGCAATTTACATCAAGATCAAGGTTGGAGTTGTGAAGCAGTGAGGATTGTCTTAGAAACTCCAAAGGTTTGTTGCAAGTGAGTGTGGAGTCTTGCAGTTGCAGAGAGCTAAGAAGGTATTGAAGTCGCGAGAGAGGTAATTTCAAAGTTGATTGTGAAAATTTGAAAATGCCTTGAGGTATTTGCTGCACCCATTATTTTCTTTGTTGCGCCTCTTATTCCCTTTGTTGCACCTCTAAACTGCTTACAACAACTACAACCTCTATTTGGTTTTGTTTTTGCTTCTATTTGTTTTTGTTTCTACATTTTTTATTTGCATCATCGATTGTGTCTTCCTATGTTTTGTGGCACCTCTTTTTTCTTCTGGTTGTTGTGTTCTCAAAACTACTACTCTTGATTTTTTTTGCTTTTGTTTTATTTTTCCTCTTTCTATTCATTGTGCCTCCCTTATTTCCTATGCCACTAATGGTTTCGTTTGCATATATAGAAAGGAAACAACATTTATTCCTTACTTCCATTCTAAACTGTTACACACAACAGGGGTAAATTTGTAATAAAAACATAAACATTGTAGGTGAAAACCAAACATAACTCCCTTGAGAACCATTCTTCACAGTTTGCTAGATGGTTTATTTTTAAAAAACATAACAATATACTAAATTCCTTTAAATCTATTTCCTTGCCTCCTCAAGAGAAGAAATACAAGGGCAAAGGTTTCTATTGAGGGACATAGATTAACGAAAGAACAGGGGAATACCTCCTCAACTTCCATGAGCATTAAAAACAAAGGTGAAACTCTTTGAAGCACACCCCCACCAACATTTTTTTCTTCTATCCTCATCCCCAAACCACAATCGCCCATCCCTTTCAACCAAAACCTCCTCATTTTTCTTTTCTTTCTTCCAAAAAGAGGCGTCCCCCTTCCAAAAAAGGAAACCCTATAGTTCTCTTTGCAAAAATATATCAATTAAAAAAATAAACAACACCCTTTTCACATATCAATTGTCTAATCAAATGCTGCAACGAAGTTATTCAAAACAAAAATAAACTTAAAAAAGATTTATTTCTAACTCTTACCAAAATAATTTGGACTTTAACAATTAGCAAGGCTAAATTCCGCAAGACAAATAAACTTTTGTAGAAAAGAATTTGCTATACTAAAATATGTTTTTGAAAAGCTCTAACATAAAGAATACATTTTGTTCCAACAAATAACTTTTACTGAAAATAGTTGTTAACCTTAAATACCTTTCCAAAATAAATGAATACATGCATTCTTTCTAATTAAATTAATATTTAGATCAACGAATCTAACTATGGCTCAAAACGCAACCATCTTTTAACTCACGCAACATTTTGAAAAGTCATATCATAACATTAAAATGCAAAGGACCATCCCACGATGGTTGTTAAACTAATTCAACCTCACATTTAAAGCATAAAGGATAATGACAAACACTCCTTAGCAAGCATATAAGAAAACCAAAGAAGTGAAAGAGACTTCAAGTTAACCATACTCACGCAAAGAACACAAACGCTTTGTGGGTTTATGCGCAACGCATGGATCCAACTCATAAAAATTTTGTTTAGATGCAAATAGGTAAACACTGGAAATAGTCCTCCATTCGCAACTGAATAGGATGGGTTAAGCAAACGACATACCACATGAACACAGGGTCAATATCTCAACCACTGGACTAGGTAAGGTGAGATGGTCAAGTGGTTCCATGTCTTCTCCTCCACATCCATCCATTGGTCACACACTTGTAAAAGTATATCCTCCACACTCCAAGCAAAGCATCAAATCCAACAATGCAACCATAGCCAAAGCAACATTTAAAGACCAATGAGGATGTGTAATCCAACATGACACATATTCATCTTGAAATTACATCATTTAACAATCAAATTAATATATCATTTAATCTAATCATACAAAATAATAGTGCACAAAGAGTTACACAAGGGCGAGCACTGCAATAGACTGACTTCCATGCCAAATCATCTAGGCCCCCAATATTGATCAAGCTATTTTTGACTATTTCCATAAGGTTAGCAGAGGTTGAATTTTCTTTCATTTTACAAACTGCAAGTAGACAAGGCTGGCAAATATGATTTTCTACAATATAAACATGCATACACACCCAAGAAGTATTGTTAATGGTCATCACCTTGTTTAGAGACAAGGAAAAGAAAGTTGCCTGACTCAATTTCTTTGCTACGTCCCGCCTCTCCACCACAACCAGACACTGAACCCATTCCCAACCGCTATTGACAAACCAATGGGAGAGTGGAAAGTTGGGAACTCTAATAAATTGCATTAAATTCCTATATTTTGAAAAGTCTATCAACAATCGATCTCTATTTAAATTATGGAATATAATTGTGAGTTGCATAGTTTTGGATAAATGACTCGCTTCCATGACCTTTCCAAATAGAGTAGATATGAAACCTCCAACAACGACAAGTTGTGCTTGCGGTTGCATATATTCTTCATACTCAACTACATTCCGAGCACGAGCGCATTCATCTTTCATTTTTTAGTGCATCATCGACTTCAACTCTCCATTTACATTTACCTTTTGTTAAACTTTACCTACATGCTTCTTAATAGTGTCTAGTTTCAGTTGCAATGTCTTGTCTTTCTTTAATTTCCAACTAGAAATCTTACAACGACATAGTTTTGGCACACCCTCTCCATCTTCATTCTTCACATGTTCAATGAACAAATACTTAGAAACCCATTCAAGCTAAAAATTTCTTAACATGTCCCACTGACGTGCTTTACATTTGTTCAAAATGCTTTCAGACTCAGGTTCACCACCACTAGTACCATGGACATTTTCCCCCTGTGTGATCATCACCACATTATTCATGGTTTCACTGCCAGATTGGACCACATGATTGCTACCTCCTTCAGGATTTTCATTTGACACCTCTTCATCCTCAAGGTTGTTCCAATAGAATTCCTCAATCTCAGGTAAATTTTCCTTATTATTTAATCTTGATGGTCCCTCACCCGTTGCAGAATATCATTGTTGTTGATTAAAATAAGACTTTATGGTTGCCTTCTTTCTCTTTGATGGGGCTCCTCTCACTCTTCAATTTTTTGGATTTGAGGATTCCATCTTTCTCTGACATTGTTAAAAAAGTGTTAAAGCAATGTTCTCAAAATGCAAATTCAATTGTTACTAAATGAAATGAAGAAAATTGAACTTCTTATAGAGAAAGAGAAGAAGATGACACACCATTTCTTACCAATGACACGACCTCGCGTTCTCATTATCTTTGTTCTATGCTTGGAGCACCGCGAGCTATTGATGCTGTTTGATCGCACGCTATGGAATAAATAAAACTTTTGACATTTTTTAATACTATGGGCTCCTAAAAATAATCAAATAATGAACATATGTTTATAAAATAATTAAAAATATATAATAAATAACATTTAATTTAATATGAAATTATTGCAGGACGCGACATTTGACACGTCACTTTTTTCTAGGGAATGGCATTGCCCCCAACTTTCACCGTCTTTATTTTCTTGTTGAAGCCCCATGAGTTGTTGATACAACTTGATCAAACAATTTTGAATAAATAAAACATGTGGCTTGGGTTGATTAATACGAGTTGATTGTGACTCGAGGGCATAAATAAATCATTACAAGTGGGGCCCAATAGCTACGACAAATACACCAAATATGATGGGCCTGTCGACATACACATTACCTTTTCTATCCAGTGGCACTATTTCTCACATGCATAATCTTCATTTCGACATTTGAGCCTGCTAGGCATTGATGCACCTTGGTTTGACGACCTAGAATAAATAAAAGATGTTCATTTAGATATATGGTATCTTAATAAATTTATACAAGTTGGACTTGCCAAGACCTATACACATGTAGCTTTTACGAATACACTTATAGGTATGAACTATACCCCTGTAGCGACAATCAATACACATAATACTGTGGGCCCAATGACTTCAACACATCACCTTTTCTAGCCAATTACGTTGTTTACAACTTGTATAATCTTCATTTCCACATTTGAGCCTTGCGAGGCATTGATGCAATTTGATCTAATGGCCCAGGACAAAAAAAATATTTGTTTAGTATTACGGTAAGTTCATAAATTTATACAAGATGTCCCATTAGCTAAGACCTATACACTTATAGCTACGTCCTATACACCTGTAGCTATGACCTATACACCTAATATTGTGGGACTAAGGATTGACACATCACCTTTTCTAGCCAATGGCATTGTCTCTTGCTTGGATAACTTACATTTCCACATTTAAGCCCTGACAGTCATTGATGCAGTTTGACTGGATGACTTGGGATAAATAAAACATGTGGGTTTAGTATTACAGGATTTTAATAAATTTATACATGTGGACCCAACAGTGCATTGAAGTCTGTGGACATTTAAAATAAAATGACCGCATGCCCCCAAGTGACAATGGACACGTAAGCTTTTCTGACCAATGGCGGTGCCTCCTTATCTTTGCATCTTTATTTTCTCCCTATAGCTCCGTAAACCATTGATATTGTTTGATCCGACAGTGCGGATTAACTAAAATATGTGCCTTTCGCCTTTCTGTGGAAAGGAGGTAAGGGACACAAAGGCAAAACCATTGACATATATTTATTTGGAAGGAAATACAATGGGGATCATTGATATAGTTTATGTAAAAAAGAAATATAAAACTAACTGTAAAAAATATTTAAATCAATATCAACACATGACAAATATACAGGACCACAGGTGTTCATGAGAATGAGAACTACTGTTATAGAGATTAATCATACAATAAACAATACAAAATGCGATGCAAGTTGAAAAATATGTTTTTGTTACTCACCTGGAATGGAAGAATGAAGTCGAGTTGTAGCCTCTCTATTCCCCAACTTTTCAACAACTCACAACAAATTGATCAAATGCCACTCTAGAGGACTAGAAATTGCAAATCCTCAATGTATGATGAAATGAGTGAATCCAAAATCAAATGCCACAAGAGTGAATGGAGTATTGTTTTGCATAAATACCACTCCATACTACATAGTCATACTATGTCTTGCAATGGGTGATTAAACACATTAACCCTAAAAGACTTATAATTCTGAGGTGATGGGCCACACTTTATAAGAACTGCCTATAATTCAATGGCTATAATAAATGTTTTCCCAAATATACCTATCATTACATGGCGATATTACACGTTTTCCCAAAATTCACTATAATATCATTAGCGAATGCACCAATGTTTTCCCTTAATTGATTATAATGTCATTGGCGATCATGTCCCCTTTTCCCTAATTCCCTATAATTTCATTGGTGATCACACCACCTTATTCCCGTAATTTATGTAAAAAGGCAAGCAATTGAAACCTAATTAAAAGTTGCCTCTATAATATGTCGGCAGTCGGGACCAAATTGCAATAAATTGTATGGTGATCTAATGCTATTTTAGGATTTTAAAACATTAATTTGTGGGCAATCTAAAGCTATGGGGTTGAAAATACAATCAAATTTGGGTGAAACCATATACTACCAAAGCCAATTTTCAACCCCTCGTAAGTCAAAAAATTGCCATTTGGTGACAAATCGCCACTAAAATTTTCCCTATTTTGCACACCTCATTCAAAGGAAGGGCTGTAGAAATGAATGGTCACCATTGCTCGCTCACCACATTGTTGTTGATTATCAGTGTTCCTTCAAGAGGAGGTGGTCCTAAGCCAAAAGTAACCACCAAAATTATGTCATCAAGACCCTCAAGAAATTGACTTTTTATTAGAGTATTTGCCATCTTTTTGACCATTTCTTTTACTTCCGCTAGGCTGAGTAACACAACTATAAAAGTTGAAGAGATATCAAAATTCACATGGTATTGATGGTCTGAGACATTAAATTTCTCTCCCAAAATCCATTATATCACATACAATAGCAATCCACTCTTGGTTTTAAAGACCACTTTCAAATGCTTATCGATGATGTTGTTGAGGAATGCCATTTGTCATTGACTATTGATTAGTCTTATAGGGGTATCCATGGCGATGATTACGGGTTAAAACAAGGGTTTGAACATCATTTAATAGAGTTGCTTCAAACATTTTGGAGAGATCCATTGTAATTGTAAATGATTTCGCTTCTCCTGTGGTTTCGATACAATCCTAGTTTGTAGATTTTGCCTAACTTAGCATGAGATTTGGGCAATTCGCATCATGTGATGATAATATTGGTGACATATGCATATATGAAGCACATCCCCTAATGATTATCCTTCGAACATTGATGGTCAAATGATGGTCGTTCAACTAACCATTACCTTAGTCATTTGATTGGTCTTTTAGTAGTATCGATTGACACTTCCATTTTATTTTTGATTTTTGGCTATGTTTCCACCCCACTATTGATTAAACAATCCTGAGCCATCTCAATTGCATGATTTGTCAAAAATGTTAGCCTCTCCATTTATTTCTCTATAGATATGTTTTATAGTGAAGCTTTCCAATGAATACAAGAGGGGCCACACACATTGGAGAAAATTATTAAATTTTCAATTTGTCAGTTTTGTGTTTTTAATGGTGTTGATTATCACTATTGAGTCTCCCTCAATCTCGACTTTATGGATGCCATATAGATTATATCGATTTGCATTCCAAGGATGAAGGCTTGGGCTTCAACCTCATAGTTTGTTCCCTCCTTGATTTTTATTGGAAGCAACCCTAATCGACCTTCCCTTATCATCTCTTATTAGATAATTGACTCCAAAAATTCCAGGGTTTCCTTTTGAAGCTTTGTTGAAATTCAGCTTTGACTAGTCTAGAGGGGAAGCGATCCACTTTAATCCTTCTTTATGATTCAGGGAATTAACTCTCCCACCCCCATTAATGGGGAATTTGATCAAGATTTTTAATAAGATACAACAATAAAGAAATTTTGAAACTAAAAAAAATTCGAAACCATTTAATTTTTGAGAATCCTTTGAAATATATAAATAGTTGAAACTTTTACCAAAACTTTAAAACTATAAATGAGGAAAGCCCAAACAATAATGCACAACATATAGACATAAAAACTAAAACGAAAAAGAAAAGAGATCCACCTTATTTCCAAACTTTAAAATATTAACAAAATATAATAAGTTAATAATAGATCCTTCCATTGAAAACTTTGAAAGTTCTAGAGGAGTGTTACATGAAACTACTATACACCTTGCACATAATGTAGTGATTATTTGTAATTTGGGTACTTATGTACTATTTTTGTTGCCAAAATTACATATTTTAGATGTTTAAATGTTGTTCCCAAAATAAGGTCCCTCATTTGTAACCTCATTAATTTTGATGAATTAAAAAACTAACCAAACCTTCAATATAGTTAAATTTAAAATAAGGCCCCTCATTTGTAACCTCATTAATTTTGATGAATTAAAAAACTAACCAAACCTTCAATATAGTTAAATTTAAGAAAAATATAAAATTAGGTCCATGAGACATTGAGGGTGTTTTATTAAAAAAAAAAGGTAGGGTTTTACATGTGGGGGGTTTTAGACGCTCGTAGGAAAATACTTGAGCGGTTCTTGCTCTAATGGCTATCGTCGGAGCTACGATCGAAAAGCTGAAGCAGACATGGCATGCTCAAGTCAATGACGAAGAGAAATAGGCAGCCAACATGGTAAGTAATTTATTTTATCAACTTTTGATTTTCAAGTTTGTCATGACGCTTCTGTTTGATTGGTTACTAGATTCAACATCAAACTCTCGTTTCCTCAAAGAGTAGCGGATAAATATGTTCAAGTATATTGCCTAATTATGGCACGGATTTTGCTTTATGAATTTTCTCAGCTTATTGGATTTCCCTTTGCTGTTTATGAATGTCTAACAGGGTTTTAGAGAGCTTTATATGGTCAGTTCGCCCTTGTAGCGTTCTTTTCATGTATGGTTTTAGAAGAGATGGTTTTAGTAGAGGTGGCTATTAAAGATAATTTTGCTAGGGTTTTTGCAAATGCTTGTCCTTTTACATGAACTGATACATGAAAGCAAGCAAGGGGAAGGAAGGCTGAGGTGAAAACTTTTTCCTGGGGAAGAACAATATTTTACTTTTTCATTTATTTGCGAATTCACATTTGACTCCGGTTGTCATCGTGGTACAAAGTGTAAGGAAGCAAAGGTGTGCGGAAACGCTTCCTATGCTAACCTTGAGTGGAGGGTTATGCAAATTTCAAATAAAATATTACAGAGATTTCAAGAAACACATATTATCATAAACACAATAACAATAAAACCATAACTCAGTGATTTACGTGGGGAAAACCCTTTCGGGAGAAAAACCCCACACTCCAAAACTTGCACAATGTATTATCAAATCTTGAAACAGATTACAACACACTTGCAATGCAAGTTCTTATAGGAGTCTTCACCTCAACTCAATCTAGAGGAATTTCGGTAGCATTCTGATAGCATACAGATTTGCAAACTAACTCTCTCACCTCAAAATGACTATCTCAAAGTACCAATATATATTATTACATTGCATATGAGAACCTTCTAGAGATAAAGCATTTCTTTTAGCAAACTTATCTCTATCTCCATATAAAAGATACTTCTCAAAATAGTCGCTTTTCACCTATCGCAAAATCTTCTTTTCTTGGCTTGCTTTATTCTTATTTCCATGCAAGGTTGAGACACTTTCTATTTTTTTTTCTTTTTCTTTTTCTTTTTAATCTTTTAAAATGCTTTATTTCTAACATTCTCCCACTTGTCGAACACCTTGCATGAGCTAATAGAAAATAGGTAGTTAATTGCTGGGGGCCGAGAGGCCCATTAATTCGGAACACCATATGAACTTCTCTATGCTCACGGGCTTTGTTAATGCATCTGCAACATTCGCCACAGTCTCTACCTTTTCCAGCTTCACCCTGCCATCCTCAACCATATCTCTCATGAAGTGATATTGAACATCAATGTGTTTGGTCCTGTCATGAAAAATCGTGTTCTTCGCAAGGCAGAATGCACTCTAATTGTCACAATAAACTGTAAATGCACTGTGTTTCAATCCAATATCTGAACACAAACGCTTCAGCTAAATGGCTTCTTTACAGGCATGAGTAGCTGCCATATAATCTGCCTCTGTAGTGGACAAAGCGACCACAGCCTGTCGCTTGCTCATCCAACTGATTGCACCACCATTAAGAGTAAATACATATGCAGCGGTGGACCTTCTGCTATCAACATCACCAGCCTAGTCTGAATCCACAAAACCACGAATACTCAAGGAATGCTGATCTCCTGTACCATGAAAACATATAGAATACTCTGTTGTACCTTGCAAATATCTGAAGACCCTCTTAACTGCACCCCAATGCACTCTTCCAGGATTAGACATAAAATGAGAAAGAACTTCCACTGCTTGGGCAATGTCTGGCCTTGTACAGAACATAGCATACATTAAGCTTCTAACTGCACTCTGGTAAGGCACTCTGCTCATGTCTTCCATCTCCAATGGGGATGTAGGACATTGTGAAATAGAGAGCTTCGTTCCCAATGTAACAGGAACACAAAGTGGTTTACAATCCTGCATGTTAAACCTTTGCAAAACTGAACAAACATACTTACTCTAGCCAAGCCATAGCTTTTTGTTCTCACGATCTCTTCTGATCTCCATCCCAAGTATGTGTTTTGCTGCAAAAAGATCTTTCATTTCAAATTTCACAGAGAGCTGAGATTTTAATTCAACAATCTAACCTTTGCCTTTCCCAATAAACAACATGACATCAACATATAAAGCAATTACCAGGAAACAATCACCATCAGATTTAAAATATACACAGTGATCAGATTTAGACCACACAAATCTCAAACTTAACACATATGTATCGAACTTCTAGTACCACATCTTAGGACTTTGTTTAAGGCCATACAAAGATTTCTTTAACTTACAAACCAACTTTCTTTTACCGTTCACCACGTAGTGCTTTGGCTGTGTTATATAGATCATAGTAGCAAAACTCTTTTGGGGAAAAAATTGGCAAACCAAAAGTTTAAGATTTTTTCAAAAATCGTGAAAAAATCGGGAAAAAATTGGAATTTGAAAAACCATAGAAAAAATTCAAAAAATAAAATAAATAAATAAATATTATATTAATATATTATAAATATATTAATGATATAAAATATAGATATTATATAATAATAAATAGTAATAATATAATAATATTTTATAATATATAAATATAATAATAGTATTAATATATAATAATAATAATTTTTTTTTATTGGTAAAAGGCCGAGGCCATTAATATATATAATTAATAATAAAATACAGCTCTGTTTAGTGCGGGCACCGGTAGGAAAGAACAGAGCGAAGAAAACCTCCGGTCTAGCCCAGGACTTTTGTAGTCCAGTTCATTTGAATTTATACATCTTATACGGGGTCAAGCCCCACAAGGATACATCCTTTCTTATACAATTTCTGAAATACAAGTTAAGACATTGCTCATATCCATGGCTTTTCTTTTGATATCCTCTTGCTGAATGGCTTTTTGGTTCTCCGGCACCTGGGATGTCCTCCATGACATATATCATTAAATCAACTATCTATAATCCAAGTGAGGGGACTTCTCTTGTCTTGCTCCTACTAGTATACCTGTCTTACCTGATACCACAAGAACAAACTTCCAATTCTTTTCGCATGTTAGCTATACAAAAGAGAAACATAGAAATCATTTTCCTGCAAACACCTATTAGTTCTCTAAATCCTTTGCCAGAGAGGGAAGAATAAAAGCTTGCTCTTGCGAAGTTTATCAAAATACTAAAACACACTTGCATCACTGTTAACTTAAATCCGGTTGTAAGGGGATATCCCATACTGGTTGACTAATCCACTATATATACCAACGTCTAAATATATATACTTGTATAAATACAAATATATATACCTAAATGTGGGCATAGGTAAGTGATCAACCATTTCACTAAGTAATGTTGAGAGTCATTGTTGGGACTTGAAATTTGGAAATTTTCTTGTGTTCTTACTCACTTATTTCTGACCAAACCAAAAAATATTTCGCCCAAAATTAGAATAAACAACTGATATATCCCATGACTTTTATCACAAATAATGTAAAAGGCCTCAATTTATTAACATCGGCAAGACCTTCCTTTTGTTATACCGATCCATGCTCCATGAGAAACTAGTTGAAATGGCTGTCGGCATGATAATAAGGATCAGGGGAATGTTTTGGAAGACACCGATGGAGAAAGTGGTGCCGATGACCTTTCATCGGGGAGAAAATGCATGGTCACGCCGATCGGCATAAAGAAATACTATCGGCGAATACTCTACAAACCCTCCTGACAGTATAAGTCATGCCGATAGTGGAGTTCGGTAGGACTCTCACCGATCATTCAATGGAACGGAGGGAACTAGTAGTCATTGGCAGGAGATAAGCATCTGAAAGAAAAATCAAGGAGTTTCCGATACTCTAAAGTCTCACCGATTGAAGAAAAGTGCTTCGGCATAGCTTACACCGATATGCATGAAGATCCGGACTTGATGACTTTTCATAGAACCGGACTCGACGGAGTTAAGAGTTTAAATAAATATTTGGTATTTTGAATTTGTATGTTTGGCAGAGGGAAACATACAAGACGATATACAAAGCTATATGCATGTTGTGGAACCGAAAAGATTATGAAATGAGGTTTTATTGTTGTATGTTTCGTGCATTGTAAGTATGTTTCAGGTTATATATAATAATAAATATTAATAATATAAATATTATATTATAATATTATAATAGAAATATTATATTTTGTAATATCATAAATATTATAATATAATAATATATTATATATTAATAATAACATATTATAATAGAAATATTATAAATATAATAAAATAATAATAATATATTAATATATTATAGATTATATATCAATAATATCAATATTATATAATATAATAATATTATTAATATATAATAATGAATAAATAAATATATTAATAGTATAAATATTATATTATAATAGAAATATTATAATATAATAATATATTATATATTAATAATAACATATTATAATATTATATAATATATAAATATAATAATTATTAATATATATTATAAATTATAATTAGCCGATAGGCTTATATATGTGAGCATTATATTGCTCGGAATTGTCTCGCGCCTTAAAAAAAATTCACGCGGAGTTGTCTCACCATTCACGCCGTAAAAAAAATTCACGTTGGAAAAATTTCTAAACTCTCGGTTGTTCCTATCGGTGTAATCGGGCCACAAAGTATTTATATGCATCTTGAAAAAACCCTAGAAAAAAATTTTAAAAAGAAAAAACTATCGAACTGAAATGTTCTGTAGAGGCGTGCAATGGCACTAAAAACCCTAGCCAGGATCATGAAAATAGTTTTTTTCTTTCGAAA
Source organism: Cunninghamia lanceolata (assembly GCA_027924645.1). Taxonomy (NCBI): domain Eukaryota; kingdom Viridiplantae; phylum Streptophyta; class Pinopsida; order Cupressales; family Cupressaceae; genus Cunninghamia; species Cunninghamia lanceolata. The sequence goes on from BSBN01000229.1 coordinate 1,278,919, forward strand.
ATCTTGAAACCCACGACTATGTGCCATTTCAGCAATTTAATTGTGATTTTTCACGATTATGAGGAAGAAAACAGATAAAAATACATTGATGGCAATTTTCTAAAAAATCGCCAAACCCAGTGATTCCTGATTTTTTCAAAAAATCACGATTTTCTGAGGATTTTTGCTTCTATGATATAGATTTCTTCCTCCAAATCACCATGAAGGAAAGCAGTTTTCACATCCATTTGTTCGACCTCTAGGTCATAAGCTGCTGCAATAGATAATAAAAACCGAATGGATGTCATTTTAGCAACAGGAGAAAAGATTTCACTGTAATCAATACCCTCAACCTGAGAGTATCCCTTCGCAACCAATCGTGCCTTATACTTTTCAACATTTCCATCTGAACCAATCTTTTTCTTAAACACCCATTTACATCCAATAGGTTTCCGTCCTTCAGGCAATGGTACTAAGTCCCATGTATCATTTCTTTCAAGGGCTGCCATTTCTTCATCCATGGCTATTTTCTAGTTTCTGCATCATTTATACCCAAAGCCTCTTGCATAGATCTCGGTTCATCAATGTTAGTACTCAAAGCAAATATACACTTTCAATCATCAAGTGAATACCCATACCTTTCAGGTGGTTGCTTATGCTTTGTAGATTTTGAACAAGCTGAGGTGGAGGTTCTTCCACTTCCTCCTCTTTTTCCTCCTTTGAAGATTCAGAGCTTGATGAGCTCTCCTCAACTTTTGGTCTATGTTGGGGTCTCGATTCAACTTTCTCAGGCGTAGAAGGAAGTTGAATCACATCCTTTTTCTGTTCAATTTCTTTATGTTGTTCTGGCTGAAAAGTAACAAGGGAAGATTTCGTATCTCTAAAAACAACACTTTTGGAATAAATTACCTTCTGTGCAACATGGTCCCAAAGCTTGTATCCTTTCACACCATAGCTGCAGCCGATGAAGATACATTTGATAGCCTTAGAATCCAACTTTGTTCTCTTCTCCTTAGGCACATGTGCATATGCCTCACAACCAAAAACTCTCAAATGTCTAAGTGAAGGCTTTTTCCCCGACCACGCCTCCATTGGCGTTTTATCAAGTTGTGATGTAGGAGATTTATTGATCAAATAACAAGCAGTGGCAACAACTTCAACCCAAAACTTTTGTTCTAGACCAGCTCCACTCAACATGCTCCTAGCCTTTTCCATCAACGTTCTGTTCATTCTTTCTGCAACTCCATTCTGCTGCGAAGAATACGGAGTTGTCTTTTGTCTTTTAATCCCGCAATCTATATAGAATCTGTCAAAATCTGCAGAACAATACTCACCGCCATTGTCAGTCCTCAAACATTTAATTTTCATTTCAGTTTGAGTTTCTACCAAATCCTTGAACTCCTTAAAACGACTGAAAACTTCAGATTTACTCTTTAAAAAATATACCCATGTTCTCCTACTGAATCATCATTGAAAGTAACATAATAAACTGATTTACCAATAGAAGCAACATCAACAGGACCAAGTACATTTGAATGGATTAGATCCAAGATACATGAAGACTTATTAGAAGACAAGTAAAACTGAACGCGGTTCTGTTTGCCATAAATACAATGTTCACAGAAATCAAATTCTAGATTGCAATCATTTAACCCCTCAACAAGGTTCTTAGTTTTTAGGGCTTTCAAACCCTTCTCTCCAATGTGACCAAGCCTTTGGTGCCATAACATGGTCTTCTTTGCAGACAACTTTGATTCAGTAGACAGAGCACCCTTGGGTACCCAGAAGCCACGACCATCCGTAGAAGAGTAAACCATCTCTTTTTTCAGCGAAGTAGTTACTGGCTTAATTTTATCAGAAGTGCTATTGCACTCAACCGTGCATGCATCGAGCTGGTATGATGTACCCAATCTGCTTCCTCTTGCTATCACCATAGCACCTCTCACCATTTTCACACCTGCTTCAGAAAACTGTACATGCACACCCGCATCTATTAGCTTGCTAACAGATAATAAATTTCTTGCTAGTCCTGAGATATGCAAGACACCATCAAATCGTCTAACTCTACCATCAGAAAATTTCACATGAACACTACCATGGCCAACAATGTCAAGGAAAGAATTATCACCCAAATACGCCTTACCACCATCATAGTTTTCATACTTACTAAACTAGTTTCTGTTAGGAGTCATGTGGAAAGATGCACCTGAGTCTATCAACCATGCATTATCACTTGCACGAGTGGCCAAGGCTGCAATAAAGGCGTCTCCATATTCCTTTTCGGACTCAGAATCAGAATTTTGCTTCTTCTTTTTCGTCTCTTCTTTACATTCCTTTTGGAAGTGTCTGGATTTGCCACAGTTCCAGCATATTGCCTTGGACTTACAAGGAGATTTTGATCTCCCCTTATTCTTGGACTTGGAGTGGCCACACTGCTTCTCATCTTTGCCTTGTTCTTTTGGTCTTCCTCGAACACTCAAAGCCTCTTTGGCACTCAGAGAGACCTTCCTTCTCATCTCTTCGAAGAGTAGAGAACCAACAACATCGTCCATCTTCAAAGTGACTGAAGTGCTCCCAATGGCCATGACTAGGCCGTCCCATGAGTCTGGCAATGAACACAACAAAGTTTGGCACCTTTCTTCTTCATCCATCTTAACCCCAACTGAGGTCAACTGAGTCACCAACATATTAAAAGTTTCTAGATGCTCAGAAATATGTCCACCTTCCATTATCAAGGAATACAACTTCTTCCTCAAGAAAATCTTATTTACTAGAGATTTGGCTTGATCTATTTCACCCAGCTTCTTCCATAGCTTCTTTGAAGTGGGTTCTTCGTGAACATTTATCAGAATTGAGTCTGCAAGACATAGTCTTATGAGACCTTTAGCTTTTCTATCCATTACATCATATTTTGCAGCCAAAGCTGGATCCATAGGCCTTTGGACATTTTCATCCATTGCATCCCATAGATCCCGATCAATCAACAAATCTTCCATCTTCAGCTTCTGCATTTCAAAATTCATGCTAGAAAACTTCTCTACCTTTGCACAAATCAGCATCCATCTCTATTATCCTGTAATACAGAATATGAAATACTCTGCACAAGCTCCCACTCAAACTTGATTAGCTCAAAAAACCCTGTACCCAACAAATAGAACCAAAACTGGCCAGGCTCTGATACCACTTGTAAGGAAGCAAAGGTGTGCGGAAATGCTTCCTACGCTAACCTTGAGAGGAGGGTTATGCAAATTTCAAATAAAATATTATAGAAATTTCAAGAAACACATTATCATAAACACAATAACAATAAAACTATAACTCAGTGATTTATGTGAGGAAAACCCTTTCAGGAGAAAAACCCCACTCTCCAAAACCTGCACAATGTATTATCAAATCTCGAAACAAATTACAACACATTTGCAATGCAAGTTCTTACAGGAGTCTTCACCTGAACTCAATCTAGAGGAATTTCGGCAGCATTCCGACAACATACAAATTTGCAAACTAACTCTCTTACCTCAAAATGACTATCTCAAAGTACCAATATATATTATTACATTGCATATGAGAACCATCTAGAGATAAAGCATTTCTTTTTAGAAACATCTAATAAAAACTCATAACAAACTTATCTCTATCTCCATATAAAAGATACTTCTCAAAATAGCCGCTTTTCACCTACCACAAAATCTTCTTTTCTTGGCTTCTTTATTTTTATTTCCATGCAAGGTTGAGACACTTTCTATTTTTTTTTTTTTTTTTAATTTTTTAAAATGCTTTATTTCTAACACAAAGTACCCAACTTACCTCGAGACCACAACTCTACGGATAAAAACAATGTTCTAATTTATTAGAAACGTTTTGGACATTTACTTATTTTTGAAGAAAAATTCACCTTCCGTACTGTAAAGGAATACATAACTCACAGTCAGAGCACTCCAGCATCCCAGCTGATGCATGGAAAATTACATGGTATCCGAGCTAGACTATGAGCCACAATCCAAGATTTGTGGCTTAAGGCGGGGTGTTGGAAGAACTAGTCCCAGTGTGCAAATGGAAAATCCTATATTCATGTCCTAGCTGTTCCATTGAAAATTACATATTTTACAGTTCAGCCTTTTCCCTTTCTCCTTTGGGTTTCTGGACACTTCATGGTTGTGTCTCCAGTTTTTCATGTAAATCATCTTTGTGTAGATCTTTTTTTTGCATTTTTTCCCAGATTTTTTATACTGGTAGTTTTGTGCACGCAATTGAGTGGACAGCTGGTGTTTTCATGTGTCAATGGATCATTTTACTGCAAATTGTCTCAAAACTTTCTCAGCTACACCTGCTTAGATAATCACAGGTAAACTCCCTCCACAAGAAGAGTGCCATAAAGTGCCAGCAGTTGTTTTTGAAAGTTGAAATCTGATATTTAGAAGTTATGCTTCTCAACCCAGGAGTCATGCTAACTGCTAGGAGTAAGGATTAATCAGGATGCTGTGAAGAATAGTGTTAAATTAACTAAGACCGGTTCAAGTGTGTCTAATGTTTATTGACATCACCATTAATAAATGCCTAAGCATTTAATTTATCAAGGTCAAATAAATCAATTAGAGAAAATTTCATATACACACCTTAGATTCTTATGTACAGAGTAAGCAATTGCAATATTATCATGAGTGGAAAATTTCAGAACCTTATGTGGCTGAAATGCATGGTTTACAAGTTGGGAGAAATGCTAAGTTGCTGAATTGCAAAAGGGTACATATATGCGTATGCGGTTATGGTACACAAGTATGACAATTTTTTTGGGGGGCTGGGTATGTTCCGGGTAGTCTGTACAAAAAACATATAAAAATCATAAATATATACATATTTGCAGCCAAAAAACAGGAATTAAGTTCAGAATACCACATAACAATCATATGCTAAACAAAACTAACATAATTTTACAAATTTGAAATACAATATACTATAGGATAATAGACAAATATAGGGTAATAAATATAAACTGTAATATTTTTTTATAATACAAACTTTAAACAAATATAGGATAATAATATATATAGGGTATTTAATAAATATGTTATATTTATTTGAAGTTAAACAGGCATCTTTCAACAATTGACTAATCTGGCTTTTTTGTTTGGGTTTTGGACCTTTGGTCAATACAGTAAAATTGAGCAGCATAGAATGGTAATTATCAAATACCTATCTCGTGACTGTTTGTTGAGTCTGGCACGAGCAACAAGAGGGCGGAAATGTTTTGCTCTATGTTACCGGGTCTTCCTATATGGGTTGCTGTACCTGGGTAATGCATTTTGGGTTCCGGTTCTAGGCCAGGATAGTCTGGCATTTGCCGAACCCTGGGCAACCCGGGTACGCTGCGGGTCCGTCAGGGCCGTATCCAGTGCGAATCCATGCAGAAATTCATCACAAAGAGATAGCGGAACATAGAGGGCATTGAATATTTGTCGCCCGGTCTGCTACAGAGTTTTGGCGCATCTTCCCAAACTTTGAACCTGTGATTGCATCACATGACTGTTTTTGTGTGCGCCTGTGATTGCCCTACAAGCTCTTTGAAATGAATCTACACCTTATGCTGTTCAGTTTTGAGATCCTGCTCACTGTCTTCTCCAGTTATTTGTATTATTGAATTATTCATCTTCTTCAGTTGTTCGTAGGGTTGATTTTTCTGCTGTAACATATTTCAGAAGACCTGTAACATAGCAATTTGTTGACAAAAAATCGTCTTCTCCAGTTATTAATATATATCAAATTATGAGTATTGTTATATACACTATACATACATATTATTTATATGTTTATTTATTATTTTTATATATTTATTATTTATTATTTATTATTTATATATACATATAATAATATTTATTATATATGTTTATTTATTATTTATTATTTATATATAAATATAATAATATTTATTATATATGTTTATTTATTTTATATATTCATATTATTAATATATTTCAAATTATGAGTATTTTTATGTACTTTTTTTGGGGTAAAAAGAGAACATTATTAAAAGAACAGAAACAATTTACAATATTGAGATTTCCAAATGGCAAGAGCCATTATTAAGGCAAGAAGAGGAAAAGGCCAAGGTGGTTTGCCACTAGCTTGCTTCCAATAGAAACTAGAAAGGATCGATTGGCTACCAAACTCTTTGATAGAATGAATCCCCCTATCTCTCCTGCTAGAAAAAGGAGTCAAGGATGTGAGGCCGAAAGCAAATTTCCAAAGGACGTGTCCGGGAAGAAGAAATCACAAACACCTTCAACCAAAGAAATAAAAAATAAGGAGACTCAAGTTTGATCATTAAGAATAAGTCGGAGAAGCTGTGAAGATTTGTTAGATGGCAAAGACCCCAACTCAAAAACATGCCAATTACAATTGTCATGAGAAGCCCATTTAGCAAGGTAGTTTGCTGTTGCATTCCATTCCCTAGGGATATGAACAAAATAGATGTTCAACTAGAGAAGCCAACCTCCAAGAGGACTCCTAAATACCTGCCTTATTCAAAAGAGAAACCAAGATCATGTAATCTATTTCATAGATAACCTTCTTCCAACTCAACTCACAAGCTTTCTCAAGAGCCACAAGAACGGCCTGAGCTTCCATCAGATTATTGGTGCCGATCCATATAATGGAAGAAAAGAAAAAAACAGATGACCCATCACTATCACAGCCAACCCCACCAATCCTAGCAGCACTTGGGTTGCTCCAGGAAGATCCGTCAGTATTAATTTTGAAAAAACCAAGTGTGAGGGGGAGACCACTTACCAGTCCTATTCACCTTCCTAGAAGCCTTCAAACTAGAGCCAAATCGAATTTGGGTAGCAACTGAGGGGAAAAGCTCCAAGAGTCTTGAGAGATGAGAATTAGGAGAGAGGGCCTCTTCAAAAGAACATTTGGCTACAATAGTTCCTTTGATCGAATCCATAATTTTTGCCAAACCTACATAATGAGACTTGGGTGACCTTGGAAGATCCAATGGTTTCACTCTAACCAAATTTGCCAAAGAATAAAAATGGGACCAAGATCCCAAGCAACCAAAGGGAAAGAAGTCGATTTAGGAGGACGGCCCAAGCTTGCCCAGAACTCAGATAAAGAAGTAGCATAAATGATAGGCAGGTTCCATCGTTGCCACCATTGCCCCCAAATGCTCAAAGAGTGAGCAACACTTTCTTCACTATTGCCACACATCACACATTTAGAAGGGCCTTGAAATTCTCTCTTTTTGATATTATCCTAGGTGAAACATTTGTTTTGACACAATAACTGTCATGTCCCCGTTTCCGGCTTGATCATCAAGTGAAGAATGGATTAGCCTATTCCTCATTCTCGGAGGCTAATTCTAAATAATGAGGGAATGAATTGGTTTTTGACTAACTCTGTTTTATTGTTTGCAGGAACAAAGTCAGAAACTTGAAATTTGGCTAAGTCTGGAAGCCAAATAAACAGGAAGTTGACTCTTGAAGTCTGGGCGCCAATTTCACATCAGACTTCCTAGATGAGCGCCTAAGGACTTGAGGTTGCTATCAGGGTTTGGAAGTGCAATATGACAACCACATCATCATCAAAGCCGGTCAAAGATCAGAAGTTGTCTAAATGACATTAGGCGCACTTTCTCTTTCCTCCAACTTCAAGTGGCGCCTAGCTCAGAAGCACGTTAGGGAGCACATCCAACAGGGCGCCTTGATGGAAAAGATTGATAAGTCTCCAAAGTGAAGTTTTCTAAGTGAATTGGATGACGAAGAGGGCCTATTCACTTTAGGCGCTAGTATCATGTTGTATCATCCAGTAGGAGCGCCTAGCACAAGAGGGCGCCAATACCTCATTTCAGGGATTCCCCATTTGAGTGCCTAGCATAAATAGATGTAGATTGGGAGTTTTACAGTTAAGAAATGTCCTTGGGTGCACTTTTAGCACTAGGTGCATGTGTTGGTTGAAGCTCTTTGACTCTGGTGCCAGGGATTGAAAGCATTGTGAGGTGCACCTTTTGGTAAAACACTTCCATTTTGGCGCCTAGGGTGGGAACCCTCTCAATTGGTTTACAATGTTGAAGTTTGTTTTGGCGCACTAAACTATCTTACTCATCCTCAAGGTTGCGCCTAAGGTGCTATATCATATCTGGACAACTCTTGAATGGCGCCTAAGCTAGTTTGTGAGTTCAAAAGGGTAAATGCACCATTAAAAGGGGTCAAGTCGTCCAGTGGAAGTTATCATCTTTGTCTAAGTGTAGTGTTGAGAAGTTGAGGCGCCATTTTACTCTTCCCCTGGCACCTTGTTGCGCCAGAAGGGTCTCATCCAAAAATGCGCCTGAGAGGAGAAAGAGGTTTTAATGCATTCATAGTGAAAGGCGCTTGATAGAAGATTGTAATTTTGTGACTTGTGTTGAAGCTTTTAGCAAAGCAAAACCATTTTCTTCCTAAGGCGCTATTCTAGACATTTCTCTATCAATAAGTGCGCCTAAGAGAAATTGAAGACTCAAACAAGATGTTAGTACTCAAGATGAGGGCGCTAGATTAAAAAGAGCATCAAAAGTCTTGATTACAAGTGTTTGAAAGTGTGAATTATGTAGAACATCTTACTTGAGGTGTTAGGCGCTGATACTAGTTGAAACTGCCCCAAATGTGTGCCTAAGATAGTTGCTAGTCCCCAAGACCAGTTTTGAAACAAGGCGCTCCATCAGGAGGTGAGATGATGATCCTTTAAAGTCAAGTTGCTTTCAAGGTTCTTTGAAAGGATGATAAGTTATGACCAAGGCGCTAGAACCCTGTGAATCCTCCAAAGCTGGCGCCCAGTCAGAAGGACACCAGTTCTGCGCCTAAACAAGCTAAGTGTCAATCCTCTTCTTCCCAATTCTCAGATGGCACCTAGGATCCAAAAGATCTTTGCTAAAGGTCCAAGATTGCATGGAATCATCAAATTCCTCAAGGCGCATATTCATGCCTCTGCTACCTCAGATGGGCGCCTAGGTCACATTGGCGCCATTCCATGATCATACTACTCTAAATGGGCGCCTAGTCAGAAGATTAGGTAGTTGTAACTACCTGAGCTCTCATTGGTCGATAGAATGTCTTTGGGATCCGTGTCAAGGCTTTGGGATAAGATTGTCAACTCAGAATGAGTCATCAGATGGAATATTCCCTTGGATATGCTTCTTGGGAAACGTGCCTTGGGTCCTCTTTGTGCATTGAAAAATGTGCCTTCATTGCCTTTGGAAGGCCTATAAATGGAGGAGCTCTCTCATTCATTTGGTATCTGTTCATTTGACAAAATTCTCTCTGCAAAGCTATTGAGCTTGTAATCTTGAGGCCTGCGAGTTTCAAGTGTTGGGGTGATGCTCCCTCAACAAGCAAGGTGATGCTCCCTTGTTAAATTGTGAGGTGTTGACATTTAGTTAACATCATTGAGTTGATCAAGTAAAGAAATCATTGTAGACATCAAGGCTTCAAGGCCTTTCTTTTGTATTTCCATTGAATAAGTTGTAACTTCATGCTATTGAAAGCATTATCCATGTAATAAGACTTTGCAAGTTGATTGAATCAAGTAACAAGACAAGTACCCAACTCTAAGGTTGATTCATTCAAGTAGTTATCTTTGATGTATATCTTTACGTTGTTGAAGTAGTTGATGAATTGATAGCAAGTAAAATTGTTTAAGTAAGGAAAAATTTTAGTAGAACTAGTTGGGTATCTTACAATAACTAGATAAAGAAATTACACTTGGGCCAATTGAATTTGTTCCAAATTTTGCTCCACTAGGGAAAGTCTCTACTCACATCTTTCTTGGGCTCCAAAAAATGATAACCAAGAGCTACTGAATAAACTCCTTTAGGGTCATGGCCCCACACAAGAACATTAACTCCCTTCAAGGAATAGCAAGGCCTATTAGCAAGAATGGAAGAAAGAGTAGCCCAAGCTTCAGGTGTTCCCCCATAGGCCAACTATTGGAGTCCTTCCATTGATATATCTGAGAATTCCCCAAATAGATAGAGCTCTTAAAATCAACAACTTTTGACCACCCCGTTGCTTGAAAAATTTCACTCAAGGGCTAAAGAAGGGGGGAGGAAGAGAGGATCGGGGGTGGAGGTCCCAAGAATCATTCCAAAAAAGAGCTCTATGATCATTTTTGGTAATCCAAAAAAAACCTTTGACAATCAAAGCCCCCTTCTTAATGGTGTTCCAAACCATTGACCCTTTCCCACTCAGAGCCATATGAGGAACATCCTTATCAATTACTCCTCCCAAATACTTGAAGTTAAGGATTCTAGCTCAAGGTTGATCTGGATGCTTGCACCCTCTCCAGTACAATTTGGTAGCTAGGGCCTGGCTATTGAGCTTAGACTGCCTAAGGCCAAGGTCACCATATTGCTTAGGTTTGCAAACTTGATCCTAGCTGATCAAACTCCATTTTTGGGAATCTAAATTCCCTACCCATAAAAATTTCCTAGAAAGAGTATCAAATTCCTTGAGAAAACTTTTAGGGATGGATAGCATTAAGAATTTGTAAATAGGAAGAGCTTGCAAAACAAATTTTAATAGCGTCAACCAACCAACAAAAGACAACCACTGGAAAGTCTAATGACTAACCCTCATGCAAAATCTATCCAGGTTCCTCTTCCATTGATCTTTTTTGAGGTAGTCGGTAGATAAGGGAATGCCCAGATAATCCAAAGGGAGATTCTCTATTCTGAAGTGTAAAATTTGTGCAATTCTTTGCTGGATAAGTACAAGATTATTGAAGAAAAAAATGCTGGGCTTATCCTCATTAATGTGTTGACCAGATACTACCAAATAAATATCCAAAGCTTTCTTGAAATTGATCGCCTCTCGGATTTTAACAACCCCCATCAAAGTAGTATCATCCACAAACTGAAGGTGGGATTGCGAATCTAAATTCCGATCCCAAGACCAACCCCAGATGTAGCCATTAACTCTTTGGTGCTTTAGCATTCTACCTAAACCCTCCACCATTAGGATGAAAAGGTAAGGAGATATAGGATCTCCTTGATGAAGTCCCCTGGAAGCAGGAAAAAGAGGAGAGGGGATACCATTAATAAGAATAGAAAAGGAAGGAGACACCACACAACTCATCACCTAGTCAATCCACCTCGAGCAAAACCCAAAAGTTGATATAACATTCATGAGGAAAGACCATCTAACCTTGTCATAGGCCTTGGACATGTCCAACTTAATGAATGTAGCTTCATCCCTGGAACTAGACATAGAATGAATAGCCTCGACCACAATAATAATACCAATATATATATATATATATAATGCACAAACTTGTCCCTGTTCTTAGGGATTTTTTTTGCTATACTGGTGTACTTGAACCTTGAACCAGTACCCATTCTCGTACTAGTACTGACAATTTAGGTATTGCTCTGTCGATTGAGTAACAGAGGTTGAGTTTTGTTTTGAGATGTTTGAGCAGCAGAGGGTGGCATTTGTTTGTTGTTCGTTACTATTCCTTTAGCATTTGTGACTCTTTCTTTGTTCTCGTGGATTGTTAAACTCATGAAATGAGTGAAATTATGTTGTTTAGGGTTTTTGGTGGTCAATAAGTCAAAATAATGCATTAAAATCATTACCCACTTCTAGAATTGTGATGGAAATGCCTTTGAGTTACCATGTTTGATCTGGGATTGCCTAGGTTCTTTCGTTGCCAATTCCAAATGAATTTGATGCAAAAACCCGAACCTGGGTTGAATCCACATGTGATTCAATTTAGAATTTGATTCTAGGGCGAATTGCCTATTTTCCTGCCAATTCTGTAACCTAGGAGAAATGCAACTAGCTTTTTGGTTGTCTATATGCTTTTAAGTAGACAGTGGAATTTTATATTATTCTGAGAACATTGACCTAGCAATACCTGCTTAGGCAATCGATTTTTACAGTCACAAAAACTAATATCGGATTGCCTTTCGAGTTTTTTACTCTCTAATCATAGTAAATAAAGTTTATTGCTAGTTGAAGATAGCTGAGGACAAAAAACCCTCTGTCTTCAACAATGCGGTTCCATCCAGGGATCAATAGCGAGTTGAAAATTTGGAGTTTGGGGACGAAAACCCTCGGATTCTGTTGGAGCAATTTCATTCAGAGATTGCCAGTGTGTTGAAGGATTGCCAGTTAGAGGATTTGATGATATTAGTCGCGAAGGGTTTACTGTGCAAATTCTATTGAGATTCTTCGAATAATAAATTTATTTGATAAACTTGGGAGTTGTGGTGATTTGTGGAGGATTCCGGAAAGTATTAGCTGAGTATATCAATGGCTGCACGGGTCTTCGTAATGGCTGCGTGGCACCTTTTTGTGAGTCCCAGAAGGTTGTGTGAGGAGTTTGGAGCCAAGGGGAGTTGCGTGTGAGTGTTTTTGGAGGGACGCGGGACTTATGGAAGGGTTGGTGCTGCTTATTCCACCCTCTTAGCATCATTTCTTTGCTGGCCGCTAGGTATGAGGTTTCGGAGCTGCAGGTGGAGGTTTGGGATTGCTGTCCAAGCTTTGCACAGCCATATTTACTTATGTATAACAGATTTCTCATTGTCATTGTATGCTGGACCAGCTATTGAGGAGGGAGTGCAAGTAGATTTCTTCATATATTCATCTACAAGGGACTTACAAACAAGCTACAGCAGCGTACAGTTTGCAACAGCAGCAATATATTGCTATGGATCTTCATTATTTGTCTTGTAACCATGCTCTAGTATCTCAGATATTGTAACAGCAAAAATACTCATTGAAATCAATATATTATTGCTGGAGTATATGTGTGTATATGTATGCATGTATGTATGTATGCATATATATACATATGTATGTATGTATGTATGTATTAGATTGTTCTAATTTCTATTATAGTTTCATAATTATTAGGTAGAGTTATAGCACCCATTGAATGGATCATCACAAATATTTTAGGGTTAATCTCTAATGATATACATACATATATAGATATGTATGTATATACATATATACATATATAGGTATATATGTATGTATGTATATGTATATATATGTGTGATTGTGTGTATGTATGTATGTCTGTATGTATGCATGCATACATACATACATACATACATACATACACATACACATACATACATACATACATACATACATACATACATATACATACATACACATACATACAAATAACATACATACAAATATCATACATACATGCATACATACATACATACTCCATACATACATACATACATATATACGTATATATACATACATACATACATATATATACATATATATATGTATGTATGTTTATATGTATGTATGTATGTATATGTACATACAATTCTGTTCTTGGGCCCAAGATACTTGGACTTGGATACATGATTTCTTTAAGCCATTCCATCTTGAGCCTTTCTCATGGCATATGGTTCTTTTTGGCGATTGGCCTAGGATTCCAACTAAATATACCTAGATATAACATGGTTTCATAGTGGAGATACTATTTTCAATTTGGAAAGATAGAAACTTTGCTTTCTTTGTTGCTTCGACCATAGTAAACACTTTTCCATGTATGCTAAAGCTAGTATCCATTCTAATGTTATGTTATAGATCCAGGTGTAAGAAAACAAAGTAGCTCTAGAGGTCACTCATTTATATACTCTAATTTAACACTAGGACAACACCCCCTATATGGTTGCTCGTGTTCCTCCTTCCCCTACCAATAGGGATTCTTCTTCACCATGGGGGCGTGCCTCTCTACCACATGGGTGTTGACGTGCTTGCAACCATAGTTCTAGATGAGGCCACCATGGTTCCCAAGGCTCTCCACGTCCTTGACATTGTGGGTGGACCCCTCCACCACGTGGGCATTCTTCTGTCTCTTAGCATAGCCATGCTGGCTAGATGAACATGGAAATTTCCCCTTTTGGACCTTGCCATCTCTCTTGTGCGGGCTACTACTTAGTAAGATGATGAAAGATCAGGATGATGCCACCATAGGCTGGGGTCAACCACTTAATTGTGATCCCCCTCCTTTTGCTAACATGACTTAACAGTTTGACAACTCTTGTTTTTGCCTTTTTGGCTTCAACATAGACTTTTCAGGGTGTGATTCCATTCCACCCGCCTTTTACGTGAATTGTGTAATATATTTTTGATATATTAGTATTAAAATGTAGCACTATTCATCATAAATTTTTTCCCTTTCATGTTGTATTTTACAACATAAATCGCTAAATACGGCCATACAGCTATCAAATTTAGGCCCTGCTTGCGACCAACACTTGTTTGTTTACAGATTAATTTTTAAAAGTAAAACAATATTATTTTTAAAAACATTGTCATAACCTTAGAATCCTTAAAGATCGTTCCTTTTCAACATACCACTGTCTATGATCTGATTCAGTAGAGCTCAAGCAATTTTTTTGCGGGCTTTGCAGAAAAGAAAGGTAAACACTTTGCATTAACTTAAGCCTTTTAGTAAACATGTTGGAATTTACATTGCTATGCACCATACAGTAGGCAAATTATGGTTTAGGGTTTTTAATGGCTCGTGTTTATGGTGTCATCTTTTAGGGTTTTAGCAGGCTGTTTGTTATCTTCACGTTTCAGAACTTTTGCAGGCAATACACATTTTTAACTCCAATTGTTTCATAGTTTGCCACACATTTTTAAATAGGTCTATGTCCCACATTCCTATCCCATATCTTGAGGCAGTTACGGTTGAAAGAGTTTGGAAGTTTCAAATATGCTTATATAGTTCAAGTTTTAATAAAGAATGTTTGAGTAGGGTTGGCAATCTAGGGCAAAGTTTTTTTCATGTTTTATGTTTCTAAAATTGCATATTTGACATATTTTATTATTGCAGGTTTGCAGATTATAGAGGTCAATGGAGCAATCTCACAAGGCTCACAGAGGCCGCCAATCGGGACCTTCTGTCAAGAAAAAAGAGAGAGCAGACAAGAAGAAACGTGGAATTTCTAATGACAAGCATAATCCCAAGGTTTGTTGCCTATGTATGAATGTCTTCTGTAACTAAAATTTCTAGCCAAATAACCTTAAGTTCATTTTTCAATGGAAAATTCTAGATTGATAAACGTTTGAGTACGAGTTTGAACCTGATTGGATAGGTATAGACATTATTATTAGAGTGTTTCTGGGTTAATTTTTAGCCAGTTGCTACATACAGCTGCACTAGCATTTTCCTCCTTAATGTTCAATTTCTGGGAAGGTGTTATGAGTTTAACTAATTTTTCTGTAACTGTTGTAGCTTAAAGAAATCTGAAATTGAAAGTAAGAAAACCGAACTATGAGTAGGAATCGCAAACTAATGAAAATTTGGACTGCAGCTTGTGGAAATCGGAAACAACTGAAAATTGTGAAAATTTAAAACCGCTGGGAGGAATTGAAATCTAAAATAATGTGTAAGCCTAGATCTTAAAATAAAATTCCGAAGTGATAACTGAAATAAGAAATTTGGAAAACTGTTGTAAAGTTTGAAATCTGAAATCTGTTAAGAAAGGCCAAAACTCAAAATATGGAACTGCAGAATGAAGTTTTTATTTTGCAAAACAGGAAAGAGAAGAGAACTGTAAGGTTGTTAGAAAATAGATTTGACAGTGTATAGAAGAGGAGATAAAGTATAGATGTTGAATGAAGCCAAAAGGGTCATCAAGAACAATACTACCACTGCCTTGGCTGAAACACAATTTCAGACCTCTGCACAAAGAACTGTTCGCGATTTCTTAGAAGATGTACATTGCTTCACCCAGTCAGATGAAAAGAAAGTACAAGTGACAATTAAAAAATTCCTAACGGGCCCACAAAACCGGGTCCAATGAACTGTCCCAAAAACCCATATGGCACCAATAACTAATTAAAATAACCTACATATGGTGGATCAAACAATTATTCAACTAGAGCATGGTTGTAGAAGTTGGATACATATTTCTCATTGAATCCCATGTTTGAAGAAGAAGCCATTAAGTTTACTACCTTACATTTGGAGGGTGTAGCTCATGAATGGTGGCACCATGGTATGGTGACACAAGGGCATGGTTCCATTACCACCTTGGAGGAGTTCAATCAGAGATTGATAGAGAGGTTTGACAGGATCTTGAGACTTACTTCAGAGAGTTAGCACAATTGAGACAGAAGGGATTGGTTGAACACTACGTAGCAGAGTTTCATAGGCTTTCAGTGATGGTTCCAGGTGTGACGGAGAGGAGATTCAGTGCTTTTTGTGGAAGGTCCAAGTGATTCACTCAAGGGGTTGGTGAGGGCATTTGAGTTAGGATCTTTGCAAGAGGCTATCAAGAGAGCCTTGAGCTTGGAGGATTCAATGGGTAAAGGCAAGTTCAACCACAAGCCATCTCCAATAGTGCAGCAAAAGAAACCCTTCCAAAAGAATTCCCCTTCACCCAAGGCATTACCTCCAAGACCCAATAGGAATGAAGAGACAAAGAATGAACTTCGAAGGAAGAAACTATCTTTCTCATGCAGGGACTGTGGGTGCCTGAGCATAGGTTTTTGGCAAGGGACAGATGTATTTCATAGAGGTAGTATAAGATGATTTTGAGATAGAAGAGCCTGAGGCTGAGGTTGGATATAGAGGAACATGATGTAGGAGGAGGTTCTTCGGGAGGCACACTTGCCACTCTTTCAGGAGCACCAAGTTATCACTCTTTTCGAGTTTGTGGAGTACTGTAGTGTCATAAGGTGACAATTTTGATTGATAGTGGAGCTATCCATAATTTCATTGATGAGGGTTTGGTGACTAGGATGGAGTTGAAAACGGATAACTTTGAGGGATTCAATGTGATTGTTGTCGATGGATTCACTATTCCATGTACACGAAGGGTTTAGCAGCTTGACATCACCTTGGGGAGGCACACAGTTTGCGATGACTTCTATGTGGTTGGCATAGGTGAGATAGATGTAGTTTTGGGTGTGCAGTGGTTGCATTCACTTGGTGAGTTTACCTAGAACTATCAGACTATGGAGCTGAAATTCAAATTAGATGGTAAGGAGGTGGTTCTTCAAGGGTTGTCTAATGGAGCATCGAGGGTTGTTTCAGCCAAAAGGATGGAGAGAACTTTTTGCAAAGGATAGGTAGATTGGGCGGCACAGTGTTTGATCACAAATGAGTTTTCACCCACGTGTGAAAAATCTGCTCATGTGGATATTCAGTCCATTATGGACAAGCATAGCATGGTCTTTAGTGATATATTTCCAGGGTTACCTCCAAATAGAGGGTTCTATCATGTCATAGAGTTAGAGGAGGGAGCCAAACCGATCATCATTACACCCTATCGTCATCTAAAAAGGTACAAGGAAAAGATCGAGAAGGCAATTAAGGAGTTGTTGTAAATGGGCCACATATGACCGAGTTTTAGCCCGTTTGCTTCATTAGTGGTGTTGTTTAAGAAGAAGGATGGTACAATGAGGATGTGCATCGACTATTGGGCACTCAATATGAAGACAATAAAAAATCGCTACCCAATCCCTAGGACCGATGAGTTGATAGATGAGCTTCATGGTGCAATGTATTTCTCCAAGATTGATTTGCGATCTGGGTACCATCAGATAAGAATGAGAGAGGAGGATGTGCATAAAACAACTCTCAGGTGTCATTATGGGCATTATGAGTTCCTAGTCATGCCATTCGGTGTAATGTCCCTTTTGGGGATATCCCTAATTTCTTCGCCTGCAAACAATAATAATCACTAGAAATGATATTAGATATACTAAAGATCAAGAAATTATGATAATATTTAGTTCAATACATCCTAACATTATTAATATTTAGATCAATACATCTTAGCATCATTTATTTAGATTAATATGTCATAGCACCATTAGTATTCAGATCAATATGTCATAGCATCATTAATATTTAGATCAATACGTCATAGCACAATTCTCACAGCCAATCACATCATGAATTCCTTGGAAATTCTTGCAAATGGCAATATTAAGGCTAGTCGTCCTTGACTTGCCGAGAGCAAGGAAGGTGGACCATCCTTCCCACTCTCAATCCACCTTGGAGGCTGGCCGCCCTCCTCAATGAAGCCCAAGATCATGGAAGGCTGGCCGTCCTTCCAATTCTTGGCAGACCCAGAGCATGAAAGGTTGTCCGTCCTTCCAACTCTAGTCCAAACTTGATAAGAGCATGAGAGGGGTGGGCCATCCTTTCACTTCTCGTGAACTGGAAGGAGGGCCATCCTTCCTATTTGCAAAACACTTCCTTAAATTCAAAACTGATTGCTTGATGAATTTGCTAGATGATTGCTGATTGAGTACCTCTTGATGGATTGACAAGTTTATTCTTCAATTGCTGCAATAAATGATTCTCTGCTGTATATATTTGTTATCTGCTGTAGATCTTTATTATATATCTTATTTTATTCATTTCTATTGCTGGATATATTTTCTTGTTGATCGATGCCTTCAAATGTGTTATGATTTTTCTTTTTATATCCTCCTTGGAATGTAGTCGCACCTCTTTACCACATCCGTTGCCTTTTTCCAGTGGGTCATACCCTTTTAAACATCACCGCTTCCTTTTTGTTAATAATATTTAAAGTTTAATTTGTCTTACATCTTTTGTCTTCTAGCGCTTTCATTTGTCTTATTATGGCTGGCGGATGGGTTTTTTTATTAATTCTTTTGTTTGATAATAATCTTCCTTGTCAGAGGCATGACAGTCTGCCCTTCCCAAGATTGCTTGTCCTCAAGCAATCACCAGTCAGGATCCCAAGTCAACCTTGTACATCTATAATTCTTAGACATAGATTGTCCTTGAAGAATTGTTGTTAGTATACTTGTCTCCACCCAACCGCCAACACAGTTCTTTAAGATCATAAGGTTGATAACATTCTCTAAAGTATGAGGACAATTTATTGTCCAATATTCTTCTGGTTTAGGTATTTGTATTTCCCCATATCTCTCAATAACAAAACCACGAGTGGGTAATGGGTTAAGGTCCGTCACTTAAGACAAGTTTTCTCTCACCCTCACCAATGACATCTTGCATTAGTATAGTTTGAAACCACGTGAAGGAAGCATCAATTTGAAGATCAATTTCTTCTTTTGGCGTCAACTACATCTTCAAAGAACCAATCGAGTTGGATGCTTTGAGTCAAAGCAACAAAGTGAGCTTCCCATATATTAAGATGAGGATTTGAAGCACAACACACATCTATGACCTTGAATGCACTGTTCTTTTCTAGAATGATTTCATATCTTTTTGGTTTACTTTCAGGATTCTCATATTCTGTAACTAGTCCCAAAGAGTTTCTAGAAATATCCTAAGATTCTTCTCTCCTTTCATGGGGCAATTCGAGATCCATGGGGTGGTTATGTCCTTTACTATTTTTCTTTCATCTTCGATCTTGGGATGAGATATATTTGGTCTTTGTATAGAATGAGCTCATCCACCATCTTGTACTTGCCCATGTCTACATGCTCTTTCTATCCTTGTTACTAAAAAACTTTCATCAATAAAGTTGTGTAGCACCGCTATCAACTAATACCGTTATCTTTTTGTCCTTGTAACACACTATGAATCCCAAAAGGGTGATACTTGGGGGCACCTGAAAGTGTTGCTAATGTACTACTTGCAAAACCCTTCATCTTGTTTCTACTTCTTCCTTTTAGGTTCAATTTCTTCTTCCTCCACTTTCTTTTTTTTAATTTTTAATTTTAATTTTAATTCTTCCTCCACTTCCGAATCCGTCATTGCTTCTAAGTTGTGTACTTGCCCCTTTATGAACATCGATGACCCGACTCCCATCTTTCCTTACAAGTAAAACACAACCCTTTCTTTTGAAGTTCTTTCTTGGGTTCTTCTGTTATGTTGGATTGAGGAGATAATGACTCAGTCTGGGGGAATAGTTCCTTTTGTTGCTCAGTTGGTGCATTCTTACAACATGACTTATTCCTAGTTTTAATTTCTATCCTTAATGCCTTTTGGATTGCATCTTGCACAGATGTAGGATCAAGAGCGCCCACCAAGCCACGGAGTGACTCCGTCAATCCCTCAATAAATAGGTATTTGAGCCTTCCCACGGTGACACCAGGCATCATGACTGAAATTCTTAGAAACTCTGCCACATAATCCTCCACTGAACCTTGTTGCTTTAATTGTGTCAACTCTTTGAAATGTCTTTCAGGATGCTTTTGATCAAATCGATTTCTAAGTCTTTGTGTAAATTTGTCATACATCTTCATGTGTTGATGCCCTTGTGTAGCAATTCCATGGTGCCACCAATCGTGTGCAATCCCCTCTAAGTATAGAATGGCAAAATTAATAGTGTCATCTTCTGTCATGGGGCTAAGTGTAAAATATGTATCTAGTTTTTGGATCCATGCTTGTGTAGTGACCTTCCCCGAACCATCAAAATTGGGAAGAGTCGTCTTACTCTACATTGTAAATCTTTGTTGGACTGCCTTCTTTCTTTTCTTGAGGTATTTTTTGTTCTTGCATCACAATATTCTCTAAATCGAATATGTCTTCTAAGGTCAAGATCAATTCTTGAATATGCTTCTACAAATTCATCAATGTCATATGCTGCAATGTTGGGTTCTTCCTCTTCTCTTGGCTGCTCTTCTATAGGTAAGAATGTAGGCCTTGTTAATCTAGGTGATGATCTTAATGGAGTTCTATTGTTATTCTTGGAATGGTTGGAATTAACATCTCTTCCATTGGTTTGGTTAGACCTAAGAGCACTGATTGTATTGTTCTTGTTTTCAAGTGTTTGGAGAAGCAATTGTGATGTCTTCCCTTGTTGCTCCATAAAAGCCCTCAATTCATTTCCTAGGTTAGCCTCATGTTTACTACTAATTTGGTTGCTACTTGCTTCTAGTTTTCTCCTTTCCCTATCTAAGGCCCGTTGAGCTGTTTGGCTTAATTGCATACACTATCTTTGATCCGCAGGCTGGCGGGATCAAAGCTCAGATACCACTTGTAATGTCCCTTTTGGGGATATTCCTGATTTCTTGGCCTGCAAACAATAATAATCACTAGAAATGTGTAATATCCCCGTAGGATAGAGACAAGAAATCATTTGATATGAAAAAACAAGAAAGAGTTCTAATAGAAATTAATTAAAGATTTAATTTTTAGAGGGCAACTTCCTTATGAATTATGGCCGACTACCTTTATGTGCTGGCTGACCATCTTATATTAAAGACAACAAACAACTTGTATATAGTGCGATTGAGAAAGATTAAAGCTGCGCTAGAAGACAAGGATGCGATTTGTTTATGGAGTTTAATTAAGAAAAGCCATACCTATTCGTTGGAGACACATCCTTGGCCAAGATATAAGAAGCCAATGATAGGGATGTTTGAGGACATGGATTCAAGGAATTATTATTTGGATTAAGAAATAAGAAGAATTAAATATAAAAGCAGAGAGGAATATATCAGCAGTAATATATTAATAGCAGAAACATTATTTATAACAGCAGATTGGAATCCATCAAGAGGTACATACCAATCATACCAATTCCCAAGCAATACAATTGAAATATGGTAAGGTTAGTAAGTATGAAATGATGGCCCTTTCGGGGTTCACGAGATAGTGAAGTGCTGATAGGCCCCTTCATCAAGTATGCCCCTTCATCAAGTATGCCACCTCGAGTTAAGCGCTCGTGGGCCAGGAGGCTTATGAGTGCTCCCAGGCTTGTTGAATAGCGGACTTCATGCATCTTATCAAGCACGCCACCCTGAGGTGTGCCGCTCATGGGCTGGGAGGCTATTAAGTGCTCCTAGGCTTGATCAAGGTATCTTATCAAGCACGCCACCCTGAGGTGGGCACTTGTGGGCTGGGAGGCTACCAAGTGCTTCTGGGCTTGATCAAGGAGGACGGCTAGCCTCCAAGGTGAACTGGGAAATGTTAGGTGGATTGACCCCTTTCATGCTCTTGACATCATTGTTACTTACTAACACTCCGGGAAGATTCAATATGTGATTGGCTTGGGGAATTGTGTTATGGATTTAACTAAATGTGGAATCTCATTATTTATGTTATGAAGTATTGATCTCATTATTATTATGCTATGATAGATGAATTTAATATGAATAATGTTATGAACTGAATATTATCTAATTTATTGATCTTTAATATTTCTAATGTCCTTTTCTAGTGACTATTATTGTATATAGGTACAAAAATCAGGAATATCCTAGAAGGGGACATTACAAGTGGCATCAGAGCTTTAATTCTACCAGCCTGCGGATCAAAGATAGTATATGCAAATAAGCCAAAGAACTCAAAGGGCATTAGAGAGAGAAAGAAGGAAACTTGCAGCAGGCAGCAACCCCATCCGAAACAATACAATGAGTGAACAATTGGGAAATGAATTGAGGGCTTTCATGGAACACAACGAAAAAACAACTCAAGCTCTCATGGAGCAAAATGAGAAGATAACTCAATTACTCCTACAAACCCTCAAAAATATGAACAACACAATTAGCACTCTTAGACCCAACCAAGTTAGTGGGAAGGATGCCTCTTCTAATCATTTTGAAAACAATAAAACTTCTTTAGGATCAACACCTAGAGCAACACGATCTACATTCTTGCCTAGTGAGGAACAGGCAAGAGAAGAAGAAGAGCCCATAGCAACAAACGACATTGAGGAATTGGTAGAAGCCTATTCCAAAATTGATCCCGAACTCAGAAAAAATATCCCATTTAGAGACTATTGTGATATAAGAACAAGAAATACATCAAGGAAAGATAAAAGGAAACCTAATAAATACTTACAAAAAAAGGCATGTAGGATAAACCTTGAAAATTTTGATGGCTCAAGAGAAGTCACGACACGAATGTGGATCCAAAAGCTCGACACACATCTTTCTCTTAGCCCCATGACCAAGGAAGATGCTCTTAAATTTGCCACTCTACACTTGAGAGGGGTTGCACACGAATGGTGGCATCACGGGATTATCACACAAGGACACCAAGATGTAACATACAATGAATTTACACAGACTCGTCAATCGATTTGATCAAAACATCCCCAAAGGCATTTCAAAGAATTAACACAATTAAAACAAAGGGGATCCGTCAAAGATTATGTGGTCGAGTTCCAAAGAATCTCAGTCACGGTGCTAGGCGTTGATGAGGGAAGGCTCACTTACATGTTTATAGAAGGGTTGATGGAGTCTCTTCGTGGTTTGGTGGGCGCTCTTGATCCAACAACCCTCCAAGATGCAATCCAGAAAGCATTAAGATTAGAAGTCACAACAATTAGAAACAAGACATACTCCGAGAATACACCAATTGAGCAACATGAGGAACCGTTTCCCCAAACTAAGACTTGGTTTCTTAAATCCAACACAATGGAAGAAACTAGGAATGAACTTATAAGAAAGGGAATATGTTTCAAATGTACAAAAAAATGGGAACTAGGTCACCGATGTGCAAAAAAAGGACGAGTACACAACCTAAAAACCATGACAGATGAGGAATGGGAGAAAGAAGGATTAGAACCTGAAAGGAAGAAATAGAAACAAGACGGGAAGAGTTTGCAAGTGGTACATTGGCCACACTTTCAGGGGCACCCAAATACTACCCATTTAGAGTTCGTAGTGTGCTACAAGGTCAAAGGGTAACCGTATTAGTCAATAGTGGTGCTACACAACTTTATTGATGAGGGACTAGTAATAAGGATGAAATTAAAAGCTGAAGACTTTGAAGGGTGCAAAGTAGTCACGGCGGATGGATTCACTACCCCTTGCACACAAAGAATTCCACAACTAAGCATTACCTTGAGTAGACATCAAATATGTGAAGATTTCTATGTGGTAAAAATAGGTGATTCGGATGTGGTTTTGGGCATTCAATGGTTACACTCATTGGGTAGATACTATCAAGACGTCCAAAAGATGGAACTATGTTTCCAACACGATGGGAAAGAAGAGGTGATACAAGGTCTGTCAGATGGGTCTCCTAGGGTTGTATCAACAAAAAGGATGGAGAAAGCATTTAGACATGAACAAGTACAAGATGGTGGATAAGCACATTCTATACAAAGACCGAATATACCTCATCCCGGGATCAAAGATCAAAATGTCATTTGAGGATGAGAGAAAACTTGTCTAGAGTTACGGACCTTACCAGTTACCAACTCAAGGTTTGTTGTTAAAAGAAATTAAGAAATAAAGTTGTTCAGAATATTTGGTTAAATGGAAGAACTTGCCTATCGGAGATGATACGTGGGAAGGAGTAGACATCTTCAATCATCCAAATCTAAAGTTGCTTGAGGACAAGCAATCTTGGGAAGGGCGGGCTACAATATCCCCGCATGATAGAGACAAGAAATCATTTGATATGAAAAAGCAAGAAAGAGTTCTAATATAAATTAAATTAAAGATTTAATTTTTAGAGGCCAACTAACTTAGGAATTATGGCCGGCTACCTTTATGTGCTGGCTGACCATCTTATATTAAAGACAACAAACAACTTGTATATAGTGCAATTGAGAAAGGTTAAAGGTGCACTAGAAGACAAGTCATACCTATTCGTTGGAGACACATCCTTGGCCAAGATATAAGAAGCCAATGATAGGGATGTTTGAGGACATGGATTCAAGGAATTATTATTTGGATTAAAAAATAAGTAGAATTAAATATAAAAGTAGAGAGGAATATATCAGCAGTAATATATTAACAGCAAAAACATTATTTATAACAACATATTGGAATCCTTCAAGAGGTACATACCAATCATACCAATTCCCAAACAATACAATTGAAATATGGTAAGCTTAGTAAGTATGAAATGATGGCCCTTTCGAGGTCCATGAGATGGTGATGTGCTGATAGGCCCCTTCATCAAGTACGCCACCCCAAGTTAAGTGTTCATGGGCAGGGAGGCTCATGAGTGCTTCCGGGCTTGTTGAATAGCGGACTTCATGCATCTTATCAAGCATGCCACCCCGAGGTGTGCCACTCGTGGGCTAGGAGGCTATTAAGTGCTCCTGGGCTTGATCAAGGTATCTTATCAAGCACGCCACCCCGAGGTGGGCACTCGTGGGCTGGGGGGCTACTAAGAGCTCCTGGGCTTGATCAAGGAGGACGACCAGCCTCCAAGGTGAACCGGGAGATGTTAGGTGGATTGACTCCTTTCATGCTCTTGACAATATTGTTACTAACACTCCGGGAAGATTCAATATGTGATTGGCTTTGGGAATTGTGTTCTGGATTGAACTAAATGTGGATTATGCTATGATGATTTGATCTCATTATTTATGTTATGAAGTATTGATCTCATTATTAATTATGCTATGATAGATGAATTTAATATGAGTAATGCTATGAACTAAATATTATCTAATTTATTGATCTTTAATATTTCTAATGTCCTTTTCTAGTGACTATTATTGTATATAGGTACAGAAACTAGGAATATCCTAGAAGGGGACATTACAAAATGATATTAGATATATTAAAGATCAAGAAATTATGATACAATTCTCACAGCCAATCACATCATGAATTCCTTGGAAATTCTTGCAAATGGCAATATCAAGGTTGGTCGCCCTTGACTTGCTGAGAGCAGGGAAGGTGGGCCATTCTTCCCACTCTCAATCCACCTTGGAGGCTGGCCGTCCTCCTCGATCAAGCCCAAGAGCATGTAAGGCTGGCCGTCCTTCCAATTCTTGGCAGACCCAAAGCATGAAAGATTGTCTGTCCTTCCAACTCTGGTCCAAACTTGATAAGAACATGAGAAGGGGGCCATCCTTTCATCTCTCGTGAACCGAAAGGGGGGCCATCCTTCCTATTTGCAAAACACTTCCTTAAATTCAAAACTGATTGCTTGATGAATTTGCTAGATGATTGCTGATTGAGTATCTCTTGATGGATGGACAAGTTTATTCTTCAATGATTGCAATAAATGATTCTCTGCTGTATATATTTGTTATCTACTGTAGATCTTTATTATATATCTTATTTTATTTATTTCTATTGCTGGAGATATTTTCTTGTTGGTCGATGCCTTAAAATGTTTTATGATTTTTCTTTTTATATTCTCCTTGGAATGTAGCTGCACCTCTTTACCACATCCGTTGCCTTTTTCCAATGGGTCATACCCTTTTAAACATCATCACTGCCTTTTTGTTAATAATATTTAAAGTTTAATTTGTCTTTACATATTTTGTCTTCTAGTGCTTTCCTTTGTCTTATTATGGTTGGTGGATGGGTTTTTTTATTAATTCTTTTGTATGATAATAATCTTCCTTGTCGGGGGCATGACATTCGGATTGACTAATACACCTGCAACATTCTAGTCTTCCACGATTTGTCTTTAAGCAATTGCGAAGATTTGTATTGGTTCTTTTTGATGACATATTGATCTATAGCAAGACTTGGGAGGATCATTTGAGGTATATAGATGAGGTATTGGGCATTCTTGAGCAGTAGTCACTTTTCTCCAAGGCATCCAAATGTGAGTTTAGAATGACCGAGATCTTATATTTGGGACATAAGACTAGCGCCCAAAGAGTTAGTGTGGATGAGGAGAAAATTAAGGCAGTAGTGGAGTGGCCTCGACCCCAAACTATATCATATTTGAGAGGGTTTGTTGGACTTTGCAATTATTATAGAAGGTTTGTCTGGGGTTTCTCACAATTGGCTGCCCCATTGACCAACTTGATGAGGAAGGAGGTTTCTCTTGGAGTGATTTGGCACAAGAGGCTTTTGACACAGCAATGTTGATGCAAAACGAACACCCTATAGTGTTTGAGAGCTAGAAGCTCAAGGAGTTAGAGAGGAGTTTCACTATTTATGACAAGGAGATGCTAGCCATCATGCATGCATTGGCTAAGTTCAGGCAGTATTTGGTTTGTGGTAAAGACGAATCATAACAGCCTAGAATTCTTCTTCAATCAAAAAGGCCTAAATGATAGACAACAAAAATGCGTAAGTAAATTGTAGGCATATGATTTTGATATCGAGAATGTTAAGGGGAAGAATAATGTGGTGGCTGATGCATTTTCTTGGAGGCCTTATTTATGCTCTATGACTGATATTTCTACTGATTGGAGAGCTTCTATATTAGTTGAGTATGCCAAGAATGTATTTGCTATTGACATCTTGGAGGGCAAGTTGCAAGATGATACATACAAGGTGGTTGAGGAGCTCATTCTCTATAAGGACTGAGTGTACCTTGTCCCAGGATCGAAGATGAAGGAGAAGATTTTGAGAGCATGTCATAGCACTCCATTAGCTCGTCATCAGGGGTACTACAAAACATATAGGTAGGTGAGAGCATAGTTGAAAAACTCGCCAAATTGAAAGAACTCACCGAGCCCAAAAAATACGACTCGGCAACTTCAAAAATTGCTTAAATTTCATTAAAAATGCTTTTTTTTTGCAAAATTCAATGACAAGATGTTTCCAATGAGTCCATAAATGAGTACAAAATTGTTTTCTATTAAATTTGATTGATTTGAATGCAAATTGAGTACAAAATCACATCCTCATGTGGAATCCTGATGGCTGATTCTAAGTATGAAACCCTGAATTTGGCTAAGTCTGAAACCCTGAAACCTTGAAAAATTGGTTAAGTCTGAAATTTGATGGATCCTTCAAAATCTAGAATCTGCATTTTAAATCCCATGGATCCGGAACCTATCTCAAACATCCTGACAGTATATTTCAAAATATTTAAAGTAATATACAAACTTAAATATATTTTGAAATATACTGACCAAGCATGTACTTGATTTTTTAAGAGATTGAAATGCCCAAACTCGTTGAGTTTCTGGTGAGTACTCACCAAAAACTCGCGAGTACTCACTAGAAACTCGACGAGTAAATACTAAAAAAACCCGCCATTAAAAAAAAAAAAAACCCGCGAGTTTTTCAAGACTCGCCGAGTCTTGCAACTATGGGTGAGAGCGGTTTTTTTGGAAAGGCCTCAAGGGAGATGTTTTGAAACATGTTAAAGAGTGTTTGACTTGTCAACAAAACAAGGTAGAACAAACATTTCCACCTAGTTTGTTGCAGCCCTTACCCATTCTAAATCAGAAATGGTAGAGCATTTCAATGGATTTTATCACGGGTCTTCCGAAAGTGCAAGGTAAGGATTGTATCTTTGTTGTTGTGGATAGGCTCACTAAGTATGCTCATTTTTATGCTATATCTTCCGAATATAGAGCTTCATAGGTGGTTGATCTGTTCATTAGAGAGGTGTTTACATTATATGGGTTGCCTAGAAACATTGTGAGTGACAGGGACAACAGTTTCATTAGTTTGTTTTGGCAAGAACTTTTTCAGTTGATAGGCACAGAGTTGACTCCAAGTACTATCACCCTCAACAGATGGACAAACAAAGATTGTGAATAAATAACTGGAAAGGTATTTGAAAAATTATGGTATAGGGCAGCAAACATCATGGGTTAAGTGGCTACATCTTGGGGAATATTGCTTCAATGCCACTCATCATATGTCCATAGGTATGGCTCCTTTCAAATCACTATATGGATATGACGCCTTATCATTTGTGGATTTGATCCTTTTGGACAACAGAGTCCCTAGAGCTAGAGTTTTAGTTTAGTAGAGCATGAATATTTTAAATGCACTCAAGGAAAACTTGGAGCAGGCCCAAAATCAGCAAAAGATGTATGTTGATTGGCATCGTTTGGAGAGACATTTTGAGGTGGGAGACTTGGTATTTTTAAGGTTGCAGCCCTATAGGCAATCTTCCCTCAAAGGAAGTGGTGCGGAAAAACTCAAGCCACATTTTTATGGACCCTACAAGATCATATGAAAGATAGGTGAGGTTGCATATGAGCTGGAGTTACTTCAGAACAGCAGAATTCATAATGTTTTTCATGTTTCTCATCTTAAGAAAGCACTTGGGCAGCATGTCAGACCCTCTTTGGAGTTGCCACCACTTGATGACGAAGGGAAATTGATTTTAGAGCCGGAAGCAATCATTGACATGAGGGAGAAGAAGCTAAGAAACAAGGTTATTCCAGAGTATTTGGTAAAGTGGAAGAATCTACCTCTTGAGGATGCTGCAAGCAAATTGGGGAAGGGAGGATTGTCATGTCCCCCCATCCTCTCACAAGTTAACTATAGTTTTAATTTTAAAAATAGTGTTTTTCACAACTAACAACAATAATAATAGAATAATCTTATTTTATTAAAAATATAAAATAATTTCAAATTTGAATTGTGGCATTGACTTTGAGGTCCTTAGGACCAATCTTGAACAAGTATAAAGAGGCAATTTGATTTCAGTTGAAGGGCATCTGATTTTGCATAAGGGTCACTAAGAATTGACCTACTTGGGCGATTGTTGAAACATCTCCATTAGCGAAGCCAATTCTTATCGCCAATCATTTTTGCTTGCTATCGTTGGAGAGAATAGTTAAGGAGGATAGGTGACGGTGGTAACCTGGGTGGTTTGAACCGAAGGAGTGCATATTGAACACATCGCAGTCTACTAAGCGGATTTCCCTTGGACGGTCTAATCTACAACACATCTTTCTCATAACCGCGCTAGCATCCAGAGGCGGACTCCACACAATAATACACAGTGCATCATCCTCATGGTCGAGCTAGCATACAGAGGCAGGTTCCACACATTCAGTTAAATACGCGTGACTAAATACCAGAGGGACTAAATTGCCCAGCTCGTGTAGGTATTTTCTGTTCATGAGTTTTGTAATGATAAAATAATGCCTAGCAGCTGCATTAACAAATTATTGAGAACTATTGGTTAATTCTGTTCCGTATACAAATATATACAATATCTGAGTTTCTTTACAGTCCAGATCTGGTCTGAATCATTTAAATATTATACAGTTGCAATCAGAATTATTAAAGATTTAAGTTGAATAAATTATTAACAGTAGCTTCCTAAGAGGGATATTTCATTGACTAGAAGACAGAGGGTGATAGAGTCAGTGCTTCCAATGATTCCCAGTACAGAGTCTGTCATATAACATCCAATTCAAAGTTGTCAAAATGTTAGCGTTAATTGGATCATCTGACATGAAAAATCATTTTATTGTAACACTAACCAGTGATCCTAATGTTAAGTTGTTAGTAAGTTTGTCTTAATATTAAATTATTTATACATTTATGGAAACGCCAATATGTTGTCCAAATTCACGTAGTTAGCTGATGATACATAATATGGGACAGTTCACAATTTGCTATCCACTAGTGATAGGTCTGATGGTTTTGCAGGTTAATGTCAGCTGCTAGTGAATACCATTTAATTTTTTTCCAGTCCATTTACTGATCCTCATATACGGAGGTCCTAGTGCTAAATGTGTATGTACATTTCAACATGGCACTCGAGCCTTATCATCCTTGAGAGCCTGAACTTACTGTGATTATCATTTTGTTTTACAGGCATTTGCTTTTAACTCTTCGGTGAAGGCAAAACGTCTGCAAGCTGCTGCAGCAGAGAAGGATCAACGACGACTTCATGTGCCTACAATTGACCGTTCTAATGGGGAACCAGCTCCCTATGTAATTGTGGTGCAGGGTCCTCCACAGGTAAAAATGCAAATGAGTATTAAAAAGAGCTTATAGTTATTATTCATGTGTCCCTAGCTTAATTTACTGACTTTCTAGTATCCAACCTTTATTCTTAAGATTTTGATGAACTGCATTGTTGTTTTGGAGCCTTTTGACTTTAGGTTGGGAAGTCTCTAGTGATAAAATCCCTTGTAAAGCATTACACCAAGCAGAATCTTTCAGATGTTCGTGGTCCAATCACTGTTGTCTCAGGTGTGTATTAAACTGGTAGAATA
Source organism: Cunninghamia lanceolata (assembly GCA_027924645.1). NCBI lineage: Eukaryota > Viridiplantae > Streptophyta > Pinopsida > Cupressales > Cupressaceae > Cunninghamia > Cunninghamia lanceolata. The sequence continues at coordinate 1,309,667 of BSBN01000229.1, forward strand.
TTCAGAAGTGATTTTTTCATCTTCACAGTATATATTTGGTTTTCTAAACTATTAAAAGATCAGTTTTATTGCTAAAAGGACATTGTCAGAATGAAGTTCTAAATGTGAAGTGGACTGATTCTTAGTCTTAAGAGGTTGTTTGTTGTATATAATAATTACTAGGCTTGCTTTTAGGCTTGGATTGAATAATATCAACTATTACTTGCCTTTCTTTTTGAGCTTGTGTGCTTAGTTATTTTGTTACTTGAAGTTTAGATTGGTGGGCACTGGGCACATGATGCCATTTTATATGCATGCAGTCAAAAGAACAACATTGATGGACTGATGGTTTGGAACATACGAGTGGGATGATTTCTAAATGCAAAATACGTGCATACATGAGGTCATTAGTGTGAAAGGCACTAAATATCCACTTAATTGATGCAAGATCTGGCTTAATTAAAGGAATTGACCAAATCCTTGTAACACCCCTTCTAATGTATGTAAGAAATGATCAATTCTGTTGTGGCTTGCAGTCTGTGAGGGCATTGGAACTCATGATCAATCAATCACCATAATGCACAAGCAGTAAAGATATCCAAATGTTTTTAATTGTCATATTAATGGAAAAACACAAATGAATCCAAATAATAATAAAATGAAGGTCCTGGCAGTATGTTCTAGTAGCAATTTATGTTCAAATGTACCTGGTTCAAATTCTGATGAAGGGTTCCAATCCATTTTGCTTGATCACACCAGGTGCGGTTCGTAAAGGATGGCCAAGAGGTGCAATTTCTTAGAAGATGAGGGTATTTGCAGCTCTTTGATGACTTCTTTCGAGTAAATGCCTTTGATTGTGGCATTTAATCCTAAGGTTGTGCCCTTAAGAGGGCTTATTCTAATTAAGGAGAGGATAATATTAAAATGATATTTAGAAAATACTAAATTAACACATACCAAGGAAATATTCAAGGAATTGTTGTGTGATGCAAGTGTTCTTGCATGATAATTAATAAATAAACACAGTAATAAACTATAAAATAATAGCAATGAATTGAAATAATAGTAAAATAATATTGTGTCACAAAAATTTTATATAAAATTATACATAAAATGTATTTTCCTGATAGTTATTTTCCATCTCTTTCTTCTGGCATTTGTCTAGACTCTATAGATACGCTCATGTGGGGGGCAGATTAGGCATTATTTTGAGGATGACCTATATCAAGAACATATGATCTTTGTATGAAATGTCCCATTCTCAAATATATTGTTAATAAGGGACATTACATCACCCTTGGAGTTTAAAATTCAAATTAAAGGTTGTTGCCCCACTATAGCATGCACTCCCTAAGAGAAGATAAAAGTATCATATTTAAATATGGTAAGACTGGATACATTGCGATTGATAATGTGTGGAGCAATCAAGATAATATAATCAGCGTTTTCTATGTAAAGGAGATTGTGTCTAAAGAGGTGCGAATTGCAATATGAAGTAATATGATTCATGTTATGAGCAGATGCAATTTATTTAGAAGTTTACTTTTGGCAGCAATCTATTTTAAAATGATACGATTTGTAGAAGGTAGTAGTTAATAAGACTTCTTATTAATATTAAATAAGACTTATTGCTTCAAATACACAATAAGACAAAAGTCCTATTAAAGGATGTAAGTCGTGATTTATATTCTTGTTAAGAGATACAATTGATATCAAGTAAGTGTTAGAAGGTGGTGTTGTGACCAAATCACACATCGCCCCATTGCAAATGGGGACCCCCTTTTTTTGAGCTCCGATACTTTGCATTTAGTTTTGGATGATGCCTTAGGTTCGTTTCCTCTGTCAATCCAACAAGAAATCTCTCTTAGAAGGTTTTTGCTTTATAACTGGAGGTTTGAACTTGCAATAATGAAGAGTCTTGATCGATTTCCATCCAATCCATGAATATTGAGATCAATCCTGATGTATGTCTGAGATCTTGAAAATGACTAAGTCTGATAGCTTGAAATCCTGAAATCCTGAAAAATTGACTAAGTCTGAAATCTGGTGGATCCTCCAAATTCTAGATTTTGCATGTTAAATCCGGTGGATTTGAGATCTTCTCAACTTATACTTAATATATATTTTTCAATATACCTTTACCCTCAAGGACCCTGAAAAAACGACTAAGTACTGAGAGGACGCAAATTTCCCATCTAGTGCGACAAAGGACAAAGGTGGCGCAAAATCTTGGCGCAAAATCTTGATAAACTGCGCCGCTTTCAAGAAGATCTCAAGTTGATGATCTCTTGCGCCTAATCTAATGCGCCAAGGATAGAAGAAGAAGAGGATCCCGAATTCCTTATTCCATGCGCCAACTAAAGATGATGATCTCGACTTCCTTATCCAATGCGCCCAAAGGAAGATGATTTGTTTCAAAGTTTTAATGATTCGTGAAGAGGGAATTGGTTTCTTGATCAAATGCGCTTTAAGTCTTAGAAAAAGATAAGGATTTCAAATCTGCCATCCAGTGTGCCGCCACCTTGTGGAGAGAATACTTGAGTCTTGTATCATCTTGAAATAAGATCTTAAACTGCCCAACCAAAGTGCCTATCCTTTAGAGAATTTAAGATCAGCATCTAATGCGCTAGACAAGAAGATCCTCAACCCTTGATCCAATGCGCTGCTCCAAAGGTGAAACATAAGAGGATTCTAACATCCTAATCCAATGCGCCATGGAAGTAAATGAAGGGAAAGTGTAAGTGTTCTAGGATGAATTCAGGAAGAGGAATCAAATTCCTGATCTAATGCGCTAAAGGGTAAAAGGAACTCAAGAAGAACTTGAAGTCCTTATCTAGTGCGCCAAAAGGGGGGATAAGGTTGGAATGTCAAAGCTTAGATCATGAGATTGTAAGGAGAAAGAAGAAGATCTTAAACCTTAGATCCAATGCGCCAAAAGGGGAATAAGGTAAGAAAAGATGAAAAGTTAAACCTATTTCAAGAGGAACTCAATACCATGAAGTAATGCGCCAAAGAGGAGAGGAGGATTTGGATCTTTGATCTGCTGCGCCATGGAGAGGTTGAGTGAGTGGTTAAAGTTTTTTCATATCAGGGAGATGTCAAATATTCCATTTGATGCGCCTAAGGTCATGATCTAATGCGTTTCAAGCATAAGGATTTAAAATCATGAAGTAATACCTTTAAAGTCCAAGGCCTACTCAAGATCAAGGTATTTAAAGCTATTAAAGAGGATTTTACTATTTGAATCTGCTGCGCCAGCCTTGTAGGAGGCAGTCCAAATGGAAATCTAGAGCATCTTTTAAGAATCAGAACTCAAATCTGCCAACCAATGTGCCAGCCTTATGAAGAAGGTAATGTTGATCTTGAAAACATTTTAATGAAGAACTTAAACTCTCTATCTAGTGCGCCACTTTGTGGAGGAGTTTGAAAGCGTCATCTAGTGCGCCACTTTGTGAAGGAGTTTGAAAGTGTCATCTGCTGTGCCAGCTCAAGGAAGATCAGAATTTTTCAATCCAGCGCGTCATCTTGGTGTGAAGTCTAGTTAAAGTTTTGACATCATTCAAGCTAAACATCAAAGTCCTTAACTCATGTGCCTAGATTAGAAATGCTTGTAATGATTCTTATGTATTATGTGTTATCAAAAGGAATTGATGCTGTTTCTCTGTTTGTGTTGCAGCAATACAAGATGAAGCTAAGGAGTCAAGAAAGAAGAAGAAGCTAGAACTACCTTCATGCTAGGATTGGAGTCAATAGGTTGCCATGTGAAGAGAACATCATAAGCTGCTCAGAATTATCACTTCAAGTTCAAGATTAACATACTTCATCTTCAATTGCATCCTACAAGGCTTTCATCCACACTCTACTTCAAGTTCTTTCAACCTTCAAGGGAACCTCATGTAGCTGCTTCAAAGGACATCATCTTCATCAAGACTTCCAAAGGCATCTATAAAGCTTCAAGTACTCATCCAGTATTCAAGTCTCTTTGAAGAGTCATCTACTCTACATCTGAGGGAGATGTTATCATCAAATACCTACACTCTAAAGGAGATCATTTCCAGATCATCTTCAAGGAAGCATTTCATCAACTACATCATGATCATCAAGAGCAAGTTCTTGAATCACCTTCAAGTTGCAGAGGAAGCATCATTCCAAGAGGCTCACATCAAGTTGGAACACTTCATCAAATCATTCCAAGGACACTTCATCCATCCAAGTTTTAAGACTCTACAATTTTCAAGTCCAAGAGAGATCCTACTCTTCATGAATGAAGCATCATTATATATTCTACTTCATGTCATCTATGAAGCTTCATCATCTACTCTTACAAGCTGAGTAAGCAACATCATCATCTCCTATTACTTACTCTCTATCAAGAAATATCAGAGATCATTCCTACATCCTGCAAAAAGAAGAAGAAACATCACGAAGTTAGTCGAATGAGTAACAAGTATCATACATCCAGTTTACAAGCAGAAGGAACAAGGCAAGATCAACAGGATACATCTCAAGTGTTCATCATCAAAAGCAATCATGTTGAAGACATCATACATTGATAATACAATTTGGGAATATGGCCCACAAAACAGATTGAATTAACAGTTGAAATCCACAAGGTATGTTGAGGTGGCACCTATGTGGCGAGTACTTATCATCATCCAATCATATTAACCGCATTATTTCAATTGCATTTAATGTATCATTTAATAAAAGAAGCCAAAGGGACGCCTATGTGGAAGATGCTTTAAATGATTTCATCTTATCTTATCACATTGGAAAACGTGCCTTCATTGCCTCTCTCTTTTGTACTAAAAATAGCAGTTCTTGTAACTACCTGTTGAGGTGGCATGATCTGAGCCCTTGGTTACATGATCAATCTGAGCCATTCATTGTAATCTGGACTACTATATAAAGGCCTTGTTGCCTCATTTGTAATATATGGAGATTAGAGATTAGTTTTTTAGGAGTAGAGTAGGAGAGACTCTTGAAATTCTCTGAGAGGAACTTGAAGTTGTAAATATTTCTCAAGTTTAATGCAAAGACATTGGAACTCATTTGGTTAATCACATGGTTTCTTGTACTTTGATGAAATGGAGAGATGTTTCAAATTAGATTAGCAATAGATTAGAAGCTCATTGTTGTAATGTATGTTTGTACTGAATATTTGATCAACTCCTAGCTCATGCTTTTAACATTTATCGTTGGTGAAGTGTTGTGTAAAGCTAGTCTGAGCCTCATTATTTGCATAAGTTCTATTGTGGATGCTTGTTTGAGCTGCGCCGTTCAATGGGTGCTTGTATAAGCCTTCATGATTTGAAAACCATTCGCATAACCTTAGGAGATTGCACCAACTTCATGTAGTTGTAGGCATCCTTGGCGAAGTGAAGTTAGGTTAATCAAGGAGTTTGTCTATTCATACATCATCATTGCTTCATTGACCTTAGATTAGTTTCTTAAACTCTTGCCCTTTTATTTTTCTTTATCATTGAGACCTTGTACATATGTCATCCACACTGAAGGAGAAATAAGCTAAACGAAAGAAGAAGAATCTAATGTAAGTCCCCCTATGTGTTTACCAGCATAATCATACTTAGTCACTGAGCTATCCCTTACAAAATCATAAAAAAGGAACCTTGGAGTCATCTTGTTTGATCACTTTGTTTAGCATTCGAGAGGCTTTGCTCAAGAGAGGGTTAGATACTTTGTATTTCACTCTATTGTTGACTTGTCTAAAAACAGTCATCAACAGGTGGTTCGATTGATAATTAGTGGAGCAGCATTGAAAGGAATGCTATTCACTATTAAAGAGATGTGATTTGTTAAAGGCTGAAAATAGTTATAAGGAGGTGCGTTGGTTGTGAAGAGTTGCCCTTTTGGCAATGGTTGCATCTCTCACTTAGAATCTTTAAGATAAATATGGAGAGATAAGGTGTGAGTTGAAAGGAAGTAAGAAAAATAAGATTTATTTTCTGAGTTTTAAGAGCAGAGTTGAGAAAAGAAAGGGGAATAGAATATTGGAACAGAGATAAATCTGCAGGCATACACCAGCAGTGATATATATGCAATAATGGTTAGCAGCAGAGAATTATGTAGTGCAGCCATTCTATCATGATATAATTCTCTGAACCTCTCATTCTATTAATCTATTATTCCATCATTCTTTTATTCATCCTTCATTCTATTCTTCTATCATTATATCATTCTATTCTATCATTCTATTAGTCAATTATTATATCATCCTTTCATTCTATTCTTCTATCATTATATCATTCTATTCTATCATTCTATTATTATATCATCATTTTGTTCTATCCTTTTACTCTTCTATCATTCTATCATTCGATTATTCTATCTTTCTATTGTTCTATTATTGAATCAGTCAAATCAGCTTATCTGCACTCAGCAGACAAGGGCAGAATCAACAGTTAATACATTTGCTTCTGAGAATATAGCAGTCTTATGTTTTAATAAATATTGTGGCATGCTCTATCATGATTGTTGTGTATAATGATATATTTATTGTTGTATAATCTCTGTGAATTTGGATATATTAAGCGTTTGTAATTCTCATCAAGCAACCATGAGGAGTGGGGGAAATACCAGTAGGGTGAGCAGATACTAAATTTCTTGTTAAGTACACCACTCCATGTTGGATGTCCGTGTGTCTGCCACTCGGGGCCAAGGGGGTGAGTGTCCGCCCTTGGGCTTAGAAAGGGAATCTACGGGCCTCCTATTGTAGCTTTCTGCCCAATCTCTACATGAGTTGATTGTTGGAATGGATTCAAGGAGTCTCAATCATAGGAAGGATGGATAAGCCAACATGGATAGGGAAGGCAGATGCAAGTTTATCCACTAAGTACGCCACCTCATGTTGGATGCCCGCGTGTCTGCCACTTGGGGCCAAGAGGGATGGTATATCCGCTCTTGGGCTTAGCATGGATGGCTTCAGGTGCCTCATCATGTTTCTCATCCAAGTCCTACTATGATTAAACTTCCACTATGCATTATGGATATGGTGTAGTTTATATAGTTTTGAAATAGTTTTGTATTTTTGCATGGTTTAAATAAATAAGACATTTACTATATATGTTTGATCATATGAATTATATTTCCAATATTGTCTAACATGATTGCAGGACCTAAACCAAGTTTTATATGGCTTCAAGCATATAATTGGTTAGTTATAACCCTAACTACATTAAAATTTTGATTCTAGGGCAAGATTTAGGGCAATTCCAAAAGGGGACATTACATTGTAATCATTTAAAATCTCTTAGGATCTTGTTGATTTTCACATGTTTAAAATTTTTGTAATTTCTTGGCATCCAAACTGAGGTTATAAAGGAAAATTCCATGTAAGGCTATAATATCTAAATCTTTGTATGGACCTCATCTGCTGGTATTTTGATGGTTTTGCTGGACTGGACTGCATTGTTTATTTGGACTGTTGGGCATAAGATTGCATAGTCAAAGCAAAGATGTTGATAAACTCTCTTTTATGGCCCAAAGGGATTCAGATTTGTACTTTTTCCTCTATCACAGCATAAAAGGTGTATCTCTAGAAAATATGAATCATTCAATCATAAGCGTATGGGTAGTTTATTTTTGTAAAACCATACGAAAAGGAGACCAAAATTAATGTTCTAAATATTTTTATATTTAGAAAAAACTGTGAAAGCTAATCGATGTGCCAGTTCTTGCACAAGGACAATCATAGAACACTTGATATCTTAATAGAACTTAAGGTGTCTCCCCTTTTGATTCTATGATTATATATTGATGAAGGTTGCTTGTTCTTAGAAGCTAGAGACATAGGGTACTGGCCCTTCTGTTTGTTCCTATTCAGGCAATGATAACACTTGTTTTTGGAGTTGTGGTTCAGGTAAACAAAGGCGACTGCAATTTGTGGAGTGTCCAAATGATATGAATGCTATGATCGATGCAGCCAAATTTGCTGACCTTGTTTTGCTTCTTATAGATGGAAGTTATGGTTTTGAAATGGTGAGTGCCACAAAATGTGAATGGATATTTGTAGAGGATTCAATGTGTAATTTCATTGTTATGTTCTCTTAGCATTAATACATTAACTCTTTCCAGCAATGCATGTTTCAAATTGTATTTTTAAGGAACAGATTGTTATGGTACTTATTATTTAATCATGTATTTTAGTGTTGGTCTATACCCTGGATTGGTAATCTGTTATGCAGAACAATATGAATTTAACTTTCCAAATTGCAATCTATCTTGCTTTAAACAGAGTTGCTGGATGCTTCTCCCCTTGCCCATACACCTGTATCTATGTATCAAATACGAACATGGATGCAGTCTGAATACAACTGGGATACTGTATCTGGACATATCTGAATAGTAGCTCATATTTAGACCATATCCGGTGTTTGTGGATAGGGTACCAGCCCCAGGCCATACGGAGTTGCAGGGTTATAAAAAAACATTAAAAAACTGCAGAAAAGATGAACCATTCAAAAAAATTGTTCTAAACAAAAGAATTACTAGAGTGAACTTCTCTCTATGGATAGTTAATTTTATTTCATATTCTGAAACTCTTTTTCTGTGTCGTGACAGACCTATCATATCATTTAGCTTCAAGTTATACATACCTGCTTATCATGAGCCTCATATTACACGATGCAATTGGGTAACCTGGATGGAGCTTTATGTTTTGAATCAGGAGTTTATTAGTGGGACACCTTTTCTTCTAGTTGATATTTTAAATCTTGATGGATTCATTGCATATCACCAACTCAAGTTTATTTCATGTTTTTCCTGCCTGATCTATAGTCATTCTTTATGGTTAGTTCTTTGGTTATATATGCTTCTCTGCAAAATATTACATAATCTTTAGCATCTCTTGAGAACATGCAACGGTATTTGTGTATTGGACCTAACAATTGGTTTGTTCACATTGGAGACTGAGGTCATACATTTTCTCATTGGTAATTTGGTGTGTGTGTATTATCTTAGTAAATATGCTGTTTTATTTACCTTTAAACTGTAACTTGCTTTTTTGACAGGAAACATTTGAGTTTTTGAATGTTCTTCAAGTTCATGGATTTCCCAAGGTTATGGGAGTTCTTACACATTTAGACAAGTTTAAGGATGTAAAGAAGCTGAGGAAGACAAAGCAGCGTCTCAAACATCATTTTTGGACAGAGATATATGATGGTGCAAAGCTATTCTATCTCTCCGGTCTAATTCATGGAAAGTAAGAGTTTGTGTCTCCCTAATTTTTTTTGCTTTGCTTACTGTTAGTTTGATTTTTCAACATGCGAGTAATACTATTTTTGTTATGAGATGTGATGTAGCTACCAGTATGGAAGTTACACTACTGAAGAAGAATTTATTAAGGAGCCATTGTAGTTATTTTAACTTTTTTGAAATTGCCTTTTTTTTTTCCAGGTATCCTAAGCGTGAAATACATAATCTTGCAAGATTTATTTCTGTTGCAAAGTTTCGCCCCTTGTCATGGAGAACTTCTCATCCATACATATTGGTGGATCGTTTTGAGGATGTCACTCCTCCAGAGTGTGTACAGGAAGACCAAAAATGTGATCGAAATGTTACTCTTTACAGTTACTTGCGTGGTTGCAATCTGAAGAAGGGAACAAAGGTAATTTTTTGTCTTGCCCTCATGTTTACGTTTAATTGGCGAAATAGGTTTTGCCAATGGGTCCCTTACCTTTAAAACTGAATCCTTATCATCCATAAAACCAGAAAATTTGAATGGTCTATAACATAGTTACAAGACTTGGACTTGGCTTAGATTTGGCAAGCTGATTTTTGACCTGGACTCTGACTTGGTGCTTAGACTTGGCCAAGAATCGGCAAATTGAAAAAAACCATGAAATATAGAGATTTTTAAGGATTTAAAACTTTTAGCGTGCACCCTTCAATAAATGAACTTCAAAGACACAATAAACTAATCAAATTGAAGCTAGTATACATTGAACACATGAGTATAAAAGCGGATCAATTTTTAGCTGAAGGAAACAACATTTTTAAATATATAAATATTGTCAAATGTTTTAGGTGTACATGACTTGTGGATTCTGATATCCATGGCATCAAAAACAAATTATTATAATATGGAGTAATGAACAATGGTAGAAAGGAGCTTGTATTGCTCAGCCCAACATTGCTAGCTCTATGCAGAGTCATGCACTTGTATCTCAGACAAGCTTGCAAATGTTGCTACAGCCATAGGTGCATTACTTATGATAGGGATTGACTCAGCAAACCAGAAGTATAAATGCAACTCAATTACTTGAGATTTAATTGAGAAAAAGTTGAAAGAAAAAAAAAATATTGCTTTTCCATCCAGCACGGCCCAAAATGATTTTTATTTTTTGCTTTTTAATGCTAGAGCGGGGGTTTGGGGGCAGCACCCCTCACAGGGTCTAGGTGCAGTGCGCTCCTTGTCATGATATAGGCTGGGGTCGAGCCCTCGCCAACAATCCCAAATTAAAGCCTTTGAGACCACACAGGCCTTCATGGCACATGCCATTTTTCATAATTTTATCAGTTTTAACCAACCTTCAAGAGTCCTCGAAACCCTTCAAAAAACACTTGACTTTCACTCTTTTTACATTTAAGCATTTTCAATTTCTTTTTTTTCAATTTCTGATTTTCATTGACTTGGCCGAGTCTTCCTAGCGGGACTCACTGGGTCCGGTAAGTGTGGCAGACTTGGCAAGTTTGACCAAACTTGCCGGGTACTCTGGTCATGAGTCCCTGGTCCTTGTTTGGGTCTGCCTGCCTCGGGACTCACCGAGTTAGGGCAAGTCCTGTGACTATGGTCTATAAGGCCACATTTTCATTCAACTGATCATTGTTTTATAACAAAGCATTAAATCTTCATTGCAGCTGGCACTATTTGCAAATATTCTTGAAAAAAACCTGATTAGAACACCTTTGGAGATTTCTGACCTATTGCCGTCTAACAAATTTTTACAAAATCATCGTGAAGGCAACTACTAAGAGATTGTAGATCATCTTGCCTTCCATAATAGCAAGGAGGCTATATCCAATGGAAGTAAATCTTGCATGGAATCAATCTAACCCACAAAATAATGCACTCATTTAACCTCTCAAAAGAGAAGGGCATGATTGTCAAACTTGACATCAGCAAAGGCTTCATCAAAGTGAGTTGGAACATTCTAAGAAAATTTGTAGAAATTTTTGTTTTTTGAAAGAAAAATTAAATAATTTTTTTGTTTTTCGAAAGATTGGTGGAACTGAAGTTGGAGTCGGTTCTAGGGTCCTTACTTTTCTGTCTTAATAAATAGCTACCTAGCTAGTCTTTTCCCATGTTCAATAGGCATTAGCTAGGGGAGTCCAATCTCCCCTTACCTCTTCATCATCATGGTTGAGGGCTTAAGCAGATGCATATTCAAAGCTAAAGCAGAGGACAGTTTAACAGGGCTAATGGTTGCCAAAGGTGCTGTCCCTCTCACCCAAATCTTTTTCTATTTGGGGCTGCATACAGGGATGAAGCAAGGGCCCTCAATGATAGCCTCTCTTACTCCTGGGAATCTAGCCAAGAAATCAGTGATGAATCCAAGATTTACTTCAACAAAAGTCTATAATTACAAAAGATATCGGCTCTGATTTTGGACTTTGATATGCGTCATCTCCCAAGAAAATCTCTAGGGGTCCTCCTCTTCATTGCAGCCAGCCGGAAACAACTTTGGAGCAATATATTGGACAAGATCAATATCAAAATTTCCTCATAGTGAGGGCAATAGCTGAGTCTTGGCAGGTCAAGTCAATATTGCAGTCCATCTCTCTCTACATGGTTTCAGTTATGAAAGCACCCAGGGGGGGTGATAAAATCTATAAATCAACTCCTTAAAATTTTTCTATCGCGAGGCCCTATTAAAGACAAGAAAATTTCACAAATATGCTAGAAAGTAGCATGACTCTTAAAAACTGCCACTAATGTTGGCTTCAGGCAAATTGAAGTCCACAATAAAGCTCTTTGCACCAAACTCGCATGCGACATCTAGTCAGATGCTTATCAACTCAAGAGCAAGCTCCTTAGATCAAAGTATTTTGACACCGATGACCTTGTATGCTTTTCCCTGTCTGGAGACTCTGTGATGTCTTGATGTTGCCCAATCTTTGATTGAGGGTTTTGTAAGCTGAGTATATGTTATTTAATTTCCAAACCTCAAGTACATGTATGAATCATGACAGCTGATCTTAATCATTCAAAATCCATGGCATCCATAAATAACTCAAATCAAATTAATTTGTCATCAAATTTAGGTCTGTATCGAGTTCTACTGTCAAGAAACAAACAATTATAGAGGATAATTCCGCACACTAAATTAAACAGCTCTAAAATGATTTAGTTTCACCATGCAACATCAGCATAGGAACATGAAAGTAGACTCAGCGACTACATATATGTTTGGAAATTCAGGTGCTCCCATGCTGCCTTAGTACAAGGTGATTCAGCATTCATAAACTTGCTACAAAGCAATTTAAAACTCCAGATTACTTATACATAAAATGATTAACATGCCTCGCCTCAGATCGCCGTCAGTCCCTGCATGGATTCGGTCTTAGAGGGGAATGTAGTTGGCCTGATTTCCTTGTGTCTCCTGTTTTGTAGGCGTGAGATTTGATGTTATATGACCTGTTACACACTCAGCTTCAGATGTGCTCTCCTAGGACGATCTGTATTTGCTTTGCAAATGAAAAATGTAAACTCTAGCAAGGGGCAAATCACACAACACAGCTCCATGGAATGAATTTATTGGTAGCCCTGGTGGTAGCTTGTGCATAGTGATTTCCTTGTGATTGAATCACCTCTAACAATGGTTTGTTTCTCCATCAATTTCGGCTGAGAGTGAACCTGCGTGGGAAGTGGATCTCTGTGCAGGTTAGATACTTCCATCCCAAACAGTGCTCGTAGTTGGTGAGAGTCCTTCAATGTCGCCTCCCTCTGCTAGCACTTTGACTCCTGAAAACAAAATAAACTTCTGCTTTAGCTCTCTTGCAGATCCTGAATGGAAATGCCAAAATGAGGTAGGGTTTCGTCCTAACCTTGGTGTTTGCTGACCAGGGGTATCGTCCTTGAAAGCAAACTTCTGAAATCTGAATGAGAGATTGCAAAATGATAAGTTGGATGCCTTCAAATGACAATTGAATCTTGCAAATATACCTGCTTGATTTAGGATTCATGGGTCCTATTTTGGGTGCCAACTTTTGAAATTGTTTTATTTATTTTATAATATATATTTCGACTTATTTTTATTTATCATATTACTTTAGTGTTAAAAAACACTTTTAATTAATAATAATAATAATATTTAGAGGCTGTTGGAAAAAGGGAACATGACAGACTCTACTTGTGGGATCCAACCCATGGAAGTTCATTTGGGAATGCAGGCAAATCATCTCTCATAAACTCATCTGAGCTCAGTGATGGGACCACAAGAATGTAGTACGAGGACAATTAATTATTAAACTATGGTTAATGGTTTGGATGGATTCAAGCAGATCTTGATGGGGCAATGGGGCAGCACCGTAAGAGACTACTGCAGAATTGAAATCATCAACTTCTAGGATTCTAAAATATATAAGGATGCTTAAAGCTCCATTTGACAAACAACTGAAGCTAAACCAAATAAGAGTCACTTTGAATGAGCAGTTGAACACACCACGTTGTGGTGCATCTATAACTTGATACTGCTCTATCAAAGTTGGCTCTGATGCTACTCAATCGATCTAGATATTTGACCAAGACAAGCTTGGAATACGATGGGAATTTGGTTGCATCTCTGTATTCCCAAAATTGGTGCCTTTGCTTGGCTAGCTTCATACCATAAGATGATTACCCTAAAGATGCTGAGAAAAAGGGGATTCAAACACCCTAGCAGGTGTGTCCTTTACTGACAACTCAAGGATAGTGCATAACACCTCCTTTTGTTTAGTGATTTTGCTCTTCAAATCTAGCACAAGACTTTAAAGAAGTTCAATTTGAATTGGGTAACTCCTTAGTCATTTCCCAAATTGCTGCTGGCATGGACTTGTCCAAACAACAAATCCCAACTTGAGGATCATTGGAAGGGTCTCCCCTTCTCTAATCCCATGCAGTATTTGGCTAGAAGACAACAAAAAGAGTTCTCCATGATCAAAGCCTCTCTTAGGAACATTGTGTTGCCAAAATTGAAGTGGCTATTTCAAAATGGGTATCCTCCCAAGCCGAGATCCACCCATATGAACTCAAAGAGAAAGGCTAAAAAATTGGACTCAAATTGAATGTATTACCTCTAATGGGATAAGAGATTTGAAGGTCAACAAGACTGAAATAAGATGGACTCTTCCCCCACTAAATTTTGACAGTGTTGGAAGATAATCATGGAATTGCTGGTGCAACTGTTACATCAATGATTGTACAAGTAAATTGGTAATGGCTTCAGTTCATATCCTGAGGGGCTGAACGATGAAGCATAGGAGATTGCCTTAGTTAAAGGCTTAAAAGTTAAACTTGCCCACCAATTCTGAATATTTCGTCCTTAGAAGTGGAAGATGATTCAATGATCTTCATCAATGCTCCCATACTCCATGTTGGAAAATGAATAAGATTTTGAATGCAGTTAGGCTTCTAACACTAAACACAGGAAAATCATCTTCTGTCATTGCATACACGGAACTGATAAGATGACAGATCTCCAAGCTAATGCCGACTCCTCCCTTCATGCATTCTCCTAGGTTACAAGCGGAATCAAAAAGTTCGTGTTTGTGTTCATAGTTCAGCAAGGAAAAAATTTGAAACAAGTTCATCAGTAGACAAAAATCAGAAAAAAAAATCATAATTAAGTTTGAAGTATAAATCTACATTTTTTATTTTTATTTTTTAAATTTAATAATAAGAATATAAAATAAATATAAGAAAAATTAAATTAAAGTCTCTAGTATAAGATTTAAATTAATAAATTAAAATAAAATTTAACAAAAAAATCTAGAAGCATAAAACTTTATAAATCTTAAAATAAATATTTTAAATTAATCATAATAAATTTTATCATAAAACCTAATAAAACTAAATAGTTTTTATTCAAGTAGTCATAAAATAATATAAAAATTAAATTTGAAAACTAATTCAAGACTTAAATTTTTTTTTTTTAAATAATAAATTTTTCTAAAACTTAATAAAATATAAATACTAATATAAAAGAAATTTTAAAAAACTAAAATAATTAAATATAAAACTAAACATAACATTTTAAAATAAAATTCCATAAAAATGTAAAAATTTGTAAAACTTTTATTTATTTTTGATACGTAAAGGTGGAGTTGGGGTCCATGCACTTTGTATTAAACCATAAGTATAAACATTTAATAGTTTTTCAGACTTTAACCATCTTGTGGCCGACAAAATCCAGAGAGATAGAGCTTTCTGGGCCAGCAAGAAGATACAAAACATAAACACCTATAGACATGCTGAAACCTAGACCAAAACAAAACATATAAAAAACTATGTCAATCTAGACTAAACAAACGAACCACCAACCTCCATGTTGCTTGGTCCAGCAGCCAAAGATTCCTCACCTGCAACCCGAGCAATGTTCCTGATCAGATATTTGATGGCGGGCTTCTTCCTTTCTACTCTGTGTCAGTCCACATGAGAAGAATTCAAGAAGGTTCCTGGACAACCTTCACCTCATGTAAAGTACCAAGACTATCATCAGCAAAGTTCAAAAAATGAAACAAAAATACCACTAGTGCTACAGCATGACCCATGAGACCACAAATAGATAGCTTAATTAAATGAGTAAAGATGGTATTTTACGATTATACTAGTGGAATAGGAAACGCAGGAGGGTAGCTTCAATTTTGTGGACATTGATGTTTAAAGATCTTCACAAAAAGCCCTAAGATGATAAGAAACCAAGGTGAAGTGCGGTAAGTTACCATCCAAATCCATTTATAGTTTATACTCAACTTATGAATATTACTGAGACGTGCCATATTTGATATTTGTGTTTTCAATTCGTTGCTTTGTATTCATAAAACAATTAAATTACAAAAGAAAATTCCATGCATTGTCTCTGTTAGAGGTCACCTAAGGTGAGGTATTTATGAGTTGAATTTAGGAAGAAAATGCAATTATGAAAAGAGAGGAATTGATTACCATCTCGGCTAATATATGATAACCCGACCTCCGGAGTTGAATACATAGACAAGGATGGTATGGACCTCGGCTCCACAATTATTCCCCTTAATACAGTTGAGACTAAAATTCCTGTAACTGCCGCCTTACAGCTGTCCATGGTCAACCATTCGCGATTGGCTGTTCAGGGCAAACTTCAGTCTTTTCAGTTTGGAGAAGAATTAGAATAGGTTTAGACTGTAGGCATGCCCAATGTTGATATTTAGTCTTTTTGTGATCTGCCGTACCTGAACAGAATGAAATTTCAATGGAAATCTAATGGAAAATGCCATTTTAAAGAAAATGAGGTTTCATTTCCAGGTTTGATGAATTCTGTTTATAAGGGGTTGGAGAGCAGTTGCAACCTCTGATTCATCAATCAAAATTATTTGCCAAAATTTGTCTTCCCTTGCACAAAAATGTTAGAAGAATGCATGCATAGAGATTGGGAGAGAATTGTGTGGCACACACTTCGATATGGGTATGCTGCATTACATTTTTGTCTAACATATCTAATAAGATGTCCTTAAGACCTAAGTCACAAGGTTCGTGTTCGTGTTCGTGTTCGGCAACAATAAAATTTGTATGAAGTTCGGAAAGGGGAAAAAATTTGAAAAAAAAATCGTCATTAAATTCGCCTTACACAAATTTGATTTTTTTTAAAGTATAAATTAAAGTTTTAAACCATAGGAAACATAACAAGAATAGAAACCATACAACTTATAAGTTAAACCATATAGAAACATAACATTTATTAACCATGATAAAGTGCGATCATAAATAAATCATATATACTAGTACCAAAGTTAAACCATAGGAAACATATGTCGCGCCCAACTTTCACGGTTTTCGCCACCGAACTTTCATGATTTTCGCAGGTCTTTTGATTCCCTGGAGGCTGTTATGTTGTGCGAGTAGAGAGGAAGCAGTGAGAAAATATAGGTCAGGACTGTCAAGTCGCAATTCCCTGGAGCCGTTATGTCGCGTGAGTAGAGAGGAAGAAGTGTAAAAATAGGTTGCGGGGCTTCATTTAAAAGGGAAACTGCGAAAAAACAACCCTAAAAGTCAATAAAAATATATTTTATTAAAAAAAGGCCTTTTCTAACCGTACAAACTACATTGCGAATTTTTTTACTGCTTTCAAATGTTCACCGAATTTTGAACCTCGTGCCAGAAATTCAGCGAACCTTGTGACTTAGCTTAAGACTAAGAAGCTGGGTTTGGCAGTTTCAGCAGGCAAATTGGGTGGATACGGGACGGGTCCAGGTATGGGGCTGGAACAGCCTTAAGTTCGTCCAGGGTCTGGCCTGGGCACCCCGGGTTCCCTGTGGGTCCGTCCACATATTTTTAATTCTTCCACTTCCATCCGTGTCCCTTCCCTTTTAACAGACTTTGTTTGGTTTTCTGCTGCATGTTTTGAATTCCATCCAGCTAATCTTCTTTCAGAACTCCGTGACTTCTGCAACATTATTTTATTTCCCTGTATACCAAAGTATTACCGTGACTTTATTTTACCACAAAACAATTTTCTTTGTTAGTTTTATTAAAATTTTGTTTATTAACTTAGATATAAAGTTCTACATTTTATTATGTCCGTATATGACACAAAGAATGTTATTCAAATCTTTTAGATATATTTATTTTTATTTTTTCATTTATTTAAATAAATAAATAAATTCTTGTATGAATTTTCGTTTATATATATATGCTGTACTAGCTGTAACGAACTTATGGAAAAACATTCACTGTATCGGTGAACCTGAACCTATATATATATATATATATATATATATATATATATATATATATATATATAGTAATGGCTGTACCAGCTGTAACGAACTTATGGAAAAAAATTCGCTGTATCAGTGAACCTGAACCTTGAACCCAGATGGGTAACCTAACCTTAAGATGCCTTTAGATATAAAATAATATAATGCTTCCTCAATCCATAATAGGGAGAAAAGGAATTTTTGGGTAAAAACTGTGTTCGATGATGGACCATTGAGTTTCAAAATGTTGATGTACTAAAATTGAACACAGTTTTTATCCAGTATTTTTTTTATCACTATTTTATAGTCTATTAAATCTACTATCAAATAAAATTAACATTAGAAAAACAATAATTTATTTCAAGATGCTTAATTCAAATGATATTTATTTAATGTTTAAGTTACCTCAGTAAATGTTAGTAGTTAAGTATTTATTAATATTTTAGAATATTTCATAGTCTACTAAAGTGAACATCAACCCAATTAAATATTAAGAATGCAAAAAATAATTTATAAATGTATAGTTTAAAAATACATTTGAAGTCAGACCAAGATTTTTTTTTTGGTCAGTGAAAGATGTTCATGGGGACTGCACCCTTTGTATTATAAAGAATGGAAATTTACATATCTGCTGCTCTTTAATAGGAGGGCAATCTTAACAAAACACTTTTATCTATTTCTGAACTACAACAAGAGGAATAAACAATCATCTTTATCTATAAAATAACTATACATATAATAAACTATTACCATGTAGACCAAAGGTGACAAAATATTGCCTCACTGTGTCTATCAGCATTCAGCAACCCAACCAGGATCAGCTCCATCTTCCTCGTTTTCCTCTAATATGACAAACGATCAGTCAATAGCAGAGGTGGCAGTGATGCCCGTATCACATTTTAGAAAATTGATGCCAAGCCCCATTCTCTATCTAGGCACTGTCATAGGAAGACCATCAACAGGTGTAATGAAAGGGAAAACCTTGACGTTGATCAACCATGCTCCGTTCTGTGGGAAACCCAGACCTGGGACCACCTCCTCCAGCACAAGCTCCAAACCCTGTTCTGATCAGAGCCATGGCGATTGTTCTGATCATGTCCTTTGATTTTGTTGCATCTAGAAGCACCCTAACGAACATGGAGGCCACGTCTGTGTTACCCTATATCTATAGTCTGCAACTGAATAATTTTATCCTGAAGTCACCTTAATTGCATGCAGCATGATCATGGCTTTTGTTTTGAAGACATTCTTCAAGTGCAAATTTGTTATCACTCCCAAAAATGCGACTTGTCTTGTGTTTGAAATCAATCGCACAGAAGTATCCATTTCTTTGTAATGAGCCGTAGAAATCTTTGAAGCCGTAGGGATTAAAATGAGAAGCTAAGATGGTGGGAGGTTGTTATAATCTCACCTCATTCTTGAACGATTTCTCTGATTGTGCGTGGTACTTGTAGAGCCCTAATTGTACTCGTTTTTGCATGCCTGAGGCAGCTGTAATCATAAATGTGAGGTGCCCTGCCAATTTAACCATGCAGGAGCTCCGACTTTCATTAATTTGTGATCCTTTACACACTCTAGCAGATTATTCATTTTTATGATTATAAGTTAAACATGGAATCAAATGATTCACATGTTTCAGCTACATTATGGATTAAATAGTTTTTCTTCTTGTCAATGGCATAATTTGCTAGGAAATCTTTGTTAATTTCCTTGAAGATGTGGTGCATAGTGAATTCTG
This sequence comes from Cunninghamia lanceolata, assembly GCA_027924645.1. NCBI lineage: Eukaryota > Viridiplantae > Streptophyta > Pinopsida > Cupressales > Cupressaceae > Cunninghamia > Cunninghamia lanceolata. Next base: position 1,329,333 of record BSBN01000229.1, read on the forward strand.
CTAATGAATCCAACATCAACCATGCTGCTTTTTACAGTATATTGTTTATCTTCCAATTTGGTGAACCTCATTTGTGGATGGCATTGATAACGATTGTAGAATCTCCTATCCGCACATTACAAGCTCTATAAATTTTACATACTTGAAGGCCAAGAAAGAATGCCCGTGCCTTTGCTTCATTATTAGATGCGGCTTTTAGTTTCATTGATGCCGCTTCAATAAGCTTTTCCGAGGCATCTCCAACTAAAGAACTTGCACCTAATTTGCTAGGGTTACCTATAACTGCCCCATCGAAATTCATCTTCATTCATCTCAAAGGAGGTGAGGACCAACTAATTCTTTCTCATGGGTTCAATTTAGATTTAACTCTGAAAACCCCATGAATGGGAGGATTTTAAGTTCTTTCCACCTCTTTGCCATCTCATTATCCCAAGAATTAAAGGATTTGTTTTTCATGAATTGGTTCGTAACTCTTAACATTCACTACTTCACTTGCAGTTTCGAGCTTGTTAAAAAAGTTTTCATCTATCATGGCCTTCCCTTGAAAAGTGCGCTTGTTCCTTTCTTTCTAGATTTCCCATATTAATATTGAAGGACAGATTATCCATTAACAAGAAAATGCCATGTATTTGGCCATGAAATAAATAGTTCAAGTAGGTCATTAGTGTAATGTCCCCTTTCTAGAAGAAACACTTAAACCTGAATCTGCATTCAAAGTGATTCTCAAGGAGACATTAGTAACATTAGAAATCAATAAGCTTCAGTGATAGGATCAAGATAATATAAGTACTTCATTTTTTGTCAAAGGATTATTCATTTTCTTCTTGTCATTTATGACTATTCTATAATACAATCCATAAGTACATTAGGACGAATATTTAACATAACTCAGATTCATACTCTCCCCTCTTACTATTCACCAAGGAATTAGGATCTTACATGCTAGGGCACGCTGAAACCACCCTTGGACCCGGTTTCGGAACTTAGTCCCAGCCTTTGGGGTCTATAAACGGAGCCTTGGATCCGGCCATGTGACTATGTCCCGACCTTTGGGATCAATTACAAGACCTCCGGACCCGGCCATGGGAACTAATTCCTAGCCTTTGGGGTCTACACAGAAGATGGGATTACTCCGCCTTTCCCTACAATACCTACTTGATGAAATAATAAGGGCTACGGAGATATGATCTTTATTTCAATATTCACTTCGTACTATAGATGATATTATCCCAAATATTTATCATCAAAAGCATGGATAGCAACATTCTTATCCTAATTTGGAATACCATTGTAAAATATTCTTATTCATACAATTGTTCATATATATATATATATATATATATATATATATATATATATATATATATTAGTTTCAATATGGATTGATATGAACATAGGTCTTATTTCTAGATTGTGTATATATATATATATATATATATATATATATATACTAAATAAATATATATAAACACAATTACCAACTATACTTTACTTGCTGGTCTGAAAGGAGTTCCCGTTCTCCTATCTTTCCTTATTTCCTTCTGTAGATCTGAACTTACTATCCAATTCTGATCTTTCTTGCTGCTGCATATTGAATTCTTCTCTGACTGATCGATGGGTATCCCAGCCCATCGATCTCCTTATGTACTCCCCATTCTTTCATGAATGGTTGTAAATGCTGTCCTAAATGGGACATAACTCTTGGTTAGTGAATTGCTGTTTGATAACAGCTCTTAATCCTTTTGCATGCTATTCAGTGATTCTTAAGGTAATCGTTCCTTATGACTTAAGTTTGTATACATATAATTATATATGATATAATATATAATTTGTAATTATTCCATATATATATATATATATGTATATCTATATATAATTTATAATTGTTCTATATTATATATATATATATTTTGATTCATAATAAAGATCTATATTAAAATATCTGTCAAAAAGATACAGAGTTTACAGCCTATCCATGGCTGGCAAGTAGGACATAACATAAGCCTGATACAGACTAGGAGACAGTATCTACGACCACGCAGGGTCACCACTGTAACTATCCATTGGAAAATTTAACCTCCTAATTTCTAGAATAGCCTTGCTTCTGCTATACAAAAAGAAGCGAAGGGACCAACATCAGGTAATTAACATATTCAGACAGCTTCCTACTGAAGCATTCCACCCAGTCGAGACCATCCTCCGCCACCATGCCAAGGGATTTTTTGATGTAGTCCACTGCTATCTCTGCTTGCTCTTTCAACAGCACCAGCTCAAAGCCTCTGGTGTCCAGGATGAACGGGAATAATTTTATGACCTCACCAGGATCTTCGAGCAGAGCCCAATCTCTTGGACGGGGCATACCGACGCCAGTACGAGCAACCTGTAGAGAGAACTCCAAATCCCCTAGATGCTGAGGATTAAAAATACCTTTCATTATCGCCTCTGCCTCGGCTTTGTCCAACCCTAATTCGAGAAGCATAGCAAGCACCCAGGAGGAGATATCTGTGTCTACCCTATACCTCTCGCTGTTCTTCATGAAAACTTTCCCTAGGAACATTTTAACAGCCCCCATCGTCAATTTATCCAAACTCTGAAGCATTCTTTGCAACCTAAGATCAGTAACCACCCCGATGAAGGCCATCTGTCTTTTTTTACTGGTAAGTCTAACTAGGGTGTCCATTCCCCCACAGGGAATGGCTTCGGCAGAGACTATAACAACAAAATGCGAAGGCATTTGACGATTTGTGAGGGGAGATAACGGGTTGAGATTGCTACCTCCTCAGACTGCTTATCAAAAGCCTGCCGAAGCTTCTCGATTTTCAACTGAACTACCAGCCAACTCATACCAATCTTAGCACTTACCTAAATGAATGCGGCATCCCTTCCACTCGTGCCATCTTACTGCCCCTGCAAATCATTATTACCCCCTTAACTGTCTCGGCCTTGCCACCCATCATGAGGTGGCAAGGCTCCCTCCCAACCACCCACTACTTTCGATTTGATGGCAGATTTATATATATATTTATATATTTACATATTATGATAATAATATATATATTTGTTAAAGGGAAAGTTTAACAATTAATCTTACAACATGAATGCATGTATACATCATATGAAAATATGTAAATCATTGATAAATCGTAAAATATACATAAGTCACAAAGCATATACTTGAATACACGCAAATCATAATGCAAATATAGGGGATATGACAGTCCCCCCCACTTAAGATTGCTTGTCCTCAAGCAACTTAAGATTTGAGTGATTGAAATTATTTCTTTCTTCTTTTGCGAGAAACAACCTCTAGAGGACCATCAAGTAAACCTTGTAAAGTGACCTCCCTTCCTTTATGTTGAAAATGGATTTTTAAATTAGGAAGGTCAAACTGAAAACATCCCAATGAATATATCCAAGGGGTGTCTAGTATTACATCGTGATCTAGGGGCACTACATAGAAGTTTTCTTGAATAGTATGTTTCCCTAGGATCATTACAAGTTGGGGTACAATCTTAGTACACGAAACCAATGCTCATGTGGCAGTGGCTGCGGAAAACCCCTTGAAGTCCTAGGTTTGTATCTTCCTTCTTTTTACTAACTTCTCATTAATGAAGTTATGGGATGCCCCACTATCTACTAGAGTAGTAACTCTTTGTCCTTTGATAATGTTGTCAATGCGGAAAGGACGATGCGTGGAAGTTTGGGCAATTGGAGCCAAGGTCAAATGTTCGTCCTCTTCTATTCTTGCCTTCTTGACGACCTTTTCTTCGATTTCTTCCTTGGGAGAAACCTCGATTCTTTGGGCTTGACCTTTCTTGGCACATTTATGACCCGATTCCCATTTTTCCTTGCATTTATAACATAGATTTTCCTTCTTGCTTCAGATATGACCACGTTCCCAAGGTTCTTGACATTGGAAACATAGGTTCTTGTCCCTGCATTCCCCTTTGGAAGGCTTATTGTCTTCATTTTTTTTGTGATAGGTTTTGATATTCTCTTGTGTACCTTTGATATTTGAAGTGGATGATTCCAAATTCAAGGCTTTTTCTATGGCATCATCTAGAGTGGTGGGGTTATAAGCTTTTACCATTCCCTTTAGGGGATCCTTTAACCCTTCTACAAAGAGGTAGCTTAACCTATCTTCATCAATTTCAGTGATTTTGATTGAGATTTTTTGAAACTCGGTTATATAGTCTTCTACCGTTCCTTGTTTTAATTGAGTCAATTTCTTGAAATTTTCTTGAGGGTGTTCCTTATCAAACCTTTTGATTAGTTTTTGTGAAAATTCTTCATAGGTGGTTATCTTATTATGCCCTTGGGTGTGTTCCCCATGATGCCACCACTCGTAGGCCATTCCTTCTAAGTGAAGGATAGCAAATTTTATGGCATCCTCTGTCATTGGGCTTAAGGAGAAATAAGTGTTTAATTTTTTAAGCCATGCATGGGCTGATATTTTATTTGTCCTGTCAAAGTTTGGGAGGGATATTTTGTTTACTTTATGCTTTAGGTCTCTATTTGGAGGTCTCCTTTCCTTTCTAGGTACCTCATGTCTTTTAGCTTCGTAGAAATCTCTAAAGTTAACAAGATTCCTAATCTCGGAATCAAGATTCGCATAAGCCCTAGTAATTGCTTCCGCGCTTTGTGCAGATGGTTCATTTTCTCCTTCATTTCTTGGTGGTTCTTCCCTAGGTAAGAAGGAGGGCCTAGGAACCTTGAAGCTAGGAGATCCTTTATTATTTTTGGAGATATTAGACCCCGTGTCTCCCCCATTTACGGGATGGGTTTTTAGGCTATCAATGGCATTGCCCATGTTTTTAAAGGCTTGTATGAGTTTTTCATTTTGGTTAGAGAGGGCTTGGTTGGTTTGTTCCATAAAGGTTTTCGTTTGATTTACCAATTCTTCATTCATGTTGGTGTTATTTCCTCTTCTTTGATAACTTTGCATTGTCAATCTTTCACAGGATGGCAGGATGACTGCCCTGTTACCACTTGTAATGTCCCCTTTCTAGAAGAAACACTTAAACCTAAATCTGCATTCAAAGTGATTCTCAAGGAGACATTAGTAACATTAGAAATCAATAAACTTTAGTGATAAGATCAAGATAATATAAGTATTTCATTTTTTGTCAAAGGATTATTCATTTTCTTCTTGTCATATGACTATTCTATAGTACAATCCATAAGTACATTAGGACGAATATTGAACATAATTCGGATCCATACTCTCCCCTCTTACTATTCACCAAGGAATTAGGATCTTACATGCTAGGGCACGCTGAAACCACCCCTGGACCCGGTTTCAGAACTTAGTCCCAACCTTTGGGATCTATAAATGGAGCCTCGGATCCGGCCATGGGACTATGTCCCGACCTTTGGGATCAATTACAAGACCTCCGGACCCGGCCATGGGAACTAATTCCTAGCCTTTGGGGTCTACACAGAAGATGGGATTACTCTGCCTTTCCCTACAATACCTACTTGATGAAATAATAAGGGCTACGGAGATATGATCTTTATTTCAACATTCACTTCGTACTACAGATGATATTATCCCAAATATTTATCATCATAAGCATGGATAGCAACATTCTTATCCTAATTTGGAATACCATTGTAAAATATTCTTATTCATACAATTGTTCATCATTATTTGATCTTAGATCCACATTCATAAGGTATTTCCGTATAAATCATAATGATTCACATATATTCATATGGACATTATCTTAATATGCATATATATATATATTTAATTTATACTAAATAAATATATATAAACACAATTACCAACTATACTTTACCTGCTGGTCTGAAAGGAGTTCCTGTTCGCCTATTGTTCCTTATTTCCTTCTGTAGATCTGAACTTACTATCCAATTCTGATCTTTCTTGCTGCTGAATATTGAATTCTTCTCTGACTGATTGATGGGTATCCCAGCCCATCTATCTCCCTATCTACTCCCCATTCTTTCATAAACGGTTGTAAATGCTGTCCTAAATGGGACGTAACTCTTGGTTAGTGAATCGCTGTTTGATAACAGCTCTTAATCCTTCCGCATGCTATTCAGCGATTCTTAAGGTAATCGCTCCTTATGACTTAAGTTTGTATACATATAATTATATATGATATAATATATATAATTTGTAATTATTCTCTCTCTCTCTCTCTCTATATATATATATATATATATTTATATATTTACATATTATGATAATAATATATATATATTTGTTAAATGATAGGGAAAGTCTAACAATTAATCTCACAATATGAATGCATGTATACATCATATGAAAATATGTAAATCATCGATAAATCGTAAAATATACATAAGTCACAAAGCATATAATTGAATACACGCAAATCATAATGCAAATATAGGGATATGACAATTAGGAAGTGCTCTTGACCAACCTAATCGAATGCATAACCATTGCCAGCATTTGATAGTAAATGGTCAACTAACCAGGAGGTGGTTAAATGTTTATTCTAAATTTTCACACAACGCACATCTTAAGGGACCTTGATATCTGAGCTTCTTGAATTTTTCAGTTAGAATAACTTTTGTAAAGCAACCCGTGCAAAAGTGCTAGCCTTTATCATGCAGTTTTTGTTCTAGCAAAGATGTACCGGCCAACCACTTCTGTGGATTGAAAGATCCTCTACTATGTATCCCTATTTTGCTGAGCAGTTCCCTGATTTTGCACAAGTCCATTTAATATTGTCCCGACCTTCATTTATGGATACTTTCCTTTCTAAATTACTTGATTTAATAATGTTATTTGGTTCTTTGGAATGCCCATAACACTTATATCCTTTTAGACCCATTCTTCAGTTCCATCCCTGAAATTTTGTGTCAAATAGTCTCACCTTGGATCCCCATGTTGTTTTCAAGATTTGCATTGCCTCTATCAATTCATGGTTTTTGATCAACATTGGCTACCCGCTCCATGAATCCTCTTAGAACAACACTAATCTACCATCCTTGATTTCCCATGTGAGATGCTTAGTGACGATTTGCCTGCATGATAGTAGAAAATTCCACATTTCAGAGCCTCTAGGAGGGTCAGCCACAATCAGAATTCGGGAAGGGTTCATTGAGTCCAAATATTTGTTTTGTAGAATTTTGGCCCATTTAAGATGGTGTTTCATATGTAACCCCTAGATCAATTTAGCTCACAATGCCTTGTTTTGAAGTGCAGTTTTCCTTAGACCTGTACCGCTAGCCTCTTTTGGTTTACAAATAGTATCCTATGCAATCAAAGGAATTTTTTTCCCTTCAGCAATGTCATGCCAAAAAAAATTCTACATCCTTTGATCCAAGACATTGATTGTTTTGGTGGGGATTTTTAAACATGACATGAGGAAAATTGGGATAGCGGATATGATTGTCTTGAGTGTTAGAATTCTTCTAGCCAAGGATAACCATTTTCCTTTCCATGAGACCATCTTGTTTGAGAAGGTGCTCCATAATGGTTCCCATGATGCAGGTTTGCTGTACCCTTTGAAAAGGACCCTTTTAAAAGGGGTACCCTAAATATTTGCTTGGTAGAGAGCCCACTCTAAAATTCATATATGCTGTGATTTCCCACTAGTGCATAATCTAATGTTGAAAAATACAATTTCTGATTTTGCCATGTTTATATTTTGTCCAGAGGCTTTTGAATAATTTTCAATAGTATCTTTCATGATTTTTAGCTTCCTTCTTGTTGGCTACCTCAAAGAGGAGCCTATCGTTTGCAAACTGTTGGTGAGAAATTGCTTGTACATATTGAGTAATGTTGATACCCTTCCAATCAGCCCTGGAGCATGAAGCTTGGATAGAATAATCTAGTGCCTTTGCCATAATTATGAAAAAGAATGTGGAGATTGGGTCTCCTTGTCGAAGTCCTCTAGAGGATTCAAAAAGTAGTTAGGACTTCCATTTACTAGTATTGAGTATCTCAAAAGACTGGAAATGCAGCTGAAAGTCCAATCAGTCCATTTTCTGCAAAATCCAAATCCTTCCATTACTTTCATCTAGAAATGCCAATCCACTCAATCACAAGCTTTGCTAATGTCCAATTTAATTAGTATGTTTTTTTCTATTTTTTGTATTAACCGAGTGGATAGCCTCGTGAGCTATTATAATGCCATCTGTTATTAATCTTCTAGGGATGAAGCCATTCTGCTCTTTGGCAATCATGTTTGGCGAGATTAATTTCAACCTATTTGCTATGGCTTTGGAGATTATGCGTGGTGTTGTAGAGTGCTTTGGAGATTATGTGGGGTGTTGCAAAGTGCAATCAGTTTGAAGTCTTCAAATGACTCAGTCGGGTTCTTCTTGGGTATGAGTACCATGAATGTATTATTGAGATCCCTTAGCATAGTACAACGTTTCCTGGATTTTTCTGTTGCGTCCCATATTTCTCTTCCAATGTGAAAGAAACTGGCAGGAAATCCATCTAGCTCTAGAGCTTTATTTGGATGCAATTGTGAAATGGACAATTTGATTTTTGCCTCTATAAATGGTACCACAAGCATACATTATATTCCTCTATAACTAAATTTGGGATGTTGCTAAGTGCTAATTCTTGGTTTCTCAGATCTGAACTGTCCCGATTATTTAAAAGAGCTTTAAAGAAATTCATTACCTCTTTATTTATATCCTTGGGATCTTGAAGAAGTCTACATCCTTTGCCCTTATTGTTGAAAATTTGTTAATATTCTTCTTGATTTTTGTTGCATTGTGAAAGAACTTGGTGTTTTTGTCACCATCCTTTATCCAACATTCTCTAGATTTTTGTCTCTAGAAGATTTCTTCTCTTGCAAGTAATTCAACATATAACCTATGAGAGATTTCTCTTTATGATATGCCTCTTGATCCATACCCTTTTTATAATTTATTTCATTTAATATAGCCATTTCTAATTCAACCCTTTCCTTTTCCTTTTCCAGAAAGATTTCTGTTGATTCCATTGTTTCAAGCATATCTTGATGTGGCTCAATTTTTTGAAAAGTGTAAAGCTTTCGAACCTTTTTCTTTTGGGGCATAATTCCACCAAACTCCCACTTAATCTATGAGATTAGGTTCCTTGAACCACATGTTTTCAAATTTAAAGGGACTTTTGGCCAGTCCTATGTCTTCTAAGAGCATTAGTTGAATGGGAAAATGATCCGAGCCAAAAATTGGAAGAATAGAGCTTTCGTATTGGATAGGATAATTAGTCCAATGGCCATTGCAAAGAAACGGATTGTAATGCCCCACACTATTCAAGAGAAATATATTACATTCATGAGTCGACTAGTAAAGAGAAATCCTTATTCTTTATGAGGGAGATCGAAGACAAAATTAAAATAATTAAATAGAGCCGACTCTCATGATGGTATTGCTGCAAAAGACAAGTATAGCCAAATGAAATAATAAGGGAGCAGCGATTAATAGAAGTATATGAAGCAGCGAGTTAGCAATTAACAAAGACAGAATTAGCAATATACGATAATTAAAGGATAGCAGCGACTAATATCATGGAAGCAAATAATATTGTTTAAATATGCAAACAAGGTAGTGATTCATATGTGATCTATTATAATGATTACAAGGTGGAGGGATCAGTTAGAAGAGCGATTACCTGTGTATGTGAAGGCAGTACTTAATAAGATAAACATATGTTAAAGCAGCGATTACTAATGAAAGGGCACCGACTCATATGGGGTGCGATTAGTTAAGGAAACAAATGATTTTGAATGGATGCAATTTATGAAGTAGTATGACTCTTTGAAGTATCATTTCTGTTTGTAAAGGACATATGCATTCAGTGATGACGCATCCCTTGAGTTGATATAAAGAAGTGGAACAACAATCTCATATAAAGGACATTGATTATGGAATATAACAGCAAGAATACAAAGTCCATCCTCAGAGATATATATATGTATTCAGCATATAAACTATTGTGGACAGCAAAAGGATACATTGCAAATCTTGAACTGAATATAAAAGGATTAGTTGAATATAAAAGCAGAAATAAAATAAGGAACATCAGGTCAGATCATTGTGAAAATATATTGACTGTCATTTATTTTTACTTATTGCATATCACTGTCATATATAAAAATACATATAATATTTAAATAACTTGTCAACAAGGACAAGGAGGAAGTATGCACTATGGGAGAGAACAGCTAAGGGCACCCTTTTATAGTGGCAAGTAGGGAGAGAACAGCTACTAGGGCACCCTACTACCCTGTGAAAGGGAGAGAACAACTAAGGGTACCCAAGGGCAAAACTCTCCTAATATCCATGTTGAGGGTTTATTGATAAATCTAAGATCACTAGTCAAAGAAGAATGGTGAGGGGACTGCTTGGAGGGAGAACAGTTGTCTGAAGGCACCCTGCCATGCCTCCCTGTACCCCCTCTTCTATGACTGAATTTCGCAAACAAATTGAATTAGTTGCATAATAATAAATATATGATATCTCTAAAGTGATATTATTTATGAATTTGAATGTAATGTAATCTTTTCTAACACTAATAATTAAAGATGTATATATTTATATCTATATCTTGTATATGTTTTCCTATGTTATGACTGCAGAATTCAAGTCCAAAAATTATGTAATTTAAAAGATATTCTATGTGGTAAATCATAAACCCTAAACTTAACTTGTGGCATTTGAATTTCTAGGGCAACTTAGGTAAGGGACATTACACGGATCTAGTCTCTTTGCAATGTAACTAAAGCCCATTCTTCTGTTAGACCATGTATAACTACCATTCCTAGGAATGATATCCTAGAGGTTCCAGTAGTTAATAAAGTCCATGAAATCAAGTTGAGATTGAGTAGCTAGACTAATTCCACCTTTTAATCTGAATTAGGTAGTATTGTATTGAAGTCACTCCCAATAATTGCTAGCTCATTTATTAGGGAGGTGAGGATGTTAGAGATCTGATCCCATACCCTTTCTTTTTTTGAACACAATGTAATGTCGCTTACATAATTTGCCCTAGAAAATTCAAATGCCACAAGTTAGGGTTAGGGTTTCAAAATTACCATTTATATTATCTTCAAATTGCATAATTCTTCTGCTCTAATTCTACAATCATGACATAGGAAAACACATATGCAAAATATAGATATACAAATATACCTCTTGAAATATTAGTGTTAGATAAGATTTTCCTTGCATTCAAATTCATAAACAATATTCATATAGAAAAATCATCTATTTATTACTCTACAGTTAACGTAGTTTATTCACTTAACTCAGTCATAGAAGGGGATGGTGCTAAGAAGCATGGCGGGGCATAAACTGTCAACAATACCTCCATGCAGGTCCCTCAGGGAGGCATGGCAGGGTGTTTCTCAGTTCTCCCTCCAAAGAGTCCCTAGGGGGGCTCGGCAGGATATAGGCTATCAACAAGGCCTCCATACAATCCCCTCAGGGAGGCATGGTAGGGGTGGGGGTGCTGATTAGTCCTTCCTCCAAACATGCCCTTAGGGAGGCATGGTAGGGTTCCCTCCACACAGTCCGCTCACCATTCTTCTAGGACGGGTGATATATATAAATGACAGTGATATAAATAAATCAGTCAATAGTCAATGATCTTGTTGTGACCAAATCACACATCGCCCCATTGCAAATGGGGACCCCCTTTTTTTTTGGGCTCTGTGCTTTCAATGAGTTTTGACGAGATTTTAATGATGACCTGACTCATTTTCCTTTGCCGGCTCGGTAATAATTTCCTTGCCTATGATCTTTGGTTCACGATTAAGGATAGATAAACTTGCAATAATGATGAAATCCTATCTAGATATTGAGTTTTGAAGTCAATCCTGAAGAATGTTTGAGATCCTGAAAAGACTAAGCCTGGAGCCTGAAATCCTGAAAATCCTGAAAAATGGCTAAGTCTGAAATCTGGTGAATCCTCCAAATTCTATATTTTGCATCTTAAATCAGGTGGATTCGGGACCTATCTCAAACATCCTGAAAGGTATATTGAAAAATATTTAAAGTATAAGAAATTCAATCTCTAAACTTATACTTAAATATATTTTTCAATATACCTTTACTCGCGCGATCCTGAAAAATGCTTGACGATTTCAGAGGATTCAAAACACTGATCTAGTGCGACTGGATACTTAGATGGCGCAAATCTGGGCGCAAAATCACGAAGGAGAAGACACTTGAGCCAGAGGATTTGAAAACTCTATCCAATGCGCCCATCAAAACCTTGATCCAATGCGAAAATATAAGAGGATTTCGATCACTCGACTAGTGCGCCCAAGCCAAAAGATCATTTTGAAGGAAAAAATAAAGATCTTCAATAGCTGATCCAATGCGCCAGCACTCTAGAGGATTTGCCAAGCTGATCTAATGCGCCAATCCAGTCTAGCTCTAAGGCGAGAGTCAGAGGATTCTCCAACCCTCATCCAATGCGCCCTACTAGAAGGAAGGTAAGATTCAAGGTTAAGCCTCCAAGGTTTGAGTTTTAAAGGATTTGCAAGTCTTATCTAGTGCGCCAACTATAGGAATACTTCTAAGCTTTCAAGTATCTTTCAAGGTTTGTTTCTAGAGGATCCTCCAAGGTCAACCAATGCGCCAACATCATGAGGCTTTCACCAAGCTCATCCAATGCGCCAAATATCATGCATGATCTACTTCAAGACAAAGGTCATCTAAATTCTTTAAGTTTGAAGACTTCAACCTAGTAAAGTGATGCGCCACCTTCCAAGACTCTTATCCAAGCCCCAAACAAGAAGAAATCAGAAATGTCATCTAATGCGCTATGTTAAAGAAAGAATGAAGTTTTCAAACTAGTGGTCTAATGCGCCAAGAGTCAGAGGATTCTAGTCCTCCATCCAATGCGCCATGCTAAAAGGTGAGATCCTAAAGTTCTATCTAATGAGATCAAATGCCTTGAAGACTTCGAGTTGCTGATTTAATGCGCCAAGTGTTAAGAGGATTTCGATTCTTCATTCAATGCGAAATGTTTGAGAGGAATCCTATATCTTGAACCAATGCGAAATCCTTGAAGATTCTCCAAACTTGATCTAGTGCGACTTAAAGCAAGAGAACATTAATCCTCTATCTAATGCGAAGCATGAAAGGAGGATCATCAAAGGGTCATCTAGTGCGAAATGCTGAAAGCAAGTTTTAGAGTTTCATCCGGTGCAACAAGACAAGAGGATTCTAAGGAAGATCATGACATTCCAAGAAGGAGACTCCGTTATGCCCATCCAATGCGAAATATGAAGAGAAACTCAAATACAACTCCAAAGGATATGAAGAGGAATCAACAAACTTGATCTAATGCACTTATCTCTAAGGGCAAGACTTGAGGATTATCAAGACCAAATCCAAGGCGAAATGTGAAGAGGAATTAAAAACTTCATCTAATGCGAAAATCTTAGAAGACTCTCTACCCTCCATCTAATGCGCCCCCTCATTGAGCAAGTAAAACTAAGTATCATCCAATGCGAATTGCCAAGGAGAATCTCAATTCATGATCCAATGCGACTTCTAGAGGATTAAAAGTAGTGGTTTAGAATGCAAATTTTAAGAATTTCAATGAAGATCAAGAACTTGTTATCTAATACGCTTGGCTTGGAAATGCATTCTTGTATGTTATAAATCAAATATTATCATGTTTATCAAGGGGATTGATGCTGTTCCTTTACTTGTGTTGCAGCAAAAAGGAGGAATCATCTAAAGATCAAGTGATAAGAACCTTTGACAAGCAAGGAAAGAGAAAGAGCAAGGCATTATGTAGCTGTTTCAAGGGTATCCTTCATCATCCCTGTGTTGGAATTCTTCATCAAGTGGCATCAAGTTGAGATTGTCTAGAAGACATCCACCCGAAGGACATCATCTTCATCAAGGCTTCCTAAGGTATCAATTCTACTTCAAGTTCTTCAACCTTCAAGAAAAGTCATCAAGTAGCTGCTCCACCTCTAAGGAAGGTGTTATCATCAAGCAAGAGCATTCATCCATCAAACTCCAAGAATCTTCAAATTTCCAAGTCCAAGAGAGTCTCCTACTCTTCATGAAGAAATCAAGTGTTATCATCTACTCTCTAATCTACATGAAGATACATCGAAGAAGATTCACATCAATCTATCTACAAGAAGAAGAATCATAAAGTTAGTCAAGTGAGGCGACAACTATCATACATCCAGTTACAAGAAGAATGAACAAGGCAAGATCCACAGGATGTATTCTTAAATATACAAGTTCAAACAATCACATTGAATACATCATTACAAGTTGATACAATTTTCAAAGTATGCTGAGTTGGCACTTATGTGGCGAGTACACATCATTTAATTTTGATTAGCCGCATTATTTAATGCATGCAATGTATCATTTAATAAAAGAAGTCAAAGGGATTCCTATGTGGAGGAATATTTTAAATGCTTTCGCCTTACCTTATCACATTGGAAAACGTGCCTTCATTGCCTCTCTCTTTGCTAAAAATAGCAAGTTGTTGTAACTACCTCTGAGGTGGCACGATCTAGACCCTTGGCTATTGAATTAATCTTAGCCCTTCATTGTATTCTGGACACTATATAAAGGCCTTGTTGCCTCATTTGTAATTCATTAGAAATTAGAGATTAGATTAGAGATACAGATTAGGTAATAGATTAGAAATATAGATTAGAGATATAGATTAGAAGGAGATCATTAGTAGTAGTAGAGAGTAGATTTTCAAAGTAGAATAAAAGAGACTCTCAAAATTCTCTGAGAGGGCTGGAGATTGTTGTAAATATTTTCCAAGATTAATGCAAAGACATTGGAGCTACTTGTTTGGTGTTAAGTATTATCTTGTGGAGTATCATGGTTTCCTGAATCTTGATGGAATTAAGAGATGTTTCAAATAGCTTAGATTAGAAGTGCATTGATGTAATGAGTATGCGTAAAGATATTTGATGAATTCTTCTGGTTCATACTTTTCGTGTATTGTCGAAGGCAATCCACTTTGCAAAGTTAGACTGAACCTTCATTTTCTTTAGTTCGGTTGTGAATGCTTGTTCAAATTGCGCCAGCTGTGGGTGTTTGGATGGAGATTTACAACATGAAAATCCTTGAGTTTCCTTAGAAGATTGCACCGGCTTCGTGTAGTTGTTGGTTCTCATGGCGAAGTGAAGTCTGGTTTCATGAGGAGTTTGTCTATCTTTACATGTTTCATTATCTCATTGTCCTTAGATTAGTCTTCTAAACCCTTACCCCCTTTTTCATTTTCTTTATCATAGAAGCCTTGTATATATGTCATCCACATCAAAGGAGGAATAAGTCGAATGAAAGGAGAAGAGTCTGCGTAAGTCCCTTTGTGTGTAAACAGCAAAATCATACTTAAATCGCTGAGCTGTCTCTTACCGAAAACATTATTAGAAGAAGGAACCTTGGAGTCATCTCGTTTGATCACTTAGTTTAGCATCCGAGAGGCTTTGCTCAAGAGAGAGTTAAATACCTAGTATTTTACTCTATTGTTGACTTGTCGAAAAACAACCATCAACAGATCTGACCTGTTATATTTATCCAATAATGTTTATAATATATCCTTTGTTGTCTTAACAGTCTATATGACTGTGTAAATAGATAATTTTCTGCAGATCCAATGTCTGCTCTCAATTCAATGACTGTTATCCCTTATGCTTGATCAATGGATTGTAATGCCCCCTTTTTGAGCTAGCATCAGAGTTGGTGGTTTAGCCTATCATCGTGTCCTCGTAGGCTAATAATGGTATTTAGAGGGCCCAATGTTGGAGTTAGCTAGCTCCTCGGTAGTGTTTTCATCTCCAGTTCCTAAGCTTTTTCAGAGGTTATGGTATTCAGGGTGTTTTGGCTCCATTTTTTATATACTTACTATTTATCGTAAGTTAGTGTGCTGATAGAGGCCAACCTTACTATTTATAGTAAGGCACCTTGGTTAGTAGTGAAAGCAGTGGGCTACCTCCTGGGGAAGTCAGAATTGATCTACGATGGTTAATGATGGAGTTATAATAATATAATTATTAAATGCATATCATTAATGAATTAAGTGGACTTTATTTATAAGGGGGAGATATTTATATTATAAAGTTAAGTCACAACTTTAAGTTGTGTGGCTAGGAGTTGGGTGCCCATGGTGATATAGGGGACATGAAGTAATAAAATAATAAAATAATAAAATAAATCTTCCTTCTTTTTGGGCGTTGGGTTTGAGGAGAGTTATAAAAAGACTTTGAAACTTCATTTTGGACATTTTCTGACTTTTGGAAAATATATTTGTCTAGGCAAATTTCTGAGCATTGGCTTAGGGTTTGAAATGGAGTTTTGCAGGGACGTAGCCCTCTATGAGATTGCTTTCTTTGTGCTTGAAAGATAGCATCAGGAAGGACTGTTGGGAGCTTCATATAGAGGCTTCGCTTGTGCTTTCATGGCTTTCTTTGATGAGTTTCATTGTGAAAAAATATCTGATTTTTGATAGTAGCTGTTACAATGGTTTTGAGGACAGATTTTTAGTGTTTTGATGTGGGTTTGTGAGCTGCATGCTAAACTCCTTGCTAGGCCATACATATCCATGCCTGGCCGTACCAATACTTATATCATATAGATATCAGAGTTCTTTAGAGCAGAATTTCAGTGTTGATGAAGCTACAACCTGGCCGTACACCTCATACATGGGCGTGGGTTTACTGCTGATGAAACACCTAGGGTTTGGGCTAAAGAATATGCTCTTCATTGGTGCCTAGGGTTAGATATATTAGTGTAGTGATTTGTTGAAGGGGATCAGTCATGTATTAGGTTATTTGGAGTGTTTTTATGATGCATTTTATGCTGGTGCAGCTACGGCCAACTGACGAAGTTGAAAACTGTTATTTGGGTATGTGTTTATAATTCATATTATGCACTTTTGACATCTGGGTCTTTGATCATTTATGCATTAGGGTTTTAGATTTTCTGGGTATTTGTTGCATGTTTATATTCCATTGTATTTGTGCAAAAAACAAAACATGCAAAACCAAAAAATCCCTTCTGCAACTTCTTCTAGTTCTAAAAGATCACACTAATAAAAATAAGACTATTAAGAAATAAAAAAATTAATTATAGGGGTAGATCATTACAGTGGTATTAGAGCTGGTTTTCCTGCCAGCCTGTTGGATTACTACTTTGAGCGCAGTTGCATGTCAGTTTTTGCAGTTGCATGTTAGTACCCAGTACTTGCATGTCCGTTTGGAGAGCACCCATATGCTTGCATGTTAGTTTCCATGGCCGAACAGTGATTGCATGTAAGTTTCTATGAGAGGGGGTGTCAGAGCACAGTTGTATCTTGCCATCCTGTGCAATTAAGTATCAGTTTCAGAGTCATGGACATATTCAGTGAAGAAGAATTACAAAAGAAACTTTACAATGCCGGTAAGAATCTTGAACACCTACCTCAGTCAACAGATTTCTATGCTGCATTTTGGAGGAAGTAGAATTGTGTCTTTACAAGGTTGAACAATCACCTTCTGAGTTGATGCAACTCGCTATGACTCTTGTAGTGCATTCTTTGGTTAAGCCAATGCTTATGAGACATCATAGAAAGAGGGTAAAGCTTTTAGTCACCAACTGTCTTAGTGAGATCACAAGGATTACAGCTCCTAAAGCTCCTTCCGAAGATGACATAATGAAGGAGGTCCTACAACTGATTGTTGAGAGCTTTCATGGGTTTCTTTATGACGAAGGCCCTACCTTTGGTAGGAAGGCGAAGATGCTAGAAGTAATGGCAAGGTCCAGAACTTGTTATCCTTTTAATGTTTTAGAGTGTGATGATCTTTTTCTTCAGTTGTTTCAGAATTTCATAGCATCGGTATGTGACAAGCTATTTTTTTCCTGCATGAAAACCATTATGGTCGTAATCATTGATGAATATGCTACTATTCCCCAGGCTCTTATGTCTATGTTGTTGGCTGTTTTGAGTCATGAAAAACATATTACTATATATGAATTGTTGGTCAAAAGGGTGTTCAAAAAATGTGAAAAGCTGAAACCTTTCTTGGACATTGAGGGGAGCATAAATCAATCTATGCATGTGGAAGATTGGGCTCCAAGCCCTAAAGAAGATAAAGTCAAAGGTACGCCTCAGCCCTATGAAAAGATTAAAGAAGATGCAGCCATTCAATGTGAAGATGATGGATGTGTGGAGTTCCCTAATGTTGACACTCAAGATTTGGGTGCTAAAATTAATTATGTGATGCGGATCCAAGGCACAACAAGTCTGATTTTGCAAATCAGACCTTAGAAGATGTGAACAAATTTGAAAATTTACTTGTTGGTAATGGGTCCTAGGATAGCTCTTTGGATGAACATGCATCTACTTTGGAGGAAGCAGTGTGCAATGATTATGTCCAATCAACAGCTTCTATTATATCATTGGAGCCATCCCGTGAGGTACATAACAACAGTACCTTTGTTGAGGAAGTGTGCAGAGCCGATGGCACACATGATGATGTTTATCAAACAGTGAGTGATGATAATTCAGCCTCTTACCAAAGTGCAGATTACAAATCAGAAAATTTGTGTGGAGACAATTTGTCACAGGGTTCTCACCATTTGGCAGGGCAATTGAAGGTGAACGAAGGCATGATTGCTTCAGCCTTAGAACACTTTGATGTTGTTCAGCAGTTGGTGGCACACTATTGTTGGACTCCAGGTATGTATGAGCACCTTGATAGTGGACTTTGCCTTGTCGAGTTTTAGGCACTTAGAGATGTAGTTGGTATAATGAAGAATAATTACCTACAGCTATTATCAGATAGGGATCATCTTCTCATGCTCGATGGTATCTATTATGATGCTCTAAAGGGAAAGGAAGAGGAGGTTGATGAGCTCACCTATGAGCTTGAGGTCACCACAGACTCTTTGATGAGCACTCAAATAGCCCTTCAAGAGTCAAAGTTACGGATAGATGAGCTTACTATGGAGTTGAGCTTGGCACAGTCCTCATCACCTACAGATACAATTCAAATATCTATGGCAGCGTGTGGTGATGAGCATACATCCATGGATTGTGGTAATGAGTATGTGGATGATGTGGCTACATCCATTTCATTTACTGGTGCAGGTGACACAGATGAGATGAGTGCATTGCATGAGTTTCGCAGGGAACAATATGTTGCACCAGGTGTTCCTGAGGATAGTCCCATTTCAAATGATGCAAAGTAGATTATTGATAACTCTTGTGGTGAAGTAGTGGATTCTCCAAAGAGTTGTGTGGCAGATCACTACGCTACTTCGTCTTCTTCACAAGAGGTATGCAAGGTATCATCTAGTGGGGAGATTGATTCTCATGTTGATTTGTTTCCCTCTCCTGGAAGCAAATTAGAGACTACATCCCATGTAGCTAATTTTGATCGACAACTTATTGAGCCACAGAGATGGAGAGATCAGCTGAAGGTTACAGGAGAGAAGGTTGATTCAACCTTATTTCGTTTTGATTGCACTCATAAGTATGTTGAGTACCTTCTTTGGACAGCTGAGTTTGAGAAGAGACGGTATGGGGTCTCGACTGGTACTCACATTCGTGATTTGCAGTTCATTAGGAGTGCTTTGGAGGAGATTAAATCAGAATATCTCCAATTGTTTCATGATAGGGAGTATGCTATTGGGTATGCAGAGAGGGTTACTAGAGGATCTACCCAGTTGGCTATTCAGGATCAGAGACATGAGCCATCATTTGATTCGAGTGATAAAAATGATGAGTGTGTTCCCCATGACTACGACGGTCAACCGTTGACACAGGTAGGTGCTTTTTATCTTGACTGCATAGTGAGGAGTGTTCATCATTTCTCCTTTAGTCCACATACAGATGACCTAATGATGCGTAAGTGTGGATTGGCTCGGGATTTATACCATCCATTGTGGGATGAAGGGTTGCCATCTACAAAAGATGGAACTAGAGATTGCAGGTATCTAACTCAGATATATTTAGAGGATTACTTGCAGGGTCAGAAAATTACCATCATGCTGATGTGTACCAAATAGAGTTTGCAACTTCTTTGTCTCAAAAATTTCCATTGGAGACATGACTTCAGAGAGGTTGCAATGTCAGTAGGCATGATGGCATGTTTAGTCTTTACAACGGTGATGGAGGAGAGTTTTATCATTCCCTCGTTTTGGGAAGAGCAGTTTCACATCTTCCAGCACCTATGAGGGATAGACAACACATCCATAGGAGTTTTGCAGAGGATGAAAGGGGATGTTGTGGTGCAGACATGTCTGGGTATTCTTACCTCCTCTTGACTGATGGATGTGAGTTTCGATTGTATTGGGATCTAGGTGGTGACAGGATTGGCACTGTGGTTTGGATGGGTCCTGTTTGGTTGCTTCACCACTCTCGACATGGTGAAGTTGATATCAGATTAGTGCAATGGAAGTCAAAGGATGTTATGCATGGCAGACTTCCATTCTGGGTTTGGGATCCAGGGATATATTATTGGGCCCTCTATAGTTTGCTATGGGATTCTTCTTGTGCATCAGGATTCCAGTCATGGTTTGCTGATGAGTTTTACAGCGTGTACATTGTGTGGTATGCATACAAGTTCACCTTTGATTCATAGGTACATGAGCTGATTTCGATGCACAAATCTTGTGCATAGGAGTTGGATAAATGGCATGATGTTTATCTTTGCGCAGTTGTGTTTATGCTGATGCTGCTTGAGTTATTAGGAGACGTGGATCATTCTACAGTTCTTCCCTTGGGCCTCTAAAGGAGTGATGTTTCCTATTCAGTTGCGATTGCTTGAGGACAAGCAATTTCAGGGAGGGCGGATTGTAATGTCCCCTTTTTGAGCGAGCATCAAAGTTGGTGGTTTAGCCTATCGACGAGTCCTCGTAGGCTAATAATAGTATTTAGAGGGCCCAGTGTTGGAGTTAGCTAGCTCCTCAGTTGGCAGTTGGCAATGTTTTCATCTCCAGTTCCTAAGCTTGTTCAGAGGTAATGGTATTCAGGGTGTTTTGGCTCCATTTTTAATATACTTACTAGTTATAGTAAGTTACTGTGTTGATAGAGGCCAACCTTACTATTTATAGTAAGGCACCTTGGTTAGCAGTGAATGCAGTGGGCTACCTCCTGGTGAAGTCAGAACTGATCTACGATGGTTAATGATGGAGTTATAATATTATAATTATTAAGTGCATATCATTAATGAATTAAGTGGACTTTATTTATAAGGGGGAGATATAAGTGAATAAAAAGGTATACTTTATATTATAAAGTTAAGTCACAACTTTAAGTTGTGTGGCTAGGAGTTGGGTGCCCATGGTGATATAGGGGACATGAAGTAATAAAATAATAAAATAAATCTTCTTTCTTTTTGGGCGTTGGGTTTGAGGAGAGTTATAAAAAGACTTTGAGACTTCATTTTGGACATTTTCTAACATTTGGAAAATATATTTGTCTGGGCAAATTTCTGAGCATTGGCCTAGGGTTTGAAATGGAGTTTTGCAGGGACGTAGCCCTCTATGAGATTGCCTTCTTCGTGCTTGAAAGATAGCATCAAGAAGGATTGCTGGGAGCTTCATATAGAGGCTTCGCTTGTGCTTTAATGGCTTTCTTTGATGGAGTTTCATCGTGAAAAAATATCTGATTTTTGATAGCAGCTGTTACAATGGTTTTGAGGACAGATTTTCAGTGTTTTGATGTGGGTTTGTGAGCTGCATGCTAAACTCTTTGTTGGGCTGTACATATCCATGTCTGGCCGTACCAATACTTATATCATACAGATATCAGAGTTCTTTAGAGCAGAATTTCAGTGTTGATGAAGCTACAACCTGGCCGTACACCTCATACATGGGTGTGGGTTTGCTCCTGATAAAACACCTAGGGTTTGGGCTAAGGAATATGCTCTTCATTGGCACCTAGGGTTAGATATATTAGTGCAGTGATTTGTTGAAGGGGATTAGTCATGTATTAGGTTATTTAGAGTGTTTTTATGATGCATTTTATGCTGGTGCAGCTACAGCCAACTGACGAAGTTGAAAACTGTTATCTGCGTATGTGTTTATAATTTATATTATGCACTTTTGACATCTGGGTCTTTGATCATTTATGCATTACGGTTTTAGATTTTCTGGGTATTTGTTGCATGTTTATATTCCATTGTATTTGTGCAAAAAACAAAACATGCAAAACCAAAAAACCCTTTCTGCAACTTCTAGTTCTGAAAGATCACATTCTAATAAAAATAACACTATTAAGAAATTAATAAAAAAATTACAAATTGGGGCAGATCATTACATGGATAGATTGATTGATTTCTTTTATATGAGAACTGTTGTGTATTCTATAAATTATTCTCTTCTGTATATCAAATCAGTTCTTCCTTTTATTACTCATATATATCTCATTCGATGCCTTCCCACTCTTACCTTTTCTCACGTGATGCCTTACCACTCTTACCTTTTCTCACGTTTTATACCTCTCCAAGTGAGGCGATTTGCTAGAAGACACACCCTTTTAACAGGACCAGTCATCTCTATTTGCTGATCGTCGCCCTTTGCAAATGCACTTAATAATACTTGTTTGTCTTATGCAGAATCGTCACCCTTCATGCATATTAATTGCACCATTTCACATAAGTAAATCATACTATTTTGTTATATAATAAAATCGTGCTTCATAGATGATTTGTTTGGAATAAGACTATCTTTATATGAGATCGCTGCCTCTGCAATATTTCTTATTTCATGATCGCTGCTCCTTTACTAATATAAATTTCTTTTATTAACATTCCTTGCTGTCTTCTTATTTACTGTTAATCACTGCTCCTTTATACATATGAACTCGACCATCTTCAACTTGTCTTGTATATATGTTAAAGGTAAGGTCTTCTTAGTTCTTTCTTATTCGAAGTCCACCATATCCTGTAAGTGTTTGATTTATGATTTGCATTTCTGTTTCGGGTTCATGACACACAACCAAGAGGACCATAGACATTGAGAAGAAAAAAACTAAGCTTAGAAGAGAAACTTGTGATCTTACTAACTTGCCAGTTTTGTCCAAATCATAGAACCTCCAATGGGGTAGTAGAGGGGATCTAGAGGATGCCAAGACCTCCAGAAGTCCCTTTCGATTCTATGAAGTCACCCTTCTATCGTTTCCATTTTTGCAGAAGGGTTCTTGCTTCAGCTTTTTTGATTTTGGTTTCTTGAAGTAGAAATATATCTACATTCGATATATCCATATGACACTTTGATCAAGCATATTTTGTTAGGGCTATTTAAGCTCCTAACATTCCAGGATGTGATCTTCATTGCTCTTTGGGAAGGGAGATGCCCTTCCCAAATCTCATAATCATATTGTTAATTTTCATTTGCCCTTCTGCTGTACCATCCTTTTCTTTGCGCTCTGTGTTAGTTTTCCTTCCTTTTCTTTTTAGATTTCCACATTTAGGTTTGTCAGTTTTGGAGTTGATTGACTTATCAGTCTTTCTTCCAATGAGTCATACTCCATGTCCTATTCTGTTTCATTCTCCTTTGAATCATCCAAATCTTGAATCATTGGCAAAGATTTGTCCCTTATATTTTTTTCCTCCATATCTTTGGTAGAGGGCTTTTTGGTGTTGTCAATAGAAATTCCAAAAATGTCTAAAGCAATTTCAAAAATTGGTTTGTCTATAGGAATATGTCCAAAGTTTGAAGTCTAGTCCCACAGTTGAATCTTCCATAGGAAGATCATTCATAGATTAATCATTTCATATCACTTCCGTTTTGTTGCTTTGGTCTATCTGCATGATGGGAATTGGTACGTAGGAAGAATGATTTTTATCAATTAGATGTGCTTTGTCATGTTTAACAATTGTACCTGTGTGTTATCCATAGCAACGTTTTGCCTATTCTTTTGAGTATCATCAACTTGATTTTTCCTTTTTTTTACAATCTTCCAATTGGTGGCCAAATTTAAATCATTTCCCACATAATGCTGAAGGACCTTCTACTTCTACTTGTTGCAACCGGGGACTAGCCTCAAATCATAGCTCAATGGTTGAAGGTAAGGGTTTAGGTCACTTCAGAGAGATTAATGAAAAGGCAAATGCGCACATTGATGTTGGCATCTCCTTCAATATTTTCATCCACCTTTATAAAGGAACCTAGATAGTCCCCAATTTTGGTTGGATTGATACCTCCCAATATTCCAATGGGAGGTTGTACAAACAACTCTACATTGGTGTAAAAGAAATAGTGTGGTTAGTGGGATCAAAATTTGGTTACCAGTCTTGTAGATAGAAACCGATTCCGTCCATCATCCGCGGTCCTCTATTGAGGTTTTCTTGCGTTTTTACCATTGACAAGCATTTGATTAAGTAGAAACCTCTTGGTAGCGATCTAATTTCACCTCTAGCCCCCAATTTTCCTTACTCCATTTTTGAAAACATTCCTTGGATGGCCATTGGTTTGCCCATTTCACAAAAAAAGCTTTCTTCTATAGTCGATGTACAAGAGTGTCCAATTCTGATGCTTCGAATATTATCACATTTATTTTTTCTTGACGCTACGCTGTCTTTGATCTGACTGGGATTTTATTTACCCCAAATGCTTCCATTCTCTCAGTTATGGGAATCCATATCTTTTCATTTTTTGGTTTGTATTAGGGTTTTCTGACCCATGCACTTCTTGTCTGTTCCATCTGAGATTTTGCTGTCCATCACTTTTGTTTGTTTTTGTGGATTGTTGATATCCAAGCCCCTGATTCAGATCACGATTATCATTGTTTGATCACCATACTGAATCTTGTCTTCACCAGTGTTCTTCCTGTTGGACTGTATTAGGTTCTTTTGAATATTCCCAGAATTTTACTCTGTTATTATTTCTGCCTTTTCCACCTTTTCTGGAAATATACTCTGTCCTTCAAATCTTCCTTGTGCCACCTCTCTTCTGTGCTCCTTTGCTCTTAGCTGTTCCTCTGTTCCATTTTGCTCTTTTGCTCTCCTTCGCTCCTCTCTTCCATTTCGCTCTTCTGCTCTCCTCTGCTCCATTTTGCTCTTCTTCTCTGCTTGCATAAGTAAAACCAGGATTATTGAAATGTATGTATTAAGCTTATTAAAATACATAAAATGTTAGTGGTGTAATAAACTTATTAAAATACACAAAATATTAGTGATTTAGAATTATAAAATATATATGTAGAAGTGAGGGGTATTCTATATTTATTTTAAACTATAAAAAATTATAAGCTACAAATTCATTTAGAAATTAATGTTTTTTAATTTAGAATTCAAAATAGAAAGAAAATGTTTAACTATATACTATTTGGTTATATATAATTCACCTGAAACTGAATACTTAAAAACTAATTATCTTTGGTTATGTATAATTTACCTGGAACTGAATATTTTAAAACTAATTATCTAAGCACTTATTTGCTTAAATAAAAAGATCCAAACTTACAAAACAATGAACAAAATGATAGTTATTCTATTCAATATTCTCACAATGTTACACCCCCACTATTTATAAATGAATAAAATACAGATAAAAGGTTATCAAATGAGACGCATAACCATATACGCCAACACCAATTATGAACATGAATTCAAACCTTGTGACATTGCTTAGACCAGTAATGTCCAAGTTCAAACTAGCTACCAGTAATTGGAAACAAAGTCACCATGACAAAAGTTTATTAAGGTGTATGGTTCTAATATGACAATGTGGGGCATGCTTGAAATGAAACCTTGCCACCTCAAAATTACACATTATCATATGTTCAAATCTTTTATATGGTAAGTAGCATTTTTGATTGACACTCAAAAGACTTCAACAGGTACACATTGCAGGTGTTGGGGATTGTCATTTGGCTGGTGTTGCTAGTTTACCTGATCCATGCCCTTTGCCCTCAGCAGCCAAGAAAAAGGGATTACGTGAGAAAGAAAAACTCTTTTATGCACCAATGTCAGATCTTGGTGATCTCCTGTACGATAAGGATGCTGTTTACATAAACATTAATGATCATATGGTTCAATTTTCCAAACGAGATGATGATAATGGAGCAGCAGAAGCAAAACAAGGTACATTTGCCCTTTTCATCATGTTAACAAATAGTTGTGCGACATTCCTGCAACTTGTTATTTTTTCATCATTTTTCATTTGATGTTTCTTTTTATTGAGATGAATTTTTCTATGTATCTTTTATATTTATTTTTGGGTCAGGAAATGGACTACAGATGACAGGGTATAATAGTATAGCAGAGGATTAATTAACACAAAGGCATGCATCTGTTAGAATGCAGTTGCTATAGCTCTTGGAATATTTTGCTGGTTCAAATAATCACTTGGTTCTTTTTTTTAATATTACACTTCTTTCCTCCTTTATTTCCTCCTTTTCAGCTAACTTACATACTTGGATAGCCTTTAGCTTGCCCTTGCATCCTGAGTTGCTGTTTAATTTCAAAACTACAAAATTTGGTAGATATGTTGCTCCAATCTTACGAAAAAAGTGTATTCTGTTTATCTAGGGAATGCTCCTGATGTGGGTGAAGTCCTTGTAAAAACACTTCAGAATACTAAGTATTCTATCAATGAAAAATTGGAGCAGAGTTTTATACAACTTTTTAGAGGAAACCCAAGAAAAGATGCTAAAACAGACAAGGGAGAACAGTGCAGCAGTGAAGAAGAGAGTAGTGACAAAGAAATAGAAAATGGTAATTGAAGCACTGGTTACGGCAAACATATAGAAAATGATCAGGGCTTATTTAGTTGTATTGCTTTATTAGATACTGTTGATTCTGGTTCTTATTTTGATAGTTTTTTGGATGAAGATGGTACAGGGAGGAGAAGCAATGGACTTACCCATTCCTCAGACAATAAATTGCAAAACAAAAATGATGGACATGCCATTATTAGCACCAATCTACCAGAAGAGAAGGTTACAGACATGTCTGACAGTGAGGAGGAGCCCCCTCTAAAACGTAATATGAGAGAGGTATCCGAGTTTCAAAATGGAAGAATAAGGAGAAAAGCGATCTTTCTTGAAGATGAGAAGGAGAACAATCCCAAGGTATGCTTATAATTGGTTTTGGTGATTTGAGCTTTTGTTATCATTTAATCAGATGTTAGTGTAGGCCTCTTGAACTTTTGGATGCAATGTTTTAGTTTAGTTTATTGATAAAAGGTTCAATAGAGCTCATCATTTGTTTGTCTTATTACATTTCCATCACACACATTTTTGGCTTTATTCCTGTACTTGCAAACATGCTAAAAATACCAAAGATGTTAGTGCCCACTGAAGTTGTCTCTTTATGACATGCTGGATGCCACTTTGGAGAATTCTTTCAGAAATTGTTTTCTGTAAAAGCTTTTGCCCACATGCATTTTATGTGGACTATCATTGGTAGATAGAAGTGTGGAGTACATGGGAATCTGTATTTAACAAATAATTGTTTAAGGGTTCTGATTAGAAAGATTATGCATAGAATCCTACTTCACTGGCGCTGTTATCTCTTGTAGCTGACTCCATAGTTTTTATCAGCTGTCTTCTTTCTTTGTCAATGTGACTTCAATTTTTTGATGTTCGGCAGCTTTCTCCGGTTCCTTTATCTTGCCATCTTTATGAACTTCCTCCCCATTCTGTGGGACCTTTAAACCCTTGCTTTCATTGAATGCCGTTTGTGAGAAGTTGTTAATTCTCTTTTGCATGATTGTGTTAGGAGTTTCTTTTCTAAAAATCATACTTATATGTCAGAGAATGCTTCTAAGAGGAAGAGTGAAGGCTTATAATTCATGCATATTAGTTGGACTCACCAATGATTACAAAGTGGTGGATTGTGTTTACTGTTCCTCCTCCTAACTAACAGATGTTTATACTTTATCGGTGCTTGTGTTTTAACTTTGTAAGTGGGTCCCTTTGTCTTGCAATTATTACTAACATATATGAGAAAAAATGTCATTAGTTCAATAATTACTCATGGAGATCATCTTGAAACTTGAGATGACTAAAAAAACATGGATCAAATCCCACAAAATTAAAATTCTAAAAGAAAGTTCCCATGGAAGTCTTGAATATTTAATACAAATACATGATTGTGTTGTGCACAGGTTAGTTCCATATTGGTGATAATTGTGAGATAAGGGTGACTTATAAGTTATAAGGCATTACATGCTTCAAAAACTTTGCCAATGGGGAAATAGGTTAGTGGGTGAAAAGTCCAAAGCAGTCAATTACTTTCAGCATTTCTCCTCCCACTAAAAAATGCTTAGAGGTGTTTGTGTTTTTAGTGGTTCCCATAACCTTGCAATTATTGCTTACATACATGAGGAAAAATGTCGTTAGTGTAGTGATTACTCATGGAGGTCACCTTGAGACCTGAGGTGATTGAAAACACACATGGGTCAAATCCCACATAAATTAGAATTCTAATTAAAAATGCCCATGAAAGCCTTCAAGTCCCATATTGGTGATAATTGTGAACTAATGGGGAAAGATGTTTAGTGGTTGAAAAGCCTAAAGCAATGGATTGCATTCACTGTTCTTACCCCACTAACAAATGCTTAGAGGTGCTTGTGTACTAATTGGACCCCTTTACCTTGTAATTATTCTCACATACTTAAAACAAAATATTTTAGTATAATGATTGTGTGTAGAGGTCATCTTAAGATGACTAAAAGGACACATATCAAATCTCCCAAAAAAAAATTGTAATCATTAATGATTCACAATTTGTAGTATAGAAGTTAATAACAACATCCTTATTTGACAACTTCCTCTTATTAAAGAGGTTACATCATGTGACTTAAGTAACTAGGTCCCATCTATTAAGTACATGGGTTCCACTTAACTAGACCGTATTTGTTAAATGGTTGCTGTTAATGAAATACTGCACCAAAGAATATAAGTCACTAAGATCTCATTTTTTAAGTACATGGGTCCCACATCACTAGATCATTTTTATTATATGATTCTCTTACTAAAACAAATTTAATTAATGTATAAAAAAGTTAATATCCAAAGCTCCCCTTTAATCTTTTTATTTGAATATGACAACACATTTCTTAACTTCTCAAATTTATCATAACAGAGGGTTTATTGAATATGTCTACCACTTGGTCCTCTGCTTGCATTAAAACATCTTATCTCTTCATTCTGCACCTGCTTCTTGATGTAGTGATAATGGTTTTGTGTATGTTCTTTTCTAGCATTGAAAACAAGATATTTGGATATTTTTGTTGTACTTTAATTCTTCCACCAAAATATTGTAACTTGCTTTTGCTGAACATCTAGAGTTTCAAAATCCTTCTAAGCCAAACTGCCCCTTTAGTGGCTTATACAACTGTGTTTATTCAGCCTCTGTGGAAGAAAGAAGAATTGTGGCATGCTATTTACTGCACCATCAAATTATTGCACAAACATGATTGTATTAGGAATTGGTCCAAAAAATAGTAAAATTAATATTAAAAATATACTTAAAAGGTTGGAAGGTGAAAGGTTACACGACTCTTGATTTCTCCAATGAAAGGAGTTGTAAGGTAATGCACTACATATTTCTTTAGAATAATGATATTGAAGTTAGATGCATGGTTTTTCTGCTTTATCTTTTGCTTCATCCTGTTCGCATCTTTTCTATCTGTAAAAGTATAAGAGCCTGGAAAGGAAAAATATCATATCAAGGCAACCTAACTTTGTCCTAGTTGTGAGGAAAAAAGTAGTAGTTATTTTGTGCATGAGAGCTGAATATTTTTGTACAAATTTCAGAGTTGTATGTTTTTGAAGCCAAGTGTCTCTTCATACATAGCTGTCTCTTCTTTCTTTAGTTTCTAATAAAAACAAATGAAAAAAATGAAAAAACAAAAGTTTTTCTAGCTAGGCCAAGAGAGGAATGCAATAGTCATAGAGAGGAGAGGGTACAGCATTTTTATTGCGGACAGCAGATAGAAGAGGGTGTTATATGCAACAAAAGCTGAGCTGTGCAGTTTAAGGAGAAGGTACAACACCAGAGAAAGGCTGTGGTGCTGGCTGGAAGACTACATGTAGTGTAGGCAAAGTAGGTAAATGAAGAAGCTCTGCTTAAAGGTGCAGATTGTGGCATGCAGAGATAAGAAGATGATTCATGCAAAGAAGATGATGTGGGAAATAAAATCACCCTTCCAAAATTTTAAAAAAAAAATTTCAAATTTTTCATTATTGAAGTCTGAAATTTTTATAATTTATTCCTGGCAAGGTAGAATATCCGTTTGGGTGTGTGGATAAATACTTAAAGCTTTTTTATTGAAAAAGAAGTCCTGAAGGTAGAAATTTTCATCAGATTAAAATTGAATATTGAGAAAAAGTTTATTTTTAGCTCATATTCCATTTTTTATTATCTCCTTTTACCTTTTTAATCATAACTAGCACATCGGATATCATATCAAAGGTTTTGAAAATTAGATTTACTAAGCTTTCCATTGAAGGGTTGCATGATAGTGGTTCCACTTCTGAGGTTCAAAAGTTTCAAGTTAGAAATCTAAGTTAGATTTCCAAAATTGCATTGATAAAAAGAAATCTGGCTATAGCCGAAATAGAGAACTTCAAATGGTCATATCTTTCTTGTCCTATAGTCGAAAACTTGTTATGAGTCGAAAACTTATCCATATTGGATCTATCTATTATCATTCAGAACAATGTAATGCATAATTTACTTACCATTTTTTTCTTACTCTTTTTTCACTTGTCACAACTTTATATGGTGTTACATCTTGTATTTTCATAAAATACCATTGTAGAATTTTCCTTTCATTTTCATTAGATTTGCCATTTGAACCAGCACCATAAGAACATGGACCAACATTTCTGTTAGGACCTGTTTCCAGACTAGTTTAATTTAACTTGATTCCAAATGTTTCTTCTCTACTTCTTTAGTAAACAACTAGAGTTTATCAAGATTTGGAGTTTCTGGTTGCTTGGACAATTGCAGTTCTTCAATTTTGGGCTTTATGTCTTATTCATTGACTTGATCAGATCTTGCATTCCTTGTTGTGCTTGTGACATTTGTTATATTACATTAAATATAATATATCTGCTGCCTACAATCACCTTGTTTTAAAAATTATAATACAGTCTATATCCTTTTGAGGAATCATAAAACCAGCAATATGCATATTTTATCTTGTTTTGAAATTTTTGTCCAAGCTTAGCTGGTACATGAACAAAGGCATTGACATCAATTTTTTTTTAAATTTTAATATTGAAATTAGTTTACAAGAATAGCTCAGAATGAGCACTGGATCACAAAGTTCACAAATAGAAATAAACCATCAAAAGCCTGATATAGGAGCATAAATAAAAGACAATTAGAAATAGCTCCCCATCAGCATTCATTGACAAAAACACCAGACAATATACAAAATAAACAGACCACTTCTAAACCATTAACGACTGAGAGAAGTATCCAGAATCCAAAATCAACAACACTGCCAACGTCTGATTGCAGTATACCAAAGGAGAACAAGTCAAAATGCAGTCTCTGACAGATAAAAAAGCATAGAAGACCACATAACTAATATCATTATTCACCCTTTGAACCTTTCTTTTTGTCCAGCCTATAAACCAAATGTTCAACATTCTTCTTTAGAGTGTTAAACCTGAAAACAACACAATCCTTAAACCATTCTTTTGGATATGCACTATTTGGAATAGATGGGTAAGGGGTAGAAAAACCATCATCATCTTTCACCAGCAGGATCAACAGAGGGAACTGATGCTTCAACCACAATCTTTTTACCTTTGCCCTTACCAGAAAAAAGAAAATGAGGAAACTCTTCAGCACCACCAACAGATGAAGGAACTGCTACAACAACCTCAACAGGGGAACATAATGAAATTCCATCTCCTCAACATAGGAAGATCCACCTGTAGGGGTAGAAACAATATCTGTTGCCACAACCCTAGCTGGAGAAACAACAAGAGTAGAAACAACATCAATAGCCCTAGGATTACGCTTTTTTGGATCAACTGAAAACTGCAAGGAAGCGCCCCCAATAACTTTTATCACTTAAAGGAGCCTGAACCCTTTGAGTATTTGAATCCTCATGCCCTAGGGCAAAAGGGACAAACATCTTCACTATCAATCACCGCAATGTTACCTTGATGAATCAAATCAACATTACCAGAAAAGAAATTATCTGAACTGACACCCCACTGAGGATCAAGATTATCAAGAGCTTGAGTATTGCCTTCAACAAATTTATTACTTCTTTTTATGAACCTGCAAAGCAACATTATTGACCACCAAAGACGTTGTGAGTTTCTTTGAAAAGTCACTGAGCACATACATGCTTTTTATCCTGAAAAACCTCATTATTTTTTGCTATCCACAAAAACGAAAGAATTTCCAAAGACATAACATACCATAGATTAGCAAGAGACTTATCACATTTAGAAGAACAAACTTTTGTTCCAAAAAGGATATCATACCAGACAATACTTTTCTTACCACAGTTTTTGCCCCAGAAGGAAGAAAATAATTCCACATCAACCTAGCAAATGGGCAATCAAAAAACAAATGATCAGAAGACTCAACACCCACACAAACTAAACAAGACTTGGCCTCTGGATTCAGCAAGACAACACCAATAGCAAGTTTATTAAAAAGAAGTAACCACCTAATTTTTTTTCTTAGGCTTAATACTACTAGACCATATTCTTTTTAACCTCTTGAACCAAACATGCTCAGGATCGTGGAGGCCCCAAATTTTATTAAGCTTGCAAAAAAATTCTTTAGTAGAGGACAAAATGACATATAAATATTTTGGAGAAGCATGAAATAATTCTTTACCCCCAAACCACTGAATGTTATTCAAATTACATCATGCCACAAAATAGCCGCCATATTGCCCACTAGACCTGCATTTTCAATCATCAAATAAGTCCTCTTATGCTGTTTTGGTATACTAAACCTATCTTGGATAAACTCTTAAGGCAACAAACTACCATTACATATGATATTCATATTATCAATCAATTTAATACCTTTATTTACCGAGCCTTAGAAGAGCAACCTTGTGTAGAGGCTAAAAGAGAGCTTTTACCCTCTAAAGACCACCACAAAGACTTGAAACCCAACACTTTATCCTTATTTGGACTGAAAACCTCATGCCCTTTTGTGAACTCTGTAAGCAACCAAGCCTTCCATATTAAACCAAAGACTGATGAACCAAAAGGTTTAATTTTAAATTTATCAAAAAGAATATCCCAAATATGCAAGCCATTCCAACATTGATTCAGCTTAGGGACACTATTAGAAATATTAAATCTAAAAAGTTTCTTCCAATACACATTGCCTTGCATTGCTTTAATAACCCATTTCACAGCTAGAGAGACCCTATGCAAAAAAAATTTTTTTAACCCAGGCCTCCCAAAATTCCGGGTTTAATACATTGATCCCATGAAATTGTGTCTTTTCCTAGTCCTCTTACCATTTGATCAGAGATAGCTTCTAATAAGCTTGTTTAAGTGATTAACTGATTAATTTGAGAGGATGCTGCCAACGAGTATGATAAAAAATAAATACCATAAGAATTTTTTTTTTGGCAAACTTGAAACCTCCTAGCCAAAGACAAAAGCTTACCCTCCATTTAGCAATCTTAAGATTCATTTTTTTCATAACCTAATTTCACATTTTTTTAAAGGGCTGTGAGAAAAGGGAATACCTAAATACCTTATTTAAACATTTGGTTCAAAGCAGTTCCAACCTCTATCAAGAATCCAATTAGGATGAGACTGGTTCCAACTTAGAACATTAGTCTTATGCATAGCAATATTTGAACCAGAAGCGACACAATACATGTTAATTGTGTTACCTAAATTACTCAAGTTTTGCTCATCCGTATCTGCAAAAATAGATATATCATCAACAAATTGAAGATCAATAACAGATTCCCCAAAAGGCAAACATAAAGCCTTAATAGGTGGTCCCAAAGACATATCTCTCAACAAATAGTGGATTGATTCAACAACCAACACAAAAGGTAGTGGGCAAAAGGGCACACTTGCCTAATGGATCTCTGCAGAGTGAAAGAATCTGTAAGCTCTCCATTCACACAAATTTGAGCAGAAGCATCTCTAAAGAGAATACTTACCATTTTGCAGAAATATTCACCAAGCCCCAAAGGTTTCAACATTAAATTGATAAAGGGCCACTCAATTTTGTCATATTCTTTTTCAAAGTTAAGAAGAATCATAGCCATATTCTGATTTGAGTGCTTAGCCCAATGCATACTCTCCTAGCTTGTGATCAAATTGTTTAAAATACATTTGCCTTTGGCAAAACCAGTCTGCCAAGGCAAGATAAAATTAGGCAAAAGTTCCTGGACTCTCAAAGCAAGGGCCTTAGCATATATCTTATAAGCTATGCTCCACCAAGTTTCTAGGGCAGGGATGGCAAGGGATGAGGAGATGCGTTTCCGGGACGGATTTTTTGGGAGGCCATTTTGAGGGGACGGCAGGGGACGACTATTAAAAAAATAGGGGAAGTTTAAAAATATAAGAAATTTCAAATATTCATATAATAACATTGATAAGGCATTCATCATATACATTATAGAATTTTAATACATAACATTAGAGTTGAATTGAGATTTCACAGGAGAGTTGACAAACATTTTAACAAAATTAAATTGCTTTCATTGTCAATGTACATGTATATTGCATAAAAATTACAACAAAATGCCTAAAGGCTGCAAGTTTCAACTACAAAATGACAAAAACATAGAAAATATGCTGCTGCCCCTAATCAACATCAACTAACATTGCATAAAAATTGGAGTTTAAGTCTAGGTTATTGCCACTATGAGGGACTGCCTCATACAATGGAACCTCAACCAATCCTCTTTGTGTCTCCTCCTCATCACCCTATGTGGCATCTTTGGGATTAACATCCCAACATGTAGTTGGAGTCTGACGATACTCAAGACTTTGTCGATCCTAAAGTCACAAGGCACTATGCACAACTTCTCCAATCATTGAGTGATAAGCCTATTCCTCTTGATTGGCTATATGAAATTGTAAGCATGGTTGATGTAATATCCCTAACTGGATATTTATCAAATTTTCTGATTTTTAACCTTCAAATGATGTCTTAAATTTCTGATTTCATTTTTTCTGTTCAAACCCTAGGTCTGATATCTTTTTCATCCAACAAATGACATTATCTAACAAACTCTTGACCAAGATGTGTCAAAGAACAAGCCAAAAGTTTATAACAACAGATATGAGAATATTATGTCTGTTCAAATTAAAGATATGAATAGATGTTGTTAGTAGCCTTCTAATATGAATTCAAATTACAATGATAACTCAGAATTTTGCTTTTGCAACTTCAGTTTTGCTTCTTATTCAAATCTCTCATTACAAATGCATTACAATAAATCAGAATGACAACCTTAATTCACTGTTATAACAGAGGTGTAATTAGAATGCAAACATACCAATTATAAAGACTCAGCAAGCAGCTAACCTTCTTAAATCAAGTCTGATATTATGAATGTATTTCATTAATGCTGATACAAACACCATACAATGCTGCCAGTCCTTTTCTAATAGTCATTGTCTCTTGGCTGATGGTTGCAACCTCAATTGACTAGCATATGCCAAGATGTGAAAGCAAACTCCTTATAGAAATGACGAAGACCTTGCAAACCCTTGATGCTGGTTTAGTTTGACCGCCTGATCTTAACAATACTGGTTCTGCCTTAGGAATGCTGATCACTCATCTAGAAGAACCCAATGCCCCAATGAATCTAATTGCTGTAACAGAATGGGCATGAGCACTGCCTTAAATCTATTAGTTGTCCCTGAATGTGCAGATCGGCCTCTTTGATGATGTAGGAATGGAGTACCAATGATCACAAACAATTCCAAACAAGGGCGATCTCTCCAAACTGCCGATGCACCTTAGAACAATGAGTATCACTTCAGAAATGGCGGCGGATAGTGTATGAAACTGCCAGCAGTTTGCTGATCCTCTAATCGGAGGGCAAATAAACTCCTCAAGGTAGTAGATTCGTTCCTCCAATGGTAGGCCCAGTCATGCAATGAACCTTCACCAAAAGTCGGCACATAAGATGATGCAAAAGGTTATCAAAGTCTTCGCTGTTATGAACCTGTTATATCTGCTATGAAATAGTCACAAAGACTGCTAGGGTATGACTGCTGATAACTTCAAACTCTTCAACAACGCAGAACTACAATGATCTTCAATGAAATCAATAAACTCAACAAGTCTTCAAACAAATCTTCAACAATTTTCTAATAACGGTCTCCAATAAGCTCTATGATGAACACTGATTGCATCCACCTCTCAAAACGGGAATGGGGCTATCACCAAACCCTAGTTATCAAGGGATCATCACCTTGATTGGACTGAAATTTGTCTTCAGCCAAGAGATAAACTCAATATGCAAAAACTAAGTCAAAAACATGATTTCAAATGACTCCTAGCTGCTCTTTATAAACCCCTCACTCCAAATAGGTCTAGCTTAAATTTATTAAATGAGTGTTTTTGTGTACACAATCACTTATTAAATGACGGTTTTTATGTACACAATCACTTGACAGTTTTTGTGTACACAATCACTTAACTTTATTAAATGATTGTTTTTGTGTACACAATAACAGTTTATTTTATAGTGTTTTAAATTGACTGAAGTAACTTAATAAAATATTAATTTTATAAAGCAATTAAAAATACTTTATAAAATTAATTTACAATTAGAACCTTTTTAAGTTACTTGCAAAATGGGGTCATTACAGTTGAGGGGTAGTGCCATTTTTCATGATTTTATATTTTTCAAGTTAATGATGTAGTTTTGATGCTCTCTTGCCTTCTCACTGCCATTCTCTTCTCTTCTCTTCTCACAATTGTTCTTCTTTGTCTTCTTTTTCCCAATATGGAAAATGGATATATGAGTTTTAGGTTTATGTATTGTGTAAAGGGATGTGGGAGTCCTTGTGGGCCCCCCACATCCCTTAATTTTTTATTAATTTTTTTTTTTTTTTTGTGTGTGTGTGTGTTTTAAATTGAGACTTTTGACTGCTGGGCCCCTAGCTGCCCCCAGGACAGTCGGGGGATGTCCAAACATCCCTTGGTCATCCCTAAAACGTGCCCTATAGGGGGACGGGTTGTTTTTGAAAGGGATGTGTCCCTAGGGTACATAGCTTACAAGATATATTTAACAAAGTAATAGTTCTCCAATTTTTCAAATGAGTATGATCAAAATATTTAGGAATCGACTTAATGATACTCTTATTAATAGTCTCCCTAAAGCACCATTTTTAATAGCTTCTTTGTAAATGTAATGTCCCTTTTTAGGATATTCCTTTTTTCTTTACCCGCATACAATAATAACTACTAGGAAAGGACATTAGAAATATCAATAATCAATAAATTACAATAGTATTTAGTTCATAGCATCATTCATGTTAAGTTTATCTATCATTAATATTAAACTCGTCTATCATAGCATAATTAATAATGAGATCAATCATCATTGCATAATTAATATTTAGTTCAATACATATTAAACAAGCACAAAGTATACACACCATACACGAAGCATACACGTAATTCACAGAGCAGACATATAATCATTTCAGGGTTATTCCCAATGGTCAACCACATAATGAAATTCTATAAGAAAGCATATAGGGTGCTGAGAGTCTGTCCTCCTCAACCAAGCCCAAGGGCGCGGTACGTCCATCCCGGATAATTCCACCCCTTGGCCCACAAGTGGCAAGAACTCCCATCCATCCAACTTGGGGTGGCCTACTTGATGAAGGGACCAGTGCTGCTGCTCATCCCCTAATATGCATTTCACATTCATTCCAAATGTGATGGCTCATTGGGTTAAATGGGTAATATAAAGTACCTCTTGATAAGTTCAGTTACAATGTCAATATATTCTTGTTGTTACTGTATATGGTAGTGCTGCTGTTGTAATATAAAAATATATATAAATATCTGCTGTAACTGTCAATGCTGTTTGGATTTCTTATTTATTTATTTCTGGGTATGCCTTTTTATATTTGTTTCTGCGTGTTTATATTCCAATAAAGATCCTCGATCCCTGCCTTCAAATGTTCCCACTGCTGGCTTCTTATATCTTTACAAGGGATGTGTCTTGGACAAATAGATGTGACCTCTCTTAATTAAACTTCTTCATATAACAAATCGTACCCCTTCACTAACAAAATAGCTGCCTTAACAAATCGCTGCACATAATATTAAATTGCTGCTCTTAAATGCAGATAATTCTCTTCACAAATTGCATGTGTATATTCTATATGGAAATCACACTACATGCAGATATTAATACTGCTCTCTTGCGCTTTATATGAGGGAGGTTGGCCATATATGATGAGGTCGGCTCTATTACGAAGGTCGGCCTTTTATGGAGTCGGCCAAAATAAATTTAAATTTCCTTATTTTTGGGCGCCAAAGGCTATGGGTCAACCCATACAATTAATGACTTATTTTCTTTTCCACTTTCTTCAATGCTATGTTTAAATCTTTAATTTAATTTATCCTTATTCATTTCTCTTACTCGCTTTCTTTATTAAGCGATCTCCTGTGCCAGATTTATCCTGCGGGGGATATTACAGTAAACCAAATGTAGAATTTTATTGATTCAATTATAATTAATCTTTTAAAATTCATCTGACAAACCATCACAGCTTGGAGACTTACCTTTCTTCAAGTGGTTAATAGGATTAACAATTTCGTCTAAAGAGAGGGCACTATCCAAGTCTTTAGAATCCTTACCACAAAGCTTATTGGGGACAGCTTTAGAAGTAATATCTTTGGCTTTAAAAATTGCATCATTACAACCAACAAAAGAGACTGTAAAAACCATGAAATGCCTCCCTAATACTTAAATCATCTTCACCAAGAACATTATGAACTTCAACTATACTAATTCTCTCCTTGGCATGCTTGGCCTTTAAGAAATTAAAGAAAAATCTAGAGCCTCTATCACCCAAATGTAACCACATCAGCCTAGATCTATGTTTAGCTCCTCTTGCACAATAATACTAATTTTGCCTCAAAGAATGTTTTAGCTCCTGAGCCTTCTGCTGCAAATTTTCATCAAAAGGACTAAGTTGAAGGTTAGATTCAATTGAAATGAGATTTTCTTGCCACCTCCTCACCCTTTAGCTCTTTGTTTAGCTTTATTTTTACCAGAAATCCTCAAAAAATTGACAACAAAATCTATTGCCCTATTCCATCTGCTATTATGAGAACTAACAAAGAATTTGCCAAAATTGAAAACCCAGATATTATACAAGGTACGACGACAAGAGGAGCTCTAAGATTAAAGACATTCAATTTGTAAAGGCCTTTAAAAGGATTTGAGATCTTTGGAAGGTTTGAAAAAGAGAAGAATTCACACTCAAGAGGGTGGTGATTCAAAAGCGTAGTAGGAATCACTTTGACCACATTATTATCCAAAACAAAAGGAATACCAAAAAAGGAAACATCCAACATGAATCCGTCTAATCTCAAAAAAACCCTTTTGTTCCCTTTTTGAAAATTAGACAATATATACCAAATACCTTTGCTGTCCTGCCTGCATTTATGAAGGGGATCAACTAGATTAGTTTTCCTTTGGAACTTGTTCCAAAAAAAATCTTTTATTGCCTTTCCATTCAAATTTGCACCCACCAATTTTATCCTCACTTTCTTCCACCATATTATAATCACTACCATAGACACAAGGAATGTTTCTCAGATTAGTTGCCAACCAATTCCACAAATCTGACCTCTCTTTATAATCATTAGAAGCATAAATAGAGCAGATACCAAAAATTTTAATGTCTATATCAAGCTCTATCCATATGACCCTATTATAGGGAGAACAACCACGACTAACACTATTAGAGCCCAAATTGGGGTTAAAAAGAATTGAAATCCCACCCTTTCCTTTCACATGCTTTGAAGGAAAAATTAAAGTATTAGGTCAAATAACTTGGCAAGAACTTTCAAGCCCAAATCTGACATATTTCACTTCTTGCAAAAGAACACAATCCAGACTACCCTTGGTTTTGCATGGGGACTTGACCAAATATTTCCTATCATGGGCCTCAATGCCTCTTACATTCCAGCTTAAAATCTTCATCAAAGTAGGGAAAAGAAAAGGACAGGGGAACTCATCATTTCGCCTCTTCCATTAATCTTTCAAAACAAGAAGATAGGGAATTTCCCTTCCCCTCATCTACTGAAACACTAACCTTACCATCATTTAACTCTATAGAACCTTCATCATTTGACACCAAAGTTGCATGGACACGGACACGGTATCGGATACAAATATGATTATTTTTCAAGACCTCTAATATGGATATATATATATATATATATATATATATATATATATATATATATATATATATAGTTTATTATTTTATACCTAAATATTTTAATTTTATTAGTAAGAAATATTGAACTTATTAAATTTAAATACTAAATAGAGATAAAATTAATATTAATGATAAATAATAATTGATAACAATTAATAAACTTAATAAATAACAAACTTCATATACTAATATTAATAAAACTATAAATTACGTATAAATAAAGTTATAAATATTAATATTAATACAGAAAGTGTCAAGCCCGCTAATAAGTTTGTATCGTCTCTCTGAGTGTTATATTAATATTGAAATTGCAATAGTGGATATGTAATGTCCCCTTCCTAAGCAGCATCGCTGATGAGGTTAGTCTACACCTCGGGTTCCCGTAGGCTAACAAGGGGTGGTTAGGGGACCTGTTGTGACGTTTTCACACATCACCCCATTGCAAATGGGGACCCCTTTTGTTTCACTTTTAGGTTTTAGGGTTTGTAGTTTAGGTGTTGGTTTTGTCTTTGTTTTTGCCAATTCTTGTCAAAGTCTATCTTGCCATGCGAAAATTCTTCCTAAGTTTCACTACTTTGAACACAGAATTTGTCCAAGACTTAGCAAAGGAGCATAAAACTTGTCCTTGACAATCCAATACAAAGATACAAAATCCATGAATGAATGAAGCATGCGCCCTCGATTTTATTCTTGATCCAATGAATGGAAATGTGAAATTTGTGAAAGCTTCGAGTGAATGAAGAGATTTGTATTTATGTTTGTTCTTCACTTACTTTCCCATGCGATCTGAATTTGTTCACAAACTTTTCCTAAACTACTAAAACTTGCGCCCCTCATTGTGAATGAACAAGGAATGTGCGATATAATTTGTGAAGGAACACTCAAAATTCCTGACTAAATGTGTGAACAATCACCTCAAATGTGTGCTGAACCTGGTGAATGAACATAAGGGAAATGTGTTAGGAACTTTCCGCATGCACTCAGGAATCGTGAATGAATTCAGGAAATATGTGCTTAAAATTGTGTAACTAGTGCAAAGTAAGCCAACGTAGTGAAAAACTTCCTGAAACATGCGACTTCAATTGTGAAAGGACTCAGGCATTTTGAAAGACTTCATAAGAGGTGTGCCTCACATTGTGTATGAATCTATCAAATCCCTGACTTTAATGGTGAAACAATCCAAGGAAAATGCACTTGAATTTGTGAACGAGTTAAGGAGGGTGAAAGTGCGATTGTTCCTGTGAAAGAATTCATAAAAGGTCCGCTCTAATTTGTGAACGACCTCTCCAAAATTGCGCTCAAATTTGTGAAAGACTTACTAGAATCCCCGATTTTCATTATGAAAGATACCATTAAAAATGTGCTTTTTCTTGTGAAAGACATCCTCAAATCTCCGCCTAAATTCGTGAATGCATTAAGGAAAAGTGCGCTCCAAAGTTGTGAATGAATCTATGACGTCCCCGCCTAAGATCGTGAATGACTACCTAAAAATCGTGCCAAACATTGTGAAAGATGTAAGGGAATGTGCGCCTAGATTTGTGAACATCATGAAATTCCTGACCAAAATTGTGAAAGAACACAAGCAAAGTGTAATTTTTATTGTGAAAGAACTCAGGAAAAGTGCGATTTTTCTTGTGAACAACTCCAAAATTGCGCCCAAATTTGTGAATGATCTCATGGGAAGTGCGAAATTGCAAGAAGAGAGAATAAGAGAAATTTGTTTTCCTCCTCCAAGTCGGCCTATGCAAAATCATTGAAAAAAAAAACATTGATGAAATACTTAATGAGGCTGGCCAGTAGGAGCTAATTCGCTCAGGAACATGTATATAAAGCAGTGCTTAGGACCATAATGTCTCAAAACAAAGCAATT
The DNA here is from genome assembly GCA_027924645.1 of Cunninghamia lanceolata. Lineage (NCBI taxonomy): Eukaryota > Viridiplantae > Streptophyta > Pinopsida > Cupressales > Cupressaceae > Cunninghamia > Cunninghamia lanceolata. The sequence goes on from BSBN01000229.1 coordinate 1,371,530, forward strand.
CAATTTTAGAAGAGCAAAATTTTTTAAAGGGGCGAATTTTCTTGAAGAAGGGCAGATTTTTACTTAAGGGCGAATTCTTGTGAAGAGGAATAGATTTCAAGAATTATATTCATTTCTTCACAAGTTTATTAAGGATTACAAGTATATCAAAGAATTGCATTGAATTTTATGAATTTTCATCCCACATGCATAATTTGACAAGGATTTTTACATTTGAGGTGAGTTCTTATTAAATCACTTCTTTGTTCTCACTTGAATTATTTTATTTTATAGGTAAATGGCGAGTGCTAAAGCTGGATCTACTTCAAGACAAGCACAAGTGTGAGATGTTCTCAAGGGAGTTCTTCTGGAGTCGAAGATAGCTTCAAAGTGGAAAAATGTTGGTGACACCAACATCCGACATATCAAGATGGACGATATCAAAAGGCGAATGTTTGGAAGCGAAGGATATCATCCATCGAAGATCGCTAGGAAGATGGTTCGCAATGGAATTGTGCACGCCACTTGTTTCCCTCCCGCCATACCTTGTGTTGAGCTCATAGTGGACTGCGCCAAGTACTATGATCCTAAGCAACGAAGAATTATAGCTGCCAATGACAAAGTGTTAGCCTATCTTTCCAAGGAGATGATTTCCAAAGCCTTTGATATTCCAACCTACAGTTCCACAGTCTACAAGAGCAAAGAAGCCGCCACCCAAGATGTTTGAAGCCAGGCCCAATGCTTGTATGGAAATCATCAATGCTTCATGGATGGAGAAACGAAGACAACATCACTCCAAGATGCTGAAGAAACTTCTCAAGTCCGATTTCAAGCAAGAATATCGAGATCTTGTCATCTTATTGAATAGAGTCTTGGGATGCCTTCAAGCTTCTACCTTTGAACCATGGATGTTCTACTTCGTTGAGGAGATAATGAACAGTGAAGATGATTGATTGGGCCCAGCTATTAAGTGACAGCATTGATGAACAACTAAGGAATCTGGAAGAATCAAAAACCTTTTACATGAGTTCATATGTGATTTACATGTTGGCAAGGAACTATAGATATAAAGGATTGACATGTAAAGGACAAGTGGGAAATGCACAAGGACAAATCAAAGTTTATGATTGCTATCTGCAATTGCACCTTCAAAGCATAGCTCATTTCAAGAGATTCAATGATGCATTTTCCGTCCATATTGTGCGGACACTTCAAGGAGGAACTCATTAGAGACTATCAGAAGACGCCATGGAGTTAGTCAAGAAGTATGGTTCTTGGTTCATTCAATTCCCAAAATTCACTTATATCCGGGTTCAAGGATTCTTCTATCCATACAGATTACCAAGATATCCCACAGACAAGATGGTATTGCTTGAACTGACAAGGCAATTATCAGCCTATGACAAGATTCAGAAGAAGAAGAAGAAGGCTGGAATATCATTCCCGATCTCAATCGAAGAATCAAATGAAGTTTGTTCATCTATCCAAGCTGTGGATAAATCCACCGAAGAACTACAATTCTACAACCTTGTGACTCACACTTCAAGAGCCAATTTTGATCCTTTCAATATTACCCGAGTAGCTTGTGGAAGGAAGTATAGACACAAGGTGCATTTTTGAAGACCATTGGGCTAATGCAATGGATGACTTTGAGATAAGGAAGAGAATGTGTTCCAAACTATCTTTGAACATGATTAGAGGAACTCAAGTTTTTTCTGTTTCAGATCAAGGCAGCGAAGATGGGAAGCAAGTTCAACATTTCTATGAGAATGAGAAAGATAAACCCCTTCCTGCACTCAATTGGGCCGAACAAGAAGTGATTAATTTAGATGTTTTGACGGCACCAATGTTAGAGAACACTAAGAGATGGATTAGTCACCAAGTTGATAAGTTGAACAAACAGAACATTCACTTAACTTGTGACTTGATGGGAGACTTGGATTCACAATCTTCCGAAGATGACATGACTGAGGAATCACAATGCAAAGAGAAGGATCCAACAATAGAAAGACAAAATCCCAAGAATAGAGCTACTGATAGTCCACCTACGAAGAGGGCCAAAGTTTTGAAAGATTCAGCCAGGAAACTAACACAAGAAAAGCAAAAGACAAGCACACCTCATTCAGTTAGTACATCTCCTGTACATGAAGTTAATTTGTTTATATCAACTGAAAGGAATGAGAAGCAAATAGAAGATGAAGTGACTCCAATTGTGTAAGATAGAAGAAGTGCAAATGAATCTGTGGAATCCACTCAACATAAGTCTTCCAATCCAGTTGTAGAGTCTCCTGATTTTCCTCCAAGGAATCCAAAGATAATCAATGTTGGGGAAATATTTGAAGACCAAGACTTAAGAGTTTCTGGATGAAGAATTTGATGAAGGAATGATATCTGCTCTACGTGGAGTTCATGAAAATCCAGGATCTGATGAAATTGAAGAACCATCCACAGGACCTGAATGGTTGCAAGAGCAATTGAAAAAGAAATCAGTTATAGAATGCAATCCAACTGCCGAGCTAGATGATCTCCTAAACAGTATAGGCAAGCCCGTGGAAAAGAAGAAAGCAAAGAAGTATTCAAAAATCACAAGAGGAGAATTCGGGTCTCGCCAAGTTCAAGTTGCAATCCCAAAGGTAGATAAGGCAAAAGAAGACATCACTCCTGAAGAATATGATGTAATGACAGTTGATTTGGGACCAACAACAAATAAGCAGGAAATGGAAGAGCTAGAGGATTCAGTGACAACAATCAAGGAGAGGTCAAGGAAGGAAGAAGAAAAGAAGAATCAATTGAAGAAAGAAAATGATGAGCTGAAGTATTATATCCAGCAATTGATGAATCTTCTCCAATCAGTCCAAGTGATGACTGCTCTACCTGTAAGTATTTCTAGGGATTCACTAGCTGAGTTGGAAGGAATGAAGTCAACAGGTCTTGCAGCAAAGGGATGGATAGGAAGTGTCTTGGAAAGAGCTCATGGATTTGTGGATGATTTCATCCAAATATATGAGAGAGTCATCATCCTCATGGATAGAATTCAAGTAATATTGGAAGCATGTCAAGACTTCAACATCATCAAGGAGAAGACCATTCCACGATTGAAGGTTTTGATGAATATTCCAAAGCAAATCCTAGTTGATGGAAATGTGATACAAGCGAATCAAGTCTATATCATTGGTATTGTGCTCTAGTTGTGAAAAGAGAAATGATGGAAAAGATGGAAGGTGATGCTATTCAAGCAAGGAAGTTGATAAAGGAAATCCAAGATAAAATCCTTGTTTCAATGGAAGCTTGGTTTGATCAAGAAGTAGGATGTGATGGAGTAGTGAACGTGGGAGGTTTGAAGGAGATGCAAAGTATATACTTCAAGACCACATCCTGTACAGGAGGTACATTTCGAAAATGCTTCCACATTCTTGACCTTCATGAACGGTATTCAGGAACTGGAATCAGATTGGGAGAACATTCTTGCTACATGTGATGCTGACATGTCAATCATGGATTACAAGATGGAGAGCATGCGAAGTGTACCAATGGATGAGCTCGAAAGTGTTATGTCCAGATTCATTGAATTTGCAACAGAGGAAAGAGATAAGGGAGGCGCCCTTCTAGAAGATGCTTTGTTGGATGCTTAGTCAGCATGAGGTGTCCTAGTATTTGTTGTTGCTTTCTCATTGGTCAAAGGTAGTAATAGTTGTAACTACCTTGTGTTGTCTTAATCTTGGCCATTGATTTCATAAATCAATCTGGGCCCTTCATTGTAATTGTGAGCTCTATATAAGGCCCATTTGCCTCATTTTGGAGAGTTAGTAGTAGTGATATTTGATTCGAGTCTAAGAAAAAAGAGAGACAAGAGTAGTTGTAGTAGTATTCCATTTGAGAGCAAGAAAACTTCAAGACATTGGCGAATTGTTGCAAAGATATCTCTAAATTAATACATAATCATTGAAGTTTGGTGTTTATGGCATTCTTTGGATATGTTGGCATGGTTTTCTAATTTCCTTGAGGCAAATTATAAGCTCCAATTGCAGATCTGTTTTAATTTCAGTTTCATTTTAGTTTTCATTGAGTTAGATTGATGGAGGATATTGCCATTGATATATGTTGAAACCCTTATGTTCATACCATTTGTGATTTGTGGCTTGCAAGTTGCAGTGTATGGTTAGTCTGAACACTTTTAAAAGCTTAACTTCGATTCCTTGCTGCATAATACATTTCCATGTTTTGGGTATGAGTAATCTGAAAATCGACATAAACACCCTAGAAGATTGCATCATCTTTGTGTAGTTGTTGTCTCATGGAGAAACAAAGTTTGGCTTTGGTTTCACTAAGTCAATAGCATTCTTTGCATCAAGTAGATCTCCTAAACCCTTATCACCTTTTGCACTTTGTTTTTAGATCACCATTAGAAAAAGTTTTCAAGAACTTCATTGCCATATCAAACGCCTCTAGTAGTAGTACTTAGAAAATTCTAAGTGTTGCCCTTTGTGATTGAGACAATAAGTATTGTGTACCGAACAATTGTGTAAGTCCCTTTGTGATTACCAGCAAGATCACATTATTTCACTGAGTCTATCCATGTGTATGTCAAGACCTGACATTCAAGGAACCTTGGAGTACTCTCACGTGATCACATTGTTTAGCATTTGAGATAGTTTGTTCAAGAGAGGATAGAGCACTTAGTGTTTTACTCTAATGTTGTTGTTGTCATAAAAAACCCATCAACAGGACCTGTGGTGATTTGGTTCTTCGAGGCTCAGTCAGCTTTTCCGAAGGGATGTCTTGGACTTCTTTTGGCGGGATGTCACTTCTGGCACTTTCTGGAGTGAATTTGGGCCATTTGGCCAAACCTTCTAATTTTAGCAGGGGTTCACGGGTCCCGGTGCGAGTCGGTGCAACAATCTTGGACTTAATTCCTTTTCTATTGGCCAACTTGACGGTGCTACGAAACTCACCAGCAGAGACCGTTTGATTTAATATTAATTAATCGATATACCTAAATTAAATTAAATATTTAACTTAGTGTTGTCTTTTATTAAAGTGACTTTATTATAATATGGGACTTAAAGTATATTATTATTAATAAAGTCAATGTTTTTCTTGAAGTGAGCACCCAAGGCATAAAGGAAAAGTAATATTAAAATATTTATTCCCCAAAAGTGGCGTTGGGAAGCATGGGAGGAGTAAAAGAGAAAAGTGAAGTCATTTTTCACTTACCATTGCATATTTTCTTGAAATGAGCTTTGTATTGGCTTTGCCAAGGGTTTGAACCAGCAACTTGTGTAGACAAAATCCTTCACTGTGTTGAGCACTTGCGAGGTTGGAAGACATCTCAAGGGTGTTTGTGATCTTACTTCAGATGGCACATTTGTGCTCACAATAAGATTTACAACTTGTTGCAGAGAGATTAAATAGTGTAAATCTTTCGTTTTTTGACATGATAATATTGGAGACTTGAATGAGAGTTTATTACTGTTGATAGATGGGATTTTGGAGACTTCTTGTTGGAGTTTGAACTCCCAGCCTGGTCGTACCTTTCTAGCAGCAAGCCGTAGCATCCCAAGGGAGTTTGCTTTCGATTTTGAAAGCTTTGACACAGGGTTTTCTTTCTACTTGGACGTGGACTGATCTGCATCAGATGTCAGACCTTCTTGGAGCAGAAAGGAGGATATATTAAGTGTACAAAGAGCATTTGTGTTGCTGATAGGGGTCTTACCAGCCCTACAGGGGACGTGAGCCATCAAGGGACCCATCGCCTTGGGTTTTTATGCATTTTGTTGCCATTGCTTGAGGTGCCAACCATTTGGATGTTGTTGTCTTGTATCTCAATGAACAAAAAACAAAGTTTAATGAATATCAAAGGGATTTGATGTATTCCAGCTATTGTAACAGTCATTTCTAGGCTTGTGTTTTCATATCAGGAAATGGCTATGCGAGTCTTTTGATGTTATACACTTTTCTCCATATGGGTATTGTTTATAATCGATGTATTATGCATTTCCCACATAAATAAGCATCTGGGTAGTTGTGAAATGTTTATTTTCCAAATACATATATGCTTGCATGCAACCTATGTTATGATCAAAAACCCAAAACGCACCAGGTTCAACTAAACCACAGAAAACAATAAGGGGGTGGTTTATTACAGTGGTATCAGAGCTGGTGTATCTTGCCAGCCTTTGTTGAACATTGTTCATGATTGTTTGGAAACAAGTCTATACCAAAGATACCCATCGGTGGCAGCCACCAAAGGTTTGGGTATGCATAGAAATTCATCCGGTGACAGTGATAGCATTACAAGACATATGGCAGATAGAAACAAAAGAGCAAAACAATCAGAGAGCCTAAACTCCAATCGTTAGTCAAAACGAATCAAGGTAATCCGACACCACAACCACATGCAGCAGATGAGGGCGAGGCAAGCGGTTCTAATGCTAATAATCATCGGCATGTTGGTCAGGGTAGTGGTCGCAGCACTAGGACAACCCTAGGTTCGATTCCTAAGCCTCTGCAACCTACCTTTCCACGCAGAGAGGAGGCACCCGTTATCCATGAGCATGACACACAGATACGTATGGCAGAGGAGGTCAGGTTGCATCATGCAGAGTACATGACTCTTCCAGCTGAGATTAGGGAGATGTCTTTGGAGCAGTTTATGAACCAAAAGAGGCAAAGCGCAGGTATGGGTGGTAGGACAGATCACAGGGCATAGCGTACTAATAGGGATTATCAGCATGCCTTGAGCAAGGTTTCTCTGGAGCATTTTGATGGTAGTGGCAAAATGACAGCTAGAGCGTGGGTGTAGAAGTTAGATAACTACTTGAATCTTAAGCCTATGCCGGAAGATGAAGCACTCAAGTTTGCCACTATACATTTAGACGAAGCAACCCATGAGTGGTGGTACCCCAGTTTGGTCACCTTGGGTCATAACTTGATCACCACATATGATGAATTTACAAACAGGCTTATAGAGAGATTTGACAATAAGGATCCAGAGCTACAATTTAGGGAACTTGCATAGCTGAAACAGTATGGATCACTTGAGTCTTACATCACAGAGTTTCAGAGACTCTCGGCGATGGTTCCTTGTATTTCAGAGAGGAGACTTGTAGTCCTATTTAGTGGAGGACTAATAGAGCGACTTAGAGGGTGGGTTAAGGCCTTCGATCCACCTACACTACAGGAAACCATTAAGAAAGCACAAAGTATGGAGTTTGCTCTTCCAAAGAGTAAGTTCGTCTCTAAATCATTCCCTCCCAAGAAGAATAAAAAATACTATCATCGAGACACGGACCAACAGAAGAAATCGGCCATTGGACTTGATGATGATGCACTAAATGAGTATAGGAGGAAGAAACTGTGCTTCAAATGTAAGGGTCCATGGGACCCCAACCATAGGTGCCCCATGAAGGGGCAAGTAAAACAAATTGAATATTTTTTAGCAGAGGAGACCGCTTCGAAAAAATCAGATCTGCACATGGATAGTGCAGCAGAAGAGTCCCAGGGTGAGCAGGATGGTGATAAACCCATAACCCACCTTTCTGCTATTTAGAAAGAGGGTTCTTTCAGGATTCGAGGAGTCCTGGAAGGGCAAAGAGTGATTACGCTTCTAGACACAAGTGCTACACTCAATTTCATCGATGAGGGTCTTGTGGCAAGGAGAGGACTCAAGACAGAGGAGTTCAAGGGATTCAAGGTCAGGGTAGCTGATGGATTTGTTATCACATGCAAAAGGTGAATGCCTAATTTAACTATTAAGTTAAGTGACTATGAGTTCTAGGCTGAGTACTATGTGGTAAGCATGGGAGACATGGACGTGGTCCTTGGCATGAAGTGGCTTCATGCAATTGGAGAGTTCTACCTCAACTTACGAACCATGGAGATGAAGTTCGAGGTAGATGGGAAGAAACATGTGCTCAAGGGGATATCAGATGGTGGACTTCGATTGGTATCTCTTGGGAGGATGGAGAGGTTACTCAGACATGATCAGGTTGAGTGGGTAGCCGAGTGTGTCATTACGCCTACAACTACTGAGCAGCCGAAATAGAGCTACGACCCAGACATTCAAAAACTGATAACCAAGCAACAAGGTATTTAGTAGTATACCACCAGGGAGGCCTCCTGAAAGAGGCATAGAGCACGTGATTGAGTTGATGGAGGGAGCCAAGCCGGTTATCATCACTCCCTACAGACATCCAAAGAGGTTGAAGGATGAGATAGAGAAGATGATCAAAGAGCTTCTCGAGATAGGGCACAATAGATCTAGTAAGAGCCCTTTTGCCTCTGCAGTTGTGTTAGTCAAGAAGAAGGATGGGACGTTGAGGATGCGTATTGATTACAGGTTCCTAAACAAGAAAACTATTAAGAACAGGTACCCCATCCCGCGTATAGATGAGCTCATTGATGAGCTACATGGAGCATGTTGCTTTTCCAAGATTGACTTGAGGTCTAGTTATCATCAAACTCGGGTTAGAGAGGAGGATGTGGAGAAGACAACTTTGTAATGTCCGCTTTTAGGCTATCCTTGATTTCTTAACCTGTTCAAAAGAATAACTACTAGAAAGAGACATTAGTACTACTAAAGATTAATTTAGTAATGTATCAATACATTATAATCATGATCAATAACAATGAACACAAATGTAATGTTACCTCTGTGTGCATATATTCAATTCTTGCAATCAAAGACATTAACAACATATACAAAATACATAGATTCTTTCATAATCATTAGGATTAGCAATTTCATAATCATAGTCAATGATACATATATTCAAATGTATTTATATTTTAACCATATTTAGGCCTGATGATATACTTGGGGTTGTCCACTATGCATTAATCTTATCCATTTATAAACCCTAGTGGAGATGGGGTGTAGATATAGGGCGCAGTTTAATAACATTTGGCCCAAGGGTTTCTTCGCACGCCCGGCGATCCCTCACCACTTGGCTCAAGGGGCTTCTTCACACGCCCGGTGATCCCTCACCCACTTGACTAAAGCCTATCTCCACTGTCATAGGCCCAAAGGCTTCGCCACACGCCCAGTGGTCCCTCACCATTTGGCTCAAGTTGGCTTCACCGCATGCCTGGCAGTCCCTCGCCATTAGCATCGCCACACACCCAATGGTCCCTCGCTAGACTTGAGAGTCACCTACCAAAAGAGACTTATCATAAACTACCGCTCTTCCCTAGTCTAACCCATACTCTCACCGGGTGGTTGATAGATTAACGTTATAATTTGAGACACTTAGACCCTAGTATATCATGAGTTAAGTTAGAATTCCTTTCTTAAGATCTTTGCCTTCTTATTCAATTGATCTCTTAGATCATATCATTTTTATGCTTTCATGTATATATTCTTGTTTATGGGAAGTGGACTTGTCCATTATTCCCTATCAATATTCTTATGGCATTTTGAATGCCCATTCATATCTATATATATATTCAATTATTTCATAACATAAGAAAGTATGCAATTATACCTTATTTCTTCAATATGAGTTGGCTGTCCCAATGGATCTTAGATCGCTGCTGATCTATGATTAATATTGATCTGCTGAAAGGTTTACTAATATTTCTTGGGGGATCGATCGCTGTGATTCGTCCTTGAATTGTATTGTGTTGTGACTGATTTGATTTTCCAAAGCTTGCTTATGATCCAATGATTTATACTGTATGCTTTAATTCGTGCCCCTTCACCGAAAGGTGGTGATCGGCTATAGTCAAAGGAGGCGACTCTTATCAATTATTAACCTTTCATTACAGACCTTAACATATATTCTAAACGGCCCTTTTAATTTGCTTAGTGCTGCGTCTTTTATCATCGTTTGTCTTTGTTTTTGCTGTCTTAGACTAACTGCAGGGTTGATAATATACATGCGCTGCCTTAACACTAATATTCGTTGTCTTTAAATAATATATGCGCTTACCTATATTACATTCGCTGCTATGACTTTACTCTTAATCTTACATTACTTTACTTTATACTTTTTATAAGAGTTTACTTTATACTCTTTATAAGAGTTGTTCGCTGCCATATAGTATTTATTTCATAATATCTAATTCAATATATTTAAAATTCATAATTTAATATATATTTACATTTGTAATCAATAAATATATTATATATTAATAGTATATTATATTATAATTATATTTACAATAATATTTGGGTTATAATATAATATTTAATTTATTATTTTAATATATTGAATCTATATTTAATCAATTACAATATTTTAATGTCATTCATAGTACATCATCGACTCGATTAATAGAGGGACATGACAAACTTTCTATTGCCATTATGGTTACTTTGAGTTTTTGGTTATGCCTTTTAGTTTAACCAATGCTCCAGCTACTTTCCAGTCCTGTATGAATAGGGTTTTCAGAGAGCAGTTGAGGAAGTTTGTCCTTATATTTTTTGATGACATTGATTTTTAGCAGGACTTGAGAGGAGCACCTCCAACATATTGAGGAGGTATTGAGTATTTTGGAGAGAGTCACTATATGCGAAAGAGTCGAAATGCGAATTTGGCATGATTGAGTTGCTTTATCTAGGTCACATCATTAGTGCTGAGGGAGTCAGAGTGCATCCAGATAAGATCCGACTAATTATTGATTGGCCTCCACCCACGAATCTCTCACAACTGAAGGGATTCGTTGGTCTATGTGGGTTTTACCGCCGATTCGTCAAAGGGTTTTCACAGAGTGCAGCTCCATTGACAAACTTGACGAAGAAGGGGGCATTTGTTTGGACTGACGAGGCACAACAATGTTTTGATAGGTTCAAGCAGATAATGAGTTCTTGACCGGTGTTGGCCATACTAGATTTCACCAAGCCCTTCGAGCTTGAGTGTAATGCCTTAGGGGAAGGCATAGGAGCGGTGTTGGTGTAGGATAAGCACCCGATTGCTTTTGAGAGCAGAAAACTCAGAGGTGCAGAGAGAGGTTACAGCATTTATGATAAGGAAATGTTAGCCATAATGCATGCATTGGCAAAATTCAGACAGTATTTATTGGGAGGCAAATTCGTGGTGAAAATGGATCACAACAGCCTTAAGCATTTCCTAAATCAGCATGACCTCAATGACAAACAAAGAGAACTAACAAAGAATTTGCCAAAATTGAAAACCCAGATATTATACAAGGTACGACGACAAGAGGAGCTCTAAGATTAAAGACATTCAATTTGTAAAGGCCTTTAAAAGGATTTGAGATCTTTGGAAGGTTTGAAAAAGAGAAGAATTCACACTCAAGAGGGTGGTGATTCAAAAGCGTAGTAGGAATCACTTTGACCACATTATTATCCAAAACAAAAGGAATACCAAAAAAGGAAACATCCAACATGAATCCGTCTAATCTCAAAAAAACCCTTTTGTTCCCTTTTTGAAAATTAGACAATATATACCAAATACCTTTGCTGTCCTGCCTGCATTTATGAAGGGGATCAACTAGATTAGTTTTCCTTTGGAACTTGTTCCAAAAAAATCTTTTATTGCCTTTCCATTCAAATTTGCACCCACCAATTTTATCCTCACTTTCTTCCACCATATTATAATCACTACCATAGACACAAGGAATGTTTCTCAGATTAGTTGCCAACCAATTCCACAAATCTGACCTCTCTTTATAATCATTAGAAGCATAAATAGAGCAGATACCAAAAATTTTAATGTCTATATCAAGCTCTATCCATATGACCCTATTATAGGGAGAACAACCACGACTAACACTATTAGAGCCCAAATTGGGGTTAAAAAGAATTGAAATCCCACCCTTTCCTTTCACATGCTTTGAAGGAAAAATTAAAGTATTAGGTCAAATAACTTGGCAAGAACTTTCAAGCCCAAATCTGACATATTTCACTTCTTGCAAAAGAACACAATCCAGACTACCCTTGGTTTTGCATGGGGACTTGACCAAATATTTCCTATCATGGGCCTCAATGCCTCTTACATTCCAGCTTAAAATCTTCATCAAAGTAGGGAAAAGAAAAGGACAGGGGAACTCATCATTTCGCCTCTTCCATTAATCTTTCAAAACAAGAAGATAGGGAATTTCCCTTCCCCTCATCTACTGAAACACTAACCTTACCATCATTTAACTCTATAGAACCTTCATCATTTGACACCAAAGTTGCATGGACACGGACACGGTATCGGATACAAATATGATTATTTTTCAAGACCTCTAATATGGATATATATATATATATATATATATATATATATATATATAGTTTATTATTTTATACCTAAATATTTTAATTTTATTAGTAAGAAATATTGAACTTATTAAATTTAAATACTAAATAGAGATAAAATTAATATTAATGATAAATAATAATTGATAACAATTAATAAACTTAATAAATAACAAACTTCATATACTAATATTAATAAAACTATAAATTACGTATAAATAAAGTTATAAATATTAATATTAATACAGAAAGTGTCAAGCCCGCTAATAAGTTTGTATCGTCTCTCTGAGTGTTATATTAATATTGAAATTGCAATAGTGGATATGTAATGTCCCCTTCCTAAGCAGCATCGCTGATGAGGTTAGTCTACACCTCGGGTTCCCGTAGGCTAACAAGGGGTGGTTAGGGGACCTGTTGTGACGTTTTCACACATCACCCCATTGCAAATGGGGACCCCTTTTGTTTCACTTTTAGGTTTTAGGGTTTGTAGTTTAGGTGTTGGTTTTGTCTTTGTTTTTGCCAATTCTTGTCAAAGTCTATCTTGCCATGCGAAAATTCTTCCTAAGTTTCACTACTTTGAACACAGAATTTGTCCAAGACTTAGCAAAGGAGCATAAAACTTGTCCTTGACAATCCAATACAAAGATACAAAATCCATGAATGAATGAAGCATGCGCCCTCGATTTTATTCTTGATCCAATGAATGGAAATGTGAAATTTGTGAAAGCTTCGAGTGAATGAAGAGATTTGTATTTATGTTTGTTCTTCACTTACTTTCCCATGCGATCTGAATTTGTTCACAAACTTTTCCTAAACTACTAAAACTTGCGCCCCTCATTGTGAATGAACAAGGAATGTGCGATATAATTTGTGAAGGAACACTCAAAATTCCTGACTAAATGTGTGAACAATCACCTCAAATGTGTGCTGAACCTGGTGAATGAACATAAGGGAAATGTGTTAGGAACTTTCCGCATGCACTCAGGAATCGTGAATGAATTCAGGAAATATGTGCTTAAAATTGTGTAACTAGTGCAAAGTAAGCCAACGTAGTGAAAAACTTCCTGAAACATGCGACTTCAATTGTGAAAGGACTCAGGCATTTTGAAAGACTTCATAAGAGGTGTGCCTCACATTGTGTATGAATCTATCAAATCCCTGACTTTAATGGTGAAACAATCCAAGGAAAATGCACTTGAATTTGTGAACGAGTTAAGGAGGGTGAAAGTGCGATTGTTCCTGTGAAAGAATTCATAAAAGGTCCGCTCTAATTTGTGAACGACCTCTCCAAAATTGCGCTCAAATTTGTGAAAGACTTACTAGAATCCCCGATTTTCATTATGAAAGATACCATTAAAAATGTGCTTTTTCTTGTGAAAGACATCCTCAAATCTCCGCCTAAATTCGTGAATGCATTAAGGAAAAGTGCGCTCCAAAGTTGTGAATGAATCTATGACGTCCCCGCCTAAGATCGTGAATGACTACCTAAAAATCGTGCCAAACATTGTGAAAGATGTAAGGGAATGTGCGCCTAGATTTGTGAACATCATGAAATTCCTGACCAAAATTGTGAAAGAACACAAGCAAAGTGTAATTTTTATTGTGAAAGAACTCAGGAAAAGTGCGATTTTTCTTGTGAACAACTCCAAAATTGCGCCCAAATTTGTGAATGATCTCATGGGAAGTGCGAAATTGCAAGAAGAGAGAATAAGAGAAATTTGTTTTCCTCCTCCAAGTCGGCCTATGCAAAATCATTGAAAAAAAAAACATTGATGAAATACTTAATGAGGCTGGCCAGTAGGAGCTAATTCGCTCAGGAACATGTATATAAAGCAGTGCTTAGGACCATAATGTCTCAAAACAAAGCAATTCAATTTTAGAAGAGCAAAATTTTTTAAAGGGGCGAATTTTCTTGAAGAAGGGCAGATTTTTACTTAAGGGCGAATTCTTGTGAAGAGGAATAGATTTCAAGAATTATATTCATTTCTTCACAAGTTTATTAAGGATTACAAGTATATCAAAGAATTGCATTGAATTTTATGAATTTTCATCCCACATGCATAATTTGACAAGGATTTTTACATTTGAGGTGAGTTCTTATTAAATCACTTCTTTGTTCTCACTTGAATTATTTTATTTTATAGGTAAATGGCGAGTGCTAAAGCTGGATCTACTTCAAGACAAGCACAAGTGTGAGATGTTCTCAAGGGAGTTCTTCTGGAGTCGAAGATAGCTTCAAAGTGGAAAAATGTTGGTGACACCAACATCCGACATATCAAGATGGACGATATCAAAAGGCGAATGTTTGGAAGCGAAGGATATCATCCATCGAAGATCGCTAGGAAGATGGTTCGCAATGGAATTGTGCACGCCACTTGTTTCCCTCCCGCCATACCTTGTGTTGAGCTCATAGTGGACTGCGCCAAGTACTATGATCCTAAGCAACGAAGAATTATAGCTGCCAATGACAAAGTGTTAGCCTATCTTTCCAAGGAGATGATTTCCAAAGCCTTTGATATTCCAACCTACAGTTCCACAGTCTACAAGAGCAAAGAAGCCGCCACCCAAGATGTTTGAAGCCAGGCCCAATGCTTGTATGGAAATCATCAATGCTTCATGGATGGAGAAACGAAGACAACATCACTCCAAGATGCTGAAGAAACTTCTCAAGTCCGATTTCAAGCAAGAATATCGAGATCTTGTCATCTTATTGAATAGAGTCTTGGGATGCCTTCAAGCTTCTACCTTTGAACCATGGATGTTCTACTTCGTTGAGGAGATAATGAACAGTGAAGATGATTGATTGGGCCCAGCTATTAAGTGACAGCATTGATGAACAACTAAGGAATCTGGAAGAATCAAAAACCTTTTACATGAGTTCATATGTGATTTACATGTTGGCAAGGAACTATAGATATAAAGGATTGACATGTAAAGGACAAGTGGGAAATGCACAAGGACAAATCAAAGTTTATGATTGCTATCTGCAATTGCACCTTCAAAGCATAGCTCATTTCAAGAGATTCAATGATGCATTTTCCGTCCATATTGTGCGGACACTTCAAGGAGGAACTCATTAGAGACTATCAGAAGACGCCATGGAGTTAGTCAAGAAGTATGGTTCTTGGTTCATTCAATTCCCAAAATTCACTTATATCCGGGTTCAAGGATTCTTCTATCCATACAGATTACCAAGATATCCCACAGACAAGATGGTATTGCTTGAACTGACAAGGCAATTATCAGCCTATGACAAGATTCAGAAGAAGAAGAAGAAGGCTGGAATATCATTCCCGATCTCAATCGAAGAATCAAATGAAGTTTGTTCATCTATCCAAGCTGTGGATAAATCCACCGAAGAACTACAATTCTACAACCTTGTGACTCACACTTCAAGAGCCAATTTTGATCCTTTCAATATTACCCGAGTAGCTTGTGGAAGGAAGTATAGACACAAGGTGCATTTTTGAAGACCATTGGGCTAATGCAATGGATGACTTTGAGATAAGGAAGAGAATGTGTTCCAAACTATCTTTGAACATGATTAGAGGAACTCAAGTTTTTTCTGTTTCAGATCAAGGCAGCGAAGATGGGAAGCAAGTTCAACATTTCTATGAGAATGAGAAAGATAAACCCCTTCCTGCACTCAATTGGGCCGAACAAGAAGTGATTAATTTAGATGTTTTGACGGCACCAATGTTAGAGAACACTAAGAGATGGATTAGTCACCAAGTTGATAAGTTGAACAAACAGAACATTCACTTAACTTGTGACTTGATGGGAGACTTGGATTCACAATCTTCCGAAGATGACATGACTGAGGAATCACAATGCAAAGAGAAGGATCCAACAATAGAAAGACAAAATCCCAAGAATAGAGCTACTGATAGTCCACCTACGAAGAGGGCCAAAGTTTTGAAAGATTCAGCCAGGAAACTAACACAAGAAAAGCAAAAGACAAGCACACCTCATTCAGTTAGTACATCTCCTGTACATGAAGTTAATTTGTTTATATCAACTGAAAGGAATGAGAAGCAAATAGAAGATGAAGTGACTCCAATTGTGTAAGATAGAAGAAGTGCAAATGAATCTGTGGAATCCACTCAACATAAGTCTTCCAATCCAGTTGTAGAGTCTCCTGATTTTCCTCCAAGGAATCCAAAGATAATCAATGTTGGGGAAATATTTGAAGACCAAGACTTAAGAGTTTCTGGATGAAGAATTTGATGAAGGAATGATATCTGCTCTACGTGGAGTTCATGAAAATCCAGGATCTGATGAAATTGAAGAACCATCCACAGGACCTGAATGGTTGCAAGAGCAATTGAAAAAGAAATCAGTTATAGAATGCAATCCAACTGCCGAGCTAGATGATCTCCTAAACAGTATAGGCAAGCCCGTGGAAAAGAAGAAAGCAAAGAAGTATTCAAAAATCACAAGAGGAGAATTCGGGTCTCGCCAAGTTCAAGTTGCAATCCCAAAGGTAGATAAGGCAAAAGAAGACATCACTCCTGAAGAATATGATGTAATGACAGTTGATTTGGGACCAACAACAAATAAGCAGGAAATGGAAGAGCTAGAGGATTCAGTGACAACAATCAAGGAGAGGTCAAGGAAGGAAGAAGAAAAGAAGAATCAATTGAAGAAAGAAAATGATGAGCTGAAGTATTATATCCAGCAATTGATGAATCTTCTCCAATCAGTCCAAGTGATGACTGCTCTACCTGTAAGTATTTCTAGGGATTCACTAGCTGAGTTGGAAGGAATGAAGTCAACAGGTCTTGCAGCAAAGGGATGGATAGGAAGTGTCTTGGAAAGAGCTCATGGATTTGTGGATGATTTCATCCAAATATATGAGAGAGTCATCATCCTCATGGATAGAATTCAAGTAATATTGGAAGCATGTCAAGACTTCAACATCATCAAGGAGAAGACCATTCCACGATTGAAGGTTTTGATGAATATTCCAAAGCAAATCCTAGTTGATGGAAATGTGATACAAGCGAATCAAGTCTATATCATTGGTATTGTGCTCTAGTTGTGAAAAGAGAAATGATGGAAAAGATGGAAGGTGATGCTATTCAAGCAAGGAAGTTGATAAAGGAAATCCAAGATAAAATCCTTGTTTCAATGGAAGCTTGGTTTGATCAAGAAGTAGGATGTGATGGAGTAGTGAACGTGGGAGGTTTGAAGGAGATGCAAAGTATATACTTCAAGACCACATCCTGTACAGGAGGTACATTTCGAAAATGCTTCCACATTCTTGACCTTCATGAACGGTATTCAGGAACTGGAATCAGATTGGGAGAACATTCTTGCTACATGTGATGCTGACATGTCAATCATGGATTACAAGATGGAGAGCATGCGAAGTGTACCAATGGATGAGCTCGAAAGTGTTATGTCCAGATTCATTGAATTTGCAACAGAGGAAAGAGATAAGGGAGGCGCCCTTCTAGAAGATGCTTTGTTGGATGCTTAGTCAGCATGAGGTGTCCTAGTATTTGTTGTTGCTTTCTCATTGGTCAAAGGTAGTAATAGTTGTAACTACCTTGTGTTGTCTTAATCTTGGCCATTGATTTCATAAATCAATCTGGGCCCTTCATTGTAATTGTGAGCTCTATATAAGGCCCATTTGCCTCATTTTGGAGAGTTAGTAGTAGTGATATTTGATTCGAGTCTAAGAAAAAAGAGAGACAAGAGTAGTTGTAGTAGTATTCCATTTGAGAGCAAGAAAACTTCAAGACATTGGCGAATTGTTGCAAAGATATCTCTAAATTAATACATAATCATTGAAGTTTGGTGTTTATGGCATTCTTTGGATATGTTGGCATGGTTTTCTAATTTCCTTGAGGCAAATTATAAGCTCCAATTGCAGATCTGTTTTAATTTCAGTTTCATTTTAGTTTTCATTGAGTTAGATTGATGGAGGATATTGCCATTGATATATGTTGAAACCCTTATGTTCATACCATTTGTGATTTGTGGCTTGCAAGTTGCAGTGTATGGTTAGTCTGAACACTTTTAAAAGCTTAACTTCGATTCCTTGCTGCATAATACATTTCCATGTTTTGGGTATGAGTAATCTGAAAATCGACATAAACACCCTAGAAGATTGCATCATCTTTGTGTAGTTGTTGTCTCATGGAGAAACAAAGTTTGGCTTTGGTTTCACTAAGTCAATAGCATTCTTTGCATCAAGTAGATCTCCTAAACCCTTATCACCTTTTGCACTTTGTTTTTAGATCACCATTAGAAAAAGTTTTCAAGAACTTCATTGCCATATCAAACGCCTCTAGTAGTAGTACTTAGAAAATTCTAAGTGTTGCCCTTTGTGATTGAGACAATAAGTATTGTGTACCGAACAATTGTGTAAGTCCCTTTGTGATTACCAGCAAGATCACATTATTTCACTGAGTCTATCCATGTGTATGTCAAGACCTGACATTCAAGGAACCTTGGAGTACTCTCACGTGATCACATTGTTTAGCATTTGAGATAGTTTGTTCAAGAGAGGATAGAGCACTTAGTGTTTTACTCTAATGTTGTTGTTGTCATAAAAAACCCATCAACAGGACCTGTGGTGATTTGGTTCTTCGAGGCTCAGTCAGCTTTTCCGAAGGGATGTCTTGGACTTCTTTTGGCGGGATGTCACTTCTGGCACTTTCTGGAGTGAATTTGGGCCATTTGGCCAAACCTTCTAATTTTAGCAGGGGTTCACGGGTCCCGGTGCGAGTCGGTGCAACAATCTTGGACTTAATTCCTTTTCTATTGGCCAACTTGACGGTGCTACGAAACTCACCAGCAGAGACCGTTTGATTTAATATTAATTAATCGATATACCTAAATTAAATTAAATATTTAACTTAGTGTTGTCTTTTATTAAAGTGACTTTATTATAATATGGGACTTAAAGTATATTATTATTAATAAAGTCAATGTTTTTCTTGAAGTGAGCACCCAAGGCATAAAGGAAAAGTAATATTAAAATATTTATTCCCCAAAAGTGGCGTTGGGAAGCATGGGAGGAATAAAAGAGAAAAGTGAAGTCATTTTTCACTTACCATTGCATATTTTCTTGAAATGAGCTTTGTATTGGCTTTGCCAAGGGTTTGAACCAGCAACTTGTGTAGACAAAATCCTTCACTGTGTTGAGCACTTGCGAGGTTGGAAGACATCTCAAGGGTGTTTGTGATCTTACTTCAGATGGCACATTTGTGCTCACAATAAGATTTACAACTTGTTGCAGAGAGATTAAATAGTGTAAATCTTTCGTTTTTTGACATGATAATATTGGAGACTTGAATGAGAGTTTATTACTGTTGATAGATGGGATTTTGGAGACTTCTTGTTGGAGTTTGAACTCCCAGCCTGGTCGTACCTTTCTAGCAGCAAGCCGTAGCATCCCAAGGGAGTTTGCTTTCGATTTTGAAAGCTTTGACACAGGGTTTTCTTTCTACTTGGACGTGGACTGATCTGCATCAGATGTCAGACCTTCTTGGAGCAGAAAGGAGGATATATTAAGTGTACAAAGAGCATTTGTGTTGCTGATAGGGGTCTTACCAGCCCTACAGGGGACGTGAGCCATCAAGGGACCCATCGCCTTGGGTTTTTATGCATTTTGTTGCCATTGCTTGAGGT
Source organism: Cunninghamia lanceolata (assembly GCA_027924645.1). Classification (NCBI taxonomy): domain Eukaryota; kingdom Viridiplantae; phylum Streptophyta; class Pinopsida; order Cupressales; family Cupressaceae; genus Cunninghamia; species Cunninghamia lanceolata. The sequence goes on from BSBN01000229.1 coordinate 1,391,355, forward strand.
GCCAACCATTTGGATGTTGTTGTCTTGTATCTCAATGAACAAAAAACAAAGTTTAATGAATATCAAAGGGATTTGATGTATTCCAGCTATTGTAACAGTCATTTCTAGGCTTGTGTTTTCATATCAGGAAATGGCTATGCGAGTCTTTTGATGTTATACACTTTTCTCCATATGGGTATTGTTTATAATCGATGTATTATGCATTTCCCACATAAATAAGCATCTGGGTAGTTGTGAAATGTTTATTTTCCAAATACATATATGCTTGCATGCAACCTATGTTATGATCAAAAACCCAAAACGCACCAGGTTCAACTAAACCACAGAAAACAATAAGGGGGTGGTTTATTACAGTGGTATCAGAGCTGGTGTATCTTGCCAGCCTTTGTTGAACATTGTTCATGATTGTTTGGAAACAAGTCTATACCAAAGATACCCATCGGTGGCAGCCACCAAAGGTTTGGGTATGCATAGAAATTCATCCGGTGACAGTGATAGCATTACAAGACATATGGCAGATAGAAACAAAAGAGCAAAACAATCAGAGAGCCTAAACTCCAATCGTTAGTCAAAACGAATCAAGGTAATCCGACACCACAACCACATGCAGCAGATGAGGGCGAGGCAAGCGGTTCTAATGCTAATAATCATCGGCATGTTGGTCAGGGTAGTGGTCGCAGCACTAGGACAACCCTAGGTTCGATTCCTAAGCCTCTGCAACCTACCTTTCCACGCAGAGAGGAGGCACCCGTTATCCATGAGCATGACACACAGATACGTATGGCAGAGGAGGTCAGGTTGCATCATGCAGAGTACATGACTCTTCCAGCTGAGATTAGGGAGATGTCTTTGGAGCAGTTTATGAACCAAAAGAGGCAAAGCGCAGGTATGGGTGGTAGGACAGATCACAGGGCATAGCGTACTAATAGGGATTATCAGCATGCCTTGAGCAAGGTTTCTCTGGAGCATTTTGATGGTAGTGGCAAAATGACAGCTAGAGCGTGGGTGTAGAAGTTAGATAACTACTTGAATCTTAAGCCTATGCCGGAAGATGAAGCACTCAAGTTTGCCACTATACATTTAGACGAAGCAACCCATGAGTGGTGGTACCCCAGTTTGGTCACCTTGGGTCATAACTTGATCACCACATATGATGAATTTACAAACAGGCTTATAGAGAGATTTGACAATAAGGATCCAGAGCTACAATTTAGGGAACTTGCATAGCTGAAACAGTATGGATCACTTGAGTCTTACATCACAGAGTTTCAGAGACTCTCGGCGATGGTTCCTTGTATTTCAGAGAGGAGACTTGTAGTCCTATTTAGTGGAGGACTAATAGAGCGACTTAGAGGGTGGGTTAAGGCCTTCGATCCACCTACACTACAGGAAACCATTAAGAAAGCACAAAGTATGGAGTTTGCTCTTCCAAAGAGTAAGTTCGTCTCTAAATCATTCCCTCCCAAGAAGAATAAAAAATACTATCATCGAGACACGGACCAACAGAAGAAATCGGCCATTGGACTTGATGATGATGCACTAAATGAGTATAGGAGGAAGAAACTGTGCTTCAAATGTAAGGGTCCATGGGACCCCAACCATAGGTGCCCCATGAAGGGGCAAGTAAAACAAATTGAATATTTTTTAGCAGAGGAGACCGCTTCGAAAAAATCAGATCTGCACATGGATAGTGCAGCAGAAGAGTCCCAGGGTGAGCAGGATGGTGATAAACCCATAACCCACCTTTCTGCTATTTAGAAAGAGGGTTCTTTCAGGATTCGAGGAGTCCTGGAAGGGCAAAGAGTGATTACGCTTCTAGACACAAGTGCTACACTCAATTTCATCGATGAGGGTCTTGTGGCAAGGAGAGGACTCAAGACAGAGGAGTTCAAGGGATTCAAGGTCAGGGTAGCTGATGGATTTGTTATCACATGCAAAAGGTGAATGCCTAATTTAACTATTAAGTTAAGTGACTATGAGTTCTAGGCTGAGTACTATGTGGTAAGCATGGGAGACATGGACGTGGTCCTTGGCATGAAGTGGCTTCATGCAATTGGAGAGTTCTACCTCAACTTACGAACCATGGAGATGAAGTTCGAGGTAGATGGGAAGAAACATGTGCTCAAGGGGATATCAGATGGTGGACTTCGATTGGTATCTCTTGGGAGGATGGAGAGGTTACTCAGACATGATCAGGTTGAGTGGGTAGCCGAGTGTGTCATTACGCCTACAACTACTGAGCAGCCGAAATAGAGCTACGACCCAGACATTCAAAAACTGATAACCAAGCAACAAGGTATTTAGTAGTATACCACCAGGGAGGCCTCCTGAAAGAGGCATAGAGCACGTGATTGAGTTGATGGAGGGAGCCAAGCCGGTTATCATCACTCCCTACAGACATCCAAAGAGGTTGAAGGATGAGATAGAGAAGATGATCAAAGAGCTTCTCGAGATAGGGCACAATAGATCTAGTAAGAGCCCTTTTGCCTCTGCAGTTGTGTTAGTCAAGAAGAAGGATGGGACGTTGAGGATGCGTATTGATTACAGGTTCCTAAACAAGAAAACTATTAAGAACAGGTACCCCATCCCGCGTATAGATGAGCTCATTGATGAGCTACATGGAGCATGTTGCTTTTCCAAGATTGACTTGAGGTCTAGTTATCATCAAACTCGGGTTAGAGAGGAGGATGTGGAGAAGACAACTTTGTAATGTCCGCTTTTAGGCTATCCTTGATTTCTTAACCTGTTCAAAAGAATAACTACTAGAAAGAGACATTAGTACTACTAAAGATTAATTTAGTAATGTATCAATACATTATAATCATGATCAATAACAATGAACACAAATGTAATGTTACCTCTGTGTGCATATATTCAATTCTTGCAATCAAAGACATTAACAACATATACAAAATACATAGATTCTTTCATAATCATTAGGATTAGCAATTTCATAATCATAGTCAATGATACATATATTCAAATGTATTTATATTTTAACCATATTTAGGCCTGATGATATACTTGGGGTTGTCCACTATGCATTAATCTTATCCATTTATAAACCCTAGTGGAGATGGGGTGTAGATATAGGGCGCAGTTTAATAACATTTGGCCCAAGGGTTTCTTCGCACGCCCGGCGATCCCTCACCACTTGGCTCAAGGGGCTTCTTCACACGCCCGGTGATCCCTCACCCACTTGACTAAAGCCTATCTCCACTGTCATAGGCCCAAAGGCTTCGCCACACGCCCAGTGGTCCCTCACCATTTGGCTCAAGTTGGCTTCACCGCATGCCTGGCAGTCCCTCGCCATTAGCATCGCCACACACCCAATGGTCCCTCGCTAGACTTGAGAGTCACCTACCAAAAGAGACTTATCATAAACTACCGCTCTTCCCTAGTCTAACCCATACTCTCACCGGGTGGTTGATAGATTAACGTTATAATTTGAGACACTTAGACCCTAGTATATCATGAGTTAAGTTAGAATTCCTTTCTTAAGATCTTTGCCTTCTTATTCAATTGATCTCTTAGATCATATCATTTTTATGCTTTCATGTATATATTCTTGTTTATGGGAAGTGGACTTGTCCATTATTCCCTATCAATATTCTTATGGCATTTTGAATGCCCATTCATATCTATATATATATTCAATTATTTCATAACATAAGAAAGTATGCAATTATACCTTATTTCTTCAATATGAGTTGGCTGTCCCAATGGATCTTAGATCGCTGCTGATCTATGATTAATATTGATCTGCTGAAAGGTTTACTAATATTTCTTGGGGGATCGATCGCTGTGATTCGTCCTTGAATTGTATTGTGTTGTGACTGATTTGATTTTCCAAAGCTTGCTTATGATCCAATGATTTATACTGTATGCTTTAATTCGTGCCCCTTCACCGAAAGGTGGTGATCGGCTATAGTCAAAGGAGGCGACTCTTATCAATTATTAACCTTTCATTACAGACCTTAACATATATTCTAAACGGCCCTTTTAATTTGCTTAGTGCTGCGTCTTTTATCATCGTTTGTCTTTGTTTTTGCTGTCTTAGACTAACTGCAGGGTTGATAATATACATGCGCTGCCTTAACACTAATATTCGTTGTCTTTAAATAATATATGCGCTTACCTATATTACATTCGCTGCTATGACTTTACTCTTAATCTTACATTACTTTACTTTATACTTTTTATAAGAGTTTACTTTATACTCTTTATAAGAGTTGTTCGCTGCCATATAGTATTTATTTCATAATATCTAATTCAATATATTTAAAATTCATAATTTAATATATATTTACATTTGTAATCAATAAATATATTATATATTAATAGTATATTATATTATAATTATATTTACAATAATATTTGGGTTATAATATAATATTTAATTTATTATTTTAATATATTGAATCTATATTTAATCAATTACAATATTTTAATGTCATTCATAGTACATCATCGACTCGATTAATAGAGGGACATGACAAACTTTCTATTGCCATTATGGTTACTTTGAGTTTTTGGTTATGCCTTTTAGTTTAACCAATGCTCCAGCTACTTTCCAGTCCTGTATGAATAGGGTTTTCAGAGAGCAGTTGAGGAAGTTTGTCCTTATATTTTTTGATGACATTGATTTTTAGCAGGACTTGAGAGGAGCACCTCCAACATATTGAGGAGGTATTGAGTATTTTGGAGAGAGTCACTATATGCGAAAGAGTCGAAATGCGAATTTGGCATGATTGAGTTGCTTTATCTAGGTCACATCATTAGTGCTGAGGGAGTCAGAGTGCATCCAGATAAGATCCGACTAATTATTGATTGGCCTCCACCCACGAATCTCTCACAACTGAAGGGATTCGTTGGTCTATGTGGGTTTTACCGCCGATTCGTCAAAGGGTTTTCACAGAGTGCAGCTCCATTGACAAACTTGACGAAGAAGGGGGCATTTGTTTGGACTGACGAGGCACAACAATGTTTTGATAGGTTCAAGCAGATAATGAGTTCTTGACCGGTGTTGGCCATACTAGATTTCACCAAGCCCTTCGAGCTTGAGTGTAATGCCTTAGGGGAAGGCATAGGAGCGGTGTTGGTGTAGGATAAGCACCCGATTGCTTTTGAGAGCAGAAAACTCAGAGGTGCAGAGAGAGGTTACAGCATTTATGATAAGGAAATGTTAGCCATAATGCATGCATTGGCAAAATTCAGACAGTATTTATTGGGAGGCAAATTCGTGGTGAAAATGGATCACAACAGCCTTAAGCATTTCCTAAATCAGCATGACCTCAATGACAAACAACAGAAGTGGGTTAGCAAGTTGCAAGCCTACGACTTTGACATAGTTTATGTCAAAGGAAAAAGGAATATTGTCGCCGATGCACTATCACGAAGACCACACTTGTGTTCTTTGGGAGAAATTACAGTTGATTGGAGAGTGGATATCGACAGAATATGCAAAGGACAAGTGGGCCACAGGTATAATTGACGGTACTATCCGAGATAACAGGTACACAGTTGTAAATGATCTTATCATTTACAAAGGGAGGATTTTACTGGTACCAGGGTCGGTAATGAAGAAGGTTCTGAGAGATTTCCACAATGTCCGTACAGCTGGCCACCCAGGATACTTCAAAACATACAGACAGATCCGAGCGCAGTTCACATGGAAAGGGCTCAAAACAAAAGTATTGAAATATGTTAGAAAGTGCCCGACTTGCCAGCAAAATAAACAAGAGCATTCCTTTCCAGCTGGTCTACTACAACCCCTACCCATTCCTAATCAGAAATGGGAATGTATTTCTATGGATTTCATTAGGGGTTTGCCCAAGGCCCAAGGCAGGGACTATATTTATGTTGTGGTTGACAGGTTAACAAAATTCGCTCATTTTTTTGTGATTTCAGCCACATTTACAGCAACACAGATTGCAGATTTGTTCTTCAGAGAGGTATTCAGGTTACATGGACTGCCAAGGAGCATGGTTAGTGACGGAGACAACAAGTTCATGAGTCACTTTTGGCAGGAGCTCTTTTGATTGAGTGGGACTGAACTCACTCCCAACACTAGCTATTACCCACAGATGGATGGGCAAACGGAGATTATTAACAATTGGGTGGAAGGATACCTCCGCAATTACATCGCAGGGCAACAAAAGGCATGTATTAAGTGGTTGCACTTGGGGGAGTACTGTTACAACACTACTTACCACATGTCTATTCAAATGTCACCTTTTATGGCTCTCTACGGATATGAGGCTCCTAATTTCCTGGATATGTTATTTGGGGATAGTAGAGTGCTTAAGGCCAAGGACTTACTACAGGAGAGCCAAGATATCATGCATCCAGAAGGCGTAGAACTAGCAAAAATAGTATGTAGATGAACACAGGATTGAGCATTCTTTTGAGGTGGGTGACATGGTCTACTTGATGTTGCAACCTTATAGACAATCCACTCTCAAAAAGAGTGGTGCAGAAAAACTTAAGCCATGGTATTATGGACCTTTCAGGGTGTCCAAGAGAATAGGAGAGGTGGCTTATGAGTTGGAATTACCGGCGGGAAGCAGAGTACATAATGTTTTCCACTTGTCTCGCCTTAAGAAGGCATTGGGAGATAATGTGATACCTTCCACTGAGTTACCCCCTTTGGATGAGGAGGGTAAGTTAATTCTTGTTCCTGAGGCCATCATTGACACTAGAGAGCGCACCTTGCGGAAGAGGGTCATCAGGGAATACTTGGTGAAGTGGAAGAATCTACCGGTAGAGGATGCTACATGGGAAAATGAGCAGATCTTACAGCATCTAGAGTTGAAATTGTTTGCAAGCAAGCAATTTTGGGGAGGGCAAACTGTAATGTCCCCTTCCTAAGCAGCATAGCTCATGAGGTTAGTCTACAACTCGAGTTCCCGTAGGCTAACAAGGGGTGCTTAGGGGACCCATGGTGATTTGGTTCTTCGAGGCTCGGTCAACTTTTCTGGAGGGATGTCTTCGACTTCTTTTAGCGCTGTCACTTCTGGCACTTTTTGGGGTGAATTTGGGCCAGTTGGCCAAACTTTCTATTTTTAATAGGGGCTAACGGGACTTTGTGCGAGTCGGTGCAACAGTCTTGGACTTAATTCCTTTTCTATTGGCCAACTTGGCGGTGGTATGAAACTCACCTGCAAAGACCGTTTGATTTAATATTAATTAATTGATATACCTAAGTTAAATTAAATATTTAACTTATTATTATCTTTTATTAAAGTAACTTTATTATAATAATTAACATTTATTATGTGGCTAACAATTGGCCGATGCACAGAATAAAGCATTGGTATTCATTCATTGATCACGACAATAACATAGTACATGTTCAAATCATTTCATGTCATATTCACCATGTCCCGACTACAAAATGTGAACTCAATATATAACTCGGCCAAGGTTAGTTGGGATACCAACCGTTGGCAACCACTACGTAACTATCCAACCAACCGTCGGGATGGTTCCTGCTAACACTTGTAACTATACAATTAATTAACATTTATTATGGGACTTAAAGTATATTATTATTAATAAAGTCATGTTTTTCTTGAAGTGGGCGCCCAAGGCATATAGGAAAAGTAATATTAAAATATTTATTCCCCAAAAGTGGCGTTGGGAAGCATGGGAGGAATAAAAGAGAAAAGTGAAGTCATTTTTCACTTACCATTGCATATTTTCTTGAAATGAGCTTTGTATTGGTTGTGCCAAGGGTTTGAACCAACAACTGGTGGAGACAAAATCCTTCACTGGGTTGAGCACCTGCAGGGTTGGAACACATCTCTAGGGTGTTTGTGGTGATCTTACTTCAGATGGCACATTTGTGCTCACAATGAGATTTACAACTTGTCGCAAAGAGATTAAATAGTGTAAATCTTTCGTTTTTTGGCATGATAATATTGGAGACCTGAATGAGAGTTTATTGCAGTTGATAGATGGGATTTTGGAGACTTCTTGTTGGAGTTTGAACTCCCAACTTGGTTGTACCTTTCTAGCAGCAGGCCGTATCATCCCAAGGGAGTTTGGTGTCAATTTTGAAAGCTTGGACATGGGGTTTTCTTCCTACTTGGACGTGGACCGATCTACATCAGATTTCAGACCTTCTTGGAGCAAAAAGGAGGATATATTAAGTTTTCAAAGAGCATTTGCGTTGTTGATAGGGGTTGTACTAGCCCTATAGGGGACATGAGCCATCAAGGGACCCATTGCCTTGGGTTTTTATGCATTTTGTTGCCATTGCTTGAGGCACCAACCATTTGGATGTTTGTAATGTCCCCCTTTTTGGGGTCTCTAGCAGTGCAGTTGTCGTTGACCTTTTGGGTCTGTGTCATCTTGTTCAGAGGGGTAAATTGATTTTACCAGTGAGCTCTGATGGGTTAGAGGAGTCATATGATGCTCTCAGAAGTTATTATCGGCTTCCGGTTTGGGCTCCAAGATTCTTGGAGAGGGCATCTATTTATGGAAAGTCGCCTGGTTGGCTCCATTCATTATTCTTCATCGGGATCATTCCAGTGCAGTCAAATTTCGATTTCGATCGATAGTTTCTGCAAAATGAGTGTATTAATGGCTTTATTTAATTATTTTACTAAGGATGCTAAAATATTATTTAAAATATATTAAGAGCACCTTAGTGTTATAGCTCATCGGAACCAGGATGAAATGTTTTAAATCATGGATGTTTTAAACAGGGACTTTGTGTGTCAAATTCTATTTATTTTATTTAAAAGGTCTTTTTCGGAGCTAAAAGGGAGTTTAATTAAAAAAAAGTGACTATAACATGATGTTATAAAAGTGACTTAACTTTATGATGTTATAAGTCATAACTTAAAGTTGTGTGCTAGGATATGGCCCCCCTTCATGAGGACTCGTGGGACTTAATGAAATAAAATAAAATCAATAAAAGAATTCCCTCATGGGTGTTGGAGGTCAAGAAATAAAAAGGGGAAATGAGACTTCATTTGCATCTATTGACTTTGCAAAAAAGAAAAAAAAGAAAGAGACATTGTGGTGAAGCTTGAAGCTTGGCTTTCCTGCTGATCTAGGGTTCTGCTGAGATGAAATCCTCCGTAGAATCACTCACTTCGTGTTTGGAAGACAACATCAGGCGGGTTGTGGGAAGTCTCATCCAGGGGCTTCACATTGAACTTATTTTGATGCATTTGGGTGGAGATTTCATGAAGTTATCATTCAGATTTTGTGAGCAGAGTTAGATAAATATATCAGCAGCAGATTTGTGAGTGGTATTTGACATTTTCCATCATTCTCCAAGCTGGCCGTACATTCCTAGAGGCCATAGCAGACTGTTGGGTCGAAATAGTTGTTTGGACAGCATTATATTACTTCACTGGAGTCGATTTGGGAAGGGGTTTGCACATTCATGGAGCAGATTTGAAGTCATCATCAGATTTGAGAGTTTTTGGTTGATTTTCATTGCTGTAGCAGCCCATAACAGGCGGTACAGGTGCAACTGGGAAACGTTGGGTTCCTTGAAGCTCAGCATCTATCTCTTGGTTCAACTAATACATGGTTTTTGGGCGATTTAGCCTTGGCAATGCATTGGTAGAGCTTGCAACGAGGAAGACATGAGGATTCAAACTTATTGAGCAATTTCATATCAAACCCTTGCTGGTCCATTTATATTAGATTTCCAAAGTTGTAGAACTCAAACTAGGTATGTCACTGTAATTCATTTTGAGCAATTTTATGAACTGGGTCTTCGATGGTTTGTGCATATCTATTGTAGTTTTTATGGGTTTTCGTTGCATGCTCTGTTTTCATTGTAAACTTGCCTACCTAGTTGGTTCACATACAACAGAAAATTCCAAAGTGAAGAAAATGATATGGGTATGTAACTATAATTCATTTTGAGCAATATTATGAACTGGGTCTTCGATACTTTGTGCATATCTACTGTAGTTTTTTTGGGTTTTCGTTATATGCTTGTATTTCATTGTTAAACTGCAAATATCATATGCACAGATCATACACAAACCCTATAAACAATCAACAGTGAGAAACGGAAAAAAAAAATCGCCATAAAAACCTACAAGGACAGTGGCCATTACAATGTTGTCTTGTATCTCAATGAACAGAAAACAAAGTTTAATGAATATCAAAGGGATTTGATGTATTCCAGTTGCTGTAACAGTCATTTCCAGGCTTGTGTTTTCATATCAACAAATGGGTATGCAAGTCTTTTGATGTTATACTCTTTTCTCCATATAGGTATTGTTTATAATTGATGTATTTTGCATTTCCCACATCTGGGTAGTTGTGAAATGTTTATTTTCTAAATACATATATGCTTGCATGCAACCTATGTTATGATAAAATACCCAAAATGCACCAAGTTCAACTAAACCACAGAAAACAATAAGGGTGTGGGTATTACAGTGGTATCAGACCTGGTGTATCTTGCCAGCCTGTGTTGAACACTGTCATGAGTGTTTGGAAACAAGTCTATACAAAAGATACCCATCAGCGGTAGCCACCACAAGTTCCAAAAGAAGAAACTATATCAGGTATTTTGGTTATGCATAGAAATTCATTCAGTGACAGTGATAGCATTACAGGACATATGGCGGACAGAAACAAAAGAGCAGAACAACCGGAGAGCCCAAACTCCAAAATAGAGAGGAAATTTGATATTATGTTGGATATGATGTCCCAGTTGTTAACCAAAACGAATCAAGGTAATCCGACACCACAACCACATGCAACAAATGAGGGCGAAGCAAGTAGTTCTAATGCTAATAATCACCGGCATGTTCGTCAAGGTAGTGGTCACAGCACTAGGACAACCCCAAGATTGGTTCCTAGGCCTCTACAACCTACCTTTCCACGCAAATAGGAGGCGCCCATTATCCATGAGCATGAGGCACAAATACCTATGGCAAAGGATGTCAGGTTGCATCATGCAGAGTACATGACTCTTCCACCTAAGATTAGGGAGATGTCTTTGGAGCAGTTAATGAACCAGAAGAGACAAAGAGCAGGTATGGGTGGTAGGAGTTAGGATAGATCACAGGGCACAACATACTAACAAGGATTATCAGCATGCCTTGAGCAAGGTTTCTTTGGAGCATTTTGATGGTAGTGGCAGAATGACAGCTAGAGTGTGGGTGTAGAAGTTAGATAACTACTTGAATCTTAAGCCTATGCCGGAAGATGAAACACTCAACTTTGCCACCATACATTTAGACGGAGCAGCCCATGAGTGGTGGTACCACGGTTTGATCACCTTGGGCCATAACTTGATCACCACATATGATGAATTTACAAACAGGCTATAGAGAGATTTGACAATAAGGATCCAGAGCTGCAATTCAGGGAACTTGCACAGCTGAAACAGTACGGATCACTTGAGTCTTACATCACAGAGTTTCAGAGACCCTCGGTCATTGTTCCTAGTATTTCAGAGAGGAATCTTGTAGTCCTATTCAGTGGAGGACTAATGGAGCCACTTTGAGGGTGGGTTAAGGCCTTTGATCCATATCGTACTCGTATCCGTACCGGATACGCCAGTACACGCACCAGGGGAGGTGTGGGTGGCGTATTTGGTAACTTTGTTTAACACTTATAGCACATTCTCAAAATTAAGAATCTTCTTCCTTTTAGTAGATTGTTTAGCAGATTTGGACCATTGGTCATTAGATTTACTCCCCACTCCTTTCAAGGAAGGCTAAGAGGAAGGCTTGGTTTTTAAAGAATTCATATTAGGTTCAAGAGGTTCTAGACCACTTAAAGTTCTCTTATTGTTATCATTTAAATCACCATTTAGTAAGGGTTGACTTGATACATTAGGAATCTTACCTGAGCAAGGCTGGATACCAGATCAAGTAGGAATAAGTAATAACCAAATACTCTTCAATGTCATCTTTAACAATTTGAGGAGGCAACATCATTTTGAATATTTTCAACCCCTTGATTAGCAGTCAACATAGGGTTACTAGCAGCATTCTTTTTAAGCAAGGGACACACCATTCCTGGGTGATCATCTTGTTTACATAAAAAACACACATTCAATCCTCCCAACCACACAACTTTACAAATTCTCTGAGACCCATGAAGAGGAATAGAAATAAAGTCAAGAAGCACCATTTTATGATTTAGTGATATCAAAACCCTTGTGTTCATATGTGGGAATGAAGAGTGGGTATCATTCATTTTTATCACTTTGCCCAAAGGCTTTTAACACCTATGGTAGCAAAAACCACAAACTAGTAGGGACATTACAAATCTCAACCCATTTAGGGGAGGAGCTAAGGACAACATCGTTTGGATTAGCAATGGGGACCGATGCAAAAGTACTTTGAACAAAGACTTACCAACATTCCATAAGGCCTTGAAAAGAATCCTTTTTTGCATAGTATTATTCTTAAGACAGACAAAAAATAAACCCACCTGCAGCATATGACAGAAAGACAGAGACCCAATTTCTTTTCCCGCACCAAAGCAAACCAATCATCTAAGAATTTTCTAGCTGACCGAGTGTTTGGAGTTAAACAAACAAAAAAACTCCAACAGGTTTCAACCTTGATTCTTCCTTTTCAATCACATCACACAGTACTTTATTTGGCTTCAGGGTAAGAACCATGTGCTCACCTTGCCAGCCTTCATCTTGCAGCGAAGCTTGAATGGGCCTTCCATCCCGCAGAACGCTGCACCTTCACAAACTGGCTTGTCTCCTGCAACCATGACGTCTCTGAATGATTTACCATTTTCACCTTCTTTTATAGCGCATTCCTCCATATTAAATGCCAAGAGCCAAACACCATATGGAACCTTTAGCAAGCAACAACTGCTCATAGGGCCTCATGTGCCTGAGCATTAACAACACCCAAAACCCCAATCACTGATACTCCCACAAATTTCAATATAAATAAGGTGGCAAAATACAAAAAGAAGCTAGACGAAGACATTACAAGGCAATAAAACCAAACAACAAAAAATTAACAAGGAAACTCAAAACCAATAACACAAAACACCTAAAAATGACCAAGAAAGCAGCTATCAGCCAGCATAGGGGCAACAATGGAAGGCAACTCTTCGTCTTCCCCACCAGAGCACTCTACACCAGCTCCTTTCCACTCCTCTAAATCAAATCATGTGATAACTTTTTCTTTATCACCAGTTTTTTCAAATTATATACCTTTGGTTTAACACCAGTCTACACTTGGTTTCCTTTAAAGGCTTTAGTTGAAATGCTATTAAGCAAACATACAATATACACTTCTTCAGTCCAAAATTTATTTGTTAAACATTTTCTTCAAAACATGCATCTGGCCATTTCGCATATAGCTGCATTTCTTCTTAGTGTCCTTTCTGCTGAGGAATGTAAACTAAGCTGATTTTGAATCCTATGAATATTTGAAAAATTAAATAAACTCATTTCAAGAAATTTCACCACCATTTTTGTCCTTAATACATTGATATTCTGACCAGATTGCATTTTGAAATTCCTGAAAGTAATCAAATGCCCATGGCTTATTTTTGAGAAGAATCATGAAATTTTCTCAGAGCTTTTATCCACAAAAAGTAAGAAAATATCTTGCATCTGCAAAGTCTTTGACCTTCACAAGTACACACAAATCCCTCTAAACTAGAGAAAGAAAGAACTTACATTGATATACATGAATGACTAGAGTAGGTCAGTGGGACTAAACTATAAATTACAATAGCATACTACTAGAGTTAAAACAACCTTTAAGGAATTAAAAAACATAACCATACACACATAAATGCTTGCTCTCACACACACATAAAAATGAACCCAAAAATGTTTTAAAATTTGATAATTTATTTGGTTATGAGACTGATACACTAAAGATTTTTTTTTGCTAGTGTTGCACCAATTCCTAAAACTATTGTGCCATAAGTTTTAATTAGCATTTTCTATATATTGTGCTTCTTTAAAAGACTTATTTTCCAAGAAAAAGTAGAATATGACATGTACACTATTCAAATATGTTACTTTTTGTTTACAGGATTCTGCTGGAAGTGACAGTGAAGACGCCTCACAAAGTGAGAAGGATATTTCTCAAAGTGATGAATACAACAGTGAAGAGGAAGAGGAAATGCTTGAATTTGAAGAACAGGAGAAAGACTACATTGCAACTGGAATTAGCAGAATGTCTGATTCTGAAAGAGGGGAAGGTGGAGCCTCAAATAAATCTGAAAGATTATCAAAAGATGAAGATATAGATGGTACATGTTAGTACTATGATTAATCTTTGAGTTTTAAAATGAATAATGAATAGGATTTGGGGAAATCTTTATGATGTAATATCTATTTACAGTTAAAACAATGATATTGCACCAGTTAAGGATAGCCTCACACAGTATTCTTTGCTTCTAAATTTCAGCAGGGATTGTCTAAGGTCTAAATTTTAGACCTATTTTGTTGCACTTATGTACCTGCATTTTATCATACCGTATAAATATCATTGCAATGAAGTTCTGTGACATAATTAAATTTACAGAGATCATATTTTGACATTTCTAAATATTGTTTGTTTGCTTTGCATGCTTGGTTCACCTGTTCAAGATACAGGTTTAATGGGTGATGCTTCAAAATGGAAAGAAAATTTGATTTCTCAATCGTTATCAAAGAAGAAAATAAATTTGATGGACCTTGTGTATGGTCAATCTGCATCAATTTCCACTCCAAAGTCCTTTCAAGGACTTACAGAAGATAGTGACAGTGATGGCAGTGATGAGGAGGAAGTGTTCAAGCTGAAACGGAATACTGAAAAGGTAATTGGTAATCTGTTGTCTTTGATGATAGTTTTGCCAATGATTTTAACTATTTCATCTGAAACATATGAGATGTAGCTTAATAGAATTGATTGCTTATAAATTAAGTAACGACTTTTTAGAAAATGTTAATGAGGACTTTTAAATTTTAATGTTTCTTGAAAAGCATGTGTTGCCAATTATAGTGCCATATTGTTGATCTCTGCTGCTTGAATTATCACGAGATGTTTCTTGTAATGTCCCCATTATCAGGTTCTCTTGCAGTGCAGTTGGCACTAACCTTGTGGGTGTGTGTCAGTGTTATCAGAGGAGTTATTTAAGGACTTCAATGAGCTCAGTTGGTCTAGACGACTCATATGCCACTTTCTAGGGTGATTTCCGGCTTCTGGTGTGCTCTCCAAGAATCTTGGAGAAGGCGTCTATTTATAGTAAGTTGCCCGGTTGGCTCCGTTTATCATTATTCTTCATCGAGATCGCTCTAGTGCAGTTAGTTTTCGATTCCGATGCATTCCAGAAGTTTCCGCAAAATGAGTGTATTAATGGCTTTATTTTAATTATTTTACTAAAGTTGTTAAATATTATTTTAAATATTTTAAAAGCACCTTAGTGTTATAGCTCATCAGAACTGGGATGAAATGTTTTAAATTATGGATGCATTAAACAAGGACCTTGTGTGTCAAATTATCATTATTTTAATTAAAAGTTCATTTTCGGAGCTAAAATGGAGTTTTATTTAAAAAGTGAATTTTAAAATAGTAGCTTCTAGAGAGTTTGGCAAAAAAGTATAAAAAGGCATTTGAGGGGCTCATTTGGATTATGCAGTTTATTCTATTTCTCTGATTGAAACCCTTGTGGTTCTAGAGATCGAACTTGGTTCATCTCAGCCTTCTCGAGGACGAAAACCCTCTTAGAGATGATCAACCTCGGTGGTGAAAGATCCTCTCAGGTTGATTGCTTGTAGTTTCACATAGAGGCTACGCATTGTTTTTCATTGCATATCGAAGGTTTAGTGCTAAAGTTGAGAGAGAGATTCTACAGGTTTTGGTATTTGTTTGTAGGGCAAAGATAAATTTGGATTTTACAGATCAGAGGTATTGCAGGTTGTCGCAGAGAAGTTATCCAGTGCGAATATCATATTTTTCTCCATGATAATTTAATAGACATATTGGAGGTAATGTTGACTGAATTTCGGACATTATAGAGCAGATTTGAGTGGGTTTGCTATAGGGTTTGTTACCCTTGCTGGCTGTACTAATTTCTCTACTGGCTGTACCATTCTGGGCATTCATTTGGGAGCTGTTTTTTATTGTTTTCTCCACCTTTTATGCTGTTGTATGAAGTTGAGGTTAGCGTACCAGGTGAAAGCAGATTTCAACACAAAGATCAAGGGTTTGGAGGAGTAAATGTTTATGAGAGCAGTCTAATATCATGCTACAACAGCTTATGTGTACTTGGGAATTTCATATTTTCATTTGTGGAGTGTTCTTTTGGCATTGTACTTCCATGGTGGATGACTGAATTTTGTAACAGCAAGCTATTCTATCACAGATCAATATATTATTGCTGGATTCAAGGTCAGATTTGTGTTTCATTGTTATTTCTATTGCATGCAAAGTGTTTGTTATAATGTCTATGTTGTTTTTCTAGCAAATTTGAGATGTTTTTTGTGTACTTTCAATTCCCAACTGCATATTGAATGATCCCAAACACAAATACATTGAAATGCATTCGAAACAACACCAAAACAACATACGGAAAAGTGTTTGACAAAATGTCAGCTCACTAGAAGTCAGTAATATTACTGGGTGTTTGAGAAAAAAATTGCTTCAAACTAGGGTGTATATTATAGTGGTATCAGAGCACAGAGTATCTTGCCAGCCTGTTGGGGGAATTGATATTTGTTGCAAGATCTTCAGTTTTATGACTACATAACAAAGTTTTCAGTAGGTGCATTCAAATGTCATGGCGGTTAGAGATTTTAAATCTGAGATGTCCATTTGGAAAGAGATCCACGATGATCTTGTTAAAAGTCAACAACAGTTTGCCCAATCTCATCAACAACTTACTCAAATACTTGCACAGTTGAAGCAAAACAATGAGGGAAGCAGTGGTTTAAACAATGATAACTTAGCCAATAATATAGTTGATCATCAGTAGATTTCCAGTGGATCAGTTACTCCTAGGCCTCTTATGCCTAACTTTACCCTAAGGAATAATCCTTCAGTTGAAAATGAACCAACAGAGCAAGAATTGCTAAACCAAATAATAACAAATTGGAGAACTTTAGGGGCTGATTTCCAGGCTGACATATCATTCCGTGATTATTTGGATCTCAGGTTGAGGCATAGAACCCATAGAGGTGGAAGTGGAAGGCCACAGAACCATGATTTGCAAAGGAAGGTGGGTAAGTTGTCCGTTTTTTATTTTGATGGTTTTGGAAAGACTACTGCAAGAGCTTGGGTGAAAGAACTTGACATTTATTTTCAGCTTAATCCTATGGCTGAAGATGAAGCAATTGAATATGCAATTTTACACTTGGATGGTAGTGCACAAGAATGGTGGTACCATGGGTTGGTTACTTTGGGCCATAATCGAATTGATTCTTATGTTGAGTTTGCAGAAAGGTTAATTGACAGATTTGATAGAAGAGCTAAAGAACTCTCCTACGAAGGAGAAAATGACTTACTTCATGAGACATGCATGACAAAGAACTAGAATGACCTCATTGAAGTACATGCAGCTACAAATGTTGGGATAGTTGAGATCATTGACACACCTTCAAATGATGGGCATATTGAGAGCAGATGTGATGATACCTTTTTGCTAGCTGGAGATGATGATTTCTTATCTTATTCCAATGTTGATGACACAGGTGGTTGTTGGTTTGATTCTCAAACCAAACCTATGGAGGGAGTTGCTTATGATGATTTCAGTACTAGTGAGTCTGGGGATGCCTTATAGAGGCAACCATTCATGAGGAGCATATTCTTTTTGAACAGAGCAATCAATTTTTTAGCACTTGGGATCCAGGGGTGTTGGTACCGAAGTATGATAAAGGATCCTGTTTGGGATGAATTCCCTTTTGCCCGTAGTGCTGATCTATCTTCATTCCTACAACTATGTATGGAGGATGGTATGGATATTATTTTTTTATCATGAGAACAAGTCTAATTTCACAATGCATGTAGTTGGTCTTGAGCAGAGTCCTAGTGAACTTGTTGATTTGGATCCATTGCTCATTGTTGAAGATGAAAAGGAAGAGGTACAGGTGAATTGGGACAGCCTTGGAGACTCTAATGACAGGTATGAGAGTGCTGATTTGGGTATTCATCATAGCAGCAGTTCACTTCCATTGCATAAATATGATTGCAAGAATAAAGTTGTGGTGATTGTTGATTACTCATTATTTGAGATGGGTGTTGGTATGACTTATGACAATCCACTCTTTGAGTTGGATGATAGAGTTGTTTCCGGTTGTAGTATTGCACTTGGGAAAAATAACAAGGTATGGGATACAGGAGAAGATTCAAAACATGAGTTGGAGTGTGGTACGCAGCTTGGTTTTGATTCAGGTTCATGTTATGAGGAGTTTGGTTACCCTCCTCGGAGACCATCGGATATTAAATGTGCAAATAAGGAGACAGATGAAGTTTGCATTTGGAATGATATGACATGCGGAGGCATCATCATTCCTTGCTACATGAGGAATTGGAAGGTAACTTGGGTATGCAAATTGATAATTTTAGTTGAGAATCATTTCCTTGTTGGTATGCATTATGAGTTGCTTCATTCTTGCATGAGGTTTGGTCTTGAGTTTTGGAGTTGGCCAACAAGTGTGACATTTCATACCTTAACCGAGTTGATGAGTAGTATTGCATGTTTTTTATATGTAGTTGCTGATGCATTTCCTTCATGGGATGTATTGATCCTTGGAGGTTATTTTTGGTTGGGTATCCATGCTTGGGATTCTCAACAAGAATTGACAAAGACTATTGGGAGTCATAAGAGTGATCTTTGGAGTGATAAGGATCAAAACTTCAGAATTAATGTTGTTGTTCCTTTCTTTACCAACCACTATGTGATTCCATTGCTTCATCTACTGGCAAATTGGAAGAAGATTTTAAGTGATGATTGGACCATTGAACAAATGATCACTCTTGGAAATGTTACTCAGCAAAGAATGAATCAAAATTTCAGTTTGGAGATTGCTGATTGGTTGCAGATTAGTCACTTTACATCATGGTTTGCTCTCATTCAGGAGAGTTGGCACACTATTCTTTGTCAAGGTAGTGAGGATTTTCAGTTGGTGATTACTTGGAGATGTTTTCCAAGCACTACTGAGTTGCTTGGGCACATCACAATGCTTTTCATGTATGCTCCTACTTGGGAAATCCGTTGGTGCTGCTGTTGTCCTTGGTGTAGAGCACTAAAATCAGATTGTACCTCTCTAATTTCAGTTTTGGACAGCAGTCATTATGGTTTACTTCAAATCTTCCTAACTCAGAGAGTTTATCTTATGAAGGTTTGTGATGTAAACTTTGATAGTTTACCCTCAGTGTGGGTACAAGATAGCGAGTCTTCACATGCTATGATTCATCTTTCAGAGGGGCTTGGAGTTGTAACCGTGAGTGTTAGCATCGCTGTCCACTTTCCGATCAACCTACACATGATGTCAACTCTTGACCAACAACTATGTTGGTTTGTCTTTTCAGAGCAATAGTTGACTATTTGGTGGTTGGAGTTGGTTGCTGGAGGTGATTTGACAATAGGAGATGACTCTGTGGTTACTTCCCTACTCATGCCTCCTATATCTTTAGTTGGATTTCAGATGGATTTCCGCTGTCCTTATATTTCCACGATGGTTATGGTGACATCTTTATTTGTGTCGATTGGTTCTGAGCTTTGGCAGGCTTTTGGGCAGCTGGTTGTGAGAGTTTCTTCGGCCACAGTTCAGTTATTTCTTGTTTCCACTTTGGTGAGTGATGGTTATTGCAGACATTTCATGGTGTTGGCATGTATATCATTAAATGATGCTTTGATGTTTGTAGTGGGTTGGGTGTGTTGGTGTGTTCAAAACCGTTCTTTTGACACTTGGAGGTTAAGTGTCGATGATGTGATTTCAGTTGGCAACAATAGAGACATTCACTCCTTGGCATATTTCAGAGTGATAACTGTGATTGGACTGCTTCATCTTTGGGATGTCATGAGAGGTTTTGCTGAGTTTATTTCCTTATGGCGAAGCAGGTTTAATTTTCTGTTGCCCAAAATCGTGATAGGTAGTGAGATTGCAAATGTGGACCTTACTGTGATGTTTCAACAGGAGTTGTTTCATGGTATAGGTTTCAACCTTTCTAGGTATTTCAGTTTGGGTTTTGACGTTGGTCACTTTTGGGGGTTCCAGGAGAGGATAGTGCAGTTTTGGCACGATGATTTTACAATGATGATTAGAGTGGCGCAACGTCAACATGGTGGTTCTTTCTTGAGATTGACATGGGACCCTGGGATCATTTTTGGTTTTAGTTGGACCAATCTGATGATTGTATGGGTTGTTTTGGTATTGCTTGAGGACAAGCAATCCTTGGAGAGGGCGGACTGTAATGCCCCATTTTCAGGTTCTCTTGCAGTGCAAATGGCACTAACCTTGTGGGTGTGTATCAGTGTTATCAGAGGAGTTATTTAAGGACTCCAATGAGCTCAGTTAGTCTAGAGGACTCATATGCCACTTTTTGGGGTGATTTTCAGCTTTTGGTGTGCTCTCCAAGAATCTTGGAGAAGGCGTCTATTTATAGTAAGTTGCCCGGTTGGCTCCGTTTATCATTATTCTTCATCAAGATCACTCTAGTGCAGTTAGTTTTTTATTCCGATGCATTCCGGCAATTTTCGCAAAATGAGTGTATTAATGGCTTTATTTTAATTATTTTAATAAGGTTGCTAAATATTATTTTAAATATTTTAAAAGCACCTTAGTGTTATAGCTCATCGGAACCGAGATGAAATGTTTTAAATTATGGATGCATTAAACAAGGACCTTGTGTGTCAAATTATCATTATTTTAATTAAAAGTTCATTTTCAGAGCTAAAATGGAGCTTTATTTAAAAAGTGAATTTTAAAATAGAAGCTTCTAGAGAGTTTGACAAAAAAGTATAAAAAGGCATTTGAGGGGCTCATTTGGATTATGCAGTTTATTCTATTTCTCTGATTGAAACCCTTGTGGTTCTAGAGATCGAACTTGGTTCATCTCAGCCTTCTTGAGGACGAAAACCCTCTTGGAGATGATCAACCTTGGTGGTGAAAGATCCTCTCAAATTGATTGCTGGTAGCTTCACATAGAGGCTACGCATTGTTCTTCATTGCATATTGAAGGTTTAGTGCTGAAGTTGAGAGAGAGATTCTACAGGTTTTGGTATTTGTTTGTAGGGCAAAGATAAATTTGGATTTTACAGATCGGAGGTATTGCAAGTTGTCGCTGAGAAGTTATCCAGTGTGAATATCATATTTCTCTCCATGATAATTTAATAGACATATTGGAGGTAATGTTTACTGAATTTCAGACATTATAGAGCAGATTTGAGTGGGTTTGTTGTAGGGTTTGTTACCCTTCCTGGCCATACCAATTTCTCTATTAGCTGTACCATTCTGGGCATTCATTTGGGAGCTATTTTTAATTGTTTTCTCCACCTTTTATGATGTTGTATGAAGTTGAGGTTAGCGTACCAGGTGAAGCAGATTTCAGCACAAAGATCAAGGGTTTGGAGGAGTAAATGTTTATGACAACAGTCTACTATCATGCTACAACAGCTTATGTGTACTTGGGAATTTCATATTTTCATTTGTGGAGTGTTCTTTTGGCATTGTACTTCCATGGTGGATGACTGAATTTTGTAACAGCAAGCTATTCTATCACAGATCAATATATTATTGCTGGATTCAAGGTCAGATTTGTGTTTCATTGTTATTTCTATTGCATGCAAAGTGTTTGTTATAATGTCTATGTTGTTTATCTGCAAATTTGAGATGTTTCTTGTGTACTTTCAATTCCCAACTGCATATTGAATGATCCCAAACACAAATACATTGAAATGCATTCGAAACAACACCAAAACAACATATAGAAAAGTGTTTGACAAAATGTCAGCTCACTAGAAGTCAGTAATCTTACTAGGTGTTTGAGAAAAAAATTGCTCCAAACTAGGTTGTATATTACATTTCTCTTCAGAAAGTAAGTCTTGTGACGTTTTCACAAATGAACATAAAGAATTCCTGAATGAGCTTAGTGAAACCCAGCCCAAGAGACACTTCTTGCACACCTTGAAATTGCACTCGTCCAGGAATCACTGCACGAGAACAAGGAATTTGCGCTCTAGGAAACATTGAACAAATTTAAGTGAAATCCGCCTATCATTGAAAGCTCACCTTGAGAATGCACTTGTCATTACGAGAAGACATCCAAAGTGTGCAATGAATTCTGAACGACTCATCCTGAAAGGCACTTGTCACTGAATGATCCCCTGGAAAATTGCAATGAAAACACTGTATGACTTCATATGATTTGCAAGTATCACTAAACGGAGAAGAGGATTTCTACCCATCATTGCAAGGAAATAGAGGATATGTGCCCAAGAATTGAACTAGTTAGTGGAATTCGTACCAAGGTTCACTGCATCTCCACAAGTGAAATGCGCTCATCACTGCAAGAGTCCAAGTCGAATGCGCCTAAGAATTAGTGAAAGAAGACATGGCATCACCGCTCTAGGAATTGTGCAAGGTAACAAGGAATTCCCGCCAAGGAAACATTGCATAGCAATAAGTGAAGTGCGCCTTACATTGAAAGAACTTGAAGGATTTGCGCCTATCATTGAATGCAATCAAGACAAATGCGCCCCAAAAGAATTGAATGAAAACATGGAAATTCTGCGTTGATTTGTGAAAGTCCTTAGTATAAATACGCTCCAAAATTGTGAAGACATCCTAAGATGTGCGCTCAGAGTTTGTAGAAGATACCAAGAAATTCCTGAAAGAACATCTACAATTCGCACCAAACTTGTTCTTCACTCATTAAAACATGAGCTCAACACTGAGCAACCTTCTCCAAAATGCGCCAAACTGTGAATGAAACTTTGCAATCAGCGACATGAAATCTTGAAAGAAATTTGCATTGTGAATGACTCCCTGAAGTCCCCAATAAAAATTGTGAATAACCTTCTCCAAAATGCACCAAGCAAGTTATGAAATTAAGTTGTGAAAGACTGAGTTGTGAACCTACCCATGAGATATGCGCTAAACTTGTGCAAGACCACCTCAAAAATACACTTTCATTGTGAATAACATTCTAAAAGGTGCGCTAGACATTGTGAATGATTCCCCAAAAGGTGTGATCTAAATTGTGAAAGAGAGCTTGAAATTACCGCCCAAAAGTGTGAAAAGCGCAATTTTCTCTAAATTTGTGAAAGACCTTGAAGAAATCCCGACAAGTAAATTGAACGACTTCATGGAAGTTGCGAAGGAAATTCTAACAAAGGACATCCAAAGTGCGCCAAGGAAATAGTGAATGAACACTCCAAAAGTGTGTTAAGAAACATTGCAAGAGATCCTTAAAAGTGTGAATTTCAAACGGTTGTGAATGACTTGATGAAAATGCGCGCATCATTTGTGAAAGAAGTTAAGAAAAATCCGCTCAAAGCCTGAAAGAACACTTGAAATGTACACTAGGAAATTCCTAAATAAACAAAATCTGCGCCAAGAAATTGTGAACGACCCTTCCGAAAATGTGCCCTTCATTCTAAATGATTATAGAGGAAATACACCGAACATTGAAAGATTCCTCAAGGAATGCGCTCAACTTATACTTACGAAATTTGCGCCAGGAATTTATGAAAGAAATAAGGAAAAATGCATAAGACAAGTGTGAAAGCACTTAGTGCGACAGGAAATATTGAAAGAATACATGGAAGATGCGAAATTTCATTATGAGACACCACCAAATGTGCGCTGAGAAATGTATGAATGAATATCCAAAACTTGCGACACAAAGTTGTAAAAAAAATCATGCAAAGTGCGCCTAAAATTTGTAAGATCCCTTGTAAAATGCGACTAAATCTATGCAAGATTTCACCAAGGAATACGTTTAACTTATGAACACATCCTGGAATCTCCGATGAAAATTGTGAAAGAACCAATGGAAAGTGCGACTTGCACGATCCTATCAACATCATGAAATATACCCTTGGCATAGTAAATGAACTATCAAATTCCCAACTTTCTTTGTGAACTATGAACGAGCACTTGAAAAGTGCGACAGGAAATTGTGAATAACGTCATGAAAATCCCAACGGAATTTATGCAAGACTATATCAAATTCCTGACAGGGTATTGTGAATAACATCATTGAAATCCCAATAGGAAATTGTGAATGAGCACATGGAAATTGCGATTGAGATGTGAATGAACCCTATGGAAAACATGATTTGCAAGGAAAAAACAAGTGAACTCCATTTGGCCGTTTCTCCAAGTCAGCCTATGAAAATCAATATAAATATTGTTATTTCTCTTAAATTGGGGTCGGCCTAGTAGTATAGTGATATTCACCCAAGGATATGTCTATGAAAGAGGAGTACTTAAATCATAATCCTTCAAAATAAATGCAAATCAATCTTAAAGAGTAAAAGCAGATTTCTTAAAAGGAAGGCAAATTTTATTAAAGAGGCGAATTTTCCTAAGGTAAGGTGAATTTTCCTAAAGGAAAGGCGAAATTTCTTTTCAAGAATGGTGAATTATTTGTGAAGGAGTATTATTATTATTATTCACTTCTTCCGAGCTAGATTCTTGAAATTCCTTGCAAAGTTATCTTAATATTTCATTGCATTTAGAGGTTTTGTTCACAATGACTACTTGAAATTTATTTTGTTTTGCAGGAATTCAAGAACGGGAACTCGTTCCAGGAGGTGGATGCTCGATGAGGAATCAAATGTTCGAGATGAATGCAAAGAGTTCCAAACCCAGAGAAGGAAATTACTTTCATTGTCAAGGAAACTTCATGAAATTTCTGATGAAGACAAAAGAAGTTCAAGACATGAAGTGATACAGAGAACAATTCCACATTAGGGACTTCAATTCCGGAACAAGAAGAACAATGCTAGGAAAATTAGGAACAAGATCCAGTTCTTCGTTCATCAAAAGAATCGAGCTCAACATTAGGAATTCCAGACCATGCAAGAAATTCAAATGAAGTACAACACCAAGATAGAATTCCAAGTTCAAAGAACATTCAAAGGATAAGCATGTTGAGGTGGCATCCAATCATCGTCAACTAATCACATTGCGCCACATCAACATGTCTAGATACACTGAACCTGGCTATGAGGATAAGGATGGAACTTTCTAGAAAATCATTTTGTAAACATCTCATTGGTCAAAAGAAAGTGGTAGTTGTAACTACCTTCCATTATGATGTGCTGTATTAATCTTGTCCATTGATTCAAGAATCAATCTGGGCCCTTGTTTGTGATCTTGAGCTCTATATAAAGCTCATTCTCTTCATTTGTAAGGTTCTTATGATTAGATTCTTAGGAAGTTAGCTATTAGAGTAGAAGCTATTGAAGAATCGGAGAGACTATAGGCAAATTGTTGCAAAGATACTACCAAAACTAATACATTCTCGTTGAAGATTGGTGAACATCGTGTTGTTTTGGGATGTTAGCATGGTTTCCAATTTCTTGAAGATGATTCAAAGCACATTAGATAGATTTTAGTTACAGTTCATTGATATGATGAATTAATGCGAAGGTATTTGATGAATTCCTCGGTTCATACTTTTTGTGGATTGCTGATGGTAATTTGCAACGCAAAGTTATCCTTAACCTCATGTTGCAATAGTTCGATTGTGGATATTCATTCAATTGCGCCCGCTGTGGGTATTTGGATGCATGTTTGCAATTTGAAAATCCTTCACATTTCCTTTGAAGATTTCACTAGTTTCGTGTAGTTGTTGCCCTCATGGCGAAATGAAGCTCGGTTTGGAGGAATTTGTCTATCAAAGCACCATTCATCACTTCATTGTCCTTGGATTAGATTTCTCAATCCTTTGCCTTTTGCATTTTCTTTTAAAGAAGTTCCATTCATTCACACATCCGAAGAGACACGAATTTTACCCATGTTTATGAAGAAGGAGCAATTTGCGTAAGTCCCTTTGTGATTACCAGCAGGATCACATCAATTCACTAAGTCTATCCATGTGCAAGTCAAGACCTGACATTCAAGGAACCTTGGAGTACTCTTACTTGATCACATTGTTTAGCATCTGAGATACTTTGTTCAAGAGAGGATAGAGCACTTAGTGTTTTATTCTAATGTTGTTGTCACAAAAACATCATCAAGAAGTCACATGTTGTAATCATGTTTTGGGTCTTGGAGACTTGAATTTCTGGAACAAGTATGCAAAAACTAGGAAGGGGAAATTTAGGTGACACGAGCAAATGATATGAGTGCATGAAATCTAACTGATATAATATGGTATATGTTTTATATTGCTTCGTTGTGTATTGGAACCTCTCCACATTTATTCTTTTCCTTTGACCAGTTCACATTTACCATGAAGTAAAGCAAATTGTGTGATTTGCAAATTCTTTGCATGTTTTCTGTTCTGTGAGCAATTATATTTACACCAAAGGCTTAATATTTTTCTGCTTGTCCTGTAACAGAAAAAAGGTGATGTGCATCTCAATGTTGAAGATTCTAATGCCGATGACTGCACTAAGTCACAGGTAGACAATTCACAGTTAAGTGATTGGCTAAATCAGGATGTTATTGAAAGCATTCGCGACCGCTTTGTTACTGGTGACTGGTCAAAGGCTGCTCACCGAGGTGAAGAAATGGATGGTAGTGATGAAGATGATGACTCTGCCTATGGAGATTTTGAAGATCTGGAGACAGGAGAGAAGTACAGAGGAGGTGATGCTAATGATAGTTCGGAGGACACTAAAAATTTGAAGTCTGCAGAAGAACAATGAAGACTGAAAAAGCTTGCACTTCGTGCCAAATTTGATTCTCAATATCCTTTCTGTTTTCCATACAATGCCTATATTCTTAGAGATTTTTAGTTTCCACAGTTCATAATGTTGAGAAACAAAGTTTTTGGAAAGCACTGTGTATCTGACCTGTTTCAAGACCCATCCTCAGGATGATCCAGGATTACAGGTCTAGAGTTCCTGTTATATAGGTAACTACTAACTGCATTACAAGAGTTGGGAAAATCTAGTTCTAAAAAGTTAATAGTGATTAGGTACACACCCACCTGAGGCACATTAGATATGAGTGGAAAAAGCTAAATGACCACCTACTCCAACAAAGATGGGTGAAAAATACACTGAATGTGAGCACTAATTGTAAATAAAATTTAAACCCAAAAGATTATTAATTAAGCACAATAGTTTAAAATTTTAAATGATTAATTAATACATTAGTAATTATTATCTATACACTTATGTATAACCGACCTCCAAGAATGCCCTAAGCCAGGAAATCCATCCCAATTCAAGCTATTGGGTTTCTTAGTAATCTCAGTAACTTCTCTAAAATAATTCTCCTTAACTACTACTTCTGCCTATATTCTCTCTCTCTTTCTTTCTTTCTTTATGTGCACATTGTGGCATAATTCTTGGTTGTACTGTTTCTTTATATTGAAGGTAATTTGCTCTTTCTGTTATTCTTTACATGTCATCTATTTCTTCGGTCTAAAAGCTTTTCATTATAAGGGGGGGCTTTTATATTCTTATTCCTATTTCCCCTGGTAAGTATGCCAGATATACTCTGACCTTTATGCCACATGTAAGTTTTAAACTAGCATTTCTTTGTCTAATCAAGTGTGCTTTTTAGACTACTAGCATGACAGTAGCCCTTTGCACTTGCAGCATAGATTTGCTCTTGCGATAATAATGCAGGTTTGAAAAAATTAACTCTTCCCTTTTGAATAAAACAACATCCATTTGATAACTCTGATGCAAAGATTAAAGGCAGCATGCATTTATTTTTGGCATTGACCTTAAAAATTACCTTAAATATTTCTTTTTTGATTCATTACTTGCTTATGCAAATCATGCAGCTTCTTTTTGCTGCTTTTATTATGTTTCGTGTTTTATTTCATTTGTTATCCAAGCTGGAAAATGCTTTTTTTGGATTTATCCTTGACTACTGCCTTACATATGATGGATCTGAGCCTTTGGACAAAGAAGAGGAGGATGTGAAGAAGACCAAATATCACACAAGTCAAGTTGGACAAAGTGACTTCTTAGACAAGGTGAATGGCTTCTGATCGGTTTAGGTTTGTAATATGGCTGTGCCTATAGATGACCAGTTTTTTTGCTGAAATTATTTAGTTGTAGTGTCATCTTTTTATTACAAATGAGAAGTTCAGCAGGATGATAGCATTACAAAATCTCCAAGTATTTTAGATTTAATTAACGGAATGTCTTATTCAGATTAAGGAAGAGATAGAACTTCGCAAGCAGAGGAATTTAGCTGAGCTTAATGAGATTGATGAGGTTACTCGTCTTCAAATGGAAGGATTTCAAAGCGGTTCATACTTGAGGTTGGAGGTGCATGCTATGCCTTTTGAGATGGTGAAATATTTTAACCCAAGGCATCCAGTCCTGGTTGGAGGGATTGGTAGAGGGGAAGAAAGTGTGGGATACATGCAGGTTTGTTATTTGTCAACTATCACTGAAACAATCTTTTTGAGAATGATATGCTGCTTAGACTTGAGGATTTTCTTGGCTTATGTATTTTCAGGTTCGATTGAAGAGGCATAGATGGCATAGGAAGGTATTGAAGAATCAGGACCCCATTGTAGTTTCTATTGGTTGGAGGCGCTATCAAACATTACCTGTCTACTCACTTGAGGATAGAAATGGGCGGCACAGAATGCTCAAATACACACCGGAACACATGCATTGCCTCGCAACATTCTGGGGCCCTCTTGCACCTCCCAATACTGGGATAGTCACTTTCCAAAACCTATCTAACAATCAGGTTTGTCTGTGTTCATAGTAGCTTATAGTTTTATCTGGCACAAATTTAGATTCTTTCAAGTTTCAAGGTATTGTGTTAATTTAACTAATTTGAGGATTAATGCAGGCATCCTTTCGGATCACTGGAACTGGTGTTGTATTAGAGTTTAACCACTCTGTACAGATTGTTAAGAAGCTCAAACTTGTGGGGCATCCCTACAAAATTTACAAAAAGACAGCCTTTATCAAAGACATGTTCACATCAGCTCTAGAAGTGGCTAGGTTTGAGGGTGCTTCTATCAGAACAGTTAGTGGAATCCGAGGTCAAGTGAAGAAGGTATTATAAAAAGAATTACAGACAAAAGCGATTCTCCTTTTACATTTACATTGAAGATATTTTTGATGTGACACGAATATGGACTTATGTTGCTTGCAGGCTGTGAAGTCTGGACAAGGGAAGGAAGGTAGTGTGAGGTGTACTTTTGAGGATAAAATCCTCATTAGTGATATAGTTTTCTTAAGAGCATGGACTCGAGTTGATATTCCTCGTTTCTTTAACCCTGTGACTACGTCTCTTCAATCCCGTGATTATGTTTGGAAAGGCATGAAAACTGTTGCTGAACTCAGAAGAGAGCAATCTCTTCCTATTCCTGTAAATAAGGACTCTTTGTACAAGGTGAGCAAACTAGCATGGTACAGGGAAACTATTTTATATTCTTACATTTGTTCGCCTTGTAACTCATATTAGTTCTCTTCATTACAGCCAATAGAACGCCAACCCAAGCGTTTCAATGTATTGAAAATACCGAAGAAACTGCAAGAAGCCCTTCCTTTTAAATCAAAGCCAAAAGAACTTCCAAAACGAAAAACCCCTTTACTTGAAAGTCGTCGTGCTGTGGTTATGGAACCTCATGAACGGAAAGTTCACTCTCTTGTCCAACAACTGCAAACAATAAGAAATGAAAAGGTATATGTTAACATTAACAGCAGTAAGCAATTATTTTTGTAATTTTCTTTCAAAGATTTTAGGTCAAGAAAATTAAATTGGATCGAATGGCATTTTCTATGAGAGATTCCTGATCAGAAAGATTTACACTATATCTTGATTACTGAAAATGTTATGTAACTCCTATTTACTTGCAGATAAAGAAGCGTAAATTGCAGCACCAGGATCAAAGAAAAGCATATGAATTGAAAAAGACTAAAGATGAACAGGTCATGAAGCGACGACAACGTGAGGAAAGGAGAAAACGGTACAGAGAAGAAGCAATGCAAGAAAGACACACCAGACAAAAAATTGAGTAATAACTTGTCTATAAATTGAGAACCGTACACAGGTTTCATTCATTTTGATGAATGTTCTAAAATCTAGAGTACTGGCAAAAAGTATTTCAAGAGAGAGTTTGGCATTTTATCAATCTTTAGGAATTCCAAATACCCAAACAGACAGGCTGGTGTTCTTTGCTGCAGTATCTGTGCATGATTAGCTGGTCTATGGATGTGGAAGCAACTTAACAGCCCCTTGGCAGAACCGTAGCAACTATATTTAACATGAAACTTTCTTGCTCAGCATTTTGTGATTAAGATTGATGTGGTATATGCGTTTCAAGAGTATTTCTAAAGAAGCGCCAAACTAGAGCTGTCAACTTTGCAATTTTAAGCAACATTACAGTGTATTTTGCTAGGGTTGAATAATGTATTGGTCAGAGAAGTTGTATGCAATGATCAATTCAATTCCCTATTTTGATATACCTTCTTTAGGTTTTGAGGTTCATGTAACTGAGGAAAGCTGACACATTATGATGCTTCTAGAGTATTTGGCTATTTCCAACCGTATTCCATTGGATTGCAAAGTTAACTACTGAAAATCTGAAGTAGGTGCCGGAATATGATAGGCAAGGAAAAAAGCTGGAAGGTAGTTTTAAATGTTTAATGTATAGTATGTACTGGAATAAATGAAAGGCAAGAAGGCATTAGTTACATATAAAGTATGCAATAGAAAATGGAAGGCAAAATGTGTACAGCTTGAAAGTATTGGTGAGCTTTGATGTTCAGGTGAACTGCTGACTAGTATTACTAGTACTGACTTATTTGATGTTACACATAAGCTGTGTATTTGATAAAATGATTTCGAGTATGTAATGAGTCAAGTTATATAATAACAAAACTAGACAAAGCATCTAGCAAATAATTGACAAAATATGATGCAACATATAGTTCTTTACTGGCATTGTATGTATCTAATCACTTCAAGCATAATAAACATATTAGCATACTCATAATAAACATATTAGCATACTATTATATTTGTCATGAATGCAGTCCATAAATTGAGAGCTGACAGTATTCTAATCCCCCAAGGACTATTTTGTAAAATCATTTATGTTTTTACCCTTGGTTTTATGGCTCTTAGATTCAAGTTGTATAATGGAAAAGAAGACCCCAATGTGCATTTACAAGCTTTTATTGGGTCACGTGCATTGATTTACATATAATGATAAGATTTTAAAGGACTATGTTATGCAATGGTTTTATTTTGGTTATTTAGCTAAAACCTTCTCAAAGCATTTTCATATAAATATGGGTTTGAAAATTAGTGTCGATATGCAATCAGCAAAGTAATGAGCCTAAAAATGATAATGTCATCCATTTTCAATCTTTTAGTGGTAAATTAAAGCATTAGTTCTATGATGATTAGATACAAATTATGTCTCTTGAATGTCTCCTTATTATTAAGAATAATGTGTATTTTACCAAATCTCATTCCATTAGAGATACATGTGCACTTGAAAAATATCAATGCCAAACTTTTAGTGTCTAATACACTTAAATATAGGTCTTCATCTCAGTCTTCCTACCCTTCCAAGTTTCAAAAGCCAAATATTTTTTTTGGAGGGTAATGAATTGAAGGAAAATATTAATCAAGTTGCTAATACTTTTACTTTGCTTCCTTCAAATATAATGATCCTATGAAGTTAAATGAGCTACAAGAATCCTTAGATGATATTCTTCAAAGCTTATTAAGTGCTAATTTTATTACTTCTCCTCTATTATGTCCATTAGATACAAGTAAGCCCCTTTCTAGAATATGTAATCATATTTTGTAAATACCATTTTAAAGTTAAGGGCCACACCACACAATGTGATCATTCCTCATTTTCTCAAGGGAGTCAATCCATCCATAGGCCTAATGCAAGCTTGTCTACTTCATTTATTTTGGTATTGCACTCAAACTATATTCGTAGTCCTCACACAAGATGTCAATGCAAACTAAAGTTTTAGGCCTATGCACCTCAGGGATATGTGAGAAAGTAACAAGAGGTAATATAAACAGGGAATATCATACCAAGGATCCATGCCTACAAAGATTGATGACAAACTAAAACTAAACCCTTCATTCAAGTATATATTTCTTTACTATGAAAGAAACTTTGTCTTACCAATAGAGAAGAAGAGAAATCACATGTACCTAAACCTTGTTATTACACCCTTAGAATGTGGCATGAAAATATTTCAGCAAGCCAAATTGCAACAACACAAACTTGAGTCTTACTCATCAAAGTCACCACCTCTTTGAAAGATGAAATCCTTGGAGCATCAACTGATCTTCAAGGACTGAAATATATTTCCAAGTTCACTCCAATAATAGAGTCTTGATTTCTTATTTCACTTAGAACCCATTGCTTTCTCCTCGGTAATGGTGTCATTTGTTGGTGTAGGTTGACAGATTGCTAACTATGGACAACAAAAGGACATAATTACAAAACTTCTTGACTAAGTTACAAGGGCATGTAATATATGAACCAAGATTAGTACTTCCTTAGGAAAATTGCCATTTGTTGGCTCTCAAACTGTGGAACACTAAATCCCTAAAGATAAACTATACCTTGAGTGTCATGAATGGAAAATTAAGGTGGATAGCTTGTGGCTTATTATTAGGTATGGACAACAATTGACCATGTAATAAGGATGGGAAACTCCTTATATTTTAGACTTTGCTAGGCCAAGGGGGTTTTCCTTGAGGTCTATAAAATAGGAAATTAAAGAGAAAACTCAAGGTACTAACAACCATACCTGATGCATTATGAACTCTAAAAAATGTCACTACGTTTCATGCCATTAAGACCTCCAGATGAACATATGAGAACTTTATTGCATATGCACCCAAAGATAGCAATAGTCTTATTCCCTGGTAAGTGAATCCACTTAGATTCGCATACACATGTTTAAGAAAGATAACATACTTGCATGATCCACAAAGGATTTATCAGTTTCAAGATAGAATAAGATATATTATGAATTGCAATACTAGATCATACAAGCATGGTAGCACCTAAATTTACTTATAAGATAATGAGGACAAGAGATATTATGATTAGAATCTGTTTGGTCTTTCGCCTTCTAGACCAGTGCCTACACCATTGGGCAACAAAGTTATAACATACAAGGATGAATAGAGCACACTTGCAAACCATAAATGAAACTATACTTGCATACACACAAAATTAGAGATAAAATTAGACTAAACGTTTTTGCAACTAAACATGCTTAATAATCCATTTCAAAGGTGGTACAACCCATGTGAAAAAAAAAGACCATTACAAAAGGTTTGCAATGCATTAGAACGTTGTCACACATTTATCTAACTCCTATTACAATCATACTAGCAAGTGTGCTAAGAGGGAACCCACAACTAGGTTCAAATATTCCCTTGTGTTGCTACAATTTGCCATGGAGACATTTAGTTACAAATATAGCTTCAATTGAATACCCTTCATATGATTTATAAAGCATGTTCTTTCCCCTTATAGACCTAACTTGCATCAATTGATGACCTAAAACAACCTAAGACACATATAATCATAAAGTTAGCCCAAAGACCAACCCTTGGAGCATATTACATCCTTATATATATAGCATTTCACTTACATTACACTCAATTCCTTGAGTAGGGTCAGAGGAGTCACTTGTAGTCAACACATGTAAATTTCTAGTACAACCATCTACGCAAGAAACCTCTCTTAGATTTGTTGATAGGTGCCCTAGGGCAGAGAAAACATCCTCTCCACACTGAGACAAGTTACCGGATACTAATTTTTAGGCCTGCAAATGTGGGAGTTCCATAATCACATCCAAGTCACCCATGCCCATTTCATTAGTAGCACATGGCCTTGCATTTGAATATGCATCCTTGAGGAGTTCAACAATATATGGGATTGATTTGGATGCTGGTAGATCTCCATAACATTCATTTGGGGGCTTTAATGGTGTGCCAAGACTTGTAAGGGTAGATGAGAAACACAATTCAAACAATGGAACTCCAGGGTGGACTTGCCTCTAGGGTTTGTAAATTGTATAGAAGGTTGGAAAGATTGGGGACTGAAAGTTGCATGAAAACTCTAAAGTTTTGTAAGGAAAAAAGGAGACAAGGATCATAACTTGGTATACAATATGCAATTGCAAAGAAGGGCCAAAAGACTATGGGGCATTTATGGTAGAATAGTGGAATAACACATGGAAGAAAGGATTTAGGAGTTGAAAACATGCACACAAGGTCTAAAGTTCCACAAGGACCAAAGGAAGAAGAAAGTTGAATGACACACAATGGAGTAAGGAAGCAAGGATGCAAGAGTAACAAACATTCACATAGGGTTAGAAGTTTCATAAGGAACAAAGGAAGTAGGAAGTGGAATGATAGAGTAGGGAAACAAGAATGCAAGAGTTGCAAGCATGCATGTGATGTCTAGATTTTCTTAGAGAACAAAGGAACCAAGAAATGAAATGGTAGAGCAAGTAAGTAAAGATGCAAGAGTTGCAAACATGCATGCATGGTCTGAATTTTCACAAGGAACAAAGGAAGTGGGAAGCATAATGGTAGAAAAGGGAAGCAAGGATGCAAGAGTTGCAAACATGCACACCCAGTACAAAGTTTTGCAAGGAACAAAGGAAGTGGGAAGTTGAATGATGGAGCAGAGAAGCAAGGATGCAAGAGTTGCAAACATGCACACAGGGTCTAAAGTTCTGCAAGGAACAAAGGAAGTGGAAAGCAGAATGGTAGAAGAACGAAGTAGGGAAGCAAGGATGCAAGAGTTGCAAACATGCACATGAGGTCTGTAGTTCCCCAAGGAACAAAGGAGGTGAGAAACAAAGGTTGAGAAGTGTTGGGTGAATATTTTGTTGTCAACTCACTGATGGTGAAATGGTTATATCAACCATAGTGTGATGAGATAAATCTCTCCTCTCAGCAAGGGGAGGTTCCCTTTTTAACTACTTTCAAACTTCACTAATCTTCAGGGTGAATCTGTATCATCCATTTCTCTTTTTTCAGAAATGATGTTTACAATTTAAAATAGCAACTTCACAATATAAATCAAATATAACTAAGAAACTCACGAAAGCACAAAGTCTATCATTGCTCCTTTTCCTAATTTAAAATTTAGAACCGAATAGGATAAGGTGCAGCTCAAAGTCTTCACCGAATACTATGATAAAAGCCCCCGATCATAAAATATAGCAGCAGCTCAAAGTCTCTCCAATATCTTTTACTCCAAAACATAAAATCACAAACCCAAAGATAATTATTGCAACACAAAGTCTCCAAAATTAACTTTAGAATATCTCCCAAATTATCCAAACTCATCTACAATTTGATCAAATAGATAAGATAGTATATGGAAAAGGACATAAGAACAATTTCCAATACACCACAAGTTATTCCAATGCAAAGATTGAATGATCGCTTGCTTTTCTATTCACTTCATAAAATATGATTTACAATTTGAACACAAAGTCTCAAAATGCTCTTCAATTTGGTAGAGTTTCACTTCAATAACTAAAAGATAAAAAATAAAATAGAGGCCCTCTTTATTTATAGGGAGGAGCCTAGAACAAAAGTAGGGAAATCCTAACTACTTTGACTTATTCAAACAAAAGAGTCCTATTTGACTTATGACTTCTTTTGTCTCATATGTAATTACATTTTGGAAAATTACATGTGAGTATGTCCATAACAAAATTCAAATTACATATACAAGAATGAAAATAAACTAAGGTATTGAAAAGGAACTTCAGCTTCCTCTATCATTCTTCTTCAAAAAGTTCTGATATATAGTTTGTACTGCTACCATTTCACACACATCAGGCTTTGCTGTATTCTTTGAGATAGTGCGGGCCTAAAGAACTGCAGCTTTTACTGCCTTTATCGCCTTCTCATGCTTGTCAAGGTTGTCCTTCAGGTTTTCAAAAGTTGAATGTTGTTCATAAAGGTTGTCCATCGAAATCATTGTAGGCGCTTCATCTTCAAATTTCTATTGCACCATTTTCTCAAAAGCATCTATCATGTCTTCTGCTGAAAGAAACTTGTGACCTTCACCTGTCAGAGTGCATGGGAGCTCTTCCAACCTATGTAGAAGCAAGGCATTGTTGTCTTCACTATTTTCATGTGCTTGGCATAAGTCATCAAGTAAGTCTTTTATTATATGGATACAATGAACAAGAGATTCCTTAGTCTTAAGATAAGATACCTGATTTGAGATGACCCCAATGGCTATTAGATTCTTTATCTTAATCTTCTTCATCTCTATCCACTCCTCTAAGCTTTCTTCCTGATCCTGCAGTTCTTGAGAAAGTAAGTCAACCATGTTATCAAGCTCAGCGTTTTCTTTATCCATCTTTTTCTTTTTTTTCTACGGTGGTCTTCAATAGAACTCTTCCTTGTGCTAGCAAATGCTCCACAATATCTCCTACCACTCTTCCTCTAGCCTAAGCTTTTTCCACTTTCTGAATCAGAGGATCTTCTACTGTTACCACCATAGGCTCCACAATCTCAAATGATTTTACTATTTTCTAGAGAACAATAGCAAGTAGTTCTGCTTTGGCTTTATACTGCTCTTTCTCCTTCTTAACTTCATCATTTTTTCAAGCAAGGTGCTGGCAATAGTTTGAAAATCTGCCTTAATGCCTTCATGAGTTAGCTTACCTAAATCAACTCTTGAGACAACATAATATTCATATCAAAATTGTCAATAGCAGCATCCTCTGGTGGCTTGGTGATTTCTGCATATCTGATTCCTTTTTCATTAATGAGCCTGGAGATAGTCTTGGGCTTCTTCTTCAGAGTCTTTGATTTAACAGGCAACAGCTTCTCAATATCAATTTCATCTGGTGAAATTGCTTGCTTCTTTCTCTTAGGAGTGTACACAGACAACCATGGAGGAAGTATAGAAGCACCTACATTTAGAGAAGAATCCACTGCCTATTTTGTCAGATCCATACTTACACTTGTTATGGTAACAATAGGACTGGTGTTGGTAAAAACTACACCTGTGTCAAGAAATTTCTCTGAACCATCCAGAAGATGTTCTAAAATAGATTGTTCACCAATATCAAAAGATGGGGAAGATAAACTTAGAATGGAACCAAAAGAATCAAATATAGTCCCAAAACTTGTTCTCAAAGAAGGGGGGTACTATCAGAAGAAACAACCAAAATGGGTGAAATAGGAACTTTTGAAAATACAGGAAAACTATCAGAAACAAGAACATGAAGTAGGGGTGTAGAAACTTGGGATTCTTATGGGAGATTCTTTTTAGGAGACTGATGTAGATCACCAAGTTGTTCCTGCTCTACATTCTCATCCTTACCTTGTTCTTTTTTGCTTTCCTCATCAAGCTTATCAGACATTTTTGCTTGTTGGGCATCATTAGATTTCTCAATATTTTGTTGTTTAGTTTCAACATCTTCAACCTACATCTGCTCAACATTCATGTCTTCAACACCTGATTCAGTGACATTAGAGGTTCCTACAACCTCTTTCTTCTTACCTCCCTTAGATACAAATTTGATCTTTGGCTTTTGTACTTTAGAAGAGGAATGAGTGTCACTTTTATTCTTGGTCCAGTTTTCCACCTTTTTACATGTTTGCTCTTCAACTTATGTCTCTAATCCAGTAAGGAATTCTTTCAAACTAATTCCTTTACTCTCTAACCATACATTTGTATTAGCCAGGATTTGTTTTAACTAACCATCTGACCTTTGGAAGAGATGAGGACTCAACATTTTCAGTATTATATTTGGGATCTAAAACATTTCCATCATCCTTCATTCCTTCCGGAATGTCTGCAAGGCCTAGTTCTTTGATCTGACTCAAATGAAGTCTACAGAAGTCTAGTTTTCTGATCTCATTTTGTGTCCTGAGATCGGCCCAAATATCTTCCACCATTGGCATGTGGAAAGTTGACTTTCTTTTGATTTTATCCTATACCCTCCTGAAGTCAAAGCGATCTCTTTTCTTGAAAGTCTTCATTATGACCAGTTGCATTTCAAATTCAATTGTTTTAGCCTTGGTAGCTGACTGGACTGAATACCTTCCAATTTCTACAGGAAACTTAATCCCTAACTTTTTTAGCTCTATTTGTTTATTGTGCACCACAATCAGCGGCCTACGTAGTTCCATGAGAACAATCCTATCACTGGGATACCATGGAAGTATATAGGGATAACTAGGATAATATCCTACTCTAAGATATGTGAAAGTAGGAAACTGTAAGAACAAGCAGCCAAAAGAATTTACAACTTCCCAAGCTTCATCTGAAACTCTCTTCTAAACAAGCTCATTGTCCCATAAGCACATAAACACTAAAAAGAAAGCATCATTAACCCTACGGAAATGATGGATTGATCCTTTTAGAGTAATTTGAGGTTAGTACTCATAAATGGGAACCAATATCCTGTCACCAACCTGAGTAAGACCAGGAAAACTTCTCATGCTCGCAGCAACATACACCAGATATGAGGTCATATAAAACTTGAAGGTGGTATTGACTTTCATCAATTGCTCATGCAAAGCATTACTAATCTGTTCTCCCCAAAAGATTTTCTATGTACCCTAGAGAATCACCTTGATGTATGTATACATCCATTCCTGAAACTTGGATGAAGAAGGGAGTCCTCTGATATGACTCAAAAGTGTAATCAAGTCATAGACCTCCTCAACAAAGTCACTCCTCGGGAGATCTTTCGGCCATCTAGTCAAATTGTTCTGAGGAATCTTCAACCACTTATTGTTTATGTATCTTCTTGCGGCTTCCATATCTTCATCATAATCTCTTTACCCTTGAGCAAAATCAATTTGTCCAATATTTATAATAGGACACATGAAGATTTTATCAAGAAATTCAGCATCTAGTCTCATAATCACATTTCCTTGGGAATCCAACACAGTCCTAGTATCCATGTTATAATGACTAGCTATCTGAAAAACAAACTCAAGGTTATGGGCAACAACAGGAAAAGAGGCAACCAAGTGAATGTTGCTGTCAATAATCTTCTGCATGTGTCTGGAAGGATTCATATGTTTGGTTTTGTCCACGAACTCTGCCATATCCACATGTCCTATCTCCGTATCCCTAATCTCATCAATATTAGACTGCACTGAAGTGACAGGGAAGACCCCTTGGTATTTGTACTTCATTATCTTAGTTTTGGATGGAGAAGGCTTCGTCATCAACTTTGAAGAAGAAACTGGAAAAGGTGTTTACCACTAATATTTCGTTGAAAACTGCAAAAAGCCATGATCTCGCAGTTAGAGGAAAAATGGGTAAATTGGGGTTACTGGGATTTGATGATCATGAACAGGGAAACATGCGTTGAAGGGCTTGAGTGCACGCAGATCGAGGTAAAAGGCAAAAGTGGGTCAATAGGCTTTGAAAGGCAAATATTCCCTAGTGTTAGAAAAAAAGTCAGGAAAATGTGCATGGGCGGTCAAAATGACCGCTCCTGCACAAGGGATCATTCACTTACCATGTAAAGTCGGTCAATTTGACCGCCATTGCATGTTGGAAAAAGTTGGACTTCAATACATGTGCAAGGTCGGTGAAAAGGACCGCAATTGCATGTACCTGGTATGATAATCATTTTTGATGTAGGGGCGGTTGAAAAGACCGCCCTTGTATGAGGGAATAAACAAGTTTGATCTGGATGTGCACAAGCAGAAAAAAGGCCCACTAGTGCATATGAGGGAAAAATTTGAAGTGTAGAGTCGATCGAAAAGACCGCTTGTGCAGGTGTTCCAAAATGCCAAGTTACTATATCAGAGCAGGCATTTTTGCCACTTATGCACATTAAGGGGTAATACAAAGTTTGTGTAAGGGAAGACCAAACATATAAGGTTCATGTAGGGGCAGTGAAAATCGTTGCCCTTACATGAAGTATCAACACAAAGGAAGGATAGATGTCTCGGCGGGGTTTCAGACCACCGACACATCTCAATAAACAAACATACGGGAGTAGCAATTTGCACCACCACTCATATTTTAAGAAAAACCTAAGGGCGGTAAAAAACCCCCGCTTCATTTAAAGATGCATTCAAAACAAAAAATGAAAACTATGGCTTAAAGAAAATGGCAAAAAATTCATACACAAATGATACAGTTTTGCTAATCTATAAAAGAGAGATCAAAACAAAATGAAAGATGTTTAATACATACCAAACCCTAGTTCTAAAACAAAAACAAGAAAAAGCAAAGACTTACCTGGTGAAAATGAAAACCCTAGACGCAGTCAAGAAACATAATCCGCTTGGATCCGAAGTGCACACGAGTATCGTGAGGAAAAATGGTGTGAAGGAGGTTTCAATCTCGTTTAGAGGTTTCTAAAATGAATAATAAGCAAATTAAAATGAGTATAAAACACTTTAAAAGTCCTTAAAGTCACGCATTAAACATGCCATGAGTGCCATTAATGCTCACTTTGAGTTCATCAATTTTGCGGGATTTGCTCAGGCAGTGAAAACACCCAACATTAAAGATGTATTAAATCATGTTAGAGCGGTGGATATGACCGCCCTTGCATACGAAATCGACCGATAAACAAGAAACATGCATGGGCGGCGGTTTTATCCGCTCATGCATGTTTTTCAAAAATGACAAACAAAACATGTATCGGCATAAATTTTGGCCGTCATTACATGTTCAACAACAATACACATGTAAGAGCAGTAATTTTGACTACTATTGCATGTGAAAACAAAAAATTTCTAACACCCCCAAAATAGTCAAAAATTGATATTTTGACAATCTTACGACCTAATCGATTTTCACGATTTTCGAGGAATCGACCTAAGGTAATGTCGCAAACTATTTCAATGATGTTAGGAGACTTCACGCAAGGCCAAGAGGACTTGTCTTGATAAGCGAACTTAGAGTGTAGACTACGAAACGAACAAGTTTCGTAGGGGTTGTCTACAAAATTAAGCGTAGCTAATTTTGAGAACAATAGATCGCTCTAACTAAGGAACTTCCTTCAATTGAACTTTGAAACAATCGAAGGGAAAAGAATCTAGTCTCTAAGTGCCTTCATCCATGCCATTGGGCCATAGAGTCAAGCTACCAAAAAGAAAGACACAAAAGACTAAACAAAATGAAAAATAAAAACACAAAACTATACAAATGAACTTATCTGATACTTCAAGGATTGAAGTGATTCAAATGTTGTCCACTGTGAGGCAGCAAGAATGGTGTTCCATCAAGATACTCCAACAAGAAGCTATTTTCACCACAAAGTTGATGAATGACGAACAAGCCTCTCCATAGGGAATCAAACTTCCCATGCATTCCTTTTGGTTCTCTCCTCTTGTCCCATAACAAGACTTGATCTCTAATTTGAAACTCACAAGCCTTTGCCTTCTTGTCAAAG
Organism: Cunninghamia lanceolata; assembly: GCA_027924645.1. Classification (NCBI taxonomy): domain Eukaryota; kingdom Viridiplantae; phylum Streptophyta; class Pinopsida; order Cupressales; family Cupressaceae; genus Cunninghamia; species Cunninghamia lanceolata. The sequence continues at coordinate 1,432,827 of BSBN01000229.1, forward strand.
AGCTTCTTCACCTGACTTTGATGTTTAGCAATACGGTCTACTACCATAGCCCGTTGTTCTTCAAGTTCAATGAAGTACATTATCCTTTTATCCATAGAACTTTCAAAAGTTCTATCTTCTACTGCCTTTGCCAACTTCAATATAGGCAATTCTAAAGTAATAGGTATCTCTGCATTCAGACCATATAGAAGCTGAAATGGTGACATACCTATTGCCCTTTTGGGGGTAATCATGTCTGCCCATAAAGCATCAAACAAAGCTTTATGCCAAGTTCTCTGATTATCTTCCACCAGTTTCTTGATAATAGTAACCATATTTTTGTTACTAGATTCTGTCTGACCATTCCCTTGCGGATAATAGTCTGAAGAGTGAGAAAGGATGATCCCATATTCATAGCAAAAGCTAGTGATCTCATTGGAAGAGAAACAAGTAGCATTATCTTCTACAACTTTGTTTGGAACTCCAAACTGGGAAATAATATTTTCCTTAAGAAAGTTACGTACTACTTCAGAAGTAGCATGCTTTACTAGGATGGCCTCCACCCACTTGGTAAAATAATTAGTTGCGGTGAGAACAAAATTGTGTCCCACACTCGACAGTGGGTTCACAGCACCAATGAAGTCGATGCCCCATTGTTGAAAAGGTTCTTCAATTACAACTAGCTTGAGAGGTAGTGCAGCCAATTTAGGCCTTCCAACAAACTGTTGACATAACTCACACCTACATACCCAATTGTACGCATCCTGAAACAATGTGGGCCAATAGTACCTAGCCCGTAGCATCTTATGAGCCGTCACAGGCATAGAAAAATGTCCTCCACAAGCCAAATTGTGAAAAGACTCTAGAAGTCTACTTTGTTGTGCTTTATGCACACAACGGAGAAAACTCCATCAAGGCTTCTTTTATACAAACCATTGTCCCACAAGACATAGTTCGTAGCCTTCAATTTGATAATTCTTTTCTCTTTATAGGATAGATGAGGACACTCACCATAGGTAAGAAAATGAACAATATTAGAATATCACTCATCTGTAGTAGTGACAAGGAGAACAGTTGGCATATCCTCAACTTCTTCTTCATCTCCTGTTTCTTTTGGTACATTATTGGCAATCAACTAACACAAACCTCTGCCACGCACAAGATTGGTAGGTTTGATACAAGATCAAACTCTTGAATCTTGGCAATCCAATTACCTCTTTTGATTCCAAACTCCTGTTGAGTCAGGATAGACTTCACTAATGTATCTGGCACCAAAACAACAGTATGTGAATTCAAAATACAAAATTGGAAATGCTTTACTGCCTTGACCGTGGCATAAGCATGTTTCTCCATATTTGAGTATTTCAATTCATGAGCCTTTAGAGGACAATTCACAAATTAAATAGGAGATTCCACACCTTCATTCTGCTGAACAAGAATGGTTGAAAGTGTATGCTTGGAAGCATAACTGTATATTATGAAGTCCTTGGTATAATTAGGACAAACCAAAACCAAAGCATGGGCTATGGCCTTCTTGATGTTCTCAAATGCTGCTTTACCTTCCACACTCCAACAGAAAGTAGTCTTACCCTTCATCATGTTGACAATGTGACAGGTTTTCTCTGCAAATTCTGGAATGAACCTTCACAGAAAGTTCACCTTTCCAAAGAAAGAATGAACTACAGTCTTACTAACAGGAAAAGTAAGACTCTAGATAGACTTGACTCTTTCTGATTCAATCTTAGTACCTTCTCTAGACATAATGTGACCAAGAAGCTTACCCTCTGTAACCCCAAAAATTGATTTCTTAGGATTAAGAGAAATACCATTTTGATGACATCTTTCCAGCACCTGTCGCAAATGGTATGCATGATCTTGACGTTGTTTAGAAAAAATGGTCAAGTCATCAAGATATACCATAATGAATTTCCCCATCTCATCTCTAAAAGCGAGGTCCATTGCTCTCTAGAAAGTAGCGCCAGCTTTGATCAAACTGAACAGCATCTTGCGATATGCAAACGTACCCCAAGGTGTTGTGAAAGCAATCTTGTATTGATCTGCTTCGCTGACCTCTACTTGATTATAGCCTGAAAAACTATCTAACATAGACAACATCTCTAAAGCAGTTACAGTTTGTAGCACTTGGTCCATAATAGGCAAAGGGTAGTCATCTTTTAAAGAAGACTGGTTGAGATTTCTGAAGTCAACACAAATACGAATTTCTCTGTTCTTCTTTCTCACAGGAACAATATTCGCAATCTAGGTAGAATGATGAATAGGAAAGATTATCCTTGCATTCAATATCTTATGGATTTAGAAAGAATAGTACCTGATATTTTGGGATCATATTGCCATTGTTTCTGCTTGTGAGGCAATGACCCAACCTTGAGAGGGATTTCATGCTAAATCTCCTTAGGTCTAAAAGACTTCAGATCATCATAAGAATATGCTAGAACATCAATGTAATGGCGAAGAAGTGTAGTGAATTTGAATTTCTCATCAGTAGTGCAACACTTCCCAATGTTAACCATTTTGGGATCTGTTTCGGAACTCAAGTTTACTTGCTCAAATTCCATAGATGAATTTGAATCAAGTTGTTGCTGCTATTTTACATATCTATCATGCTTATTAAATAACTTTTCTAAAGAAACCAAACCTTTTGGAATCTTATTCCCTTTTAGCTGAAGAAACTCCTCGCTAGTTTGTGAATTTATTTTAGAAACATATTCACATGGCAGAGAATCACTACCATCAAAATAGAGTTCATCGAAGTTATCTGTCTTTTCTAGGAAGGTAATGATCTGATTGTCACCATTGAAGACCTGCCAATGGTTAACATTACTTGGCACACTAGGTCGGAAAACGAACTCAATTGTGTACTTGTTACCTTTGAAGTCCTTATGGGGAACCATGAGGGTAGCAGAGACAGCTAATGAATCAGCACAATCATTAAACTCTCTCCGTACTACAGAAATATCAAAAGCGTCAAAACTTCAATGCAATCCCAGATGCAATTGCGGTAATGCCTCAGCCTTTGATTCTTGGTCTGATAAAGATTTCTCACTTGACAAACCACAATTTTAGCATCACCCTGAGCATGAAGATTTTTAATACCTCTAACATGAGCAGCCTCCATTCTGAGCAATAATGGCTCGTATTCAGCGGTGTTATTGCTATTGCCAAACTGCAACTTATAAGAGAAGGGAAAGATATCACCTTGTGGAGATATCAAAACAACTCCAACTCCAGATCCAGTGGAAGAACAACTGCCATCAAATTCTAAAACCCAAACATCATCTGAATTCTTTACTTTGATGTTTTTGTTACCAGTAGATTCTTCTTCATCAGAAAGAGAAGATTCTGGCATCACTATGCTCTCATCTAAACTTTCATTTGATTTACTAGAATTATCTTCTGATTCTGCATCCAAAATATCTGAACTCTCAGCTAATGAAATAGAAGTATCTTCAATAGACAAGAAATAATTACCCATTACCGACGACTCAAACAAAATTTGGGCTTTAGGATTTGCAGTTTGGGTAACAATATATTTTGCCTCCTTCTCAGGAAACAACTTTTGCATGACACCTTTAACAGGTATCCTTGCCTCAGATAGGTCCATGTTTAGTTCTCCACCCACATCTTTACAAAAATTACACTCGAGCAAAACGCCATAAGAAGCTAGAACATCAGCCACTAGGACGGTCATCTTGATCCTCTTATCTGGAAAGGCTGCAAATGCAAATTGGGCATATTTGATTTGGACCAACAATGGAACTTGCTTATTTTCCATGGAGAAACATCTCCCAAAGGTCTTGGTCAAATTAAGACCAAGGGCATCTACCACTTTGGCAGGCATGACATTATCAAAAGCCTCGAAGTCTATTATACAATTGCTTAACTTATGACCATTTACCAATAAAGAAACATAGAAAGGTTCTATTTTCCCTGGAGCAACAATGGGAGTAGTGACAAGATTATTTTGGGTGGATTTGTTCTTTGAGGAGTCATGGGTAGTCCTAGAAGGATCTTGCCCTATAGGGATAGCCTTATTTTTCACATATTTAGCTAACCTATCAAACTGTTCAGGATTAGCTTGTAAGTACTCTACTTCAAACATCTGGATTTTAATTTTCCTAGCATGATCTATTATGTCAAATAGTTGGAATGGACTAGATACAGAGGAAGAAAATCCATTGTACTAAGTTTTATTCAAGGTAAAACTGGTCTAAGGAACAAAAGTAGAAGACACAGGATTGTTAGATGAACTTACTTACTTATTGACAACTGGGTCCTTTGATTGAAAAGGCAACAGAGTTCCCTGTTTGGCAATTGACATCACCAGCTGAGGTTCTTCTTGTTGGTGATAATTTATGTTCAAGGTTTTTAGCCAAGCACCTTCTCAGGAATCTAGGAAAATTTCTAAGCCTTAGACCCTCTCAGTGTTTTCAACATCATCATGATATTTTGAAGGAAGGGGTCATCATCATCATTATCATGTTTCCATACATCCCCCTGATGTTTCTTGCGAGGGTCATTTCCCATCATGACCGGATATCCCATGGGGTCATCATGTTTTTGTATCCCGACCTTTTTCGGAAGGTGATATTCTTATTATCGGGTGATATTCATATATCACCTCGATCTTATAGTGGAGCTACAGTGTAGCATGATATTTGTGCATGAGGGTGATATTTCAAATTATCCAGTTATCTTCCGAATATCACCCTGATGCCGACATGACGATGACGCCGGCGGGATCATACTTCAAGTTTTCAGTCTGACCCGATATTGTAATATGACCATGACATCATCAGGATATGTCAGGATGATATTTTATGTGAAGGCAAGGTTGGTCATTAGGAGGATATCCGATGGCCAGGACATTTTTGAATGTTAGGTGGATCATCGGCAAGACATGCGACATCGGCAAGGCAGGAGGATTTTCCTCCGATGCGTCGGGTTTTGCCAATGAGGTTTGTCATCGGGGTGGCATTTCATATCGGGCGGACATATATGAGGCTCACCGATATAAGTGGTCTGGCTGATGGGTGATGATGAAGGTTTATGCTAGGTGCTATCGGGAGCAAAATCGCCAATAATATGTATGTTTGTGGTCATGCATATAAAGTGTTATAAGGATCATTGCAGAGTGAATGTGGGATAATATATCCCTGTGCAGTCTGGTTTGAAAAGTCAACAGGATGCAGCCGCGTTCATAATATCAATGGTGGCCGACTTTTCAACATGATCAACGCCGTAAATCTCGGCGAGAAGGTAGGAGATCAACGGATTTTATTTAAATATTCAAATGGAGGGACTTCTTGGTGCATGAATGTGTATATTGGCGGGAAAAGGTTTGCGTAACACGTAACTGCTGCGTCCTGAGGTTATGAGTAGGTATGCCATTAATGGCGAAACTACACAGAGGTATGGGTCGAGAGGACATGCCAGCTACCCGATTTAGACTGAAGATCTCCATCTGGCGACGCAGATCCCAATCCTGCCCATTCCTGTCCTCATGTCTGTGTGGCGACATTGAATGTTTTCGGTGCCCCCTGGTGATGCACTGCACCTGGTGATGTCTTGGGGACAGCCCTGTGATTAATGAGGGAGTACATCCCCTTGCTTTATAAGCAGAGGATGCTACTCATTTCATGGTTGTTGAAAACTGGACAAACTTCTGGGTGCTGTAATAAGAGGTAACTACTTTGGTGATTCTGTCTGGATGTCTTGTGAGTTTATGTATCTCCTGTTACATGTCTCATGCATGAATTTATTGGTTTCATGATTGACTTTATATGAGCAATGTTATATATGCATGTATTTGGTTATTCTGTCTCTAAACTGTATGTGTTCTTTTTCTGAATTGAAGCATCTAAGGGGTGTCTAAGATTCTAGAATATGGCTCTACTATATTGAAAACTTGATCTTTTGCTTCTGCCCAAGGGGTAGATTAAAGTGTTTCAGGTCAAGGGTTGGGAAGAACATGTGGCAATAAGGATATTATAAGTATAGGCAACTGAATACCCTTTTTGGGAGGTACCTGTAAGGCAGATACCATCAAATCCCCTTGGAATCCAGTCTTTGTTATAGGTTTATTCTGAACATTTACATGTGTATGTCTATTGACTCCAAGCCCTGGATAGGCACCAATCTAGTCCTGCATTAAGATTACACCTCAGGTCCTAGTTTTGCATCCAAATATAAATTCAACTCAATTTTCAAATACAAACCTTTAGGACTTTAGGATTAGTTTAGGATTTGAAATCTTCTGTCTACAACTGAATATAGGCCCAAAGCTAGCCCCTTTGCACTTATTTTACAGTTTTGGTCTGCATAAGAGAGGATTTATCTGCTTTGTGTCAACATCCCAGCAAATATATAGATGCATTTTATAGATGTTGAGTAGGGAATACCCCCCTTGGTTCTGCAGAGCCTAAAGAAGAAGAGGAGATATTTATAGGGTCTATCTCCTATACTGTTGGCCCCTGGCCTGGGAATCCTGTTGATCACTGATGGCTACCTTGAAGGGATAACTGGGAATAAGCATCCAGTCTGGGAAAATAACTAACACTTCTCTTGTCTTTCCTTTATCAGCTTACTGATTTGACTAATTTTGGGACCTAGTAAAAATAGCATATGCTCCATCATATACTTCTCCTCTTTCAGCTTCATCTTGGTAATTCAAAAAACCAATGGTAGATTCACCAGCTAATTCTTCTTCTCCTTCTGTAAAAAGATTAGCATCATTCTCCTGATCCAACTCAGGTTGGAAAGAACTGTCATGTTCAGCTTCATAGTAACCAACCGCTAAGTTGACCAATGTTGCTTTAATGGCAAGCTTCCCCTATGTTGGCAGAAGACGATTTTGTTGCCCTTGATTTCAGGCAGCATTACCTTGATATGTATTGTTAGGAAATGTTCTCCTTGGTATATCCCTATAAGAAGGAAGAGCAGACATACCTTGAGACATTTGCCTTTTCAAAGCTACAAATTCATTTGCTAACTTTTGCACCATATGATCTATGGTGCTCGTGGAAGAATTATCAGTAGAGGATTGACCTCTGTTTCTGTTAGAATCTCTTCTTATCTTACCTGCAAGGATAAGATCATCTTCAACCTCCGTAGCCAAAGTTTGGGTTGTGGGAAGATCAACAGGGCCAACCCACCTTAACAAAAAGCTTACCTCAGGAAGCTGAGTATTGATGAAGAAGCATTTGAGATTCTCCGTCATTGGCTGAGCGGTTGTAGGAATCTTATTTGTCAATTTGTTGAACTTAGTGATGAAATCTCACATGGGTTCATGTGGCTCTTTCTTCATCTGTGTTAGCTGAGCTAACAAGGTATGTGCATCTTCCACAGGCTTGAATCCAACTTTGAACTTGGTTTTGAGAGTATTCCAAATAGTTATAGTTTGAGCTTGAAGATGGTAAAACCAATCTACAGCAGCACCTTACAGTGTTTCTACAAAAATTCGTACTGCCACATCTTCATGTTCCACCCCAAGCACACCACAAGCTATGCAAAAAGCTGCAATGTGTTCATTCGAATGGACCTTTCCATCGCCATAACATTTAGGGAAATTATTCCTTGAACTACGAGGTAGTTCATGCAATGGAGGTGTTAAATTCAAAGGACCAAAAGTATTACCCCACGGACCTTGAGCTGCCATTATGTGTTGATTGAAGGGTGGAATGACAAACCTTTGAGGGATTCGAATAGACAGAACTCTATTAGTACTAGAACTAGAAGCTTCACCTAGTATTGGAGACCTGGCATTGGTAGGAGGAAAACTCCTAGTTCGCTGAAGTTGAGGTCGTCGAGGTAAAAGACCAAAGTTATTTTGCTGCATCAACTTAAATACAAGATTGATAACTCCTTGAGCTCTCTTGCTTCTTGTATATCGTAGGCTTGCCAGAATGCAATGTACTCAACAAAGATGTGTAAACAACTTTAAACCAATGGAAGAGGATGAAATGCTTCAACTCAAAGTGTGAGGCTCCAAGTTGCACATTCGTTCCCCAGTAGAGTTGCCAAAAATTGTTGGGTGAATATTTTGTCATCAACTCACTGATGGAAAAATGGTTATATCAACCACAGTGTGATGAGATAAATCTCTCCTCTCAACAAGGGGAGGTTCCCTTTTTAACTACTTTCAAACTTATCTATTCTAACACTAATCTTCAGGGTGAATCCGTATCATCCATTTCTCTTTTTTCAGAAATGATGTTTACAATTTAAAATAGTAACTTCACAATATAAATCAAATATAACCAAGAAACTCACGAAAGCACAAAGTCTATCGTTGCTCCTTTTGCTAATTTAAAATTTAGAACCGAATAAGATAAGGTGTAGCTCAAAGTCTTCACCGAATACTATGATAAAAGCACACGATCATAAAATATAGCAGCAGCTTAAAGTCTCTCCAGTATCTTTTACTCCAAAACATAAAATTACAAACCCAAAGATAATTATTGTAGCACAAAGTCTCTAAAATTAACTTTAGAATATCTCCCAAATTATCCAAAATCACACTACAATTTGATCAAACAGATAAGATAGTATAAGGAAAAGGACATAAGAACAATTTCCAATACACCACAAGTTATTCCAATGCAAAGATTGAACGATCGCTTGCTTTTCTATTCACTTCATAAAATATGATTTACAATTTGAACACAAAGTCTCAAAATGCTCTTCAATTTGGTAGAGTTTCACTTCAATAACTAAAAGATAAAAAATACAATAGAGGCCCTCTTTATTTATAGGGAGGAGCCTAGAACAAAAGTAGGGAAATCCTAACTACTTTGACTTATTCAAACAAAAGAATCCTATTTGACTTATGACTTCTTTTGTCTCATATGTAATTAATTTTGGAAAATTACACGTGAGTATGTCCATAACAAAATTTAAAATACATATACAAGAATGAAAATAAACTAAGGTATTGAAAAGGAACTTCAGCTTCCTCCATCATTCTTCTTCAAAAAGTTTTGATATATAGTTTGCATTGCTACCATTTCACACACATCATGCTTTGTTATATTCTCTAAGATAGTGCGGGCCTGGAGAATTGCAGCTTTTACTGCCTTTATCGCCTTCTCATGCTTGTCAAGGTTGTCCTTCAAGTTTTCAAAAGTTGAATGTTGATCATAAAGGTTGTCCATCGAAATCATTGTAGGCGCTTCATCTTCGAATTTTTGTTGCACCATTTTCTCAAAAGCATCTATGATTTCTTCCACTGAAAGAAACTTGTGACCTTCAACTGTCAGAGTGCATGGGAGCTCTTCCAACCTATGTAGAAGCAAGACATTGTTGTCTTCACTGTTTTCACATGCTTGGCATAAGTCATCAAGTAAGTCTTTTATTATATTGATATGATGAACAAGAGATTCCTTAGTCTTAAGATAAGATTCCCAATTTGAGATGACCCCAATGGCTATCAGATTCTTTATCTTAATCTTCTTCATCTCTATCCACTCCTCTAAGCTTTCTTCTTGATCCTGCAGTTCTTGAGAAAGTAAGTCAACCATGTTATCAAGCTCAGCTTTTGCTTTATCCATCTTTTATTTTCTTTCTACAGTGGTCTTCAACAGAACTCTTCCTTGTGCTAGAAAATGCTCCACAATATCTCCTACCACTCTTCCTCTAGCCTGAGCTTTTTCTGCTTTCTGAATTAGAGGATCTTCTACTGTTACCACCATAGGCTCCACAATCTCAAATGATTTTACTATTTTCTGGAGAACAGTGGCAAGTTGTTCTGCTTTGGCTTTATACTGCTCTTTCTCCTTCTTGACTTCATCATATTTCTCAAGCAAGGTGTTGGCAGTAGTTTAAAAATCTGCCTTAATGCCTTCATGAGTTAGCTTACCTAAATCAACTCTTGAGACAACATAATCATTCATATCAAAATTGTCAATAGCAGCATCCTCTGGTGGCGCGATTTCTACATATCTTATTCCTTTTTCATCAATGAGCCTAGAGACAGTCTTGGGCTTCTTCTTTAGAGTCTTTGAATTAACAGGCAACAGCTTCTCAATATCAATTTCATCTGGTGAAATTGCTTGCTTCTTTCTCTTAGGAGTGTACACAGACAACCATGGAGGAAGTATAGAAGCACCTACATTTAAAGAAGAATCCACTACATGTATTGCCGGATCCATACTTACACCTGTTATGGTAAGAATAGGACCGGTCTTGGTAAAAACTACACCTGTGTCAACAACTTTCTCTGAACCATCCAGAAGATGTTCTAAAACAGATTGTTCACCAATATCAAAATATGGGGAAGATAAACTTGGAATGGAACCAGAAGAATCAAATATAGTCCCAAAACTTGTTCTCAAAGAAGGGGGGTACTATCAGAAGAAACAACCAAAATGGGTGAAATAGGAACTTTTGAAAATACAGGAAAACTATCAGAAACAGGAACATGAAGTAGGGGTGTAGAAACTTGGGATTCTGATGGGAGATTCTTTTTAGGAGACTGATGTAGATCACCAAGTTGTTCTTGCTCTACATTCTCATCCTTACCTTGTTCTGTTTCTCCTTAATCATCAAGCTTATCAGACATTTCTGCTTGTTGGGCATCATTAGATTTCTCAATATTTTGTTGTTTAGTTTCAACATCTTCAACCTCCATCTGCTCAACATTGATGTCTTTAACACCTGATTCAGTGACATTAGAGGTTCCTGCAACCTCTTTCTTCTTACCTCCCTTAGATACAAATTTGATCTTTGGCTTTTGTACTTTAGAAGAGGAATGAGTGTCACTTTTATTCTTGGTCCAGTTTTCCACCTTTTTACCTGTTTGCTCTTCAACTTCTATCTTTGATCCAGTAAGGAATTCTTTCAAACTAATTCCTTTACTCTCTAACCATACATTTGTATTAGCCAGGATTGGCTAAAACCTTTTCCTTATTGAAGTCTCCTCTTTAAATGACCATCTGACCTCTGGAAGAGGTGAGGACTCAACATTTTCAGTATTATATTTGGGATCTAAAACATTTCCATCATCCTCCATTCCTTTCGGATTGTCTGTAAGGCCCAGTTCTTCAATCTGACTCAAATGAAGTCTACAAAAGTCTAGTTTTCTAATCTCATTTTGTGTCCTGAGATCCGCCCCAAATATCTTCCACCATTGGCATGTGGAAAGTTGACTTTATTTTTATTTAATCCTGTACCCTCCTGAAGTCAAAGTGATCTCTTTTCTTGAAAGTCTTCATTGTGACCAATTGCATTTTAGATTCAATTATTTTAGCCTTGGTAGCTGACTGGACTGAATACCTTCCAATTTCCACAAGAAACCTAATCCTTGACTTTTTTAGCTCCATTTGTTTATTGTGCACCACAATCAGCTGCCTACATAGTTCCATGAGAACAATCCTGTCATTGGGATACTGTGGAAGTATATAGGGATAACTAGGATAATATCCTACTCTGAGATATGTGAAAGTAGGAAACTGTAAGAACAAGCAGCCAAAAGAATTTACAACTTCCCAAGCTTCATCAGAAACTCTCTTCTGAACAAGCTCATTGTCCCATAAGCACATAAACACTGAAAATAAAGCATCATTAGCCCTATGGAAATGATGGATTGATCCTTTTAGAGTAATTTGAGGATAGTACTCATAAACAAGAACCAATCTCCTATCACCAACCTGAGTAAGACCAGGAAAACTTCTCATGCTCGCAGCAACATACACTAGATATGAGGTCATATAAAACTTGAAGGTGGTACTGACTCTCATCAATTGCTCATGCAAAGCATTACTAATCTGTTCTCCCCAAAAGATTTTATGTGTACCCCGGAGAATCACCTTGATGTATGTGTACATCCATTCCTGAAACTTGGATGAAGAAGGGAGTCCTCTGATATGACTTAAAAGTGTAGTCAAGTCACAGACCTCCTCAACAAAGTCAATCCTCGAGAGATCTTTCAGCCATCTGGTCAAATTGCTCCGAGGAATCTTCAACCACTTATTATTTATGTATCTTCTTGCGGCTTCCACATCTTCATCATAATCTCTTTGCCCTTGAACAAAATCAATTTGTCCAATATTTACAATAGGAGGAAACATGAAGATTTTGTCAAGAAATTTAGCATCCAGTCTCATAATCACATTTCCTTGGGAATCCGACACAGTCCTAGTATCCCTGTTATAATGACTAGCTATCTGAAGAACAAACTCAGGGTTATGGGCAGCAACAGGAAAAGAGGCAACCAAGTGAATGTTGTTGTTAATAATCTTCTGTCTGTGTCTGGAAGGATTCATTTGTTTGGTTATGTCCATGAACTCTGCCATATCCACATGTCCTATCTCCATATCCCTGATCTCATGAATATTAGACTGCACTAAAGTGACAGGGAAGACCCCTTGGTATTTGTACTTCATGATGTTAGTTTTGGATGGAGACGGCTCCGTTATTAGCTTTGAAGAAGAAACTGGAAAAGGTGTTTACCATAGATGTTTTGTCAAAAACTACAAAAAGCCATGATCTCGCAGTTAGGGGAAAAATGGGTAAATTGGGGTTACTACGATTTGATGATCATGAACAAGGAAACATGTGTTGAAGGGCTTGAGTGCACGTAAATCGAGGTAAAAGGCGAAAGCAGGTCAATAGGCTTTGAAAGGCTAATTTTCCCCAGTGTTAGAAAAAATTCAGGAAAATGTGCATGGGCGGTCAAATGACTGCTCTTGCACAAGGGATCATTAACTTACCATATAAAGTCGGTCAATTTGACTGCCATTGCATGTTGGAAAAAGTTGGACTTCAATACATGTGTAAGGTCAGCGAAAAGGACCGCCATTGCATGTACTTGGTATGATAATCATTTTTTATGTAGGGGCGGTTGAAAAGACAGCCCTTGTATGAGGGAATAAACAAGTTTGATCTAGATGTATACAAGCAGAAAAAAGGCCCGCTAGTGCATATGAGGGAAACATTTGAAGTGTGAAGTCGATCAAAAAGACTGCTTGTGCAGGTGTTCGAAAATGCCAAGTTACTATGTCAGAGCGGGCATTTTTTCTGCTTATACACATTAAGGGGTAATACAAAGTTTGTGTAAGGGAAGACCAAACATATAAGGTTCACGTAGGGGTGGCAAAAATCATCGCCCTTACATGAAGTATCAACACAAAGGAAGGATAGATGTCTCGGCGGGGTTTCAAACCACTGACACATCTCAATAAACAAACATATGGGAGTAACAATTTGCACCACCGCTCATCTTTTAAGAAAAACCTAAGGGCGGTAAAAAACCCCCGCTTCATTTAAAGACGCATTCAAAATAAAAAATGAAAACTATGGCTTAAAGAAAATGGCAAAAAATTCATACAGAAATGATACAGTTTTGCTAATCTATAAAAGAGAGATCAAAACAAAATGAAAGATGTTCCATACATACCAAACCCTAGTTCTAAAACAAAAACAAGAAAAAGCAAAGACTTACCTGGCGAAAATGAAAACCCTAGACGTAGTCAAGTAACAGAATCTGCTTGGATCTGAAGTGCAAGCGAGTATTGTGAAGAAAAATGGCATGAAGGAGGTTTCAATCTTGTTTAGAGGTTTCTAAAATGAATAATAAGAAAATTAAAATGAGTATTAAACACTTTAAAAGTCCTTAAAGTCACGCATTAAACATGGCACGAGTGCCATTAATGCCCACTTTGAGTTCATCGATTTTGTGGGATTTGCTCGGGCCGCGAAAACCCCTGACATTACATATGTATTAGATCATGTTGGAGTGGCGATATGACCACCCTTGCATACTAAATTGATCTATAAACAAGAAACATACATGGGCAGTGGTTTTAACCGCTCATGCATGTTTTTCAAAAATGACAAACAAAACATGTATCGGCAGAAATTTTGGCTGTCATTACATGTTCAACAACAATACACACGTAAGAGCGGTAATTTTGACAGCTATTGCATGTGAAAACAAAAAAAAAATTCTAACACCCCCAAAATAGTCAAAAATTGATATTTTGACAAACTTACGACCTAGTCAATTTTCATGATTTTTGAGGAATTGACCTCAAGGGAATGTCGCAAACCATTTCAACAATGTTAGGAGACTTCGCGCTAGGCCAATAGGACTTGTCTCGATAAGCTAACTTAAAGTGTAGACTACGAAACGGACAAGTTTCGTAGGGGTTATCTACAATATTGAGCGTAGCTAATTTTGAGAACAAAAGGAAGCAACTTGTAAAAGTTGCAAACTTGCATGGAAACTCTACACTTCTTCTAGAACATGCAAATTGAGCCAAAAGCCCCCAAACTTAAAAAATTCAATATATTAGTAGAACATAATGATTTAGATGGGTGCAAAGCACAACCTTGAATATGACTTGACCAAGGTAACCCATTTATGAGTTCTCATATCACTAATCTATGATGGGCCAAAAATAATGACATGGGGCAATATTGCAAGAATGAACTGTAAAAATTGGGTGGGTGCCAACACACCTTTCCCATTGGCTTTGTCCCTCAATATGGATTACCCATAAATTATACACCTTCCACCATACCTTCTTCTAGTGCTTCCATCCTCTCTACCATCCCATTTTAATCCCATCATTCTACTCACATATTCATTAGTGCCACACCCTCCATTGATCTATTCTATACTATCCCTCCTTCCAACCTATATCTCATACTATTTCCTATCCCATCTCATGACTAATCCTTCCTATAATGTCATCCATCCATCCATAGTTGTCTTTTCCCCTCACCTCACAACCTCGCTACACATCCTCTATTATTTCACACCCCCCAACATGACCCTTGTTTATACCTCCATTGTAGATACATTATTATAAGAAGTGGCTAATCTTAAGAGACAAGTTAATGGAAATGAGAAGAAGAGTAATCACATGCAATCCACCACAACACATGCTATTAGAATATGAGGTGGTTACAAATTCATTACCCATTGGTTTTATGGCTCTTAGATTTGAGTTGTCTAATGGAAAAGGAGACCTCAATGTGCATCTACAAGCTTTTATTGGGTCACATGCCTTAGTTTTACATATGATGATAAGATTTTAGCCAAATTATTTCCTTAAATCTTAAAGGACTGTGCTATCCAATAGTTTTATTCTTTTCCTACTTGTTCAATATGGGACTTTGCCTATTTAGTTAAAACCTTATTAAATCATTTTCTTATAAATATGGGTTTAAAAATCAATGTGCATGACTTGATTATATGCAACCAATAAAGTAATAATCCTAAAAATGATTAAGTTGTCCATTTTCAATCTTTCAATGGTAAATTAAAGCATTAGTTTGGTGATGATTAGCTACAAATTATATTTCTTGAATGTCTCCTTCCTATTATTAAGAACAGTGTGCATTTTACCAAATTTCCATCCATTACAGATATATGTACACACTTGAAAATATTAAGGCCAAACTTTTAGTGTATAATACACTTATATATAAGTCTTCATCTCAATCTTCTTGTTTCAAAAGCCAAATATTTTTTTCGAGGGCAATGAATTGTAGGAAAATATTAATCAAGTTGTTAATACTTGTACTTTCCTTCCTTCAAATATAATTATCCTAAGAAGTTCATTGAGATAAGAGAATTCTTAGATGATCTTTAAATCTTATTAAGTGCTAATTTGATTACATTTCCTCTGGTATGTCCATTGGATACAAGTAAGCCACTTTCTATAACATGTAATGATCAATCATTTTGTAATTTCCATAGAGTTAAAGATCACACAAAACAACTATGCATGGGTCTCAAGCATAAGGTACAAGATCTCATAAATAACAACATGATCCATGTGGAATGTGTCAACAACAATTGATATCCTTTGGTTGCACATGCAAATAGGTGATTGGACATTTACAAAAATCCTTTTCCTAATCACAAGATTAACATTAAGACATGTGATACCATTACCATGGAGGATATTTATAAGAATGATGATGACACATATGCTTATCACACCAAGTCTAATGATGCATCATATGTACAAGATTTTGTTAGAGCAATTGAAACTAATAATACATCTTACTCTTCTTGCCCTCCTCCCACTCAAATTACATTTTCCAATGAAGAGATGTTACAAAAAAATCATTATAAGCCATTATATTGGTTAGGATAAATTCATGATCATGTTATTGAATTATTGTCTATGCTACAAACTAATATAGCATATGTATGGAGAAGTTTCTAGCACATAAACATCTAAATCTAAATTCTTATGCTCATTTGGGAGTCTACTTAAAGATGAAAATGGATTATTATTGTAGACACCTAAAATTGATCATGTCACTTTCATTACCTTGTCGACATCACCTTGCGACACTTTTATCCTAAGAGTTCCCCTTTACCATAATCTCTTTCCCAAATTAATTAAATAAATTATATTTATTTAATTAATCCATTTCCTCCATCTCCTAAATTAAATAAGAAATTATATTTATTTAATTTATCCTATTTATCCTCTCTAGCCAATTAATTAAATAAATTATATTTATTTAATTAATTCCCACCTATTTCCCCCATCATCCAATTTAAATAAAATATTTATTTAAATTATCCCTATCTTCACACATGTCTCTCTCATAATTTAAATAATTTAATTATTTAAATTATGTCACCTTTATCCTCATCTTCACACATGTCTCTCTCTCATAATTTAAATAATATTATTATTTAAATTATGTCACCTTTATTCTCATCTTCACACATGTCTTATAATTTAAATAATTTCATTATTTAAATTATTTGCCACACTATCTCATCCTCAACCACTTACTACCTTCATTAAATGAGTGATCCAACATTAAATAACCTTTAAATCATAGCCATCCACATCTTCTAATCTCAACCATTCATCCTTGATCCATGTCTCACTTAATCCTAGCCATACATCACTAATCTAATCCTAGCCATCAATTCTTATCCCTCATCTCCTATAAATCAAGCCTCAACCAAGTCATTCGATCATCCACATTCTAAGTATCTCCATGCTATCAAAATCATTCTAGCTCTTCCATTATCATGCATCATTCATTGTCATTATCTAATGTTATGCTGCAAAATTTGAGCAAACCAACATATCAAAATCATGATCAAATATCAAAGGATTGTTTATTATTTTCATTATCTTGCTTAGTCTTTGATCCCTAGATGAGGTGTTGTTCAAGTATGGAATTAGTATTTTCATTGTTTGGTCTCTTTATTTGATTTCCATATTTCTGCATACACAATTATTAATAGTTTGGGTTGTTTTATCTTATTGCCTAAAGTTAGACTGAAGTAAGTACAAGTATTTAATTAAATAAATTTTATTTATTTAATTTATCCTCTCTAGCCAATTAATTAAATAAATTATATTTAATTAATTAATTCCCACCTATTTACTCCATCATCCAATTTAAATAATAAATTTATTTAAATTAGCCCTCATCACATAATTTAAATAATTTTATTATTTAAATTATGTCACCTTTATCCCTATCTTCACACATTTTCTTTCTCATAATTTAAATCATTTTATTATTTAAATTATGTCACCTTTATCCTCATCTTCAGACATGTCTCTCTCTCATAATTTAAATAATTTTATTATTTAAATTATGTCACTTTTATTCTCATCCTCACACGTCTCTTATAATTTAGATAATTTTATTATTTAAATTATTTTTCACACTATCAACCACTTTGTCACACTATCTCATCCTCAACCACTTACCACCTTCATTAAATGAGTGATCCAAAATTAAATAACCTTTAAATCCTAGCCATCCACATCTTCTAATCTCAACCATTCATCCTTGGTCCATGTCTCACTTAATCCTATTCATCCATCACTAATATAATCCTAGCCATCCATTCTTATCCCTCATCTCCTATAAATCAATCCTCAACCAAGTCATTTGATTATTTACATTCTAAGTATCTCCATGCTCTCAAAATCATTCTAGATCTTTCATTATCATACATCATCCATTATCATTATCTAATGTTATGCTATAGAACTTGAGCAAACTAACATATCAAAATCATGATCAAATATCATTGTTTATTATTTTCATTATCTTGCTTAGTACTTAATCCCTAGATAAGGTGTTGTTCAAGTATGAAATTGTTACTTTCATCGTATTGTCTCCTTATTTGATTTCCATATTTCTACATACACATTTTTAGCATGCCCCGTGGGAGCCTTGTCCTTGATTTGACCCATTTTTTGGAGAAGTTTTGTCATTTTGCCTTGTAGGTTGTAGATCCGTGCTTCTGACTATCAATCCATGGCTGTGTGTTGATTCCATAACCCTATTTCCTATTTTAGCACCTATGGTCTACAGATTCGCACATGTGGTCTATAATGGCGCACTTTTGGTTCACAGATCCACGCCATTGTTTCAAGGCCCTATTTTCAAAATCTAATTTTTGGACAAGGTGTGATTTTAGCTCTACTTTCCAGATCTGGTCTTATTTTTACTTGATAGTGTATTTTGCAGGGTTTTTCTTCCATTTTAGGGTTTATTTTAGCTTGTTTTGCATATTAGCACCCTTGGTCAAAATCTCAACACCTTTGTTTTGGTAGGGTTTCTAACTTCATGGTTTTATTTTCTGGAAACTAGACTTGCTTTACATCAACCTTCCACAATCAATTTTTTGTTTCTAGCAAATTTGACCCTCTGTTTTGCATATCTAAGTTCACAACATGACTTCGTGCCCCTATTTCACATATTAGCACCTTTGGTTCATATCTTAGCACCTTTAGTTCACAAATTTGCACTTTTTTCAAGAGGCCTCGCATTTTCAATTTTATGATTTCTGATTATCTCTAAATCTGCACCCTTGACTGTATTTCAACGCTTTTGTTTCCTTATCATATTTCAGCTAACATTGTGGGATTATTTTGGAGCTAACACATTTGTGTAGCTTGTTTACGATTGTCCAAGATCAATATCTCAAACTACTAACAAGTTTCTTGAAGGTTTTTGCTAGTCAAAGACATATCATTTGAAACATTGCGTTCTCCTTTGTGTCTGCTTTGTTTCATGGATTTGAGTGTGATCTGTGGTGTGTATGCTCTTCCCTTACACTTTGTGTGATCTTGGGAATCAAAAGCATCCTTGAATCACATTCACTTACACACACATGTTTTTATCTAAGGGTTAATGAATCTTGTTTTGTGGATCAAGTGCATGTGTATGCTCTCCTCTCGCACCATTTGGTGATCATGAGGATCAAAAACATCCCTTGATTCACCTTTGTTACCTTAAGATTTGTTTTTTGTGTGTATGCTCTCCCCTCACGCTTTGTGTGATCTTGGGAATCAACAACACCAAGTATAATCTTTCCCTTAGGAGGCCTACCTTTAGAGACACACCCACTCTAAAGGGGTGACCTCAACCATGGGTTATGGCGGGGTATATCAAAGAGGGAAAGAGAAATCTATACCTCAATCTAGTCAAGTAGTCATTGGGACAACCTTGGCACCGCGGGTGATTCCAGACACAAGGTGAAGTGACTTGTCGCATCCCTTCAACGAACTAGTGTTCACAGGCTTAGGCCTCATCATACCTTGTGTATTTGGAGGACTCCCATAGAATCTTGTATAGCCTAGCTTAAGACCATTCAACCATCTTATAGTGTGGTGCAAGGGATGCAAAACACCCCCTAAAGTTACTCACCAATGTACCTCCTTGAAGTAGAGATAGAAGTCTTCTTTGGGTAAGGCATAAAAGCCTCCAAGGAAAGGGGTATTAGGTGTAACACCCTTATCCATGTAGCTATCCACTCAAGGTGAAGTGTTCTTAGTTAGGTAATAATATGGATATGTATTCTATTGTGTGGGTCTACACTATGAAGACACACCTACTTGATTAATCTAGGTTGTTGTTGTGTATTATGTGTGTGCTCAGTTGCATTGGCCAAACCCTTATCTTTTGAAACACTTATGCGTGTGCACTTGAAACATTGTGTTTTTCAATTTGCCAATTTGTCATTTGCCCAAGTAAATCTTTCAAAACCATTCCCAACATTTCCAACATCATAGAGTCCATAGTCCAACATCTTGAGAGAATCCTTGTCACACTTTAGCTTAAGGTTGACCTTGTTGAGATCCATATCCATAACCATATTTCCTCCATCCTTATCATCTATCTTATCTTCCATCCACATCAAACTTGTCATAGAATTTAAATTGAGATTTTAGCCCTTGCTCAAGACCATCATCATTTCAATCATTTAATCAAATCCTAGTCAATCATAGATCATCTTTGCTTAAGGTCATAAGTCTATCTTAAGTATTTAGAATTTATCCTCATCCTTAGTCAAATCACATCCAATTTGATCTTGTCCCTTGATCTTAATCTCAATTGTAGTCATATTCATCATTATCCTTTTTTACCAAATCATCATCATCCTGCTAGTCCAATCATCTACCCATCCACATCATCTCTAGTCTTGTTATCATCTAATCATTCCTTTCCAATACACAATCTCCAACACATCAACCTTTTGTCACATCATTAAGATCTCTCATCTTTTGCCCCCCATAACTAGATTGCAAGCCAAGAAAAAAATGGACTCACACATTGCTAACCAACCATCTTCACCTCCACCCACTAGTGTGTATGATGATCAAGTTAAATACTCACTTGCTTTCATGACATTCCATCAATGTGGAACCTTTTTCACACCATAATCCCAATGACACACATGAACATGAGCAAAATGTTGACCAAGATGAGCTTTCACCTAGATTTGTCAATTTTATGAGAAACCTCCCATGTCCAAACTTCTAGTCATAAAATTTCTTGTAGACCAAGGGGTAGAGGTTCCTTCACCATCTAAGACATCAAATCTTAAAGATCCCATTAATTCTTGTCCTTCACCATAACCCATCATGGAACATACTTATAATAATCACATAGGTAGTGTGGCCTTGCCTCCACCTATTAATGATCCTAATTCCACATACTCCTTTCAATTAGATCCACCCACATCATTGATCCCATAAATTTCTAAATCACCTAGAACATTACCAACTTCACTTCCACCCATTTCTATTCCTTAACAAATATTATCAAGTCCATCTAACCCACTTTCTTACCACCAACCACCTATTTACATGTCTATTCATATGCTTCATCCCAACCCAATACATATTAAATTCACACATCGCATACCTACAATCAACTCAACCCTCCAAACACTCAACCCATGGTCTCATATCCACAACACACTTATCATCACACCACATCCAATCCTTTTATATCACATGTCACTACGCAACCCTTGTCACATTTACCTATCAAATCCACCTCATCATCACCAAACCCACTTCCTTTGAATCATAAAATGCTACAGATGGTACAAAATTCCCTTCAAAAACTTCAAATTGGATCACAATGTAAACATTTCAAATTTGAAGACTTTTGTCCTTATCCATTGGATCATTCCATCATGACAACTCCTTTTCCTCTTAATTTTGAGGTACCTGTTATCACATAGAATTGCACCCAGCTTGGAGAGAGTCCAAGCATTTGAATGACACAATGAGAATGATTTCAAGGTGTGGGACATTGCAATATGAGATTAGACCTTCAGAGAAGGTTGGTTCCTCATTCTAAGCCAAAGCTTAGAGAAATTAACTAAACCTAGTGCTAATGCTTGCAGGGGAAAAGGGATAGAAGGAAACAGAAGGAGAAAAGGTGATGCACCAGATTTAATATGTAGTAGTTAATTTGAATCAACACAATAATGATCTCAAATCTAAAGAACTCACACAGACTTGCAACCCTGACAGAGGTTTTGGAATAGAAAACCCTAACCTATAAAGGAGCCATTTTACTCACAAGATAGATTATAATTTCATATAAAACACAGAGACAGAATACAAGAGAGGCAAAATATTAGAAGTATATTGATCATGAAGGTCAAATGACTATTGCAGAGTAGGACAAATTGTAGCAAAAGTAGATACAAAATAATCAAACACATTCATTGTTGAATCCAACTAGTAGACATCAAAGGCCTAGCTACAAGCACAATGCATCAGATTCTAGTGATTCATGTTGTAGCGTATAACTCTACATTTTGTTTCAGAAGCGTTGCGAGGTATGTTACCGTGGCTTATATATTGTTACTATGTTTGTTCCTGTGCACGGGTCATACCAAGTGTCAATGTTACAGCAAAAGGAAAGGGTCTCTAGTTTCAAGCGAAGTATGCCATGTACTGAGTCTCATGAAATTTCAAGTGTCGCGGGCTTCGCCACGTGTTGTAAGTGGAAGTTGTTTCCAAAAGTTTCTTTTGTTGCCATTCATCTTTGGAGCCTGTCGCGTGTCCATTTTTTGCTTTAAGCGGGAGGTGTTGCGTGTTTCTCTTGTAAGGTATATTAATATCAGCATATATATATGGTGGGCCACACATAATAGACACAGTTTCAATTTGCATCAGAGAGCGCCACGTGGCGATAGTGGAGAAAGGTGGTTTTCTTTTTGTAATACTCTTGGGGCATAAGCGTTCTATTTCACAGATGAAGCAGAGTGACAAGTGTCAACTTCCAATGAACCTTTCAAGCTCTTTTATTATCTTCTTGTTTTGTCGGAGCCTGCCATGTGTCTATTTTTGTTTCAAGCGGAGGCCACCATCTGTCCCTATTTATTCCTCTGTGCAATTAGTAAGTAACATAGGCAGTGGGTCCTAGGATATTATTGGTTTCTAAAGTATAGCAGATGGTGACAGATGTCACGATGCAAGATCACCTGGGTATAGAGGTGTTGTTTAGAGCTTGATGTGGAGAGAAACATGTCTATTTTTAGAGTCAAGCGGAGTGTGATAGATGGTGGATTCCTGTGTCTTTGGAGTTTAGAGAATTCTAAGTTGTTGCAACTAGGTGTCACATTTCTATTAAAGTAATAAGCATGTGGGTGTTGCCATGTGTCTCAACGGTGATACAATTAGTGTGCCACATACGATTGTTTCCTGTCCAATGAGCGTGTGGAAAAGAAAGTATAGCAGATTCAGAAGATCGTAACTATCAAAGATTTCAGTCATCTTCAATTTTGTTTGGCCGTTGAAGATTCAGGTTGTTACAGGCAATCTTGGGTTAAGTCTGTGATTATAAATATGTAGAATTTGTAATAGATAGATATAGATTTTGAACTAGAGATTAAATTGGGAGAAATTTGTAAAAGATCTAACAGAGAATCCAGAGACTTTGTGTGGCCAGATTATGTCATTTTGCCTTTATTTTGTTGTTCTTGATAAGAAAGTTGATATACCTGTGCATGTTTTGTGCCTTTTATGTTGCTGGAAGATGAATAAGAACTTTGTTCTATGCCTTGGTTGATATCGTCTATGTCTTTGCAAAGTTGTCTGGTTATAATCCTTTGACAGTATTCATTTATATCTGTTTATATTAATCATGCAATATCTGATGTTTAATATAACTGTATCTTGAGGATTTGTTCACTGTGCTAAGTTGAAGGAATACTTTCTATTTAGGTGCATCGCCATAATTTAGATTTGCATATTGTATCTGTAATTCTGTTTATCTTTTTCTCTTTACTCAAACCCCTTTAAAAAAGGAAGAGCCAACTTCTTAAAAATCTAGAGGTTGTTTCAAGTATCAAGTCCCACATTCTTGAAACTTCCCATGTTGGTGTTGGAACCTGTGCAATTTTAACTATCAACAGTTTTTGGCACGCTCGGTGGGACCTTTCTTGAAGTTCCTATCAAGATCGTATGAACCAGAGAGTGACAAGGAACCAGAGCTGTGGACCTACGACAAGGGCTCAGTCTCCTACTAATCCAGGTATTCTTTTACCACCATTAGTCACTACTCCAAAAAGAAGAGTAAATTAGGTTGTAGTGACACAAGGAATAACCTCCAAGGAACTATGCAAATTGGAACACTGGCAGTCCTCTCATTCTCCCAGTACCGCCAGCCACTTGGGACCCTATTCCAACCAATGCTTTGAAGGCTCTACCTAAGTTCATTGGAGAAGATTTCAAGACACCTGGGGAACATCTACAAGATGTATCTGATGTGTGTGCAGTGCATGTTATTACTGAATAGAATGTGGCAATAAGACTGCTAGCAGCTTCTTTCAAAGGAAAGGCTCTGGACTAGTATAGATCTCTAACTCCAAATACAATATCTACATGGGATCAGCTTGGTAATGCCTTCTTTGCAAGATTTGAAGAGAAAGGTGATAAATCTTCCCTACTACAACAGTTAATCACTATCAAAAGGGCACCACAAGAAGCTGTGATTGATTTTAACTCAAGATTTCAAAAGACCTAGGATAGAATCCCTATTACAGCAAGACCACCTTCAGGTATGGCTATTGTGTTTTACCTCAAAGCCTTTAATTTAGATATAGCTATAATGATTTAGTCTTTAGGAGGTCAGACTCTACCAGAAGCATACGAGTTAGCTGTTAAGGTTGAAAACAACTTAATAGACGCTGGGAAACTGCCTCCAAGGCCTCCTATGCCCATGTTCCCAGAAATCTCCTTACCTTTGCCACAAGAAGCTCCAAATATTACAGCCCCACCTGTGTTTATGTATACATTCCCAACGTTTCAACAACCTACTGGGGCAACTCCTTCTCAACCATTTGAAATGGATGATGTCAAGAATATCCTTAGAACCTTTTCAAATGAGATAATTAACCTCAAAAGGTAGTAGAATTCCTACCCAAAACCTTCTTACCAAGGTTTCCAAGGAAACAGACTTCCTTATCAGTCAAACCAATACCAAGGCCCTCAAAGGCAGAATAATCCTCAACCATCAAACCAACTGGTCACAGTCCCTACCCCTCTACAGGTTGTTTCTCATAATCCCAATAGAGAAATAGTTCCAGGACAAAATAATTTAGCAGGAGATATCAATGCTTGGTGCTTCCCTTGTAACAATGCTCATATGCCTAGAGATTGTCCCAAAGGCAATCTATAGCAAAATATAGCAGAGCAGAGGAGAGGAGAAGGTCAAGATATGACACCTAATGCTCCCCCATATCAGTCACCTGGTGTCCATAATGTTGTAATGATAGCTCAGATGCAGGGGATGTATATTTAGCAAGAGGAAGAAATTGCTCCCGAGCATGCTTTATTTTCATGGATTGAAGATGAAGATTCAGTATTCCTAAATGATGCATCTACTTCCAAGAAACCCTTAGTACAGTCTGACTATTATACAAGATCAAAGCGAAGAATGGTGGAACAACCCGAAGTCGTAAATGATGGAACCACTGAGGCTACTCCTTCCCAGAATCATTATAATGCAGTCACTAGGCAAGAAATGCCTCAGCCAGTTCAGAATCAGATACCCTCCGGTCAAGTGTTGGAAAGAGTAAGGTATCCTTACTACCCTAAGACACAAGCACTAGGACTCGTGAATGTGGTGGAACAACTAAAAAGGACCCCAACACACGTATCAATTTGGGATATGTTGGCTATTACCGAGCAGAAGACATTGTTGCAAGAAGCTCTACAAGGTCAGGTGGCCTCTAAATCTACCAGTCCTAAAGAAGGAGCTACTGATAAAGGAAAGATCCAACACAAAGATACTACACCTTTATAAACAATAGATTTGTTGAACAATGCACCTGAGGTAGGTAAATCTAAACTAGATCCATTTTATCTAACTTTAATAGTTGTGAAAAAGTTGTTGCATAGTGCAATGATAGATTCTAGAGCTAGTAATACAGTCATGCCAAAGCAGATAGCAGATGCTCTAAAGATTAAGTATGAGCCACTTACTAGAGGAGTCATGCAGTTGGATGGAAAGTTTGTTCAAACTATAGGAAAAATCAAACAACTTCTGTTGCAACTATATACTTGTCCCAATATAACTGTCAATCAGAACACGGTAGTTATTGATATTCCCCCTGTTTTTGGTTTATGCCTGTCCAGAGATTTCACAGCCAAGATAGCAGGTTACATGTCACTAGATTGGTCACACCTAATCTTAAGAACCAAGTATGGGATAAAAATGAAGGTATTGTTTGAGCCATTAACTAAGACGATATTACTAATGAACCAACCCCAAAATTAGAAGCATCCCATGCCATGATGAATAAGGAGGAAAGAGTCTTTGTTAAAGAATTGGGTGACTAGACTAAACATGACCAACAAGAAGAGGAAAACAACCACTTATTGACCATGATGCAGAGTGATCCTTATGGAAACTATGACTCTACTGGTCTAAGCACTTATATTATTTTCAAGGAAGACCAAGAAATCCCAAATATTATAAGGAAAGAAGTATCAGAAAGTGAAAGACCTGAGGGAAACTCTAAAATCTGGACCTTAAATTTTGATGGGGCTAGGAGCAAGAATGGTGCTGGAGTAGGTATTTGTCTTACTACCCCAAATGGTGAGAAGATTCTAAGAGCTATACACTTTCAGTTTGCTTGCACTAATAATGATGCTGAATATGAATCTTTAGTACATGGTCTTATGCTGGCCAAGAAGAGAGGAATCAAGAATTTGATAGTTAAAGGAGACTCAGAATTAGTGGTTAAACAAGTCAAGGAAAAAGTAATAGCAAAGAATGTAAGAATGAGGTCTTACCGCCACAGAATTTGGGATTTAATAGATGATTTTGATGCTTTCAATATTGAAGTTGTCCCTAGGACACAAAACACTGAAGCAGATAGAATCACACAAATTGGTTCTCAATTTGACCCCGCAAGTGACTTGCTTGTTAATAATGAGTCAGTCAAAGTTATAGTAAGGCTAGCAATCCCAAAGAATGACCAAAATTGGCAAGTTTTTGATGATGACCTCCAGGTGCTATTGTTTCTACAACATTCAAGAGAATTTGTTGATCAGTTACAACCCAAGATTAAAGAAGCTTATGGAGACCAAATTATCCAACTAAAGTCAAATAAGCTCCCAAAAGGGCTTATCAACCTAGAGAATATGTTTGAACCTGAAGAAGCAAGCCTAGACAAAAGGAAGTTTAAAGCAAGTAAAGATGACTATTCTGAAATCCACGTTAGTAAAGGAAGAAAGTTAAAGATAGGTAACACTACCACCCAAGAGGAGACAGAGAGGCTAATTGCTTTATGTAACAAATATGATAGGGTGATTGCTTGGACCTATGAGGACCTCCATGGCTATAATAAAGATATCATCCAGCACACCATAGAGCTTACTGAGGGATCAAAACCAGTCTGACAGAAGCAAAGGCCAATGAATCCTATAATTGAACCCCTAATGGTAGATGAACTACAAAAACTTCTGGAATCAAAGATTATTTTTCCAATCAAGCATTCAACCTAGGTGTCAAACCTAGTGCTTGTAAGAAAAAAGAATGATGACATAAGACTCTGCGTGGATTTTAGGGATCTGAATAAAGCATCTTTGAAAGATCATTATCCACTGCCTTCTATGGAATAGATCTTACAGACTGTGGCTGGGTCAGAGAGGTTTTCCTTACTTGATGGTTTCTCAGGATACAATCAGATTTGGTTAGCATATGAAGACTAGCATATGACAACATTCACTACAAAGTGGGGAACATTTGCGTATGCTAAGATGCCCTTTGGTCTTTCAAATGCTAGAGCTACTGTTCAGTGTGAAATGGATGTAGCATTTGGGGAACTTATAAATAAGATCATTCTGATCTATCTAGATGACTGACTATTTTTACTAAGAATGCCAAAGATCATTTTGACCATTTAGAGGTTATTTTCAAGAAATGTCAAGAGTTTGGGATATCTCTGAATCCTAAGAAATGCATCTTTGTTGTGCCTCAAGGGAAACTTTTGGGACACATAGTTTCAAAGGATGGAATTTCTATTGATCCAGAGAGGATCACAGCCATAATGAATCTATCTTTGCCAGTTAATAAGAAGGCATTCCAGTCCTTCTTGGGAAAGATTAACTTTGTCAGCCGCTTCATATCTGACTTTGCTAGACTTGTTAGACCTATTACCCTACTGCTAAAAAAAGATTTGGTTTTCAAATGGACTACAGAAGGAAGACAAGCCTTTGAAGAAATTAAGAAAGCCATTTCAACTACACCAGTGCTTAGAAACCCAAATTTCTCTAAACCTTTTATAATGTATGTGTATGGGGGACAATTCAGTGTTTTTGTTGTTCTAACTCAGAAAGATGATCAAGAGGAAGGGGAGCATCCAATAGCTTTCTTCTCTAGAACTCTTAGGGAGTATGACTCAAGGTACAATCTTGTTGAAAGGCAAGCATATGCTATGGTAAAAGCCCTTAAGAAATTCAGGCATTTAGTGAGAGGAAATAAAATTCTGATATTAGTAGCCCACCCGAGTGTAAGAGAATACATCATGGAGGGTGAGATAACTGAAAAAAGAGCCAATTGGATAACCAGGATTTTAGAATGTGATGTAGAAGTAAGGCCTCCCAAATTGGTTAGAGACAAGGGATTGTGTCAGTACATGACTCAAGACATGGAAGAATCAATGACAGAAGAAAAGGAAAATGAAACAGTGTTGAGACTCCAAGAAGCAGATCAAGATTCTTGGGTCAAGGATAGAGTACAGTTCATGAGAACTGGTGTGCTCCTGAGCGAACTCTCCCCTAATAAGAAAAGGTACTATAGACAGCAAGGAATCCATTTTGTATTACTTAACCATATATTATTCAAAAGAAATAGTGATGGGATATTATTAAGATGTGTAGAGAGGGATGAATCCCAAAAGATATTACATGAATTGCATCATGGAGCCTCAGGTGGATATTTTTCAGCAAGGACTACTGCAATCAAAGTGACACAAGCTAGATATTTTTGGCCTACCCTATTTGCAGATTGCTATCAAATGGTCAAAGAATGTCAGGCTTGCCAGTTTTAAATTGGAAAGAGGAGAAATGCAACAATGCCTTTAAGCCCCATAGTTGTGGATGAACCCTTTGCTCAATGGAGTTTAGATTTTATCGGCATGATCAATCTGGTGTCAAATATGGGACATAAGTGGATTCTTATGGCAATGGATTACTTTACCAGGTGGAGTAAAGTAATACCACTCAAAGAGGCAACATAAAAGGTCATACTAGAATTTTTAGAAGGTCCTCCTCATACCATCATATCAGATAATGCTAAAGCATTTTTGGGAACTAAATTGTCTGAGTTTTCTTTAAGAAATGGGATATATTTGAAAACTTCTTCAAATTATTATCCACAAGGTAATGGTTTGGCAGAGTCCACTAACAAGAACCTTATCAGACTCATAAAAAGAATACGAACAAATTATCAGAAAGAGTGGCACAAGCTACTTAATACAGTGATGTGGGATGATAGGATCACACCAACGCAAGTAAATAAAATGTCTCTCTATGAGTTGGTTTATGGTAAACTAGCAGTGATGCCACTAAGTTTAGAGATTCCTACCTTACAGTTGTTGAAGCAGATAGAAATTGAGGAAAATGGCCCAATGTAAGTCAGACTTGCTGAGTTGTTGGAAGTTCAAGAAAAGAGAGAAAAGGCACATGATTCAATAATGAAACATCAACAGATGATAAAAAATTGGTTTGATAAGAAATCTTCCAGTCCAAATTTTGAAGTTGGGTCTCTAGTGCTGAAATGGGATGAAAGAGTTGCCAAGCCGAGCCGACATAGTAAATTCAAAGCATTATGGACAAGACCTTTTAAAATCCGATCGTGTAAGCGGCAAAATACTTTTGAATTAGAAACTATGGATGGAGAACCTGAAGAAATTCTGGTGAATGGGATCTTCTTGAAGCATTATACCTAAGAAGGGGCTCATCATGTATCATAGTTAGTTGTTTTTTTTCCTTTTTCCACTTTCTATTTTCTTACTTTCTGTTCTATTGCTTTCTGTTTTCCTGCTTTCCCCTTTCAATAAGTGTTCAGTGAACACGTGTCAGCAGCGCAAAGCCCCTTCTCTTTTAGCCTTTGCATTTATTAAGGTTGTTCAACAATCCCCAAAATTCTAGGGAGGTACATGCTTTTTCAGAAAGATAGCCACTCTCATAGCATATCAAACACTCCGTCCGATGCAGATTTTGAAAAGATACATTAACTGTCTCTCAGCATTAATGCCATTAATACGATGGGATGTGTCATTTATTGTTCCATAAGGCCCACTAAGCCAAGTGTTAAGTCCTTGAAAGTGTCATTTGCTTCTATCTTCCTGCTCTAAATCGCTATCGCGTCCGAGTTCTGTTCCCCGCAAGCATTTTTCAGGTAAGTACAACTCCACTACAGTTTTTCTCTTATTTTCTATATCAAAACTTTCTAAAATTTTCTCACAAAGATACAGACATGTCAGAGACACAGTCACCACAGGAGGGACTTGGAATATTTGAGTCAACTGATAAACTGGTGAACAACAAATCATATGCTTCTACACCTACGCATCCAAGGAGGTCCTACCCAAGAACAAGGGTTCTTGAAGTAGGATTATCTATTGACCCAGATCAAGTAAAAGACTATGCAGATAACATATATGATACACCTCTTCAAAAGAACACCAAGAATCTCTAGGAGGGAGCACATCAGAGGTGCCTCATCTGAGCGAACAAGGGGTAGTATGAAACTTTTGGTATGAGAATGTGGACTTCTCAATTGGCGCAGTTCCTAGTCCCAAATGTACACCCTTACCCCGAACTGATTGAATTATTTGCAAAGTTGTTTCACGCGCCATCAAATTCTATCCAACGAGGTCCTTTCATAGTTCATATTACGCCTAAGGCCATAAGGGACATGTTGGCCCTGCAACATGATAGAATGACAACATTTCCAACCATTGCCAAGATGCAAGGCACATGGGTGAACTTACATAGCACACTAAAATTCCTACATATAGAGATGCATCTGGGTGAAGATAACACTCAGTTACTTGCGCTACCTACTGGCCGTGCACAATTTAACCCCGATGTCCAGCATGCTCTTTCTATGTTAGCTTTCATCTTTGGAACGAAGGAGGAAAACACAATTTATGACTGGCAATTGGCAATCATTTTTAGAATGAAACCTACAGACAAATCTCAGGAGTATCGGGTAGACTTTTCGGAGCAGATCGTTGTAGCAATGATTGACCAGCTTGTCAATTTCCAAACAAAACGAGTGTTCAGGTATTCTGCATATCTATTTCATCTTATGCTATATCCAAATGCTGGTCTTTTCATGCAGCATATGCCCCTAAATATGTATGATTCAGATTCAGATCATAGTAAAACCATTCATGTGTCCGCATGGACGTATGTGTTGTCTGATACCTCAAACCCATATGAGTTTTTCAATCTTTTTGTTGCCCCTACTTTTGGCCAGTTAAGTCCCGAGCTTGTGGAACATAGGATGACACAGAGCATAAGGGGTTTCCTAACCAACTCTCCAATACCTTGTGACTACTTCTTTGGAGCACACACTACCATAATCAGAGTCCATGGTTTTACCAAAGAGCATATGCTATTTCCTAAAGTCTTGACCTCTAAGGTCATATTTTTAGAGGTTGCCTGTCAAGTATTTGTTGTAGATAATGATTACGGCCACAAGAAAAGAAAGAAAAAGATGTATGATGTTCCATGGACTAGAGGAAACATGACAATTGAAGTTAGAGGAACAGAGAGCCTCTTATTAAGGAAGCTAGCTACCTATGGTTTCCTTATTATAGAGGATAAATGGAAATATGACCCAGATAGTTTCCTGGCCTCCTAGATAATAAATAATAAGGTTTCTGCCAAGATGGTACATGAAGGACGCCCATTCTGGGAGGATAGGAGGTCTCCAAAAGAAGATAGCCCAGATTCTATGTAGAACTAACTGATTTGCCCTATGAGGGGCCTAGGTCATGGGAAACCTTCTATGTTAAAGAGAAAGAGTATGACCCTAAGTTGAAGATGACCGCAAGTCTAAGGAAATCATTAAAAGCAAAATATTGGAGAGCAGAAAGGATTGAAGCTTATTGGAAATATAGACAAGAGAACTTTGAGATTACACATTCATTTGGAAATTTTGAAACTGATGAGACATGGGAATCAATCTAGGATGAGTGGCATCCATCCCCAGCCTCAAGCCCAGACACAAGCAGAATTTAGAAAGAAGGTGAAGAAGCAGAAGAAGAAACAGGGGAGGCCCCAAGAATGTAAGAAATAGGACAAGCATCATCTGTTGATCCTAGATCCCCATGGCCTCAATCCCTAAGCAACTTAGAGAAATGGAAAGAAATTGTGTCATCACCATCTCTCGGGACCCATGTAGCTTCGGCATCTGGGAGTTCTAGAGTGGTATTATTGCAACAGCCTATAGTGAACATGATCGATGTAGAAGAAGAGGATCTAGAAGAAGTAGAGGCAGGGCCTTGAAAAAAAATAAGGAGATTGATCCTGCCAGAGGAAGAAGAAGAAGAAGTAACAGCACCACAGCAACAACAAGTGCCAGTCATCTCTTCTATGACTCAAGTAAGTACTTCTTCTCTCTTCCCTCCTGTGTCTCTTTCTTCTTACTTAGGAGTGGCAATCCCAAATACCCAGGTTTCCATGTCTCCTGCCACTTCTATTGTGCTCACACAAACCTCTACCCCAACTGTTAGTGCACCGGCCATGTCTTCACAGGCCATAACCCTACCATTATTTTCTCCATCTGTGCCCAAACGGATCCCACCTCAAGTTTCCCCTAGCCAACAATTATCTGCTATTCCTTATGGCTTGCCTCAGGGTCACCCCTTTACTGGAGGTTATATTGCATCTCCTCCCACCTTCCAAGCACAAGCAAATACAACAAAAAGGGCCAGAGAGGCCAGAATGGAAAAGAAGAGAAAGAATGAGAACAAAAGCCTTGTTGTGGCTCACATGAGGTCACTCTTTGACCCTATTCAACAATCATTAATAGTGACACATTTGTCTCCAAATGTGGTAAAACCAAATGAACAAATGCAGCCACAGGATTTTGCAATGAATGTTATGGCCATGGAAATGTCTCTCTTCAGGCCACAGGACCAGGTAGAACTAATGAATGAGACTGCTACTGCAGTTGCTACTGATTACCTAAAAGTGTCCAAAAGGTTACAAAAGGTAGAGAGTGATTTGGCCCAGGAGAAGGTAAATAGCAGTAATCTCACTTGGGAGATTCAGTCCAAAAAGAGTGAAATTGATAATTTGAACAAACAATTGCAGAATATTGTTTCTTTGCAAGTCCATCAGACCATACAAGCTCAAGTCACTTCTCTAAAGACTGAGCTGACGTAGGAGAAAGTTGTTGTCACCGTTTTGAAGTAGGAAAAGGCCACTATAGAAAAGAAGTATTAGGACAAATTGCAAGAGGAGACACAATTGCAACAGAAACTATTGAAAGAACAAAATGCCAACAGTGCAGCCTAGGCATAGTATATGGCTGAACAACAGAAGGTAAAACAACTTATAATTGAATTGGACAATAGACCACAGAATATAGGGGTCTTGAATTTGGTTAAAGAGCTATATGTTTCAATATGGAAGAAGATCTTCGAGGAGATTATTCAACTAAAACCATCTCTAACTTTCTTATTAAATGCCCAGCAGCTGTGTGAAAAAGTAGAGACTTCTGTGCAAGCCACTCTGTCCATTGTTTCCTTAAGGGTTTCTGACTCTCAACTTCTTTTACAGAAGTTATATGACACAACAGATGAGACACTCTTAGCAGCAGGTATCAATGATAGAATGATCGCTGCTAAAAAAGTAAATGAGGTTTTAAGTTGTAACTCTACAGCTATAAATTGCAAGGAACTCCTAGACATTGTAAAAGAAGGGGTGAAAATATCAAAAAAAATATTGAGGATTTGGTGCAGCTGGGTCTCCCTTCACCTTTCCCAGATAGTAACATAGTGCTAATGATAGATGAAATAAAAGCTCTACTTTTGACAAAACAGAATGACCAGGCTATTTTCCAGGGTCTGAGTGATTCATTAACACTAGGAGAGGTAGAAGTTGTTTTGATACCAATGGCTTAGTTGGAATTTCTATTGAAAGTTGTGGTATAGATTTTGCAATCGTTCTCGCAGAAGGATATAATAAATCTTAATTTTGCTTTTCAAGATTTGCAGAGCAAGCAAGGGTCATCAGATTCAAAATGGTCTACATATCAAATGGCATTACAAAATCTGTAATTAAGTTTCTATTTCAGCGGCATTACCTTTTTGTCAGTTTTGAGGTTCTTTCTGAGCAGGCTCAAAAGTCTTGATGGTCGCCAAGAATTGTAGAGTATAACTCTACATTTTGTTTCAGAAGTGTTGCGAGGTATGTTACCGCGGCTTATATATTGTTACTATGTTTGTTCCTGTGTACGGGTCGCGCCAAGTGTCAATGTTACAGCAAAAGGAAAGTGTCTCCAGTTTCAAGTGGAGTAGGCCACGTACTGAGTCTCATGAAATTTCAAGTGTCGCGGGCTTTGCCACATGTTGTAAGCAAAAGTTGTTTCCAAAAGTTTCTTTTGTTGTCATTCATCTTTCGAGCATGTTGTGTGTCCATTTTTTGCTTTAAGCGGGAGGTGTCACATGTTTCTCTTGTAAGGTATATTAATATCGGCACATATATATGGTGGGCCACACATAATAGACACAATTTCAAGTTGCATCGGAGAGCGCCACGTGGTGATAGCAGAAAAAGGTGGTTTTCTTTTTGTAATACTCTTGGGGCATAAGCATTATGTTTCATGGATGAAGCGGAGAGTGACAAATGTCAACTTTCGATGAACCTTTCAAGCTCTTTTATTATCTTCTTGTTTTGTCAGAGCCTTCCATGTGCCTATTTTTGTTTCAAGTGGAAGCCGCCATTTGTCCCTGTTTATTTCTCTGTGCAATTAGTAACATAGGCAGTGGGTCCCAGGGTATTATTGGTTTCTAAAGTATAGCGGATGGTGACAGATGTCACAACGCGAGGTCACCTAGGTATAGAGGTGTTGTTTTGAGCTTGATGCAGAGAGAAACAACTGTCTATTTTTAGAGTCAAGTGGAGTGCGACAAATGGCAGATTCTTGTGTGTCTTTGGAGTTTAGAGAATTCTAAGTTGTAGCAGCGGAGGTGGCCAGGTGTCACATTTATGTTAAAGTAATGAGCACGCGGGTGTTGCCATGTGTCTCAACGGTGATACAGTTAGCGTGCCACATACGATTATTTCCCGGCCAATGAGTGCACAGAAAAGAAAGTATAGCAGATCTAGAAGATCGTAATTGTCAAAGATTTCAGTCATCTCTAGTTATGTTTGGCCGTTGAAGATTCGGGTTGTTACAGGCAATCTTGGGTTAAGTCTGTGATTATAAATATGTAGAATTTGTAATAGATAGATATAGATTTTGAACAAGAGATTAAATTGGGAGAAATTTGTAAAAGATCTAATAGAGAATATGGAGACTTTGTGTGGCTAGGTTATGTCATTTTGCCTTTATTTTGTTGTTCTTGATAAGAAATTTGATATACCTGTGCATGTTTTGTGCCTTTTATGTTGCTAAAAGATTAATAAGAAGAACTCTATTATGTGCCTTGGTTGATATTGTCTGTGTCTTTGCAAAGTTGTCTGGTTATAAGCCTTTGACAGTATTCATTTATATCTATTTATATTGATCATGCAGTATCTGCTCTTTAATATAACTGTATCTTGAGGATTTGTTCACTGTGCTAAGTTGAAGGAACACTTTCTATTCAGGCGCATCACCATAATTTAGATTTTCATATTGTATTTGTAATTATGTTTATCTTTTTCCCTTTACTCAAACCCCTTTAAAGAGGAAGAGCCAGCTTCTTAAAAATTTGGAGGTTATTTCAAGTATCAAGCCCCACATTCTTGAAACTTCCCATGTTGGTGTTGGAACCTGCGCAATTTTAACTATAAACACCTGTAATTGCATTACAAGGTCTGACTACAAAAATTCTAGCAGCATAACAACCCAGAAAAAACTAACTCCCTAAGATTACAAAAGTTTTAGAATTTATACCAATCTTGTTCTCTGCAGTGAATGCTAAAACTGGTCATAAGGACCTAGGATAGCCCATAGCCCATTCAATTCACTCATCAGAACCTCCTATGACTGGGACAAAGCCCATACCTCTGGCGAACCTACAACCTGTACAACTGGGTGCTTGCACGCATGACTGATAGATGCATTCAAGAGGAAATACCAAAGTGTCCTACCGGCCACCTAAAAATTTGAATTGTAGTTGTGATTGTACCTCATCATTGAAGACCTACATTGTTCCATCCAACTTCATTTATCTATGACTGTGGATTGAATGTGGAGTACACTTACCCAATCTGCAACTTCCCCCACCACTGGATCACCATATACCCACGTTTGAATCTAGACCGTTAGATGGAGCTGTCGAGAAGTGAATCAACGGCCATCGCATATCACAATTAGCACTAGGCTCATGGAAACACAATTAGGATACGAAGCACAACCGTGACGGGCCATGGAGGTGCCACCTGGCAAGGGGAGAAAAGCTGTCGGGAACCTTGTGTTTGGAAGTCCATCACATATCGCGGGTAGCACCGTGGCCCTAAAGATCAAATCATGATGCAAAGGAGCATTGTGATGACATTAGATGTTGCCACCTGGCGCCAGATAAGTCTTTTATCTTGGGCCATCACAGATCACGATTTCGCCTGACCCCCGCCTTCTAAATTGTGATGCGAAGGGGAGCCGCGATAGAAACAGAAGAGGCCATGTGTCAGAGAGATTGGTGTAGCATGAATAGCCCTTGCAATAGAGCTCATCGCATATCTCAACTATGGACTAAGTGGTAAAAAACACAACTGTGACATGAGGGAGGTGAGCGATGGAGCAAGAAACTGACGCATAACACAGAATATTCCTTGTCCATACCATGCCCTCACCACCATTGCACATCGCCGCCTCACCTTACTTCTTGGATCTAAAATTATGATGCAAAGGACCTCCACAATGGATTGCTATGTTGACACCTAGCAGGGGATATTCCATGTTGATACCTTCACCATCATGCCCATCACACTTCACATTTCTTTAGCAAATTTTATGGTGCAATATGTGATACACTGAAAGGCTATGATGACCAAAGATGGTGACACTTGGCAAGAATCTGGGCCATGGCACACATCACCCTTCCCTATCCCTTCCTACAAGACCAAACCACGATGCAAGGAGTTTGCGCAATGAACTGTGAGAACGACACCTGTCCTGAAACCCTCCATCGCATATCATCGTTTTGAACATGGGTGTTGAGAACATAAACGTGATGTAAAGCAACACTACGACATAAAAGGAAGCCGCCACGTGCCCACCGAGAAGGCCCATTGTACATCGTAACTTGCCATGGATCGGTAGAAAACAAAACGCGGTGTGAAGGGGATGCACGATGGAGAACCTAAGTGGACAAATGCGCACATGCACAAAAGATGTTTTAATAGAGGACCGGTACTTGGAAAAGAACATGGGGGGATGACCTGATAAAATAAAACATTAGACTTGGACCTAGGATAAAAGCATAAATATTTTGGGTCTAAACATTTGGCATAAGTTTTAACAAGGCGCGGGATGGGAGGCCAACTTAGAATTATGAAATGAAGCTACCTTGATGCCAAAAGACCCTAGGGTTTGAATTTAGATTCCTTAAGGGCATAATTTTCAAATGTTGTAAAACCCTAGACCCTGGACACCAAAAAACTGAAGATTTGAAGAGCCATATATGTTTAGGGAATTTCAACAAATCTGAAGGTGAACAATTTGACACAGGTAGGGTAAAATGGGTCAACAGTTCCCAAATTTGATAAATATAAAGGAAAAAGAGACCCTAGGGATCGTGTCAAACAATTTTTCATGGCTTGTTAAGAGGTCTCCCATTATTCAACATTTATCTATTGATGCTTTTTCCACTAAGTTTATCGGGACAAGCTTTAGATTGGTTTCATCATCTTACCCCTGGTATCGTCACAAATTTCACCAATTTATCCAAAAAAAATTTGCTCACTTCTTCTATAATGTTGAACATGAACTCACGATGTTATACCTTTGTAATGCCAAACAACATAATGGATAAATCTTTGCCTCTTACCTACAAAGGTGGAGAGGGATTTCTAGTTGAATCCCATGGGAGATACCTAAAAAATAATTGATTGGCATTTTTATTCAAAACCTTAATCAAGAAATGGCCTTTCATCTCCAAATTCATTGTCTTTCCACATTTGAAGAGATTGTTTCAAAAGGGATCACAATTGAACAAGCCCTTATAAGTAAAGGTCTCATCAAACCTTGAATAAAAAATAATGTACTTGCAAATGACAAGTTCAAATCTTGGGCCAAGAATAAACATGTGGTTAGTGATGGAGTTACCAATGTTAAACATGTCCAAACCACTCAAACTTCTCAATCTCATTCACCAAAAGTCCTCTCAACTAGTACCATTATCCTCCCTGAGTGACAATTTATAACACCTTCAAATTCATGAAGACATTTTACTGACTTAGGAGAGCCTATTGAGTTCTTTCAAAAGTTTGTGCAAGACAATATGGTCACATTCCCTTATACAGGACCTTATGATGAGAATGAGTCCAAACCTGCATGGTATAATAAACATGACTATTGTGATTATCATCATGTCCATGGTCACCCCACACATAATTGTGTGAGGCTTAAACATTATATCCAAGACCTTATTGATCAAGGAACATTGGAGGTCCCTGCTAAGCCTAAACCTTCCAATACGCGATTGGGTGCTTATAAAGGTCCTTTTCCAAAACATCAAACCAAGTT
The DNA here is from genome assembly GCA_027924645.1 of Cunninghamia lanceolata. Lineage (NCBI taxonomy): Eukaryota > Viridiplantae > Streptophyta > Pinopsida > Cupressales > Cupressaceae > Cunninghamia > Cunninghamia lanceolata. The sequence continues at coordinate 1,471,500 of BSBN01000229.1, forward strand.
TGATATCACCAATCCCAATCAATCCCAAGATAATCATCCCAACAATGTTCACTATAATAAAACCCCTCGATTATGACAATGTCATAGGAAGCATTGATTATGATCCTTTACAAGTTTCCACCATTACCACTAGATCCCCATCTTCTAGATGTGTTATCACCACTTGTCGCGAAATCGTTAGTATCCCCCAACCTTCATCTTCCTCATCCATTCATCCATCCTATTATAATATCCTTGATCACCTAGGGAAGATTCTTGCACAAATATCCATCTTAGATCTCCCCCATCCACAAATCCATATTAGACCTTGTCCTCCAAGATTCCCAAGTACCACACGATATTGACCCTAATCAATTCCAAGCCCTTGTGAGTCACCTTTCTTCCACCTATCACCTTACCTTTACCCAAGATGATATGCCATCTATTGATCCATTTCATAATAATTCCCTTCATATGGAGGTCTTGATTTCCAAAACCAAATTCAAGTGTGTCCTTTTGGATAATGGAGTTGGATTGAATCTATGTACCTTGAAGCTAATAAAACAATTGGGATATTCACAAGATGACTTGGAATGATGCCCTTATACTATCAAAGGCTACGATAATATTGAGAGAGAATGTGAAGACACTATATGTCCTCCTATACAAGTTAGACTTGTCCTTTTACACACTACATGTCATGTCCTTGATCTTGAGCGTCCATATAACATCTTCCTTGGTCGTCCTTGGATCCATGCTATGCAAGCCGTACCTTCTACTTGCCATCAATGTATCGAATTTCCATAAAATAGTGTTGAAATTACTATCCAAGCAGATCCTAGACCCTTTGCATATTGTCAAGCCTTGGATGTTGCTAGTCCTAAAGATAACCTTTGTCCTCACCATGATATTTCCACATCTTCAACATCTTATGTTCATCCTAATGACCTTGCATCCCCTTCATTATCTAAAGATTCTCAAGTTACCAAAATCAAGGTTATAGACAAAGGTTTTGGAGAATATGAGTTACATAATTCTGGCCATGTTGAACCATACATGTCTTCTAGTATGGAAACTAAGGATCATTGTGTTCATTTTACAAGTCTTGATGAATTCTCTAATGTCGTTTAAAGTACCATTTATGGGACCATCAATTTCCTCCACCAAAGACCTTGATATTTCATCCTTATTCCATGGTAATGTCATCTTTACCATTGAGCCTTCCTTGTTATATCCTGCTTCCATGTCATTGGACCAACAAAATCCAATTTCTCACACTCCTTGTCATAATGATGGAGAATATAATGAACTCCTTATTCCTATGCCTGTCAAATCAAAGAAGCTTAAAAATCCTACAACATTGGAATTTAAAGAAATCAATCCTAGGGTATTCAAAGTTAAAGAAAAATTGATTTTACCCTTGGCATCCAAAAAGCGTTTACTTGAAGAAAAACAAATCCATTTGAAAATCAAAGAAAATCCAAAGAAGCTTGCTATAATACTTCCACTTCCTTCCATAATCCCATATTACATACACCTCACTCCATCCATAATCGGCAAAGCTATGATGGTTCCCATTTATGTTGCCTAAACACAAAAGAGACTAATCTTGCACTTAAGAGGTGCATGATGGTATTCTTGGTGCCCATCCCAGTGACATTGTCCTTACAAAACAACTTCCACATGTCAACTCTCACCATGATCATTGTCCACTTGTTCCAAAGTCCACACTTCCACCTGATATCTTGCCTTTCCATGCTTAGCTTGTTGTGATATCCCCATATATATAATAGTAAAGAGAAATAATACGTCCTATGGTGAAAACCACTTTTGTGGCGCCTTGGATAAGTACCATGGTGAAAACCTGCTTGCAAGCACCATGTGTAGTTATCAACTTCCATTATCCTCTAGGTCACTTGTTCCATGGATCTCCATCATTCCATTTACATCTAATATATTAGTCTTCCATCTCATATCCTATATACCATCCGTGTTATCTGTCAGAGTCTTCCCTTCCTACCTATCATACATATTCTATCCATTGCATCCTATCACCTCGCTTACACTTGGGGGCAACAGATTGTTAGGGTTAGTTGACATAAGATATCAATTAAATTCAAATAAAGATTAAATAGAGGAATGAAAATACACAGAAATAATAACAGTGAGAGACAAGTTTTAACGTGGTTCACCCAAACTCGGGCTACATCCACCAATAGAGAGTCCAATATTATTATCTAGTAAATCAAACTGATTATTACTGGCAATCCCTGCAACTCAATACTGTTGCAAATGCTACAATACAATCTTAACCAAAACCCTAACCCTTAGCTGCTTTTATCAAGCCTTATGTTGGTTACAAAATTAGGTTTTTTTTTAATATCGACTCATGGAGAGTACAGTACTTACACGATCAGTCACCACCTACCAACAATCTCCCACTCGAAGACTGATCAAGATCCACACCAAACAATCTTCCACTTGGAGACTGATCCTGGATGACAACGTTGCATGTGCAGCTCCCACTGGAAATAAGCACCCTGGACTCTGTTGTTTTGATTTTATTGTTTCAGTCTTGAAGACCAACCAAAGTTGAAGAGGAGCTCAACTTCTCCCTTGTCATTGCCTTTGTAAACATATCCGTGGATTTTAATTTGTATGTATCTTTTCCAGGCTTAACTGTCCATCATCCAACACCGACCGAATAAAGTGATACCTCAACTTTATGTGTTTGGTCTTTGAATGCAAGACAAAATTATTTGCAAGATGTATGTCACTCTGACTATCTATATATAAAGAATTGTTAGCCTATTGTTTGCCCAATTCTTCCATGAAATATTATAGCCATATCATCTCCTTGCTTGCCTCTGTTGCAGCTACATACTTTGCCTCTGTGGTGGATAAAGCAACCACCTTTTGCAACCGTGAGATCCAAATCACTGTTGTCCCACCTACAATGAAGACATAACCTATAGTACTCTGCCTGGTATTAATATCCCCTGCCAAATCTGAGTCTACATAGCCTGCTAAATTAGTATTAGAGCCCCCAAAACATAAATGTGTATTGGATGTACCTCTCAAATATTGGAGAATCCATTTTACCGCATTTCAATGTTCCAATCCAGGATGACTCATATACTTGCTTACGACTCCTACAACATGTGCAATATCTGGTCTCGTGTATACCATGGCATACATTAAACTTCCTACAACTGAAGCATATGGTACCTTGGACATTTTTTCTTCCTCCTCTAGTGTCTTAGGACACATCTCCTTAGTCAATTTCAAATGGCTAGGCAAAGTTGTGCTGACAACTTTTGCATTCTCTATATGGAATCTCTGCAACACCTTTTCAACATAAGTAGCCTGAGATAGAGTTAATTTTTTATGCTGCCTATCTTTGCAAATTTTCATACCAAGGATTTGTTTTACTGCCCCCAAATCCTTCATAGCAAATGACTGTGCTAACTGCCATTTTAACTCTCTTATGTGATCCATGTTAGACCCAGCTACAAGCATGTCATCAACATATAAACATAAAATAATGTGGTTGTCATTATCCAACCTCTTAAAATAAACACAATAGTCAGAATTACACCGACTGTAGCCTTTCTCAGCCATAAAACTATCAAATTTTAGATACCATTGCCGAGGTGCTTGTTTCGAGCCATACAAACTCTTCTTCAATCTGCACACCAATTTCTCCTTACCTTTGACCTCAAATCCTTGGGGTTGTTCCATGTATATCTCCTCCTCCAAATCACCATGGAGAAAGACAATTTTCACATCTAACTGTTCCAAATGCAAATCTTTAGCAGTCGTAATACTTAAAACAGTACGAATAGAAGTCATCTTAACAACTGGAGAAAAAATCACATCAAAATCAATGCCTTTTTCTGCGCAAATCCTTTTACAACTAATCTATCTTTAAATCTTTTCTTACCTCCATCTTCCTCTTTCAGCCTATAAACCCATTTGTTTGGTAAAGTCTTTTTACCTGCATGTAACTTACATAATTCCCAAGTCTGATTTTTCAGCAAGGAGTCCATTTCTTCTTTCATTGCAAGCTCCCACTGAACCTTTGTATCCACCTGCATAGCTTCATCATACCCTTCTAGTTCACCAACATTTGTTAACAAAATAGAATACAAAGAGAGAGAAAACTTTTCAAGAGGTCTACTTAGCCTTGTGGACCATCTAACATTCACTAGATTTCGTGGTATTTCTGGTTGTTGTTGCAGAGCATGAGGAACCACTGGAACATCACTATTTGGAATATCATCTAGCACCACATAATCCTTTTCTTTCTTCTCATGTTGCTGCAACTGATCTTTGTACAACACCTTCTCATTGAATACAACATCCCTGCTTCTCACAATTTTTTGATTTTCAAAATCCTAAAGCCTATAACCAAATTTATCAATGCCATATCCAATGAAGGTACATTTTTTTGATTTGCATCCAACTTGGTTCTATTTTTAGAATCTACACGTGCAAATGCTTCGCGTCTGAACGTTTTGAGAAAAGAATAACAAACCTTCTTACCTGTCCATGCTTCCTCTGGAATACCACAGTCCAAAGGAACTGAAGGACCTCTGTTATTTAAATATACAGCGGTGTTGACAACCTCTACCCACATATTTAAAGGCAGCCCAACATGCAATCTCATGGTCCTTGCACGCTCCATTATTGTCCTATTCATGCGTTCAGCCATTCCATTTTCCTGTGGAGTCCCTGGAACCATTTTCTGCCTATGAATTCCATTAAAAGAACAATAATCATCAAATTCTTTGCTGCAATACTCACCACCATTATCAGATCTGAGACATTTTAATCTTTTACCTATCTCATTCTCAACCAAGATTCTCCATTTATTAAATGTTCCAAATACATCAAATTTCTGTCTGAGGAAATAAATCCAAACCTTCCTAGTTGCATCATCTATGAATGTAACATAATACCGAAAGCCACCAAGAGAAGATACTTGAGCCGGTCCCCATACATTTGTATGTACAAGCTCCAACTTTTCATCTTTCTTTTGCTTCCCATCCTTTAGAAAACTAACTCTCTTTTGTTTGCCATACACACAACTTTCACATAAATCCATATTAATACATTTTAGACCTGGTAAAACTTTCTTAGAATGAAGTACCTTCATACATTTTTCACTCATATGCCCAAGTTTGTTATGCCATAGTGTTGTCTCAGAACCTGCAGCAACTTTTTCAGTCTCTTCCTGCGAACCTGCAGCAACTGTTCTTGAACCTGTTTGATTTTTCTCTGCAACAACTAAAGTAGAAGGAATAGTATGACCTGTACAAAGATATAAGGTGCCTACTTTCACACCTTTTGTTACTACTAAGGCACCTCTTGTAACCTTCCAATTTTTATCAGTAAATGTAACAATGCAACCTTCTTTAGCTACCTGTCTTGCTGAAATTGAATTCCTACTGAGCCTTGGAACATGCCTCACCTCTTGTAGTAGCCAATGATTCCCATTTTGCAACTTAATCTTAATTCTTCTCTTTACAAAAATCTGACAGGGTTCGTTATCTCCCAAATAAACCAGCCCAAAATCCCCTTGGACATAATCAAGAAAATAACTTCTATGGGGCGTAGCATGAAATGAGGCCCCTGAATCTAAAACCCATGAATCATCAGCATTATCTAGGGAAAGAATCAAAGCATCATCTTCAAATTTATTGCTTACCACATTTGCCTCCTTATTGCCTTCTTGTTTGTCTCCTTCTTCATTCTTTCGAGACCAACAATCTTTCTTCAGATGACCTGGTTTCCCACAGTACCAGCAATCCTTCTGTCCTATGGATTGGGATCTCTTGTCCTTTGATTTTCCTTGTGACTTCCCATGACCTCCAGAACCTTTTCCACTCTCCTTTGATCTGTCCTTACTTTCTGCATTCAAAACACTGCCTGATGTGGATCCACCTGAGCTTTTCCTACGAATTTCCTCACTCAGAATAACACCAACAACATCATCAAATTTCAGGGTATTTGAACCAGAAATAGAGTTACTAACCGCCATTACCAAACTATTCCATCTTTTAGGCAAAGAACATAATATCAAGAGAGCTCTAACTTCATCAAATTTTACATTTACAGAAATCAATTGACTAGTAATTGTATTAAATTCATTTAAATGATCTGTCACAGATCCACCTCCAATCATTTTCAGATTAAACAAACACTTCATGAGAAATACCTTATTTGAGGCTGAGGTTTTTTCATACAATTTAGCCAAAGCTTTCATCAGACCATCTGTTGTCTTCACTTCCATTATATTGAATGCCATCGATGGTGCCATGCACAACCGAATGGTTCCCAGTGCCTTTTTGTCAAGAAGATTCCAATCTTCATTAGTCATTATTGTTAGTTTCTTGGCTACTCCTTTCAACGACATCCATAAATCCTTCTGATAGAGATAATCCTCCATCTGCATCTTCCATAACTGATAGTTTTGACCATTGAATTTGTCTACCTTCAATTTAACCTCATCTGCCATTGCTTCCACTCAATCGTGAGACTCCCACTCAACCGTGAGACCTTCCTGCAGATGATAATCGAACACAACCCGCTCTGATACCACTTGTTAGGGTTAGCCGATAGAAGATATCAATAAATTCAAATAAAGATTAAACAGAGGAATGAAAATAGATAGAAATAATAACAACGAGAGACAAGTTTTAACATGGTTCACCCAAACTCGGGCTACATCCACCAACAGAGAGTCCAATATTATTATCCAGTAAATCAAACCAATTACAACCAACAATCCCTGCAACTCAATACTGTTGCAAATGCTACAATACAATCTCAACCAAAACCCTAACCCTTAGTCTCTTTTTATCAAGACTTATGTCAGTTACAAAAATAGTTTTTTTTTATGTCGACTCATGGAGAGTACATTACTTGCATGATCAGTCGCCACCTACCAACATGGATTGTGTTGTATTTTGGACATAGGTTTCTTTGTGAACTCTTGATTGTCCTTGTATGGCTAAGTTCCTCCTCTTTGGGCCTTATACGCTTGCATGTTACATGAACCCCCACATATGTTGATACCACTTATTTTATCTTACACCCATGGTCTTAAACATTTTCCATAGCATTCCCACACTTTGTCCTCTATCCCATAATAACACAATCCTATCCAAAAACATTTCAAAACATCCCATAAATCCAAAAAAAATCAAAACATCCCAAAATACAAAAAAAAAAAACATCCCAAAAATCTAATAAAACCAAAACATTCCCAAAATCCAAAAAAATCAAATATCGAAAAAAAAAGCCAAGCAATAAAACTAAATGCAAGTCATCCTTAAATCCATACCAATCTAGTCAATCAATCTAGCCAAATCATCCAATCACATCCTTTGGTCTTGATTCTAAGCTTGTCATAAACCAAATCAATCAATCAATCATCATCATTAATGGGATATATCGTTCCCACATCCTTATATTGATCTAGGGACATATCATTCCCCACAATGACAACACTATCCTAATCTAATCATCAAACAATCCTTGGTTTACAACTTGACATGGGCAATCACCTTGTTTGTTTTTGAATCATTTGTGCATGCATGCTTGTTTGCTTGTGTGTGTTATTATTTTATCATGCATTTGTATCAAGTCCTTATTTATCCAGCTAATATTCATATCTTGTGTATGTTGGAATAGATTTTTGCATCTAAGGGCATTTCATACCTTTTGTGCATTAGGAGTTTAATGCTCTAAGTTTCCTTTCTCATACGATTAGACAAGGTTATATTACGCTGAGTGCACGACACATTGTCACCCTGGTCTTTATACCTTGGTGCATAATATCTACTGCTATATCAAACTATAGGGTTGTTCATTTTAATGTAGCATGACGTATCATTTATCTCTTTCAACCATCCCGTATCTTTTTTCTATCTTCCTACCCAACTTGTTTCATTCATTTTAAGAGCCTACCCGTGTTATTCCAACTTGCCTATCCTCTTGAGGGGGCATCATCCTATCCTTACATTGTCATCCCATCCTTAAATCCATTCCTTCTTGTCACTCCTTCAAGTGGCTAGGCATCCTTTTTTCCCTTCCATCTATACCTTATCTTCTTTGAAATGATGTTACTTCTTTTAGTTGCAACATCATCTCAAAGAGGGGCAAAATGTAGACCCCTGAAATTGACCATGTCACTTTCATTACCTTGTCGACACCACCTTGCAACACTTTTGTCCTAAGAGTCCCCCTTTACCATAATCTCTTTCCCAAATTAATTAAATAAATTATATTTATTTAATTAATCCATTTCCTCCATCTCTTAAATTAAATAAAAAATATATATTTATTTAATTTATCCTATTTATCCTCTCTAGCCAATTAATTAAATAAACTATATTTATTTAATTAATTCCCACCTATTTCCCCCATCATCCAATTTAAATAAAATATTTATTTAATATCCCTATCTTCACGCATGTCTCTCTCTCATAATTTAAACGATTTAATTATTTAAATTATGTCACCTTTATCCTCATCTTCACACATGTCTCTCTCTCATAACTTAAATAATTTAATTATTTAAATTATGTCACCTTTATTCTCTTATAATTTAAATATTATTTAAATTAATTTGCCACACTATCAACCACTTTGTCACACTATCTCATCCTCAACCACTTACCACCTTCATTAAATGAGTGATCCAAAATTAAATAACCTTTAAATCCTAGCCATCCACATCTTCTAATCTCAACCATTCATCCTTGATCCATTTCTCACTTAATCCTAGCCATCCATCACTAATCTAATCCTAGCCATCCATTCTTATCCCTCATCTCCTATAAATCAAGCCTCAACCAAGTCATTTGATCATCCTGTTGTACCCAACCAAAATTTTTGCTTCATTAAGGCATTTTGAAACAAGTCTAGAAAATTTTTCGTCAAAAGGTCAAAAAAGCAAAATTTCTATTTTTAGAAATTTCTAAAAATAGATGTCGAGTTAGGTTTTCTGGGTTTCTTGAGATATGGATGATGGTAAAACTTTCTAAAAATATAAAGTTTCTAAAAATAGAATCTTCGACTCAGGTGTCGCGCTTGATTCTCATTCGTCAATTTTGCTTCATGATTGGCGCAGTTCAGACGAAATCTTCAAATGACCAAGTTTTCTCTATTGGGTCATTTCTGCTTTTTTTAGAAGGCAAAGCATGAGCTTGGAAGTCATCAACAGATAAAGTTTATCTGCCAGAGCTTGTCGATGGGTTTTCAATGTTGTTCTAATGACGCAGAACCGACGAACAGTCGTCGACTCGACAACGCACGCAAAATAATGCAAGATGGATCCAAGGTGGAATGAAAGGTTGGAAAATTAGAAATTTGACTAATTGTTGAGAATCTAGATGCCCCAGGTGACTTGGGGCACCCAACCTTTCAAGTGTCAGATTTTTTTCATGTTTTTCGAGAAACGTCAAAAATACTTTCGTCAGCCTGTTTCCAGTGGGTCAAACTTGGTCAAACTCAGTCAAAAGGCCCGTAAAAGTAGAAGATTCATCTCAAATATGCTTAGGCTATCCAGTCTACCCTCATCCTAATGCATGTCCCTGGAATCCTGCAATTGACTAAGTCTGATGTCCTGAGCCCTGAAAATTTGACTAAGTCTGAAATCTGGTGGATCCTCAAGAATCTAGAATTTGCATGTCAAATCCCATGGATCTAAGACCTATCTCAAACATCCTAAATGTATATTTCAAAATATTTAAAGTATAGGAAATTAAATATCTAAACATATACTTAAATATATTTTGAAATATACGTCAGGTAGGACCTTCAAAATTTGGCGAAATTCAAGATTTGCGGTAGAAATTGAGTTTTTCAAAAACATTTCTAAGGCATGGCATTTGAAATATACGTCAGGTAGGACCTTCAAAATTTGGCGAAATTCAAGATTTGTGGCAGAAATTGAGTTTTAAAAAAAAATTCTAAGGCATGGCATGATAGGCACCCCAGGTGACTTGGGGCGCCCAAACTCTTCAGAGTTAAAATATTTTTGAGTTTTCCTCGAAAAACATGAATCTCCCTCCGTTAGCCTAGTCTGGTTCAGAGTTGATCAGTTTGGCACATTTTTTGATGTGAACAGAAGGTACAATCAGCTTAGTTTTCATCAGGCCTACCTATTTTCCAGATCATCAGGCTCAGTTTTATCCCAGTTGACAAAAATTGATAGACGAACAAGGGTCCTTTGCCACCAGAACACGCACGTAAATCGAGAAATTGAAGGAGTTGCAAAAATTAAAAAAATGGCTAAGTTTGGTGAAACCAGGCACCCCAGGTGACTTGGGGTGCCCAACTTGCTCTGTGTTAGAATAGTTTCCATCTCTACAGTGTTTTTCGATAGTTTTGTGCCCAATCTTCACCTGTTGGCAATTTTCGGGAGGTCAAACTTGGTCAAACAACGCTAGATTGTCAGTTGGAGGCCAGACATGGAATCTCAGTTGATAGGTCTCCAAAATGTTAGGATCAGTCAGCTTTTTCAGTCAACAGTAACATTTTTCCACCTTGTTGAAGTCGGAGACAGGCCATATTTAAGTCAAAACAAGTGTTGAAGTGTCGAAAACGAAGAAAAATTGGCTAACACTTCTGTCAACTCGCGTGTTTGATGACATCATCAAAAGAAGATATTTTTCGTCATCTTACACAAAAAGCCATAGGCAGCTACAAAATAGGGATTCTTCCTATTCGAAGACATCCACTTGGATTTGTGCTTTAAAAGTTGCTTTCTTCATGGATAAAAATGAAGTTTTATTCTCTCACAAATAAAGCTACTTTTTTGTCTTAAAGATCTACAAGGACAAGCATTTGGCTTCTTTATTTCATTATTTTTATAGGTTACATCCATAAGAAGACATATTTTTCTTTCAACGAAGATTTGAAGACTCAAACAAAGTGCTTTTTCAGCGTTCTTCATAGTTTCGGGTTGAGGAAGCAGGGAGGCTCGCTTTTTCAGGGTCCTTGTTTCAAGGGGATCATTTTTCAGAAATCCAACCAGAGCTTTTTCAGTTTTCGTTGAGATGGGTCCATCTAGAATATCATCCTCTTGAAGATTGGAGTTTTTTTTTTCAAGAATTTGTTTTTTTCCTGCTTTTTCAGAAAAAATCTTCGCTTTTTCAAAATCTGACAATTTGGGTTGCTTTAGAACGAAATTGCCTACAAAACCCATGTGCCAACTTTTTCCTCTCAGAATCTAGTTTTTAGAAGAAATCAGCAAAAGAATATCAACGGATGACATCACCAAAAAGCAAGAATGTTGATGAGGATGCATTTCAAAAGAAAGCAGCTTTAAAACATATGCTTTTTGTTTTAAAGCATTTGCTTTCATCCTAAGCTCATGCATTCTATATTTAGAAAAGAAATCACCTTGTGATAGTTGGAATCTTCTTTGTTTTAAAGCAAATCGCTTTAAAACATTTGTTTATTGTATCTTTGTCTTAGAATAGTAGTAAAGCTTGCGAGTTGGCACGTTAGGGTTAATCAAGGAGATTTTAGGGTTCCCTACTCCTTTGATTTTAGTATAAATATGGGCATCCTTGCCCATTGTATGGAATGACTTTGGTGAGAATAAATTTGTTGTGCCTATTCTAGCCTGCAGATTTTGTTTATCCAAGTGTTTGTTCACTTTGTGTTCATTGTAAGGGAATGGTAATTGTGATAGCAAGTTTGCTGTGCCTATTCTAGCCTGCAAATCTTGATATTCCAAGTGTCTATTCACTTTGTGTAATATGTTCTCCGGTGTTTGATCGTTTGTTGTATGCTTGCCTTTTGTTGCAGCATTGTTGTCCTGGAGTTGTGCAAACTTTATGATATTGAATAGAAGTCTCATGCCTATTTTGCTTTAATATTCTATCTCAATTCATCAAGTTTTCGTCGTCAGATGTGTGGCTTCTATAGCTTTCATTTCAGCTTCCATCATTAAAGTACTATTAGTCTTGTGATGTTAATTTGGAAGAAAATTGCTTAAGTTTTTGTGTTAACAATCATTCCTTATTCACTTTCAATTTTCTTTGCTCTGAATTTACTCAGGAGATTGAAAGCGTTGTTAGTCGATGCTTAGTTGTAGTGGATGTTTTAAAAAAGGAAAAAACCTCTTCTGTAGCGTTTAGAGTTTTATAACCTTGTGCTCGTAGTTGATAATAAAAAAGAAGATAGGCAAAATTTTATTTAATTATCTTTTCAACGAACATCAACAAAAAGGGAACTCCCCCTTCCAATAGGAGAGTAGTTTATCTGTGCATAGTTGTCCGTTTCCAACTAGCATTCCAATGGTGCGAATTGAAATGCCAACACATCCACATTTTAAGTATCTCCATGCTATCAAAATCATTCTAGCTCTTCCATTATCATGCATCATCCATTATCATTATCTAATGTTATGCTATAATTTTGAGCAAACCAACATATCAAAATCATGATCAAATATCAGAGGATTGTTTATTATTTTCATTATCTTGCTTAGTCTTTCATCCCTAGATGAGGTGTTGTTCAAGTATGGAATTATTACTTTCATTGTTTGGTCTCTTTATTTGATTTCCATATTTCTGCATACACAATTATTAATAGTTTGGGTTGTGTTATCTTATTGCCCAAAGTTGGACTCAAGTAAGTACAAGTATTAAACCATGTTATTCCTTCTTTTATACATTTTCTATACTGCTCGATAGGCCATGGCTAGAATATTTGAAAGTTGTACCTTTAGTTATACATCAATATATACAATTTTTTCATGAAGGAAAAGTTGTCAAGATTCCACACAATTCATATGAGCCCATTGTGGAGTTGAGCCATTTTACTTTAGATACTTGCATTCCAACTCCAAAGGAACCTCTATATGAAACTAAAATAGATCTCCATGAGGTATGCACTAAAAACATCTACATGCACAAAAAATAAGATCACAAGAGAATGAAATTACAAGCAAATCGTAAAGAGACTCACAAAGAACAAATCAATCATGAACCTAATCAAAAAACAATAACACCCAAAGTAACACAAAAGCTAGAATTGTATGCTCAAATGACTACTTGGATTCGAAAGAAAAGTGTTGTGATGCACTAAATGTCAATTATTCCCTCACAACCATAAGTAAAGAAGCAAGACACGTGGGTTAAGAAAGAGATGTTTAATGTGCCACCAATGGATAATGTGTTTGTGCAAAATACAAAGGATTATCAACAAGAAACACACGTAATTAAAAAGGCAAGTCAAGAAGAACAAAATACATTAATCAATGAAGAAACATATGATGACACATTTGAGATGACGATGATCTTTGGGAGGATTATGATGATCCTGCAAGGTGCATTCAATGATTCATGAGCATCACCATGAATTATATACCTATATACTTTTATTTATAGTTTTTACTTTATCTTTTTCCTTGCTTTGGCTTTTTTGCTTGTACTTTAGTTGGCACATTGGACATAATTATTTGAGCATTTTCCTTCCTTTTCACTTGACATGTTTTCTATTATTCTTGTTTACACCTTCTTTGTTATTATTACTTTGTACCTATATGCCGTATTATGATTTTATGTTTGCGTATACTAACCACTTTGATCTCACACTCTTTTTTATGCATCTTTGTGCTTGTCACTTCTTGTTATACTTGTCTTTTCATAATTTCCATGTTAACATAACTATGCAACTATGTTCCATACCTTATGATCATCATCCCATGCCTATGATATTTACCATACTTTGATTACATGCCTATGAGGCTCATGTTATCTTACTTGTTTGCCTAGTCATGCCATTTTCTCATGATTAGGTTTTTCACATATCTCTATATTTATTGCTTATATATTATGTTACCATGTTGAGCATACATTACCATATCTTCATATTACATTAGGGGCACCATGCCTTCCCCATGCTATTCATGCACCTTCATTATCCTATCATGCTTCTAGAGCTATCTTTGTAGATCGAGAGGTATCTTGTTTTACCATTTGTGCTATCATTACTTATTCTTTTACATTGGGGGCATTATACCTCCCCCATATTCATCTTGCACGCATATGCCTGAGTATGTTCCTATAGCCATCTTAACACATTAGGTGCATCTCACCTTTCCCTATTCTATCATGTGTGCTCACATGCATTATCATGTACTACGAGCCACATTAGAGACTCCATACCTTCCCCACACCACTTACATTGCACCTCTAGGGCCGTTTCACCTCCTGATTTGCCTATACTAGGGGCAACCACATACCTTGATGATTATATCTAGCCCATATGCTTTCATGCTTATTATTCTACATGACATTTACTATACATGATTTATGTGCTTACATTTACTTTTCATGCACTATTTTCCCACCTCCTTTAATTCCTTGCACATGTTGCATGCCCCTTATTAGAGAGGGGGCATATATCACCACTAATGTTCCTATGTTGAGATTTTAGGTAGTGACTTATGCTAGAAAGATACTCATCACCATGTCCCAACAATTCTCAATCATATGACATAACATTGCTTGATATGCCATTCCACTTTTTGTACACATAAATTTCCCAATCCTACTCCTATTTTTTAATTTTCTTAAATAGTTGAAGCAACTTTATAATTTATGCCTATTCACTTGTGAGATAGAAGCCACTCATTACACATCTTTCTTTTCTCTTGCATGTTCCCATGGAGCATGCATGGGAAGGAGAGGATGGATAGATGAAGATATCCATTTGTGTTCATTACTTTACATGGACTCCAAAATCCTTTTACGTCTAAATATTTACTTTTCATACTTGCTTGTGACTGCTCTTATACATTGAGATACATGATCAATTAGGATTCACATACACCTCAAAATGGGGACAAAATATAATGGTAAAATTTGCATAAATATACCAATTTCCATTTAGTTTTGGACCTATTTCGAGAGGATGCCTTAATATGATTACATAGTGACATGTGGTACACTCTTGTGTTAAGTTTAGCTCCTTTCTCGATCCTTTTCCATCCTCATTTACTCCCACTTTCCAAAATCCCCACACATTCACATCATTATTAACCATGATCCTTTCCTCAAAATACACATTCCCCTAGATATCTTAGGTCCATTTTGTAACACATGGGAGTGATCCTACATGACACAGAACTGATATGAAATTCAAAAATCTAAAATTCAAATTGTTGACTCCTACCTTTTCCTAATAACCATTGGTAGTTGACTTGGTACACATTCATGTGATGTTTCATTACATTTTGTATTTAAGGTCATTCATTTGAGCATTTAAACACATCTGATTATCACTCAAAATCTTAGAGCATGAAGGAGCATTCAATAGGAACATTTCAACTTGATGCACTAAAAAGAACAATACCTTTGTCAGAATTCGAATCTTAGACTACACACACTTGCTTGTTGTCTCCCAACACTTGTAAAGGCTATAAAGTTGACCATTCAAGGGGGTTGACTAAGGAACACGACCCTGTGCAATTCAACAATCTCCCCAATGTATTTCTAAATACCCCCAATCCTTAAGCATCGACAAAGAACAAGAATCATAGAAAATTGGATCATAGAAGTCTACATTGTAGTAGAATAGGTCTACGTGTGAGAGATCAAATCCACGTGGTGCATGATCAATGTAGAGCCGCGAAGTCGGCCTATAGAGAATCTCATGTTTGTGTAAAGTTCTAGACAACTAGCACATCAATAACACATACTTTTCTATACCCAAATTTCTGAGTTCTATGTTACATGAGACATATTCTTTATATTTATAATTCTAACATTTACCCAACTCTAATTTACCTACATTTATTATATTGTTATTACTTACATTTATTTAAGTAGCTAAAATCAATCTCAATAAAATTTATTTAAGGCTTTATCTTGTGTGGACTTGTCATTTGTTTCTTCAAATTGATTAGTTATAACTTCACCTTGTGCAAACTTTCTATGTGACTTTTTCCACCCACCCTTTTTTTATGGATACGTGTTTTTAATGTTTATACGAAGTAATATAAAACACTTATTCATTAAAATTAAATTAAAAAGAAATCATTTCCCTTTTACAATTGTGTTTTATTTCTCTTTGGGGCTTCTCTAAAGTTTAAGCAATAGATTTTCTAAATTACTACATAGGAGCGGAAATAAATGGAAACCGAAAATGTTAATGGCCCATATAAGGACTAGTTCGCACCAACTTAGATGCGAAACTAGAAGGTGGGAGAGGCCAAAAGAAGAGTGGGTAGAGATAATATGCTGTTTCCGCACTTTGGAGTTAGTGGAGACAGAATGACACTACATCATGGAGTGCTCGACTTACAAGGATACAAAGGCCAATTATCGTGATACCTTGAATGTGGGCTCTTTGACCAACTTGTTTGAAGATGAGAGGATAGCTAAATTCGTAGTATATTTGACCAAGATTCATAGCAGAAGGTCTAGGATCCAAAAGGAAAGGGGGTTCAATTAGGTGTTGTGTGGGGATTTGCCTGTTTTGGTTCTGTAGTTTTCCTGGGTGCTTTGGTTCTTTTGCTAGGTGTTTTGGTTTCTAGTGGTCCCATAGGCTGTTTGGCCTCATAGACGTTATTAAAAGCTTTCATTCATTCATTAAAAAATACAAAATCCTTTTGCATAGAGGACAAAAACAATAAATTAAATGGTAAAGATCCTCTACCTTAGGGCTATTGCAAGGCAATACTCCCTTACATGTACACTCCGCCCAGCCCCTGATGTGACCGCACCATTACCCACTATCCTATGTCTTCTTCCTCAGGTCACTGCTCACCGCTTTCTGCTCAGTGGTTTAAATTGGAAATTAGAAGTTGGCGCTCATTGTTTATGCTTACTGTGACTCGATCCCCGCACCACCAGAGAGCCAAACCTGCATCTTACTAATCAATACACGCTAATATTACTCTCTGCATGCACAAATGTAACGCTGGGTAATAATAAATGCAGGAATTCACCACGGCCATGGCCTCAGTTCCAATGGCTTTGCCCTGGGAATGGATCGTCGAAAAGCTAGTCGACAATAAAGAAATTGACACCGCGCTGCTTAAAGGTAAGCTTAAATTCACTTTGTTACATTTTAGTTTCCTGTATGCAGAAATTGTTTTCATCGATACTCTGGAAAATAATGGAGTATATTCTTTATATTTAAAAAACTTTCTCTCTCTACATCTTTATATTTAAAACAGTTTCTGTCTACAGGGATGATAAGGTACGTTCCAGACATAAAACGTCCTTCCTGCAGTAGTTTGCAGGAAAGAATTGCGCTGAGATATTTAGAAGAGATATTGTTTGCTGGCAAATTTGAAGCACATGCGATCCCTCTCATAAAGGTTTTCGTTAGTTCGTCTTCGCAAGATTCAACCGATGCTGAAGATCTGCTTCTTCGAATCTGCACCGAGGTGGGTTATGTTTTATGGGAGATTTGAAGTTTGATTTTTTTTTATGAAAGATTTTAGCTGAAGCGTCTGCCAGAAATGAGGATTTTAGGGTTTGATTCAGCACAGTGGTTTCTGTTAAATTTATTTTACGGGACGTGTAGGATATTTAAAATAATGCAAGATTTTAATTTTTGTATGTGCCGGCCGCGAGAATTTTAGAGCTCAATTTTAGCACTGAGCGTGTTTGTTAGTGTTATTTCTACGAAATATCTGGAATTTGAAAACAAATTGAGGAAAATAGCTGAAGTATTTGCCGGAATTGACACTTTAAGAGTTTAATTTCAAAACAGAGGCTTATGTCATGGTTGCTTTGCGGGATATTGGAGATTTTGACAAAAATGCTAGAATTCTGTTGATGTGTGCCGGCAGTGAGGGTTTTAGAGTTTAATTTGAGCATCGAGTTTAAAGGTTTTTTGTTAGGAATTTGAAAAAAATGTAGGAATTTAACCGAATTATGTGCTAGGAATGAGGCTGCTAGGGCTAAATTTTTTACTTTTATGGGATATCTGAAATTCCAAAAGGAATGCAAGAATTTAGCTTAAGTATGTGGCTGACCGGAGGATTTTAGGGTTTAATTTTAGCACAGAGATCTATTTTAGGGTTAGCATACAGGATATTTAAAATTTGAAAACAAAGCAGGAATTTAGTTGAAATATGTGTTGGCAGCGAGGATTTTAGGGTTTAATTTTAGCACAGGTTTCTCTTAGTGTATGCGATATTTGAAATTTAAAAATAAAGCAGGAATTTAGCTGAAGCATATGCCAGAAGTGAAGTTTTGAGAATTTAATTTTAGTGCAAAGGTTTATGTTAAGATCACATCCAAATTATTTTGACTAGGATATACAGAATTTGCATATCGTTTTTTTAATCAGTAGGTGAGGGAAGTGGGCCCTTCTCCCTTTATATTAATTCGAGAAAACATTTTACATACAGAGTTTGAAAATGCTTACTACACAGCTAACACAGGCTTTACAAGAAAATAAACAGAGATCTTAATCCTCAATGTCAGCAAAAAACGCCCCATCTGATCCACCTGGACCACCCTGTAGTCCATCAGCCATCGAATGTGAAAAAACCACACCCAAGCCAGCCAAATGCAGCAAAGCCCCAACAGCCTTGAGAGAGCAGGTGTGACTATTATGCTCAGCCAAAGGATGAACAAACAGAAAAGGGGCTTCTATAGCTCCAAAATTGAAGTCCTTGAAGTTCCTTGCCACCTGGCCCTCAACCACAAACTTCTGAAAATTTGCCACCTCATTTGGAAGAGCATAGAAATGGCATTCCAACTCTTGGGATGTACCCATGGAAGGAGAGCCCGTGAACTTAGCCTCGAAGATAGGAAGAACCTCCTTTGAGAATTCCCAATCTAGTTCCAAAAGCTCATCTAAACCCCTACTATATTCCTCTTTGATGAGGCATGCTGCCACTTGTGTGACTGCCATTATGTTCTTCTCCAGGAGCAAGAAATTAGACAGGAAGAAGGATGCAACTTCCTAATTGTTAGATGCAATAATGAGCTCACAATAATATATCTACCCTAGGAACAAAACAACATTAAAATGACATAAATTCAAGAGCAAACAAAAGGAAAATAACAACATTCCAATATCTTTATTCATATTGGAAAACAAAGGAAATGGACTTCAATGTATAGACTTTAGGATGTACAAGCCAGGGTGACAAATGTCTCTGAGGAGTTGAGTGTAATAAACAGGTCAATCACACAATTTTTTTTTTTTGATCTGTTATTCAACCAATATACAAAAATGCAAAACAAATACACATGATTGAGTTAGCAGCCGCCATATCAAAGTTTGACTGGGTGTTCCATTACGATAAGACAATGATCCTTAATTAATTAGATTAGGTAGTTCATATTAATGTATATCATACAGCTGGGATAAACATTTAGGACAGCAGCTGTTCTAATTTAAGTCTTTCATAATATACAGCCAGGATAAACATTTAGGACAGCAGCTGTTCTAATTTAAGTCTTCATACAGGATTTTTGTTTATGACTTATTAGTTCTAGAAATTGATGTCCCATCTAAGCATGACAATAAGGAACTTCAGCATAGAATTTAGAAGTCTTTTACCTCTATAAAACATTCTCTGTTATATCGCTGTCCCGGCCAGGTTATAATGCCACCTTGGTAGTAGCAGGCCTCTCAGAATGACTACTGTTAAAAGAAACTCAGAACAGTAATACCAGACTTAACATCATAATTCATAATTTTAATTATGGATCAGCATTCATAATTGGTGGCTAACTTTGGCCCTAATCTATAGTTTAGCTTTTGTAAATACCGAGTAAGTATCGTAGACTCATTCGTACCAAATGAAATGTAATGAATAAACAGGGAGATACCTGATCATAAGCGCGAAGTAGAGGATACTAGCCATCCATCATGGTGCTGCTTGAGTTCCGGAATCCATCAGTTCTTGAGGTAGAGGTGCAAAACATCCCAACCATGTGGATAAGGTCCCTATCCACCCCAACCAAGGGTTCATAGATTTCGTCCACAAGAGTATTCCAAGGGCAAGGTCCATGGTAACTAGTTACCTTGAGCTAGAGTGGTCCCCAACTCTCCCTTTGAGGTCTTCCCACTAGGATTGATTCATACGGTACTTCTATTTGGGATGATCCCTTATACCTTTCCAAAGGAGTGAGCTAACTCAATGGTTTTACTCTTCCAAATACGTTTATCATCAATTAAGAGAACGATACTCATGCATTTAACGTATCTCAGCCTACTTCTGGGTTTTAAATGACTTACCCATTCTTAATTACTTCCCAATGGGGTAAGAATTGCCATTACTAGGATGGGCAGCAAGCATACCATAATACTGGCCGCCATCACTATCTGGGTCTAAGAGTAGTCAAGATCCTTCGGTAGAGAATAAGAAGTCCACAGTTCCCTGAACCTTTTGAATCATTAGATGCAGACACCTATCGCGTCCGTGCTACTAGCGAACGTCTGACATCCCAGTAGGGGTTAGCACTTGGCCAATCACTCGCATGGTAATGGTGAATGCCGGCTATACCTACCATACCAAGGGCAGCTCTGGCTCCTGTCACCTCCGTGCTACTGGTGACGGCCAGCTACTCCTGAAGATACTGCGGTTAGCTCTTGGCATTTGTCACCTGCACGGTATTGGTGACAGTCGGCTAACATCGCTACTGTATCATAATGTGGATTGCTTTGGCCTCCTTTACCTCCGTGCTACTGGTGATGGCCAGCTAATCCTTACTGTACGACAGTTAGTGCTTGGCATCTGTCACCTGCACGGTACTGGTGACAGCCGGCTAACTACTCCTGTACAAGGCTCAACTCATTCATGTGGTCTTACAACCGCTCATTGTGTGTAAGGGACTATAAGACATTATTTCCATTGGTACTATTGGACATTTTCACACTCATAGGCATTCATTTAATTCGAGAGTTAGACACTCTTCGGTGGTATGATTCATTTTTGAAACATGGCAGCCTATTTAGTTGTAAGATTGGACCACATCCAAGTATGGGTTTGTATCCTTGCCAAAGAAACATAGGCCTATTTGTGGCATACTAGAATAGCGGAAATTTCCAAGGGAAAATTTACATAAGTTAGGGAATCAATCCCCAAGTGCAATTTAATAACAAGATGCCCTATGAACCCTACAGGCCAAACCTTTACAGTTTAAAACACAAGGGGTTTTGGTTCTTGCTAGCTCCATCCCTTGGGCTTAACTCCCACTCATAGGTGGTCAAAAGTGTCATTCAGTAAGATATAGTGATTGGCATTTATATAAAGGAAAATTTAAGAGGGAGGGGCTTCATTACATACCCCGCACCGGTTATTTATAGCTGCTGTTTCAAAGAATGAAGTTGAGGACTGAATAAAGTAACTCACTAGTTTTGGCCTTTCAAGGCTCAAACATGAGCCAGATATTTGTTAGATGTCCATATAATTATAATCTGGTTCACCTAAACTCTGAATATCATAATCTAGTTCTGGTGAACCAGCACGTTGATTTGCTAAATTAATTGAGATTAAGAACTATATTTAATGAAAACAGTTTTGAATTTTATTTCCTATCACCCAAAGTCTATCCTACATACCCAGCTCTTCTTAGAGTCTAACTAGGAATTTAAACATTTTCTTACCTCATTAACTGAAAACCTTAACAGCCAGCAAGTTGTTATACAGCGAATCATTATGGAAGGGTAAAATAGAGGTAGATTGATTGGCTCATATCATGATAGAAGGGTTAATCCAACTAGGAAGGAGACTCTCTATTAAGTTCTTGATAACAAAACAGCAGAAGGACAGGGACAATAACTTAATAAATCTTTCAGACTTGAAAGCTATCCTCCTTGGGCAAAATTACACATTTAATAGATTTCTTCCAATAAGAGTGGAACCCTTGTACAAAAAGGTTAATGGGTATGTAACCCAACAATATAGAGACTCGGTACTGATCCTTTAGATTATTATAACTCAGAAATATCCCAGCTACACTACCTAGGATGGAGTGGAACCATCCTATATAGGGATATGGGATTCTTGCCTTAAGTAATGCATGAGTTACAGTCTAATCAGCACAATACAGTTTATGCCATTACCTTGCATAGAAAACAGAGTGCAAGAAGGTAAGAGCTTAGGAGTAATAAAGATAAAACCGTAGGTGAGATAACACACAAGACTTAGCACAAGGTTAAGAAGGGTAAAGACAGAGTGCATGAGAGCTAACTTGGTTTTCTACATAACGGTATGACTGGTAAAAATTTCCTACAGGATTCTCCATCTTAATCACAGGGTTTGTGTGCAGGTCTGATTGCCTGACATTTGTTAATATCTACATAGAATTTTCAGGTATTTGGTCAAACAAGATCATACTTCATTTACCCTTGACTATTATTCCATCTTTTCATTCCCACGAGGAGCAGTAAAAGAAGAAATGAGTAATCCTTTTTTTTTTATAAAAAAAACTCTTGTTCTGGCTGCATACAGAATAGGAGGGGTTTTAAACACGGACGTCTACAGGTAGAGGAGATGGCAGCAGGAAAGGGTTTAAAGCAAAACACAAAAAATATTCTTCCATTATAAAACCTATCTGTCACGTTTATAAACAATCAAGGGCACATTTACCTGTGAATGCCTCCTTCTGAAGATGATTGCTCTCCTTTCTTCATAATCTGCTCTACCAGTCCGTTTTTTTTTCTTCTTCCTCTCCAAGCCTGTTATTCTTCATGCCTCCAAAACTGGTTGCCTCCCTCTTTTAAAGTCAATCCCTCTCTATTCCCAACACGCCCTTGTCCTTTGTCCGTAGAATTCTTCAAGGATGGAAGAGGAATGCCATACCTCAGTAATGGCTCGGCCCTTCCTTGCCCCTCTCCTCATAAATTAATTTGGTCGCATTAATTCTTTGCTCCCCTGCGTATGCCCTCCTTCCTTCTCCTCTTTCTACCCAGGAAAAATAAAAATAAAATAAATGTTCTTTCGTTTAGTGAATGACATTTTCATTCAGGTTCGCACTTCACATTAAAATTTAAAACTATAAGCGTTTTTTTTAATAATAACCCCCCTCCCCTTTTTATGGCTTTATAAAACAATTGCACATTGGTAAGTATTATTCTAGGGATGACATTTTTAATATTATCATCGTCATCATCATCATCATATTATTATTATTATTACCATTTAATTGGGGCTCTCATAAACACAAAGGCCAAGTAATTGGGTTAAGGTAATCAATACCCAAGTGGTGGACAAGCATGGTCAAACAAAACGGACCCCTCGAAACATTAGCTGCACCTACGTCTAACATTAATTAAGTCCCTACCACCATGATAAACTCAGTACTGGCAGTATTTATAGTCGAATACCAACTAAACTCACTTGGTATACAAGGTTAAGGGAGCAAGGTTGGGTTGGCCTCGGAATACACTTCTGACGGAACGACTGAACCCACTTTGTTTTGCACCCCAGAACCTGCAAAACCAATCAATTCCTCACATACAATTCAACACACACATGTCAGTATCCGGTTAGTATCAAATTTAATCATTGATTCCACTGTGCCGTACTAACATCACAAGAGTAAAGATATTTAACCCATGATATTCCTAATTAATCAACAAAATAACAAGTTATAAAGATATCATTAATTAACAAAACCATTAAAACTTTAATGTTCATATTTTTAACCATCATCACATTCACATAAACATATTATGTTTGGAGATCAAAACATAAAGGTTTTTGCCTAGGTCCAAATTACATCGGGACCTCAGGCATTATCGCAAAACATGGATTTGTAAGGATGTGACATCCTCCCCCCTTAGGACTAAGCCGTGCCGGCTTAAGCAAATAAGTAGGGGTATTCTTTCTTAATTACATCTTCCTCTTCCCAAGTGGCCCCTCGCTCATCGTATTGGTCCCAAAGGACCTTAACCTGTTGTATAGTTCTATTGTGTAGTTGTATACTGCATCTATCTATAATTGTGAGTGGACTTAGGCTGATTTCTCTGGCCTCTTCTACCTGCAGGGCTTGCCAATTAATCATATGAGTGGGATCAGATATATATTTCTTATGCAAAGACACGTGAAAAACATTGTGCATGCGAGAAAAAGATGGTGGAAGAGCGAGTCGATAAGCCACATGATTGATCTTCTCTATAATATCAAATGGACCAATATATTGAGGACAATTTGGCAGCCTTGCAAAATTTTATCGAACTCTTCTGTGGTTTGACATGAAGAAACACCTTATCCCCTATTGCAAATTCTCTTGGGGTTCTCTTTGCATCTACATAACTCTTCTGGTGATTTGCGGATTCCTTCAGCCTTTCTATAATAATTCTTATCTGTTGGTCATACTCATGAAGTATCTCAGGTCCAATGTTGACTCGGTTACCTAACCCCTCCCAACCAATCGGTGTTTGGCATTTTCTTCCGTATAGTGTTTCAAAGGGCGCCATTTGAATGGAGGATTGGTAGGAGTTGTAGGCATTCTCTACCAGTGGCAAATAGTCTTCCCACTTGGTTGGTTGGTCCATCACATACATTCGAAGCATATCCTCCATGATTTGGTTAACCCTTTCTATTTGGCCATTGGTTTTGGGATGATATGTTGTGCTGAAATTGAGTTTAGTACCTAGAGCTGTCATCAGCATGGTCCAAAACTAAGAGGTAAATAGTTTATCTCTATCAGAGATAATTACTTTTGGCACCCTATGCAACCTAATTACCTCCTTGAGTAATTTAGTAAATTTACTTAAGTAAATAAAATAAATTGCCTAGTAAATTTAATATAAGGTACAATTATATAATTACACCATCACCCCCCTTAAGTGTAACTTAGGCTAAGTTGCTGGTTCTAGTACAGGATTGAGGTTCTGGTATGCCGGTACGACGATTTTTTTTGATCTGGGTACGACTGGTTTCAGCTAGTATATATAATTATATATAATTTAATATATATTATAATAATACATAATATCATCATATATAATATAATAATTATATTATTAGTATATATATAATTTAATAAATAATATAATAATATAATATAATATAATATAATATATATTATAATATAGAATATAATATAATATAATATATTATAATAATATAACATTATAATATATAATTTAATCTAATAATAAATATAATATGGTATGTTATAATAATAATATATTATAATTATATAACATAATATAATATAATAATATAATTATAATATATTATTAATTATAGAATACATATAATATATATTATAATTATATATAATATAATAATATGATATATTATAATTCTAAATATAATAATATAATATATATTATAATAATATTACATTATAATATAATAAAAAGTAAAATAAAAGTAAAATTTAAAGTGAAATAGTGATTGGGAGCGGTCGGGTTGTGCCCGGGGCGCTCCCATTGCCGCTCTCAGCACCGTTCCGGGATTCGCTCCTGGTTAGCACGGGACCAGGACCCTGAGGGGCTGCTCTCGATAACATAGAACTTAGGGAAAAATAAACGGGTCCTTGCAAGACAAGCCATATTAGGTACCAATGTACAATTTGAAAAAACCCCAAGGTGTGTAAAGAGAGTACTCCCCAAAAGAAATGGAGGAGGTAGAGAGGAGGACTAGATAGCCCCGTAGAAGTGATAGTGTCATGCATCCCAAGAAGAGCTTGAAGATGAAGATTTGTGCTCTCAATAAAGGGTTTGGTGAAAATGTTTGCATTATGCTTTGATGTGGTATAGTATTGAAGATCTATTATCTCATCTTGTATAATATCTTTGGTATAGTGCATATGGATCTCAATATGCTTGGTTCACTAGTGATGAACCAAATTCTTGGAGATCGCAATAGCACTCGGGTTATCACAGTAGATGATTGATGGTTGCCAATAGGAGATGCCAAACTCAGTCAAGATGTGGTGAAGCCAAATGGCCTTTGTAGCAACATTCATAACCTTGTTGTACTTGTAGATGAAAGAGGAATAGCATGTCGCTTCTTGCTCGACCAACAAATAGGACTAGATCTAAGGTGAAAGTTGTAAATAGATGTGGACTTGTGATCTTGAGCAAGGAAGCAAAAATCGTTTGGAGATAAAATCGGCAAACCAAAAGTATAAGATTTTTTCAAAAAATCGTGAAAAAATCGCAAAAAAATATGGAAAAAATTGCAAGGGGTAAAAATCGGCAAACCAAAAGTATAAGATTTTTTCAAAAGATTGTGATTTAAACGGGAAAAAATCGGAAAAAATCGAATTTAAAAAAAACCATTAAAAAATGTAGAAGAAGGGACAAAAACTTCTTGTTTTTTAAATTTAAAGGCATTTCCATAGCATAGAGATATAGAGAGCAAATAAAATTGAGAGTCCATGAATTGTAAAATATAGATTGGTGTTGTTTATATTCATATCGCTAAATCACTGATTACATTGCATTGCACAAAGCATACTTCATAGTGCATAACTAATAACTAGATGTTGAAAGTTTACAAAATTTCAATTACAATCTAGTTTATACAATGTCAACCTATAAACTGAGTACAAAGTTCCAAAAAACTAGACGTAGCCAATGAGTCTTGCTACTACAAAGAGAGCTAAACTAGAGAGTTGTAGGTCTTGATGATGAAGGTCCTGGGTTAGAGCTTGTCCTAAGTTGTTCAAGCAAATCACTACCCATGTTGCCCTCCATTAGGATATCAAGATCGTCAGGGTCAAGAAATTCATCATCATCATCACCACTTGCAATCCACTCAGACTCTAGATCAATTTCATCAAGGTCAATTGGCGCGTCATCCTCAACAGTACTTGATTTTGTCCATATATAAATTAATCGTGGCAATAGAAAGTGAAAAACATAATGAATACAATTGTAACTATGATTGCAAGTATATTAAAAGTCTAACCTTGAGCTCTCTTTAGCTTCAAGCGGAGGTTGTGGTGAACGAACACCAAATTATTCATCCGTTCTTGTGCTAGACGGTTGCGTTTCTTGGAATGTATGTGTTCAAAAACACTCCAAGTACTCTCACAAGCGGATGAACTACATGGTTGGCTCAATATGCGTCTTGCCATCCATCTAAGATTTTTGGTATCTTGGCCAAAAAATTTCCACCATTGTGTTGAAAAACACAAATTATTATGAGATGATTTCATGTAAGATATTTTAAAATCTTAACATCTTTAATCTACATGTCCACAATAAAGAGAAATTGTCCAAAACGAATAGAGTGTACTTGGTTGGTAGGTCTTCCTGCCTTGCACCGCAGCCATACTTGAGAAAACACCCCTCGCCTGCTTGTACATTGGCAACTCTGCCATAACTGTCTGCAACTTTCCAGGGGAACATTTTCTCCATGCATATGAATAGGTCATGTATGACTTCAGAATCATCATCTCTGAATGAGGAGCTATAGAACAAGGATGGATTGAGATAATACCCAACAACATGGAGAGGGGAGTGCATCTGTTGATCCCATCTTCTATCAATTATGTCCCACAATGGCATGTACATGTCCATGTCATTTTCCATCCTACACCTCATCACCTCCTTGGCCCTATCCATGGCCTAATACAAATAGCCCATGGGGGATTTATCCCCATCCACTAGCCTCAAAACTTTGACTAGAGGCTCATAAAATTGTACAACTTGTTCAATTGCATCCCAAAAACTTGCAGAATAAATGTACTGTACCACCTTTTTGCCATCTGCTAGCCTTGTGAAGCCAGACTCTATCCACTCAGAAGAAACAAACATTCGCTTCAAATTCAATTGTTGCTGCCAAAGAGTTTGCAATGCAAGGAAGTGCGTGGCAAATCATGTCACCCCTGGCCGAATTAGCTCCTTGCCCTCTGTGAAGGAGCGCATTAGACACAACACCCTTGTGTGATTGTAGATGAACTTGGTAACTGTGCGAGCCTGTTGCAATACCTCCATAACCCATTCAAGTTTTCCAAAATCCTCTAGGGTTGGATCAAGGCAGTGTGCCGCGCACGGGGTAAAAAACATAGAGGGATACTTGTCCTTCAGGAGTTTCCCAGCAGCGACACAAACAGCAGCATTGTCTGTAATAAATTGTACCGCATATTATGGCCTTACATCCTTGACCACCCCGTCAAACAACTCAAACAATTCAGCTGCAGATTTGATCCTATCTGATGCATCCACAGATTTCAAAAAAATGGTGCCAATATCACAAGAGACAAGGAAGTTGATGAGGGTTCGGTTCCTTCTATCTGTCCATCCATCTGACATTATGGTGCAAATAGTCTTTGTCCACTCTAGTCGATGTTCAGAAACAACATCTTTAACATCCTCTATTGCATCATTGAGCATACCAACTCTCAATGTCTCATAAGACGGGGCTTTGAACCCAGGACTTGCACCTGCAATCACATCCACCATACCTTGCCAATATGGAGATCTGGCAACATGGAATGACAAGCTAGAGTAGTACCAGAAATTTGCAATTGCCTTCTTTGCATGTTCATGGATGTTCTTCCTCCATCCTGTACTCTCCAAAGTGGTCTGTGATCCTGGTGTAGTATGAGGTGCAAAGAAAGAATTAATGTTTCCTCCACCTGTGTTTGGGCCATGTGCTGTAGAAGAAGGCGTTGACACAGACTCCTTGAAAGACATTTGTGCACTGCTTGCCTCGTTCAAAGGATTGCTCTTAGCATATGTAGAATTTAATGCCATTTCTGTCCCAGTTCTTGCCCTTTTTGCCTTATTATTAGAAATCGCCTCAAGAGCTAGTTTTGCTTGATATGTGACATCTGTAGGGCAATTTTTGCAAACACTGGCCTCATGTCCTGCCTCCTTTGCCAAATGCCATTTGAAGCGATAAATGCCACCAGGGATTTCAGCTTGACGCCAATTGCATTTGACCCTTGTTGTACCCAAGACTGATGTGCAATGTGTCCACGCAAAGTCTCTTGGACGTGGCATTATGATCAAAGCTGTAAAAGCATTTGAATTCAGCCTTTCATGATACCATATTTGCAAAAACAAAATTCTCAAGGAAAATGATTTGCTAACTCTGGGTTTCTCTTATGCTCAAACTTTCTAAATAATTTTAGAGGACCACTTTTGTAGTTTTGAAGAATAACTAACTTAAAAAGTAGAGCAACAATAGTTGAAAGAAAGGCATGCAAATTTGTCCACAAATATGTTTAGTGAAATTACACTATTTTTAATATTTATTTAGAGGACCAGTTTCTCCACTTTTGAAGAATGATGTACTTTAAAAAATGGAGCAATAACAGTTTTCTCATGGATTAGCTTATGGAGAAAAAATATATATCAGTTTATAGAGTTTTCAGATCAATAATTTTTCAAATTTCTGGAAGTAGGAAGCAGGAGGAAGCAGGAGGAACTCAGCCTGAGTATTGCTACATTAATATTTAGTATTTTGCCTAAGGCTTGAAGGCAGTATTTACTGGTTATTACCAATGTTATTTGAGGAAATTGGGAGTGAGATTTTTGCAGGTTATGCCAAGTTTGATGATATTGACAGGGATTTTTCCTCTTAACAGGTTGCACTGCCAAGCTTATTCGCTATATCTGTAATATTGATTTGGTTATCACTGAAGGTTGTTGCCTCTAAGCAGGTTGTCAGTCCAAGTTTCTTTCCTCTAACCAGTTATTTTAAAATGTCAGACAAGTCCTCCAATCAACTACGAGTTCATTATTTTTTTTGAGTAAAAAAGTAATCAGCAGTCAGCCTGCCCTGTCTTTTTCCTTTTTCAAAAATGCATACATATTTGATTCTTAGAGAAAGAGTCCTAAGGGGCTAATGGCAGCCAGCTATCTGCTTAATTATTCTCTGTTTTAATGGTCAATCAAACATACTCTAATGGTTTTACTCCTCATAAATATTAAAAAATATAAATAATTATCGTTAAAAACTATTTGGTCAACCTACTGTTTATAACTTTATATTTCTATTTAGTCAACCTACTGTTTATAAAGAAAATGCTTTGTACACATTGATAGGAGATCTCACAGTCAATAAGTTTATATGAGGTTACATAGTCTGTGATTGACAAAACATATACATGCAAATGACTAATAACAATTGAATTCACAGACAATAAATAGGAAATCCAGTGCATGGAACTCCACAAAAATTAGGCCAGTAGAACACATCAGACATACAAATTTACAAAGAATTACAATCGTGTACAATTTGTTTTACACAAAATTAACTACAATTTTAATTTTAAAATATTAAACTAAAATTTCTATTACATCTAATATTCCATATGGCACTTGGTGGCTGTAAAAGAGTGGCCCTTAACTGTGAGATATCATTAGGAGATAAACCAAATACGTCATCCCATAGGGATCAACTGAATGCTTAAATGGAAACCTACTATGTTTGGTGGGCTCTTATATTAGAAAATACTCAAATGGATCATCACATAAGTCCAGTTTTATGGTGTAAACCTACTTTAACGGTATTCTTTTTATTATTATATTAAACGTTAGGCGCATTGATATTGTAAACTTAAAAAAAAAAACACTTTTCAAACTGCTGTATTCAATGTTCTCTTTTTAATTAAGAAGTGTTTATTCCTATAGAACCTAAATCGAAACATAATGAAATACTTAAAAATATGTTTCAAATTCCAAGCTAAATAATTTTAGAAGAGGATGTTCGTAGAAAATAAAGAGGGAAAGGGATAGATGTTCAATGCAACTTTTTCATTTGTTTGGATCAGGATGTACAGACAGAAAATACTGGATGAATGCAAAACGAAAAGATAAATGTCAAAATGAAAAGATAAAGGGTAAAAACCTAGTTTATCAACCTCCAACAGCAATCGTGACCGCCAGTAGCAACCGTGAGTCTGTGACCTCTAGAAATGTGTTGCAGAGACAAATCTCAACCTCCAGAAATGCGTTGCAGAGACAAACCGCGACCCAAAAATCACAAGTTTCTCCACAAATCGCGACCCAGAAATCACAAACTGTGAGTTGCATAGACAGTGTGTGGGTAAAATGGCTGAAAGAGGCAGAGAGGAGAAATTACGTGGATAAAATGCGCGCGGAAACTAGCATGCGGGCTGATGAAATAAAAATCGCATTTTTTAGCGATTTAAATCGCGATTTAAACTTATTTAAGTCGTTGAAAATCGTTGGTCAACAGGCATACGATTTTTGGTGAATTTTTAGGGTAAAAATCAGGTTTGCACCCGATTTGCGATTTTTTGCAAAAATCGCGATTTATATTTGATTTCTGCTTCTATGATCTTGAGAATCACCAACCTAGCCAAAATCTGTATATCCTACAAAGTTTGTGTCTCTACTTGTTGCATAGTGTATCCATATGATGTGCCCCCTATACACAGTGTAGTAGACACTTAGCAACTTTCCAATGAAGCTCATGAGGTTCTTGCATAAAGAGAAAAACTAGGCCAATGTAGGAAATGTCAGGATGAGTACACATGAGGTATATGGGACTCCTAACAAGTTGTCAATGCAAGGTAGCATCAACAAGAGGAATCAAACAATGGGCCTCCAACTTGACTCTTGACAGAAAGGGAGTTGAGGTAGGTTTACAAGTAGCCATCTGAAATCATGAGAGAAGATCTAGAGCATACTTCATTTTTGCAAGACTTATCTTGCAATTTGTCCGTGTGATCTCAATCCCAAGGAAGTAATGCAACAATTCCAAGTCAGTCATAGAGAATGTGTCATGTAGAGTAGATTGTATGGAGCCAATGAGGGATGAAGAACTCCTAGTGATGATCAGATTGTCGACGTACAACACCAAAAGGAGAAGTTCATCATCCTACCTCAAAATGTAGATAGTAGGATGACAGTGGCATTGGGTGAAACTAACAAAAAGAAGGAATGAATCCATCTTGGCATACCAAGTCTGAGATGCTTGTTTGAGGCCATAGAGGGACTTCCTGAGTCTGCATACCAAGAAAGAATCATGAATGAACCCCTGTAGTTGTGCCATAAATATCTCTTCTTGTAGATCATCATGTAGAAAAGAACTCTTCCTGTCCATTTGATATATAGGCTAGTGGTGAGCAGTTGCAATGGCTAGAGTGAGGCGGGGGATGGAATTCATGTTGGTGACAGGTGCAAGGGTCTTGATATAGTCTATGCTAGGCACTTGTGAGAATCCTTTTGTGGCATGTCATGCTTTGTATTTGTTAACTGCTCCATTTACTACATACTTGGTTTGAAAGGTCCACTAGTATCAAACCGTTTTTCTTCTCTTAGGAAATGGGACTAAATCCCAAGTGTTGTTCTTGATCAAGGAAGAATATTCTTCCTCTATTGTTGAATCCCATCCAGGAATGCCCGTTGCTTCCTCAAATGATTGTGTATTTGAAGCTTGGGCTATGTATGCACGAAGCATATCCTGATATTGTGCCAAAGTTCTCTTAGTATTTGATTGATCCCCAATTGATGTACATGCTACCTGTAATGTCTAACAAGCACAAAGTGGAAGTGCAGCTATAGTAGGAGTAGGCTTGTGAGTGGGAGAGTTAGGACTAGAGGATGTAGAGGGAGGATGAGGTTCCTCTATCTCAAAATCAAAATCATTGTTTGGATGATAGCCTTGTGTATGTGAAGTGTCAATAATAGGTGAAAGTGTTTCCTCAAATTTGACACTTTGAGGAATGATCACATCATGAGTTTAATGTTCTAGAAGCCAATACCCTTTGACCCCATAAGGATAGCCCACAAATATGCAAGGCTTGTTTTGTGGTTCCATAGCCTTGCATTTTTCTAAAGGTATGTGGGCCCAAGTTTGAGATCCAAAAACCCATAAGTGCTTAATTGATGGTTTGCGATCACTCCATGCCTCAATTTGAGCGATGCCTTTCAAGCCTTTGTGTAAAGTGTTGTTCTAAATGTAGTTAGCACAATTGATTGCCTCAACCTAGTACTTTGATGGTAGTGATTGTATCATGCAGTTAGCCATCTCTTTCAAGGATCTATTCTTCCTGTTTGCTACTTCGTACTACTATGGGATATATGGAATAGTGTAGTGAAGATCAATCCCTTTGGTAGAACATAATTCCTCAAATTGATTGTGGACATACTCCTTACCATTATGTGTGTTAAGGATTTTGATGTCCTTGTCTGTTTCTCAACTATGGCCTTGAAATGTTGAAACTTGCCAAACACTTGATTTTTCTTGCAAAGAAAATAAGCTGTTGTGAAATGTGAGAAGTCGTCTATGAATGCGAGGAGATATCAACATTTGCTAAATGACAAACTAGGAAAGGGAGCCACAAGATTGTTGTGAATCAACTCAAGAACTATTGAAGCTCTCATTGCCTTACCTTTGTCATATTTCTCTTTAGGATGCTAGCCTAAGGCACAACCATGAAAACACCATTGGAGAAAGATATCAAAGGAACTCCTGTAACCATATGTTGAGTGCTCAAGTGCTGAAGGTAGCAGTAATTCAGCTGACCAAACCACTCATGCCATGGTTAACTCACATTGTCCGAGTGAGTAAGAAAAGCCTTGGAATGTGGATTAGGCACAAAGTGTGAATTTATACAAGCATGCCTTATGGTCAGCTTTTGCAAGGGCAATAGGGAAATCATCTTCAAGATCTTGAATGATGACTATGTCTGGAGTAATCTCAACATGCTTCCTTGAACTTGTATGAGTAATCTGGTAGATGGAGAGTAAGTTGGATGACAATAAAGGTACACAATGAACATTGTTGAATTGTCCATCATCCATGTCAATTAACCCTAACCCTTTATCATTTACCACTAAATCATCACCCATATGAATAGTTAGAGTAGAATGTCTCAAGTGTAGATAATTATTCCCTAGATGTAGGCATGTGGTGTGTAGCACCTGAATCAAGTATCCAAGTCTTCGGAGATGATGAAGAGGCAATGGTTGTGTGAGCTTTACCTTTTTCTTTCCTAGTTTAGAGGAGAAAGGGGTCTCCCCAGACGACATAGGAATAATGATCTTGTTCTTCTTTAGAAGCTTTATGAGTGAGTCAATTTGTTTCCACATGCATTTTAGCTCATCACGCCCTTCTTCTTATGGTAACCACACTTACCCCGGCCCCCCCCCTCCCCCCCTTCCCCTTTAGTCGAGTTTCTACTTTTGGAGTAGTGGAGGATTTACTTGGTTGAATTGATGTCTTTGTTTTCTTCTCTCGTTTTCTTGTATACTTTTGTCCTTTCTAACTCGTTTGTGATTGGTTGGCAATCAAGGTAGTGGATTTGGAAGACTTACTAGATAGTGTACTCATTTGAATCAACTTATTTTGCTCATGAGTGAGACATTTTTACAAGCTTATCAAAGGTTGGCATGTTAAAAGTAATTTCTAAGGCATCTCTAGTGGAATAGAAGGTTGACACAAACACATAATATTCAAGACCTAACTTTGAGAGAACACTTATAACCATTTGTGCATTAGACTTTTTGATTTTAAATTGCTCTAATTTGAGTCAAGGGGACTTTAAATGTGAAACAAAGTCTTGAATGCTTTCAAAATCAATATGGTTAAGGCTAATCAATTCATTTTTAATTGATGGCCATAAATTTCGTTAGACTTACCACACAAGCCTTTAAGTGTTGTCCAGATTTCATTAGGTGTAGTGAGTGACTCAATAAGAAACAAAAGATTTGGAGAGATTGATAAATACAAAGTGCCGATTGCCTCATCAAATTTGTTAATAAACTTTGTTTATGCTAGTTCATTGGTTGTTTTAGTTTTTGTTCCTTCAATTATGTGCAAATATCCTTTACTATGCATTTTACTTTTTCTAGACATAATAGTTAAATGACATGAACATTAGAGGAGATTTTTCAGCCATGTTGGACCATGTAGAAAGAGAAACCAAACAAGAGAACAAGAGAGCAAAAAATTCAACACACCCTAATACTCGAATAATCAGACCAACCTCGCAAAAAAAAAAAAGATGACAAATTGTAGTTTGTGGCACTTTATTTCAATGTGATTTAACAAAAAGAAAAGCCTAAACCACTATTTATAGTGCACAATGATTTCACAATCTTTTAGAAAAAAGAGCTTACCAAAAGTAAGAATAGACTACAAATTTGGATTCCTTGTGGAATTATGAGCAAAAAATGTCAATGTTCGACTTATTGGATAAAAGTTATGCATGTTTGAAAATCTGATGCTTCAGAAGGCAAAAGAAGACACCTTGGTTGATAGCGGGCGGCATGTTTAGTAGAGGTGATGAACTCATTTCGTGTGCACAGTGAGTGGTAAGAGTGGGTGGTGTTGCTTGGGTGGTAGTTGGGTTGTGGACTAACGGAGTGGAGCAAGGGCAACAATGGTTGAATTGGGGTGCGCAACGGTTGAGCTGGGCAATGTAGTGGCATTTGGGCATGGTTAGCATTGTATAGTGTTGTGTAGGGCCGTATGATGGGAATTTAAAAAGTGCCCACAAAAAAATCTTCACTGCTCGGGGTGACATGTTTTGATTTTGGCGAATGAATAGGTATCTGTAGGTTTTGATGTCTTTTGGAGGCAATAGTGAGGTCAATTTTGTATCAAAATGCCTTGTAAAACATGCAACCTGCAAAATGCCCAATCAAACCCTACAAAAAAAATTGTAAGTTGACCTTATGGTGTCCAATTTGGATGAAATGAAAGTTTAACTTTGCTAATTTGACCCTTTTGAATGCAATGGGATAGTCTATTTCTTCCTTGGAGGCCTCCTACAGTAGGTAATCTAAGATCAGTCAAAATTGCAAGACTGTAAACCCTAGGGAAAAAGAGACAATGTCTTAGAATGAAATTAATTGACACCTAAACTGCCTTTGCTTTGATACCATGTTAGATTTAATAATGAACTTGCAATAATAAATCTACCCAAGGAACAAAACAACATTATGATGACATAAATTCAAGAGCGAACAAAAGGAAAATAACAACATTTCAATATTTGTATTCATAATGAAAAGCAAAGTAAATGGACTACAATATATAGACTTTGGGATGCACAAGTTGGGGTGACAAGTGTCTCAAGGGAGTTGAGTTAACCATTGATCTGGTGGACTGACTCAACATATAGGAGCAGTGGTGCCAAGAGAACTCATCTTGATGAGGGAGTGGTGGCATCTAACTACCTTCAATGAAGGAGTGATTCAGGTACAGGTAGCACAAGACTCCCATCAATCAAGGAGATGACATATGCTCATTATTTCTTAATTTATGTAAGTAATTAAAATAAATTACCTAAGTAAACTTGATATAAGGTGCAATTATATGATTACACCAACATTAATTAACCTTGCTCCTTATGTCCATTTCTAAATGATTTGGTCGTAGGATGCCTTCGATAGCCTCTTCAACCAAACCACTTTGAATAATGATTTTCTTTTTTTTGCTCATTTTTTATATCTGTTATTTGGCCTCTAAAGACGATTTCCCTTTTGTCCGAGTACAGAAAAAACAATGGTTCCATGAGAAAACAATGTCAGCTTCAATAAACCCTTGCTAAGCATGTGACATAAAGGTTGAGTTGTCAACAAGCAAACCTCCATGAGGAATATAAATAGATCTCTTCAAGGAGAAAGAGCTTGATTTTCCCAAGCTTGTATGATTTCAATAAATCTCTTTCTCATGCAAAAAAATAATGGAGGGAGGTGGCAAGAGTCCGCCATAGAGGAAGTAATTATGAAACATCAAAGTCAAATATTAGGAGTTGGCCTCCCATAAACACTTTAATCCTTTCCAATCTTCTGAAGAATCTGTCATTTCAATTTTTTTTGAATCAACACCTTGGTTAGCTAAAAGATCTGCTATTGTATTTGTGTCTCTATAACAATGCTGAATAGAGATAATTTCAAAAGAATCCATTATATTCCAAGCTTGACTTAGAATGTTATTAATCTTCCAGTTTGGGGAGGTTTTCTTCTTGACGGTGTTGATAACGATCATTGTATCTCCTTCAATACAAATTTGATTTGTATTGTAAAGAGAAGCAATTTGAAGTTTGAGAATGAAAGGTTAGGCTTCGGCTTCATTGTTTGTGCCATCTAGCAACTTCTTATAGGTTGTTAAAACCAATGCGCCTGAATCATTTTTAATGACTTAACGCGTCTGGAGGGACTGTCATTACCTCAATAGACTCCATCAAAATTAATTTTAATATGGCTAGATGAGGGAGGACACCATTTGACCTTGTCACTTAGCAAAGGAGCAGGGTTATCCTTGAGCACCCCGTTAATGGGGGAGAGCTTAAGAAGAGACCATGACTTAACCAAAGTTGTATCTTAGGTAATAATCGTCTTTTCCTTAAGCAAGGCAATATTAGCCTAGATTAAACAACTTTAGAAATAGCCACTTTGAGTTTGGAAATTACTTCTTCAGCAGTGAGAGTTTTATTCCAAAAAATATTTTATTTCTCTCCTTCCTGACATGCCAAACCAGTAAAGAAGGGCTAACAAGCCAAATGATAGAAATGATTGCATTGGATTCTAAAATAGCCTAGGCCTAGAATAATTTCAACAATGTGTTTGGCAGAGCTCGAGACCAATTTAACTTGGCACACACCCAAGTCCATTATTTGGTTGAGAATAGACATTGGATGAGAAGATGTGCCACATTTTCTTTTGTATTGAGGCTCATTGGACAACATGAGGGACCTTGGAATCTGTACTTGTGAAGTCTATCTTGAGTTAAAATTTATCCATGGGCAACTGTCGATGCAAAAGCACCAACCTTAGGGAGATAGGCCTTGCTCCATAAGATTGTAGATGGCCAAGACTTCTCGAAGGAGTGATTTGCCAACATGATATATTCAAACTTTGTTGGGTAGGAACCCAATTTCGAATCTGTCCAATGACTAATATCATTTTCTTGATAGTAATGAACCTTCCTACCGATAAGCAAAGTTTTGAGATCCACTATCTGCTCTTCAAGGAAGGGAAGAGATGAAAAGATCTTCCACTCAGTCACAGAGAAAACCATCTTAACATTGCAAATCCAATAGGCATAAACCTTGTGGCCCCACAAAAGTCGTGAGTACCCACCTAGCTTGTAGGAGAGAGGGAGAGTCAACCAAAGGAGGGAAACCATTCCGAGAATCAAACCAAGAGTTTGCCAATCTTCCGTATTTTGATCTCTCAAGAGATGATTTGTTATCATTGGACAACAAGCAAGCATAAAATTCCAAATGTGAGAACCCTTGGGAGGATTAGCTACTATGAGTATCCCATTAAGATCTAAGGAATCCAAATTTTGTTCTTGGAGAAGCTAACACCACTTGGCCTTTGGATGGGAGAACATGCCCCAAACCAACTTTGCATCAAGAGCAAAATTTTGTTTTTCCAGTATTTTGATATCATTCCCATCTCTTTTTATAGAATAGACCTTACCCCAAGCAATTGGAGGAATTTTATTTTGGTCTCTCGGTCCTTGCCATGGGAACTTCCAAATGATCTTTTCCAAATTTTTGATGATACTAACTGAAGCTTTAATGTAGACATCAGATAGCTAGGGAGGGCAGAAAAGAGGTGGTTAATTAACTGAATCTTGTTGGCTAGAGAAAGCCATTTACCTTTCTAAGAACTAAGCTTGGCTTTAAAAGCCTCAACCAAATGTTTCCAAAGCAGAGCTTTCCCAGCCCTAGTGAACAAAGGAACTCCAAATACTTGTTGGGGAGAGCTCCTAAATGAAAGGCAAGAGTTTGATTGATTCTTGTTTGCAAAACTTGAGACACATTCGCAAAGAAAATCTCAGATTTATGCTCATTTATACATTGCCCAGATGCTAGTGTATATTGGTAAAGGATAACTTTGAACTCACGTGCCTCTTTAACCATTGCTAACCCAAACAAAAAAGTGTCATCAGTGAATTGCTGATGAGTGAAAGCATCCAGACCATTCGTAGCCTTGATCCCTTTTATTTTTCCACATTTGTCTTGCTGAAAGGAAGGATTTGCTCAACGCTTTTACTATAATGATAAACAAGAAAGGGGAAAGACGATCCCCCCTACTGAAGGCCTTGAGAAGATTCAAAGAAACCACAAGGGCTCCCATTTTGTAAAATGGAGTATCTAGGACTAGAGATGCAACTGAAAATCCATTATCTCCATTCCAGGCAAAAACCAAACCTTTTCAAGGAAAGCATAACAAATATCTAGCCCACCTAATCATAGGCTTTTCTAATTATAAATTTTATTAGCATGCTTTCCAATTTGTTGTAGGTGATTGAAAGTAAAATCTCATGAGAGATGATAATACCTTTCTTATGGTATCCTTGTTAGGGAAAAAACTGCCTTGCTCAAATGAGATGATGGAAGGGAAGATTTGACTCAATCACAACGCCCTTGCCTTTGAAATGATCATATGGATAGTGTTGCAAAGAGAGATACGTCTGAAATCAACAAAAGGCCTAGAGTCATCGGTCTTAGGAATGGGTGCTAGAAAAGTGTTATTAAAGCCTCTGAGAATTTTTTGGATTTCTTGGAGGCTTCCCTCACCTCCCAAATCTCCCTATGATGTGGCAAAAGTGCTGAAAAAAGGTTGCAGGAAAGCCATCTGGCCCTAGAGCCTTGTCCTTTTGCATGTGAAATAGAGTAGTTTTGACTTCCTCCTTTGGAAAGGGAGCCATGAGCATTATGTTTTGGTCTAGAGAAATGAGTGAAGGAATCTTGTCCAACAAACATATTTGAGACTGCCAATGAGACGCCTTCATTGGGCAAAGGAGATCTTGAAAAAAATTGATGGCTTCATTCTGGATATCAGAGCATAGTCCAACAATCTGCCTTCCACCGAATGGATTGAGGAAATTTTGTTAATGCTTCTCCTTGCCTTGGTGGAGTTGTGAATTTTTTTTATCCCCCTCTTTTAGCCATAGCTTCTGCAATTTTATTTCTAGAACAGCTCTTCTCTTTGATGCAATTCATACAATTTAGCCAAAGGCAGTTTCTCTTTAGCAAAAGAGGCTCGATCCATGCTCACAATTTGAGTAAGTTACTTCAACTCTTCTAGCTCGAAGTTGATTCTTTTTTCTTGTTAGATGGTCTTAAAATGTAGTTGATTCCAATCCTTTAGTCATTTTTTGATGTGTTTTAATTTCTGAGCTAAGACAAGCATTTTATATCCATGTGATATCGGAGCATGAACCTACCACTTTTGGAAATATTCCTCTAAATTGGGGTCTCTTAGCCACATGATCTCAAATTTGAAGGGGCAACTAGAGGTAGGAGAGTCCCCCAAAATGCTGAGAGAGATTGAATAATGATTCAAATCAGCAATTGACAAAATCTTACTTTCCAAAGTATAGTTTAGATCAAGCCAGAGATGGGAATGAAGGAAATGATCCAATCTTTCAACTATGTAACTAATGCCTTCCTTCTATTGGTCCAAGTATATGTTCCATTTTTAGTAATTACATCAGTCAAGTTCATAATTCAACAAGAGTAGAGAAGTCTACCTTGGATTGAGTAGGCTTGGAGGCCCCTCCTTGCTTGTGTGAAGTCTTGATACTAGCATTGAAAGAGCAATGACAAATTATTGTTCCAAACCTTGTGCTCGAGTAGAGGATTGGTTGGCCTATAAATGTTGAAAAGGAAAAAGGAGATGACCTCCACCATGCTCTAAACTTTGATGCACTGCCAATTTCCCCTAGAACTAACTACAAAAACTTGAACAAAGAAGTGTGACCATACTATGCCCAAACCTTTTGAAGCCCCTAAAGTACCCAAAAAGTCACATTTCCAAGATTTCCATAAGGATTGGATCATCAAATTTGCCTCTTTACTGAGTTGGTTTTCTAAAACATCAGAATAACCATTTTTTGTGCTTGGAGCTGACGCTTTAGAAAGTGTCGTTTATTAGGGTCATTGAGGTGCCTAACATTCCATGAATGGATCAACATACCCCCATTGAGTGTTGTTCCACCCCTCCAAATTTACTCAAGTAATTAGCCATGAATTTCTAACTCCCTTCTGAAGGTTGACCTTGAACATTTTCCAAGGCTGATTTCGGGCCTTTCTTTTGTTTATGACCACAATAAGGCTTCAATTTTGAGCATTCTGATTGGGAGATTTTCAAAATATCAGCAGATTGAATTTCCTAATCCTTTACATTATCACCCATACCCCCTTCCAAAAATTTGCTTGGTAAAGCTTCCAACTAAGTCGGGGTAATAACACTCTCC
The DNA here is from genome assembly GCA_027924645.1 of Cunninghamia lanceolata. Taxonomy (NCBI): domain Eukaryota; kingdom Viridiplantae; phylum Streptophyta; class Pinopsida; order Cupressales; family Cupressaceae; genus Cunninghamia; species Cunninghamia lanceolata. The sequence goes on from BSBN01000229.1 coordinate 1,512,592, forward strand.
ACAAGAGGGGTAGATTTAGAGACTTGAGGTTTGTTTGAGCGTAAAGTGGCAATTCTTTCCGACCTTTGCACAAACTGTTCCAATTCGTTTGAGAGAGAGTACCGAGCCTTACTAGGTGCACCATCAGAGGGAGTCTTTTTTTATCAAAAATAGGGAGATCCACAATTCTAGGAGGAGAAGAGATTTGTAAAGCTTTTGGAGACTAATGAGGGGACTTGTCGTCTCCTAAGGGAGCAACTACATCATCTCCAACTGAGAGTTTCATTTTTTCTTGCCAAACTTTTTTGAACCACTTAGATATTGAAGGGCAAGCTGAAGCCTAATGTCCCAATTTCTTGCGTTTAGGGAAACAAGAGAATATCCTTCCAATTCGATCTTTTGGAGCCAAGAGGCTTCATTCGAAACCAAATTAATTGTCTTTGGTTTTGCAAAGATCCACTTGAACATATATGGTTATAAGCCTAAAAGCTTCCTTCCAAAGCATTTTCTTGTACACTTAGAAAAGTGCCAAAATTATTGTTAATTTTTGAAAAAACCAGAAGAATCCAATACCCTATTGGTAAGATGTATAGATGAAACTGCATTTTAGTGGCACCCATCAAGCATTAAGTGGGATTAAAATTTGGTTTCCACTCTTGCAAAAATAACTTAGCCCCTTCCTAAAACCAAGGTCCCCCTTCCAAACTGTTGACCTTGGATTCCTTATCATCACAAATGACTAGAAAAAATCCTTTGAGACGAGCTTTTGATTGTGAAGTCTTCACCCCAATGGGATTGAATCCAATTGTGTAAGGAATTTAAGGCTTACCAATGACTTGCAAATTTAACAATCAAGCCTTTTTCTTTTAAATTGTAAGTTGTGGTCTTGAGATCTTAAAACTTGTCATTCTCCAATCTCCTTTGCTTTTGTTTTGCTCCTTCAACAAAGAGTTTGCCAAAAGAATCTTCCTGCATAGGTGCACCTCGTGTGCATGCTCGTCATTCCCCCTATGTAAGGTAGATTCTGAATGCTGGTTTATATTGAGTTTATCAGACTTAATGTTTTAGAATCTGTTAAACGAGTGTTAGTTAACTCCTAACGGTCAATCTTATCTCCTCTTTTTTCTCTTTGTGGCTATTTTTAGCCTTTGTACATTCCTTATATACGGCATTGTTGTATCTTGTAAGATATCCAGTCATCAATACATTTCCTTAGTTTTTGCATTTCTGCAATATGGTATCAGAGCTAGGTTACGAACCTGGTTAGCATTTTTTTAAAAGTTTTTTTAATCTCTGAGATTCGGCGTTTTATTTCAAGAACCTATGATTTCTGTGAAGGATGTATGACGGGTTGTGTTTTTGGAACCCCTGAAGGTCGCGTTTTGCTCTATCTTGTTCGGCGGATGTTTGACGGACTTCGTAGTCGGTGTCAGATTTGTTTGCGCCTTCTCTGGAGCAAGCTTTCTTCAACCCGCGTCCGGTTTTGGCTAATAATCGCGTTATTTCGCGAGTTTCTTGTGAAGAGTCGGGGGTTCTCTCTGAAAATCGTCTCTTTGAAAATCGCGATTATTTTTGGCCGCCATTTCTGATTTAGTCACAGTCTGAAGATCTGTGTGCGCTGCTTTTGATTTGTGATCGGCCTTTTGTAAAATCCGTTCCAGGGTTCTCAGTGATCGCGGTTTCACTTCTGCTCGTGATTTTCTTCTTTGGCGGGATTCCATTCCTCTAGTCACTATCGTGGTTTCCTATGGCATCCGCCAGTGGTTGTGGGTTGCATGCTTATGGTTGCGTGAGCAAAGGCCGAGCGATTCTGGGGTGTTTCAATCTGAACGAGGGTTTTCATAAATGTGTTTTCTGGAGTGGTAGAGGCTCTGCTGAAGTGTTATTAGCCGGCGTTTTTTTTTACTGGTCTCACCTCTTCTGCAAATCACGATTTCTCTATAGGGCTTCTGGCAGTTTCGACTTACATTTCAAGTCATGGTTTGCATTTCGGCGATTTACTTCTTCCTAAAGGTGTATGGATCACGTCTAGAAAGACGGTCTCATTTATTTTGAATTTTGTGCAGCATCTCAGCAGACAATTTCTTTTTTTTTATCTCAACAATTGTGTCCAGACTTATATGTCAACTTTTTTGCCTCGACATCTGTACCGTCTGGTGCTTATCCATCCTCAAGCACCTCGTTTTTTGTGCCTCGAAAAACGTGAAAATGGAGGCTCTTGAGCAGCACGATTCTACGGTCTCTGCCTGCATGGCCAAGCGACCTGCAGATCATGTCAAATCTTCTGCTTGGTACATTGACTCCGGTGCCTCTCGCCACTTCACACACCGACGAGATTGGTTTACAGAGTACACGCCTTTCCAGGATTCTGTCATCTTTGGTGGAGGCGAAGAATACATTGTTGTTGGAAAAGGCAACGTACAAATTCGGTCTGGCGGGAGAAATTTAATATTTCTCGATGTCTATTTTGTACCTGGCATGGAGCTGAACCTTCTCTCTGTCAGTCAGATAATGCGACATTCACCTCATTTGGATATTGTTTTCAGCATGCATACTTGCAGTATAGTGGATCGTGAAACACGTATTGTTGTTGCCAAGGGTCTTAAATCGTAAGTTGTGGTCTTGAGATCTTAAAACCTGTCATTCTCCAATCTCCTTTGCTTTTGTTTTGCTCCTTCAACAAAGAGTTTGCAAAAGAATCTTCCTGCATAGGTGCACCTCGTGTGCATGCTCGTCATTCCCCCTATGTAAGGTAGATTCTGAATGCTGGTTTATATTGAGTTTATCAGACTTAATGTTTTAGAATCTACATATTGTCATATTGCTACCAATTTTGAAGACTTTCAAAATTTGCACCTAGGTAAGAATATTTTATGGGATATTTAAAATTTTATAAAAGAAGCCAGGGATTTAGCTTAAGTATGCACACGTAGTGAGATTTATAGGGTTAAATTGTAGCATAGTGCTGTTTAGAGATTTCTGTCCAGTTTAGTTTACAGGATCTGAAAATTACTGTAAGAATGTAATTGATGGATATTATAGTAGTGAGAATTTCAAGGTTAAAATTTAGCACCGGCATTTCCATTCAGGTTAATGTATGAGATATATGGGACTTATAAGACTAGGAATTTAGCTGAATTATGTGTGGGCATTGAGTTTGTCAAGATTTACTTTTAGGAATGAGATTTCTATTGAGGTTACCTTATGGGTTATCTTGGATTTGAAAAAGAATGTAGAAATATAGTTGAATTATGTGTTGAAGTGAGGAAGATAAGGTTTAATTGTAGCATAGGGATCTCTGTTCATGTTACTTGTTAGAGCATAATGTTTATTATGGGGCCACACATATTTATAAGTGGTACCAATAACATTAAAAAGACTATTTAATATAAGGTTTAGCCATATATTTATACTTATGGCATATATGGATATTGGGGGTTGATTATTACGCTGAGAGGCGTTATACAATCACAGCGGGGTGGGGATGAGAGCACTCATTTTTTCTGCCCAAATTTATAAAAAAATTTAAAATACCAAAAAGGAAATAAAAAATAAAACTTAAGGAAAAAAAAAAAAAACCAAAAAAGAAATTAAAAAGTGTTGAAGGAGAAAAAATTGGAACCAAAAAAGAAATTGGAAAAAATAAAAACTAAAAACTAAAAAAGAAATTAGCAAAAATAAAAAATAAAACTAAAAGAGAAATTGGAAACTGTTGGAAGGAGAAAAAGCTGGAGAAAATCACGAAAACTATGGAACCAAAAAAGAAATTAAATTTGTTTATAAATAAAAACAAAAAAAGAAATTGCAAACAAAAAAAAAGTGAGAAAATCAAAGTAACTATGGAAAAGGATATCCCTCGGCATACTTTAGATATATTTTTTAAAATATAAATATACTAGTTTAAATATAAATATTACTTTATTAATTGAAAGATCATTTACCTTATGACATGTATAACTATTTGGATTGATTATTAATTAATAGGTTAATATAAATATTATTTTATTAATTATAGGATCTTATACCTTAATTGAAAAGGTATAACCACCCAGTATCAGATGGTTTCATCCTATATTTAAGGATTCCTGTGTGAAGAATTGAATATATTATTGGATATATGAATTTGACAATTATTAAAGTTCATAAAAAAAATACCAAAAACAAATTTCTGCAAAAATGGCTTGAAGGTTCAGTTCATCAAACTTTGAAATTAGATGGTGCATTTGTGAGGCCAAAAGGCATCACCAAAAATTCATTGTTGTCCTCATGGGATTGGAAAGTTGTCTTATAAACATCCTCATCTCTAATTCCAATTTGATGATAATCAAAACAAAGATCAAGTTTGGTAAAATAAATAGCACCATTAAGCTCATCTAACAAATCATCAATTACTAGAATTGGAAACTTTGGTGTACTTGTTGATCTCTGTAATCAGGGCACATCTGCCAGGTGTCATCTTTCTTGTGCACCATTACCGTTGGAGAGGAGTAAGCACTTTGACTTTGTTTGCTAATACTTGCCTCTAGCATCTTTTGTACCATCTTCTCAATCTCACTTTTTGTAATATCTCCCGCCGGACAGTATACAAGGAAATCGTTTGCTTTTAATAAATTAAATTAAAGATTTAATTTATATCAGCCGACTTCATGTGCAGCCCAGCCGACTTCATATTAAATAAATTAAATTATGGCCGACCCTTAATGCTGGCTGACCATCTTTATTAAGGCAGCGGTTAAAGATGAAAGGCTGTGACTAAAAGACAAAAAAGGCTGCGATTGGTGTTAAGTCATACCTGTTCAGAAAAGACAAATCCTTTGGAAAGGTATAAAAAGAAATTGATGAGAGGGTTTGAAGGATCAATCAAGACTTATTATTTGGAATATAAGAAAGCAGAAACAAATATAAAGGCAGAAAAGAATATATATATCAGCAGTGATATATTTATAGCTGTTGACAGCAGAGACATTATAGCAGATTTGGAATCCCTCAAGAGGTACATGTATCAATCGTACCAATTCCCAAGCAATACAATTGAAATAAGGGGAGGTTAGTAGGAATTATGGCCCTTTTGGGGTTCACGAGATGGTGAAGTGCTGATAGGCCCCTTCATCAAGTACGCCACCTTGAGTTAAGTGCTCATGGGCCGGGAGGCTTATGAGCGCTCCTGGGCTTGTTGAGTAGTGGACTTCATGTATCTTATCAAGCACGCCACCCCGAAGTGAGACACTCGTGGGCTGGGAGGCAATTAAGTGCTCTTGGGCTTGATCAAGGCATCTTATCAAGCATGCCACCCTGATGTGTGACACTTGCGGGCTGGGAGGCAACTAAGTGTTGCTGGGCTTGATCAGGGAGGACGACCAACCTCCAAGGTGAACCGAGAGATGTTAGGTGGACTGACCCCTTTCATGCTCGCAATGATATTGTTAGTTACTTACACTCCGGGAAGATTCAATATGTGATTGGCTTGGGGACTTGTGTTATGGATTGAACTAAATGTGGATTATGCTATGATGATTTGATCTCATTATTTATGTATGAAGTATTGATCTCATTATTAATTATGCTATGATAGATGAATTTAATAAAAATAATAGATGAATTTAATATGAATAATGCTATGAATTGAATATTATCTAATTTATTGATCTTTAATATTCCTAATGTCCTTTTCTAGTGATCATTATTGTATACAGGTGAAGAAATTAGGAATATCCTAAAAAGGGACATTACACTTTTTTGTGCATATGGATACTTGTAGGGCTTGATGTTGGGTGGTCGAATCCTAGGTACTAATTGAATGGCATGGCCACCGTCTCTTTTAAGAGGCAATCCTTTTGGCATATCTCCGAAAACTATTGAGTGCCTATTCATAATTGCTTGCAGATTTGGTAGTGTAGGAAACCTTTGAATGATAGGCTTCTAATGAGAACAATTGGGCCACCAACCCATTTCCCCCTTGTTAAGCATCTTTTGCATTTGATGAGGGCTTATCATCTGTAGAGGACTTTGCTTGCAACCCTCTCAGTTTGACTCTCCTGCCCTTTGAGTGAAAACACATTAATAGCTCCTAGAAGTTCAACTCAATTGTACCCAATGTAGTGAGTCACTGGACTCTCAAGACAATGTCTGTTGCACCCATGGAGATAGAAAACATAGGGCAATCTAGTTGGTAATTTCCCCTGGAATGTTTAATGCTATGGCATTTCCTTGAACAATTGACAACACCCGCATCTGCAATCATGACCTGAAGTTCTAGAGTTGGATAGATAAAACAATTCAGACAAGCAACTAACTTCTTGTTGATGAAGTTGTGAGTGCTTTTTGAGTCTATCAACAATGTTACTCTCTCTTTCTTCAAGAAACTCACTGCTTTGAGAGTTTGTCGGGTGCTAATTCCAGAAAGTGCATGACAAGAAATAGTTGGTGGGGTATCTCCCAATTCCTCATTTGGCTCATTTGCTGACCTCTAATATTTCATCTTCTTCTTTCTCACTAGGCCCTTCAATATAGAACAATTTCTTTTTGACACATTTGTGTTCTCAATTGTATTTGCTATCGCAATTAAAACATAACCTTTTTTTTCTTTAATTCGTTGAGGAGTCAATCTAGTGGGATGAGGGAAGGGTTGTGCTCAAAAGCTCTCCTCTTTTGTACCATTGAAACCTTGCTTTCTAAGAGCTGAAAACTTTTCCTTAGTCTTGCATGCTAGGATAAAAGAATAAGATATAGTAGAAGGATTAAAGTTTAAGCATTCGTACCTCATATTGGACGTGATCCTTGAGCCCACCAAGAAACAAGTCGTTCAAGCTCTCCTTTGTAATTGTTTCTATTTGCAAGGATAAGTTTTGGAATTGATGAATATAATCCTTGATTGATCTCATTTGTTGTAGTTTAGTTAATTGGCTGAAGTAGTTATTTGATACACTATTGTTATAGTGCAATTGCAGCTTTTCTGTAAAAATCGACTAGGTGACACTGAGAGCTTTTTTTTTAAAGTGCGAAGCCATCGGTACTAAATGAATTGCTCAATTTCTAGATATAATGAAGCCGTTGTCACCTTTGCTCACTTGGGATTTGATGTACATCAAAAGAATTCTCCATTTGATATATCGAAGTAAGTGGATCCTTGCCATCAAACTTCCACATATCCACCTTTGGTAATAGCTTCCGAGATCCAAAATGAGTGCTAGCATTTGGATCACAATTAGCATGACCGGACAATCCACCTTGATTTATCAAAACATTGTAATTTGCTTGTGGTATCTTGGAGGTAAAACATTACATTATCCCATTGTACTTTCATTTTAGAATCTATGCTAGCCATTACTCCTCTAATTTTAGACTGCAAAATTCTTGTAATTTCATACTGCATCTTCTGCATACCTACTTCGAACTTGCTCATTTTGTCATCTAATTGAGACATTAGATCTGATTTCCCCCTTGATCCTAACTCTGAATCCACATCTTCTTCATCAAGAATCTTTCCTAGAGTGATTGGATTCCTTCCCTTGCCTCTTATTGTAGCTTCGAGCATGATGCTGCCAAAATAATATACACAATAACTTACTCAAACAAATAATAATAAGACAAAATTTTTATTGTAACTTACTTGGGCCTAGATCGTGCTTTGCTGAAAAAATCTTCTAGAAATTCATTGTTTTGCAGCCTTGGAAGTGAATTTGGTGAAAATCCAAAGTTTGCAATAAATCTTTAAAAAATGTTTCAATTTATCTCTAATATGGACTTTAGTTGCTTCAATGTACTCTTGAGCAACCCTCCAAAATTTAGAAAAAAATTTGCTATTGTAACCTTGGGACCGAATTTGGTGGAAATCCTAATTTCCCAATAATTCTTTCAAAAGTGCTCCAAATGACCTCAAATCAAAACTGAAGGTTCTTCAATGTGACCTTGAAAAGCCCTCTAGATTTTAGAAAAAGATTGTAAAATTGAGACAGATACGAGCTTCACAACATGACCTCCAAAATTGGAAAAAAATTGTCTTGATTCTTACCTTCCAGATGCCAAGATCATGCTTTGATACCCGTTGTAATAAAATAACTTGCACAATAGAAGAATGCAACAACAAATACTTGCAAATATAATAGAAATACATCCAGATACTTGATAATGTGAGGGGGCGAACCTCCAGTCTTCAACAAGAAACAAAATTCAGAATACAATGATCATTACTACTCACTACCTCCTATATATACCATACTTATGCCTTGGATGCCACCCAGATTGACTAGAGTACGTATATAAGACTATATAAATGATTATATAACTTAATTAAGGGTTATGCTAGCCACAAGCTGGCTAAACATATCCCAATACAATCAATGGGTTAAGGGTGTAGCATATGCTCTAATTAAAAACAAGACTTGGGCTCTTGTTCCTCCACCTTCAAAAAGAAATGTTGTTGTTTGCTATTGGTTATATAAAGTTAAATATAACTTGAATGGTGAAATTGACAAATATAAAGTGAGGCTAAGTTAAATATAACTTGAATGGTGAAATTGACAAATATAAAGTGAGGCTAGTTACTAGAGGCTACACTTATTGTCGTGGTTTTGATTATGAAGAAACCTTTGCTTTAGTGGAAAACATGAGCATTGTAAGGATGCTTATTGCCTTAGCAGTCCAAAATGACTGGGAGATTCATCATATGGATGTGAAAAATGCATTCATGAATGGTGACCTCCAAGAATAAATCTATATGTTTCAACCTAAAGGTTTTGAACAACCAAACAAAGAGACATATGTATGTAAATTAAAAATCTTTGTATGGCCTTAAACAAGCTTGGTATGCAAAGAACACAAGCTTTTTTCAATCCTTTGAATTCTCTATGTGCGATTTTGACAATGATTGATTTATTCAAATTGAAAATGGTCAGATTACTATAATTGTGTTATATGTGGATGACTTATTATAGGTAGTCTTAACTCTCTAAATCCACAAGTATAAAAGCAAATTGAATCAATCATTTGAAATGATTGATTTGGGTTTTATTCATCATTTCTTGGGAATGGCTATATTCCAGGATTGATATTCTATTGAGGTATCTGAAGCAAGCTATGCACATGATTTACTTTAGAAATTTAATATGATAGATTGTAAATTTGCTGCTATACCTATTGAGGTAGGTATTAAATTAGACCCTAAACCATCATGTGAAAGGACCAATCCAACTTTGTACAAACAATTAGTAGGAAGTTTAATATACCTAACTATATCCAAACCATATATTACCTTTGCCACGAGTATTGCATTTAAATTTATGCAAGATCCTTATGCGGATCATTGGAAAATAGTAAAAAGAATATTACAATATATGGTATATCAAAGGTACAATTAATTATGGTCCTTAATTCTATTGCTAGGAAATCTAACTCAAGTTATGTTTTTAAATATGGTGTAGGGATTGTCACATGAAGTAATAAAAGCAACCTATTGTGGATCTTTCATCCTTGGATGTTGAATACAAAGGTTCAACGGAAGCAACAAAATAATTAATGTGGCTGAAGAGATTATTGAATGAGATTCATATGGGCACCAACGAGAGTACCATGTTATTATGTGATAGCCAAAGTTGTAATGCTCTTGCCAAGAATCTAGTTCTACATCAAAGAACTAAACACATTGAAGTCCATGCATGTTTCATTCGAGAAAAAATTCTCAATAGTGAAATTACTATCTAGTTTTGCTAGATTGATGATTAGGTGGCAGATATGTTTGCAAAGCCTCTATGCATTGCCAAATTTTGTAAATTTAGAACAATGTAAGGCCTCGAGGAGTTGACATTGAGGGGGCTTGTGCATGATAATGACACCTCCTAAGGGCCAACTATGTATATAAGTCCTAAACTTCTAGGCAAGGCGCTTGTAAGACCTAAAAGGCATTGAATAAGGCCTAGACCTGCAGGGAAGGCATTGGATAAGACCTAGACTAATGAGCTAGGCACCTGTAACACCTGCAAACTATGTATTGTTGTATCTCTCCTCTGTTTTCCTCTTCCATTGAAAAGCATTGTAAAAAGGCTCCAAGTCCTATGAAATTCATATGCAGGTACCTTGAAATGAAAATTTCCCAACGTTGAGAGGAACATTTGTAAATGAGAACCTGGTAGGGGGTTGTTTTGAGGGTTTTAGGCTCCAATAAGAAACTTTGTAAGTTTCGTGTATTGCATTATTCTGAGAAACCTGGGATGTAAATTATGACAAGGGATTGGTCATGTACTATGAAATGTATGATCTTTGTCTTGACATATATTTTCTCTATGGCATGCTAGTCAAAGAAGTCTTGTGTTACTGGATTTTTGTCTTTTATTTTTCAAATAAATTGACATGTACCCACTATAAACAGTGAGGAGTAGTGTTAGAACATAATGTTTATTAGGGGGCCACACTTATTTATAAGTGGTTCCAATAACATTAATAAGGCTTTATTACAAGGTTTAGTCTTACATTTATATTTATGACATATATGGCCATAGGGGGTTGATTATCTAATTTATAGCTAAGTTGCTGATTCTGGAATGGGTACGGGTACAGAGTTTTGGTACGTGGGTACGACGATTTTTTCCCTTGGGTTCGGTACGGTTGGGTACGGCTGTATTATATACATATATATATATATATATATATATATATATATACATAATTGAAAATACATTTGATATATCATATTGATATAATAATAATGACATTTGAATCTTTGATAATATGATACTTCGTCATTGATCAATGATAGTGATAAACTTTAAAAGTTTAAAGATAGTATTAATATTTAATTGTCAATTGATAATTAGATGAAAATAGTTACAATTACAAAATTTGAAAATACTATAACCAAAAGTCTATATTTCGGTCTTCAATCTTCATCGAATGGATCTAGATCTAAGTCATCGGTTGGTTCAAAATCATTTGAACCACAAGCATATGGAGTGCCTCTCCCACTAGGTACATCATGTGTAGAAGTCCCATCATCATCTACACTGATTCTAGCAAGCTCTGCAATAGATGCATCCAAGTTGGCACACTTAGGGGTTATATCCCAATTCTTTGCTGCCCTGTCCTTGTAGTCAACTTGCTTATGTGATAGAAGCCGCAAGTTGGAATGGATATAGACCAACTCTTCTGCTTTTTTAGCAGCCAACCGATTACGCTTCACTGAGTGGATAAAGGAGTATATACTCCAAGTTCAGCCGAAGAACTTGCAACCTTTTGAAATTGGAGAGAAAGTCAATAAACTTAAAAATAAAATAAATGCAAAAGAATGGTAAGTACTAAGAATGTTAAATAATAAATTTATAAAACATGCTTACTTGTGATAGAACTTTGATTGCAAGAGGCTAGAGGGACAAATAATCTTGTTCGCGGAGGTACTACCATGTACGAACATCTTCCATGTATTGGTCTCGAAGAGCACACATACTATGCCCTCATCTTGAGATGAACCTGCCAAACTCTTTCCTAACACTATCCACCACTTTTGGATTTGAGAAAATTCTTCAGAATGCTATCCTGTAGCCATTAGCAACTTCACTATCTCTATATGGTGAGGTTCTCCTGGGCAAAGAAGGTATCTTAGTGCTATAATATTTGGGGGATAATGCATTTGCAAGTAGGTGCAAGGGTGTTCATTTTGTTCCAATGGTTGTGAATGATTTTTTTACACTTTGGAAAAATGTTTCATTGGGGTCATTCTCCTTTTGTGCTATTAAGATCTTTATTTTTTCTACCCTGGAGTCAATGCCATCATAGATTTCCCCCAAACATGGCTGATTTGTATCAGCAAACCTAATCATACTGATGATAGGCTCGGTGAAACTCAAGACATATTTCACACGATCCCACCAATTATCATCTACGATCAATGACTTCACCTTTTGAGCTCTCTCTGGATTTGACTGCTTCCAAATACTCTATTGGTGGCTAATGACCATGGAGCCCAATGCCTCTTTCACCTTCACAAGTTGTCTCAAAACGATTGTGTGTGATGCGGGTTGAGTCTCTTCAACCTAATTTTGTGTAAAAAAATAAGTTAAATAACACATTAAAATGTAAGTAAATTAAAATATGACATAAATTAAAATTAAAATAAATTAAATTTACCTTCCAACAACTCCAAATGTGAGAAAGTCTTGAAGATGACTTGTGACATATGATGGTTTGTCACAAACATTTGAATCTCCTCACCCTCAATTTATATAGTTTTCACCCATTCTATTTGTGCCAATTGCTTGCATCATCAAGTTAAGGGAGTGTACGGTACATGGTGTCCAAAATATGTGCGTGTACCTTTCCTCAACCAAAGCACCTGCTGCCCTACATTGTTTTGCATTGTCCATAATGACTTGGACAACATTATTGGCACTCACCATCTCTATGGACTCAATGAGGATTTTGGAAATGAATTCTGCATTCTTGATTTGCCCCGCCTTCAAAAACATTGCCTCTTTAGGGGACACTGCAATAACATTTATTAAAGGTCGGTTTTTGCAATCTTTCCATCCATCAGAAACAATGGACATTTCTGTTTCAATCCATGAATCCCTAATTGGTTTTAGTGATGTCTATAATTTTTTTTCTTTTGCCAATAAGGTGGTGCACACCTTTTCATAAACATGACCTGTGTAACTAGAAGGTGAGTTACTAATTGCTACCACCATTTCCCGCCAATATGGTGATCTGACCAAGTTGAGAGGAAGACCATTGGGATAAATGCAACATGCAATTTTTTCATCTGCAATATCTCTTGCTTCATTTTGAAATGCCTTATCCAATGGACCTCTTTTGCAGGAAGGAGAGGGATTCTCTTCTTGGATAGACATTGTCTCCAAGAAAGGATATTGGGCCATTATTGGAGTGGCTTTAGTTGGATTCATTGATGTTTTCTTTGCTAAAGGATGAGATTTTAATTTTGATCTTGTATTCACAACATCAACTTCTTCTTGTTCTTTAATGAATGCCATAATTTGTCCTTTTGACAACCCCTTCTTGTTTGGCCCCTCACATATTTTAATTCCACGTCCACTTATGGCACATGGTGAGCTTTCATTGACTATGTGAGCTTTTATTTGTGACCTTGCACTCATTGCAATTCCAAACGAAAGGCACACCTCTTGGAAGTTGCTCAAGCATCGTGCCATATTTCCAAAGAGGAGATGCTTGATCATATTTAAATTGTTTACTTGTCTCAAGGCCCACTGAACTTGAACTAGTAGCCATTTCAAATTTTCAAATAGATTGCTGTTATAAGAAACTACAAAATTTTAAATTAAAAATGCAACCCTAAAATATATATAAACTAATAAAAGTAATAAACATTCAAGACAAACACTAAAATACATTTCAAAAAATCTTAAAACTTGTTTTTTTTTTTTCCAAAAACAATTTTTTTTTAGAAAACCTGAAAAAATCCATAAAAAACTTGAAAAAATTCAGAAAAAAACTTGAAAGAATTGGTTAAACTACTTACCTTAGATCAATAGATGACCTTTGTGCAAGCTAGACTCCTCCCTTGGCACTTTACAATCGATTTCCTTCGAAAATATAGCAGCAGCGCTCCAAAATGCAAAAATGGCAAAACAATGAAGAGCTCTTGTGAAATAGGGTTGTTGTTGTTGTCAAATGACAAGTCAAATGGGCGTGTTTTTGATATTAGGCACTTTTTAGGGTTTTTGTTTTCATAAAAATCATTAAAAAACATTTAAAGAAATTAAGTTTCACATTTTTTTAATTTTTTTTTAAAATGGTGATTTTTTCACGTCAGGAGTCCCTGAGAGCCCGTCACCGCTCCTGTTGCTGCTCTGGGACCCGCTCCCGACCAGTACGGGACAAATGCCTTAGACCAAAGAACCCGGTAACTTAGATTAATAGTAATTAAAAGATCATTTACCTTATGATATATAACTATTTGGATTGAGTAACAATTAATAGATTAATATATATATTATTTTATTAAATGAATGATCTTATACTTTAATTGAAATGGTATAATCACTGAAAACAGTATTGGATGGTTTCATCCTATATTTAAAGATTCCCATGTGAGGAATTGGATATATCATTGTAAATATGAATTGACAATTATTAAAGTTTGCAAGAGGTATTGAAGCTTTGTGTGGAAGGAGGAGATGAGATGTTGAAAAGCTAGGTTTTGATTGTAAGTTTTCTCAATATAACTGAATGGTGCTTTTTTGTGGGGTTTTTGACAATAAGGTTTTTCCCACATAAATTTTTTGTATTGTGCAATATTGTCTCCATTTTATTTCTATACAGTTTATTTCATTGTATTGTAATCAATAAATAACATAGTTTAAATGTATTAAAATTGTAACATTACTTTACGTAATTTGTGGGATTTGATAAAAGGATGGAAGAGTTTAGATCTTATAATGTGGTCCCATGTGTGGGCCACTGCTTCTCTTGATAAGGCACAGGTGATCCATGCAAATTTTATAAAGTGTGTATGGTATATTTTGGAATCTTCTCCTTACAAGCAGGAGTGACTACAGCTTAGGATGGGAGGCAGGGCTGAAATTATGCAGCCACAGTTTTTAATTTTTTGCCATGTGCCTGAATATTACACCTTCTCTCCAATTTTTCATCAACATTCTCCATGCAAATTTTATGTCAAAATATCCCCTCCAGATTATATGTGAGATGAAAAATAAGTAGCAATAACAAAAAGACATTAGGCCAACCACAAAATCCACCTCCTATAATTTTTAAGCAATGCCTGCATTGAAAATGTAGGAAGCCCCCTGTATGGGATGCTGCTATTAGTTGATGTATCCATCAATAGAGAAGCTTTTAGGTTTTAATTTGAGGTTTCTATTAAGAAGTTTACTTTACAGGATAATTGGTATTTGAAAATAAATGCAAGCATATTGCTGAGTATTTATATTTCTCTTAAGGTTATAGTTGAATTATTTTGACTAAAACATACAAGAGTTTGGTAGTTTATTATATTTCTATTTTCTTATTACCTGCCTCAGTAAAGTCCATGTTTGGAAATAGAGCTTTAGTGAAATGGAAACTACTGACAAAAAGATGGTTTAAACTCATCTTCAACTGATCATCCAAAGGCAACCTGGGCCCTGCAGGAGGAGGAGACATTCAAAGTAATGTAATCGGTACCTAATATTAGCATATGTGGAAGATTTTGGATCAGTCACCAATAATTTGATGGTAGCCCAGCTATCATTAGGGGTCTATGCTTAGCAAGAGAGGCAGAGTGAAAATTCATAAGAGAAGGAGACTTCAAAGGTATTAACAGTTTATCCATGAGAGAAGGTTCAAACTAGAAGATCAAGCACATCCTAGAGGACTACAGGAAGAAAGAACAGAAGAACTGTTACAAATTGTTTTAAATGACATTCCTAGTCAAGTTAGGGACATTATTAATAAGGGCAAATAAATGGTATAAATAGTCACCACTTTTTATGTGTGGATGGATTATATTAATGTAAATTTAATTGGTTATGGCTTTGTTTACATGGAAAAGACTCTGCTGTATCAGTCTTAAGAAGTTAATCTGGTGTTTGGAACTATGGTTGGGTGAGTGAGTTTGTTTATATGATGTGGTAAACACAATCACATTCACACACTCACTTTTTCTTTGTTTCCTTCATGATGTGAATGTGGCACTCTTTCTTGGCATGTATTCAAGGATTTACAGGCAGAATTGCAATTTGTGTTCTATTAGAATCCTATATGAAAAGACTCCTTCCATAGACTTTCACACACTTCACAGATTTTACACTATCACAGTAGGCTTCTTGTAATCCTGTGTAAAACTGTATGCCCTGAAAAAATGGAAACCAAATATTTTTAGCCATGATATCCAACAAAACTGTTTTAGAAAATTATCTCTGACTTCGCTGGTTTGCACTTGAATTGGAAAAACCTAATTCATGTATTTTGTTTGCTTTGTGCTTGAAGCCTTGAACTCGGTGGTTTATGATAGGGTTGTTTGGAACTTTTCTCTTCCATGGTGCTCATGTTAAAACCTGTGTGAGAATGGCTGAGTGGGAATCAATGGTAGATGTGATACAGAAAAAAGATTTTAAGTATTTTTGTTTTTGTTCCAATCAACATATGCATGCTAGGATCATACTTTGAGCTGGATACAGTGATGAATATTGCACTCTCTACTTGCTGTTGATACAAGAGCAATTCCTTTGAATGATTGTTGATGTGTGCGTTGAAATATCACATTGTTACATTGCACTTTGCTTGTAAAGGAAGAACTTATTTATGCAGACTCACAATCCAAATTCATGATGTCTTCATTTCTGGCTGTATTTTTCTCCTGTTAACTTAGTTAAAAATGTAAGTGGCATATGCCTTTAAGAAACATGCAATTTGGGCAATTGGATCACATCTAGACACTGCAGTTTGAAGTAGAGCTCAGCTTTGATGACAGATTAACTGATGATGGTATTGTTGTGTGGTATCATCTATAATAAAGTGCAGGGTCTCTTAGCAAATTAGTTGCTTGATGTTTTCCAGTTTTGTTGCACTTCATGATAGGTGTTTGTTCTTGGATTAGACAGTCAAGACAACATTGTTATTGGTAGCAAAGAATGCATTGAATGTTTTGCTCTTGACTTTCACGATTTTGTAAAATTTGAAAATGGTCTGGGATCTGCAATAGAAAACCCCATTTTTACCCAACAATTCGTTTTGTCATTGTTTGGTCTAGTTTAAAATAAAAATATTCTTCAGGGCTTCTTTTACTTAAATTTTTTAATGACCAGTTAGTTAGTGTGAAGAAGCTCTGATTCTTTGTCGAATTGTATGTAGTTAGGTTGTTTTAGGCCACATAAGAGAGGTTGATGAAGATGGAGAAAGAGATTGGGAGGGTTTTGAAGATGATTTAAATCAGGTGTTTACAGAGGATGACTTCTTGCTGCCATTTATTGGCCGAAGGAATGAGCTCCTAGGGCTGTTAAAAGTATGTACTTCTTTCTTGTTACTTCTTTTTTCCTCACATAGAAAATCAACATTGAAGGGGAATCTAAGCCATTGCAAGCTTAATAATTTTATGTAGGAACATACAAAATACGATTAGAACTGGGTTTAAAATTTGTTTCGTTTGTGCATTGGAAGGTAAAGTTAAGTTGTCTTATGTTGTAGAATTTTTAGGACATCCAACAAGATCACACACAAGAGAAAACCGGAAAGCAAACAAACATACATCCAGAAAGATTTCCTCTGGGCTTTTCAAAATCTTATTAATTACAAATTCTTGACTTGATACTAATCTAATCTAGTATGCTTGTGCACAAACCCCATAAACAATAATGATTATGGAGCTCATGACATGACCATTTATCTGGAAGGCTTATCATGTAGATGCTGATAAACATGAATTTACATTCTTGGATTCATTATCACCATACGATTGGCATTTACCATCCTAAGTTACTCTAGTCTGCTAAATATTTTATCAAACTTTTGACTGTGAACTTGTCATTTCCAAATATCTTGTAGAACAGACAGTCCTGGTTATACCTGCATTTATAGCATCAGTATACAGGAATATGTAGGAGTATGCACAAGAAAGGCCAACTATGGGTGAATTGGTAGGAGTCAAATCGAGTAACTATTGTTGTAAGGGTCATACACAATGGCATATAAGTCTTCTTTAACTCGTGGCAATCTTGTAGCTACTGCTGATTTGCGTAAATGAATGCAAGTTATGTTTGGTCCATCTTATTGAGATATGTTTGGGCTTATATAGCTGCATCCTTAGGGATTACACCAAAAATTTAGGTCTTTGTCTCCTCCAAATTTAGCACAAGCTTCTTGATATTCATTCACTATTTCATCTTATTTTATTCCCTTATTATGCCAAAACTTCGATTTATAACTATTTTGTAGCCCAATGAGTTTGACAGTAAGTCAAAATGATCATTTTTGTATTGACGTCATGAATAACTCTTATTTTGACTATTATATAGTTAGATATATTTTTAAGGACTTATAATATTAGAGATATAATGTTCCCTATCCCATTATTTTGTTTTGATACACAATTGGTTTGAAGAACTTGTAATAACAAAAAGATATTGTTCTGCATGCCATCACATTTTTTTGATGTGGTTTCTCATTTGAATTTTATCTCATATTTGGAAACATATTGTTTACAAACACGTTTACATTATTTGTTTGGTGGTTGAGTTGCTGGGGCAGAGAAAAATGGAGGACATGTGGCCGCAAAGTGTACTAGTTGTAGGATGGAGAGGTAAAAAATTGTATGTAGCCATAGATCTATAAAATGCTTGGGAGAATTCTTAGAGTCCACTAGAATTTTTTTATGATGGCACTTAGGTTAGTTAGTTAGGCATATATTCATCATCTTGGAGTTTTTCTACACAAGTACGAATAGAAAACATGCTCAAATATACATAAAAATTAGGCATGCTTATTTATATTCATTTATTAATGTAGTAGCAAATACATTTGGAAATTTAACTACTAGATAATTTGTACTATGGATAAATAGGATGTTACATAGTAATGCCTTGAACTTTGACTACTAGGGCAGCATCAATCTTGGTTACATAATCCCCAATAGTGTGAAGCCTTTTGAAAAATGACATACAAAGCAAAGAAACTAATCCACAGCATGGGGCCTAGGATGATGGCACAAAGGATGACACAGTAACTTAGTTAGATAAATGAATTATAATGAACTTACAATAAACTTTAATGCACCCACTCTACAAAGCCAGGTTTAACCCACTGCAATGACATAAGTAGATGAACTTGGGACATACCTTGGCAGGACACCCATTGCCTTGGTTGAACCTGGGCTGTACCCGAGAGTCCCATGGCTTAAGAAACAATTTACTTAGAAAAAGTAAAATGGAAAATCCTAAAACCTGAAACAACACTAACAACACAAAACAAAAAAGAAGTCAACAACTCTTGGCTCTCATTCTTCACTCAACCAAACTTCTATTGCTGCCCATTGCTGAGGGCCGAAGCTTTTGATTGGTGTTCAAACTTCATTCTATTGCTATATTGTGCCTCTATGAGTGTTTATTATTTGTCAAGAAGATTAACGAGCATGCAACAAGGAGATTCTCCCATTGAAGGTAAGTTTCTTATTTTTTGAACTTCTTAAATTTTGTTTTCAATCTCCACCATGGATTTTGGTTGTTTTGTTTTGTTAAAGTTTTTAAATATTTTGATAATTTTAATTTTTTCCAAAGATGTAAATGGAAGCTTAGGGCCAGGGTTTGTATTTTTATTTTTCTTGAAATTGTGTTTTTTTGGTACAATAACAAGAAGTTTTAACTTTGTGGGTCAAGTGTTATTTATTGTGACAATAATGAGGTAGATTTTGGGAGGTAGGGGTTATTATCAGCATTGCAACTAGCGCAAAAATAAATACAAGAGTTAGTATAGTTGGGTGAAAGCCGATTTGTGTGTGATTCCCGACCAAAGAATCAAAGCTTGAAGTGGATTACCAACAACACATTATTACATATATGAAAGGGCAAGAGCAATTAGAGAAAGCGGATGCAAAATCTCAATTGAAGTCTCATCCTTTGTCCAAGAAAGGATCTTGATTGAGCAAACCACAAGGTGCTTCTACTCTAAGCGTTGGTACCACACATTCAGTTTTAGTGACACTCTCCTTAGAAAAAAATGATATTGTTACCCATGAAAATAGTGATACTCTCTTTAGAAAAAAATGATATTGTTACCTATGAAAAAACAAAATATGTGGGCCCATTGGAAATGACATTCCAAAATGAGGCAAGAGATAATGCCAATGAGCTCATTGGGTGGCGTATTTACACTAATGGTTCATAAGATCATTGTATTGGTGGGAAATGGTGAAGGTAATCAATGAGGCCCCTAAAGGGTGCACAAATCTTGGTTCTGAAAAAATATCACATATACTTCTTTGCACCCCATTAGGGATTCTTGGGCCAAAAAAGGGATGTCCATTTCTTATGGATAGAAAGATTTAAAAATAAGCCCTGAATTAATGTCATTGTAGTGTATCCTAAAGGGGTAATGGTTTTGAGGGTAGTTGATTATGAGGTGTAGGTGAAGGATGCAAAGTTTATTGCAAGTATCCTTATAGAATCCATTCAATTGTCGAGGCCTCAAAATGATGTCCAAGTCATAGTCGACAACACTAAAATTATGGAGTTGTGGGATTGTTGGTTGAGGAGAGATTTGGGCAAATAGTTTGGATGCATTCATTCATTCAACTCTAGTAAAACAAAAGTTGGGCAACAAGATTCAATGGATAAAACAAGTTTATTCAAAGGCTAATGAGATCTAGATGTTTTTGGCTAATCATCATATGTCACAAACCATCTCCAAGTCCTCAAAGTTGGAGCCATTAAAGTCAACTTATTTAATCTCTCTCTCTCTCTCTGTCTCTGTTTCTCTATATTTATTTATTTAATTTAGTTTTAGTTTTTTTGTTTAGTTTTTACCTTATCTACTTTGTTTTTAAATATAAAATTTTAAAAATAAAGTAGATGATCCTTTAAGCCGAGATTTTAAACATTTTGAAAATTGTTTTTTTTTTTTTTTTAAATTTTAGTTTTTGAAAAATACCCTATTAGATTGTTAGACGTCTGAGTTACTCTGCACACAATTGTCTTGAGATGACTTGTGAATGTGTGAGAGGCATTGTGTGCTATGGTTATCAACAACCTTTGGGCTGTATGGAGGTAGTCAAACATGTAGAGAGTCCAAAAAGTCAAAGCATTGATCTTAGAGGCCAATTGGTGGGCTTGTGTGGAATATTTGTTGAGTTTCATGGAGCCCATAATGAGTATAACCATAGTTATTAATATGAATCAGCCATGTTTTGATGAAAAATGTGACAATTTTGACTCTATAATTGGGAAAATAAAAGGGCATTATAGCAGCAAAAGTTCAAGACCCTTGGGAATTATTTTTGAAGGTGGAAAAAATTCTTATTGATGATGGAACAAAATGATCGCCTCAATGCATCTTTTTTCCTTTGCTTTATCTCCAAACATTATAGCATAGAGATATTTTCTTGCCCAAGAGGATGCCGCCATACATGGATGTTGAAGTTTGTGATAGGTATAAGACAAAATTCACTATACTATAGCTTCAATAAGTAACAACAAGAGCACTCTTGGTGACAAGTACAGAAAGGATGCTTATACTTGGTGCTGTCTCTATGGCCAGGGATGCATTTACTAGTATCACAGTATGTATTTTTAATTTCTTTTCTAGATTCTTTGACCATCTTTACTTTTATGTTATTTTAATTTTCTTATTTATAAATTGATGAAAAGTTTTTATTTTTGTATTGACTTTGCTCCAACAGGTTACGAGTTCCTCTTTAGCCAAGTGGAATTGGAGTACATACTCCTTTATCCACTTAATTAAGCATGATAGGCTGGTAGCAAAAAAGGTAGAGGAGTTGGCATTAGTGCATTCCAATTTGTGCCTCATATTATACAAGCAAGCCGAGTGCATGCAGCGCTAAGGCATTCCAACTTGGATGCTTCCTTAGTCAGACCATAAGAGGGGCATGAGGTTGCTACACAAGGTCTACATAGTGTGGCAAGTGGGATTGTTATAATCAAGAATGCATTAGGTTTTTGCAATTGTAGACCACTTGCTTTCCTGTGGGTATAATTGTTTGTCTCCAAGATAGATGCTAAGCATACAAGTATTTTGATGTGGTTTGACATGGCATGAAGGTCTTACATGGTGTGAGTAATATAGAGGTTGTTGTTATTGTGTGAAAACTCTAGATGATCCAAATACTTTGAGCATGGATTGCATCATTATGCTACATGGCATTGATATCTTGGTGTGATGATGCCCAAGTTAGGCATCAAATAACGCAACAATCTAATCTGGCTCGCAAGGTGTTGCCTCACACATCACAGGGGCGTTGCCCCTTGATCTTGTGAGGGGAATCCCTTGAGATGCATAGGGGGGTTTGCCTTTTTTAGGATAAAGGTTGCAATCTTGTTAGTGCTTGGCCATACCATGTCTTGGGAGTGGAACTTGGTAGTTTGGTTTGTAGGTATCTAGGACCCTGACATAAGTGATGATGAAGACCATGTAAGGTTTTATGCAAACTTGGATGGCATGGTATGGTGTAGGATTTGACACATGCAAAATCCTTTGACACAACATGCTAACTTGAGGAGAAACAATTGAGCTGCTTGCCATGCTTCAAAGGTGGTGTTTGTATGTTGAGAAGGTGACACCAAGGTTTGGCATTGAGCCTTACATAAGATTAAACCTTTTGTACCATGCGCCAACTCGAGGAAATCCAATCAAGTTGTGTGCCAATGTTGAGGTAGCCACTGAAGTGTTGCTGATTCAAGGAAGTTGATTGGATAGTGCTAGTTTGGAGGTACTTAGTTGAGAGAGCATTGAACTATTGGAGATCATGTAGAAGACTTTCGACAAATCTAGGTGATGACAAGGGTATGACTATGAGAGTGTGCTTTTGAGTCGCGTTCTTTGGGCTCGGATTAGAGACCTTATTGGGCTCAAATGCAACTTTTCATTTAGCCTCATAATTGCCAAATTCATATTCAACATTGACTTGCTATGGTTGTAGAATAAGATTATTAAAAGCTCAAGTAAAACTTGGCATTCAAATCTAGAGATAATATTTTAAAAAATGGGAAAGAAAATATTTTCTTAGAATAGTATTTCTTGAATATTTTGTTGGTTCAAATTATTCATGAACCATGTGTGTTAATGTATATTTAGTTTATACACCTGATTTTATCTAATAAGATGAACTTTATTTTAATTTAAAATTATGATAATTGCACAATTTTGTTCTATAATATTTTTCTCTAAATATAAGGGAGCAAGGTTAGAACCTTTTTTTGTCTTTCAATTCACCGACGCATAATTGGAAGATTCTAGCAAAAGACTCTATCTTGATCTTCAATGGAGCTTTGTTGTGTTAATGAGTTTTCTTATATTTATGAGCTTTGTTTGATTTTTATGCTTCACTTTATTCGCCTAGCTATCTCTTGCGCTTCTTTATAAAGGCATGAGAATTTTGAGTTAGTGAGAGAGAAGCATATGTATGTTTGTAATTTTGGTAATATATCCAAGTTCTTATAAAATATGCTAAAAAGAGTAGCTTGTTAGCCATGATTCATTTGTGTGTTATTTCATGATTTTCTATTAGATTGTGTATGTGAGGAAAAACTTTAGGTTCTACTCACTCTACCCTAAATCTATTGCAAATTGGTCATATATATGGCCAATGACCAATAAGTCAAAACAACTAGTTGGATGTGAACTTGTTGACATGAGTTAAGTTATTGGTGAACCAATTGGCCATGGTCATACCATCAGGTAGTTATTGTAACTGTAAGCATATAATAGTAATAGTAAACTAGAGCCATTAAGTTCATTCTTAGGATTCATATTTACATAGTCTTCTCTGGGCACTTGATTGGTAAGCATATGGTTGGATATGAACTTCCCCTCTAGTTGGATGTGAACTTGTTGACATGAGTTAAGTTAGTGGTGAAGCAATTGGCCATGGTCATACCATAAAGTAGTTATTGTAACTGTAAGCATATAGTTGGATATGAACTTCCCCTCTAGTTGGATGTGAACTTGTTGACATGAGTTAAGTTAGTGATGAACCAATTGGCCATGGTCATACCATAAATTAGTTATTGTAACTATAAGCATATAGTAGTAATAGTAAACTAGAGCCATTATGTTTCGTTCTTAGGATTCACATATACTGTCTTCTCTAGTAGATTCTCCTCTAGGCACTTGATTGGACAGTTTGATATATGATATATCATGAGAGTTGCTTAGTAATGTTGTTTCCATGGGGTTTTGCTGTTTGTTCCCCAATCTGTGTGGCACAATGGCGAAATGCCATTTGATTTTCTTGTCAATGCTCAACTATTATCACCCATTTCCTCATGATGGTTGAGTCATCCATTCTTCCATTCATGTTCATCCAAGATTAATTGATTCTCTCATTCCAAAGCCATCAAGATGAAATGGGAGGGCGCTTGATGCATATATCGAGGAGGTGGGTGATAGTGAGACACGATACTTATTTGATGAGAGAAACACAAGGGAGTAAAAATCAAGGGAGCGAGTGATGAGAACCATGATAGTCGCTCAATGAAAGGAGGATGAGGGAGCAAAAATCGAGGGGGAAAGCAATAGCAAACCATATGTTTGCTCAACCAATAGAGAGTATCCCTATCCATAGAAGGGTGCTCGTCCTTGCCCCTACCTCAAATTCTTATAACCTAAGAGTTTGGTTTGGTTGGGTTGGGGTTGAGTAGGACAAGAGGCATAAATGCTCTCTCGTTAAATGAATACCTCTATCCTTCCTTACATACCATGAATAGGGGCCGAACACACTATAGCATAAATGACCTTCGTCATAGCTCTTGTTGGTCAAGTCAAATAGGGAACATACGTTGATGCCCTCCCAACTATGAATAATTTGGAAAGGCTTGATTGCTTAACAAACCTTTGTAGGTTGAGTTGCTATCCCATACGGTTGAGGGCCACAAAGCATGGTCTGAAATGTTGATTCATTTCTTTTCTCCTTCACAATTTCTCCCTAAAGCCTATCTAACAAATACATATGTGTTAGTGCTATTGGGAAACTTTGGCAGTTTGATCTAAAATTGCAGAATTTGACAATTTTTTCACCATTTATGGTAATGGTTCCCTCAACATGGGTGAAAAGAAATTGCATTGCATTCTTGAATTATGGCCCGAAGCTCAATGCCTTGAGTATGGTGATAATAAAGGGTCACTTGATTCTATTGTATATTCTCACAAAAATGATCTTTATGAACATGTCCTTTAGAAAGGTGTGTGCTTACTCTAACCATTTACACCTGCAATAATGCTATTGAGGATATGATGTCATCTATTGAACATAGTTTGTCGAGGCCTAACTACCAACAATAACAAATAGTTGATTCCTAAAAAAAATTCCTTGGAATTTTTAAAGATACATTAAGCAAGGCAGCAGGGCAGCAATGGACAATTAATTCTAGCTTGCCAGCTTTGTGAATGAATTTAATGTTACCTTGGTTACTTAACATGGAGTGATTGAATGTTAAGCACTTCTAGATAAACTATGTAGGTATCCTATTTGTATCTAGTCTTGTGAAATTCCACTAGGCTTTACAAAAATTGCTTGGGAAGCCATCAGTACAAGGCCAAATTTTTGATGGCTTAGTAATGTCCTTAATGGGACATTTTGACAAAAGTAGTCTTTGTTTTGTTAGGCAAAAAGTCTCAAGAGTTTTCACACTATGATTTCACTTTACCAAAGTCAAGTTGAAGGATAGGAATGTGCTCATTTGTAACATACACCCCTGGTATATGTTCTGTCCTGACTGATTATTCTTGTGTTCTGGTGGTTTGAGGTTTAGGTTTTCATTGCATGTGTTTGCATGTATGGTTTTTGCAACAATATCATAGAAAATGCAACATATAAAGAAACCCTAGAAATTCTAGAATAGATATCAACAAAATAACACCAACCCAAATTGTATTTGACCAAAATATGAATTATAAGTACATACCCAGATCAAGTTCTACAACTTCGTCCGGATGCTGTAGCCAAACCAGCAACAATGACCATAGAAATATGTTCACTACTCCGTAGGAATGAAAGATTTTGCAAGACAATCAACAGCAGCTATCAAACTATCTCCAAGTGCCAAGAATGAGAGAGAAGAATGATGAAAACTAAGAAGAATCAACAGCTTCAAGAGCCCACGTCTATGGCTGGTATGTACAGCCACTATGGAGTCTAAAACAGCAGCAAAATCAGTAGAATCTCCAAGGAAGCAGCTCCAATATGATCAGAGATTATCCTCAGCCCCAAACGATGAGATCTCATTCACAAAACAGCCTTCAAATGCTCAAATCGAACCCCCAAGAAGAGGTACGTCCTACAGGTGTACGGTCTGCTGTGAGTGTATGGCCAGTCTAAACAAGTACTGCTGCAGCCACAAATCTCTGCAAAAACACTTAACTCAGCCTTTCCAAACAATGCCACAAGCTGCAATACCAATCTTCATGCCACAAGCTGCAATACAATCTTCATTAAATGTCTTTATTTCTCACTCAAATAGTCACCAAAATTGATGTCCTGAAGCTCAAATGAAGCCTCTGTGTGAAGCCTCCTCAACCCCCTCCTAATGCACTCTTTCATACACAAGGAAAGACGAATCTGCAAAGGTTCTTGTGTCTGCAATTCGTTCTTCCAACCACAAAGCCAAGCATCAAACCCTATGCATGGGCAACTCAAAGAAGAGCAATATTCATTCACAATAGCATATCCTAATGAGAGCTTTTTTTCTCTTTTTATTTCCTTCACACCTTGACACCCAAGAAGAGGGAATTCTTTTAATTTTTAATTCATTTTTTTAACCTCGTCTCACCATGGAGGGGCGTTCATCCCTAGGAAGTCACTTTTTAAGTTATGACTTAAATATATACAAAGTGACTTTATAACATAATGTAAAGTCATAACATATTACATAAAGATATAAGTTAAATCTTTAATTTAACTTATATTATGTCTATTAGAGCTCTTGATATTTCTGACTCATGGGATATGTGCCAAGGCTCATCTCTGACTGCCCTGCCAAAAATAGTAACTGCCTGATTCATGACTTACTATAAATAGTAAGTCCTTGGAAAGACTTCCTAAACATCCCCATTAGCCTATGGATGTAATGTCCCCTTTCTAGAGAAACACTAAAACTTGAATCTGCATTCAAAGTGATTCTCAAGGAGACATTAGAAACATTAGAGATCAATAAATTTCAATGATAATATCTATTAAGATCAAAATAATATAGATATTGTATCCTTGACAAAGGATTATTCATTTCCTTCTTGTCATTCAAGACCATTTTATAATATATTCCATAAGTATCTTAGGATGGATATTAAACATATTTTAAGATCCATATCTTCCTCTCTTATCCCTCATCAAGGAATTAGGTTTTACATGACTAGGGCGCATGGAAACCATCTCTGGACCCAACTTCGAGAAACTTAGTCCCTAGCCCTTGGGGTCTATACACAGAGTCTCGGATCTAGCCTCGGGAAACTTAGTTCTTAGCCCTTGGGGTCTATACACGGAGTCTCGGATCCAGCCTCGGGAAACTTAGTTCTTAGCCCTTGGGGTCTATACAACAGATGGAATTACTCCACCTTTCCCTACATTACCTATCATTCCTTTAAGGACGAAGCAATAAAGGCAATATGATCTCTTACACTAATATCCCTTGTATTATAAATAATATTATTCATAAGTATTTATCATCATAAGCATGGGTAGAAACATTCTTATCATAATTTGGAATATCATTGTAACATATTCTTATTTTTTCCATTGTTCATTATTATTTGATTTTAGATATAGATCAGATCTTTCTTATAAGCCACACTAATTTACATGAATCCTTATTAACTATGCCTACATGATTTTATATATATATATGTGTGTATATTACATTATAAATCTTAGTAATTAAATATATCAAAATTGCTTACCTGCTGTCTTTTCCTTATCTGCAGACTAAATCAGATCTGCTTTTTCCTTGCTGAGTATTCCCTTTTGTTGCTGACTGCTGAAGCTATCCTTGATCGATGCTTTAGAATAAATATTTCCAATGAGTAAGATGCCCTTTTGAAGCAATGAATTCCTCTTTAAATAAAATAGTGCTATCCCTTGTGAAGGGTGACGTAGCTTCCCATATGTCATACCCTTCCTAATCTTTGATGACTTTTAGCCCCCACTAATTGCTGCAATATTAATATATATGATTCGCAGCTTCCAATTGCTGCTTAATTTGTGATGTCATTTCAAATACTATCGGTACTTCTATGGCCTTTCGGGGGTTATAAAATATGTTTTTTAATATCTATTTTATATAATATATTACTATTTAAATTTATATTTATATTATAATAATAATTGTTTTTTTATAACCTATATATATATATATATATATATATATATATAATTTATTATTGCTTCTTATATATATATATATTATCATATATATATTTATTTAAGGCATGAATAATTCACAATATAAATGCATACACATGAATACATGTAAATCATCAGGGAGTTATAAAGTATGCATTTGAGTACACATGAGTCTTGAATATGCGTAATTCATAATATAATGTAATGCAATATAGGGAATATGACAGTCCCCCCACTTAAGATTGCTTGTCCTCAAGCAACTTAAGATTTGGATGATTGAGAATATCTCCTCCTTTTGCGAGAGACAACCTTTGGAGGACCATCAGGTAAACCTTGTAAAGTGACCTCTTTTCCTTAATGTTGAAAATGGATTTTTAAATTAGGAAGGTCAAACTGAAAACATCCTAACGAATATATCCAAGGGTTGCCTAGTATTACATCGGTATCTAGGGGTACTGTTGTGACCTAATCACACATCGCCCCATTGCAAATGGGGACCCCCTTTTTTTTTGAGCTCCTGTGCTTTGCTTTAGTCTTGGATGATGTCATAGCACTTTTTCATGATGAAGTCAGTGGCGTTTGAGTCTATAGCTCTGTGGTGGATACCATAGTCCCTTGATGTTCTGATATCCTGATGTTCTGAGATCTTGAAAATGACTAAGTCTGATATCCTGAAAATCCTAAAAATTGGCTAAGTCTGAAATTTGGTGGACCTCCAAATTCTAGATTTTGCATGTTAAATCCCATGGATCCGAGACCTATCTCAAACATCCTAAAAGGTATATTGAAAAATATTTAAAGTAATCTCCAAACTTATACTTAAATATATTTTTCAATATACCTAACCCTGGGGACTTCCATTTTAGGCGCAAATGTGCTCTAATTAGTTAGGCCCATTTCTCCACTTGTAGTGACTCAAAAGTGCGCCTAGAACTCAAGGCGCATTTCATCATCCAGGAAACCTCAAACTTGCGCCTTGAACAAATGATGTTAGAAATGGTGAAGAAAATGGGTGCCTTTAAGGGTTAAACCCCCCAAGACACTTTGCAATTCCCTAAAGCCCAAAATTCACTCAAATGAGCTAAGGCACATTTCTTCATCTCCAGAGCCTCCTATGAGTGCCTTAGCATGAAAGGAATGTTTCATCCAATGACAAATTGCGCCTTGCTAAAGTGAGGGTTGAAACCGAAAAAGATTGATCACACCTTGAAGTAAAAGGTCATTTAGACATCTATGCACTTCTTTAGAGTCATAAAATTTAAATAAACACCTTTCAAGGCTAGGCACATTTTAGCTTTAACACAACCTCAAATGAGCGCCTAAGGTGAGAAGTTGAGGAATCATCATTGTCATTGGCAAATTTGCACTTGGAAACATCTACTTTACACTTGAGACATCTTGGAGGTTTAGACTTAGCCAAAATTGGCTCAGGACAGTTGGGCGCAATTTCAAACTTGGAGAACTATCATATTGCGCCTTAAGGATTTGTGAGCATCAATAGGGTAGGGCGCAAATTCTTGTTGTTATAACCACTTTTAGCGCCTAAGAGGTGAATTGTTTTGAGAGATGTGAATGTGCACCTTAATGAGGAGTGTGAAGTTGAAGCTAAAAAGTATCAAGCCTTAGGCGCAATTTTCACCCTGTTTTACCTTGGATATGCGCTTAGCTATGAAGAAGACCACATCCAATCCAAGGCGCTGATTTACACTTGTATAATTACCAAAGTGCGCCTAGCAATCATTGAGTTCTAGAGACATCAAAATGGCGCCCAATAATGAAGAAATGGCCTAGAGGACTTAGACGCACTTTCATGCAACCACAAAATGCTTCTAGCTATCAAGGAAGTTTGGAACACTTAAAAATCAAGAATTAGCCCCAGAAGAAAGTTAGGCGCATTTCTTGTCTTTACATACCAGTTTAGGCGCCTAGATAGCATGAGGTTTGAAAGAGAGTGTTGGGAACTTTGAAACTAGGCGCCCTGATGAAGAAGTCCATGGGAAGCCTAAACACGAGTTTAAAATATTAAAAAGTCAATAAACAAACTTATGGGAGTTAGGCGCACTTTTACTCCTCTGCACACCTGAATGAGAGCCCAAGAGGAAATTGCATAAAATGACACCATTAAGTGAGCGCCTTGCAATAAAGAATCATCATAAGTCATCCTCAATTGTTTAAAATCATAAAATGATAAATATAAGGTCATTTAAGCCTAGGCACACTTTAGCCTCCCTCTACACCAAGATATGCGCCTAGACTTAAGAAGGGTTATTTTGACGTTTAAAGATGATTCCTTGGTGTTATCAAGTTTTTATCAAGTGATTGATATTGTTTCTTTCCTTGTGTTGCAGGAGCATCGATGAAGTTGAGAAGTCATTCAAGGAACGAAGCACCTGGAACCACCAATGAGCGAGGAATGAGGTTAGAAGCCCATTTCTAAGGAGAAGACATCATGTAGTTGCTCCAAGAGGTCACTTTAAGTCTAACATGCTGGCACTCTTCATCAATGGCATCAACGAAGACATTCATCTATAAAGCTTCAAGTTCTTTCAACTTCAAGTCTCCGAGAGAAGTCTCCTACTTCGAGTCATGAAGCATCATCATCTACACTACTCTACAAAGAGAAGACATACATCTTGTAAGAAGAAAGTACACAGAGTTAGTCAAATGAGCAACATATATCATACACATCCAGTTTACAAGAAGATGAACAAGGCAAAATCAACAAGATACATTCCTAAACATACAAGTTCAAAGGAACCATGTTCGAAGACATCACACATATGATGCAATTTGGGAATATGTTGAGGTGGCACCTACGTGGCATAAACATTTTATTCACCAATCATAGTGTGCCACATCATTCAACAAGAAAGAAGCCAAAGAGGACGCCTATGTGGAAGATACTCTAAAGATTCCATTTTATCATTATCTTCTTGGAAAGCGTGCCTTCATTGCCTCTCTTATGTACTAAAAATAGCAAGTTGTAACTAATTGCTGAGATGGCATGATTTGGGCCCTTGGCTATTTGAATTGATCCAAGCCCTTCATTGTAATTCTGGGACTCTATATAAAGGCCTTGTTGCCTCATTTGTAATATAGTAGTCAGTAGGCAGCTAGTAGTAGAGTAGAGTAGGAAGAGACTCCCGAAATTCTTTGAGAGTGCTTGAAGTTGTTGTAAATATTTCTTAATATTAATGCAAAGACATTGGAGCTTGTTTGGTGTTAAGTGTTGTCTTGTGGAATGACATGGTTTCTTGTATCTTGATGGAATGAAGAGATGTTTCTAAGTAGATTAGAAGTAGAGTAGTAGCTCATTGATGTATTGCATGTATGTATTGAATATTTGATCAACTCCTAGCTCATGCTTTTAACATTCATCGTTGGTGAAGTGTTGTGTAAAGCTAGTCTGAGCTTCGTTTGCTTAAGTTTGATTGTGGATGCTTGTTTCAGCTGCATCGTTTAATGGGTGATTATATAAGCCTTCATAATTTGAAAACCTTTCGCTATCCTTAGGAGATTGCACCAACTCCATGTAGTTGTAGGCATCCTTGGCGAAGTGGAGTTAGGTTAATTAAGGAGTTTGTCTATTCATGCATCATCATTGCCTCATTGACCTTAGATTAGTTTCTCTAAACCTTATTTTTTTCTTTTTCTTTGTTATTAAAGCATTGTACATATATCATCCACACTAAAAGGAAAAACAAGCTGAATGAAGTATGAAGGAGTCTGCGTAAGTCCCTTTGTGATTATCAGCAAAATCACATCAAATCACTGAGTTTATCCAATGCAAATCACGAATAAGGGACCTTGAAGTTGTCTCACTGGATCACATAGCTTAGCCTTTGAGAGACTTTATTCAAGAGAGAGTGGGATACTTAGTGTTTCATTCTATTGTTGTGTTGTCTAAAAACAATCATCAATAGGTACTACATAGAAATCTTCTTGGATGACATGTTTCCATAGGGTCATTGTAAGTTGGGGAACAATCTTAGTGCATGAAACCATTGCTCCCGTGGCGGTAGCTACTGAAAAACCCTTGAAGTCTTGGGCATGCAACTTTCTTCTTTTTACTAACTTCTCATCAATGAAGTTGTGTGAAGTTTGGGTGATTGTGGCCAAGGTCACATGCTCATCCTTTTTTGTTCTTGCCTTCTTGACGATTTTTTCTTCAACTTCTTCATCGGAGAAGACCTCAATCTTTTGGGCTCGACCTTTCTTGATACATTTATGTCCTGATTCCCATTGTTCCTTGCATTTATAACATAGATTTCCTTTCTTGCGGCAAATATGACCACGTTCCGAAGGTTCTTGACATTGGAAACATAGGTTCTTGTCCATGCACTCCTTTCTGGAAGGCTTATTATCTTCATTCTTTTTGGGGTAGGTCTTGGTATGCTCATGTGTACTTTTGATAATTGAAGTTGAGGATTCCAAATTCAAGGCCTTTTCTATGGCATCATCTAGAGTGGTGGGGTTATGAGCTTTTACCATTCCCTTTAGAGGATCCTTTAACCCTTCTACAAAGAGGTAGGTTAACCCATCTTCATCAATTCCAGTGACTTTGATTGAGATTTTTTGAAATTCGGTTATATAGTCTTCTACCGTTCGTTGTTGTTTTAATTGAGTCAATTTCTTGAAGTTTTCTTGAGGGTGTTCCTTATCAAACCTTTTGATTAGTTTTTGTGAAAATTCTTCATAGGTGATTATCTTATTATGCCCTTGGGTGTGTTCCCCATGATGCCACCACTCGTAGGCCATTCCTTCTAAGTGAAGGATAGCAAATTTTATGGCATCCTCCTCTGTCATTGGGCTTTAGGAGAAATAAGTGTTTAATTTTTTAAGCCATGCATGGGCTGATATTTTATTTGTCCCGTCAAAGTTTGGGAGGGATATTTTGTTTACTTTATGCTTGAGGTCTCTATTTGGAGGTCTCCTTTCCTTTCTAGGTACCTCATGTCTTTTAGCTTCGCAGAAATCTCTAAAGTTAACAAGATTCCTAATCTTGGGATCAAGATTTGCATAAGCCCTAGCAATTTCTTCCGTGCTTTGTGCGGATGGTTCATTTTCTTCTTCATTTCTAGGTGGTTCTTCCCTAGGTAAGAAGGAGGGCCTAGGAACCTTGAGGCTAGGAGATCCTTTATTATTTTCGGAGATATTAGACCCTGTGTCTCCCCCATTTACGGGATGGGTTTTTAGGCTATCAATGGCATTGCCCATGTTTTGAAAGGCTTGTATGAGTTTTTCATTTTGGTTTGAGAGGGCTTGATTGGTTTGTTCCATAAAAGTTTTCATTTGGTTTACCAATTCTTCATTCATGTTGGTGTTCTTTCCTCTTTTTTGATAGCTTTGCATTGTCAATCTTTGCTCTGATACCACTTGTAATGTCCCCTTTCTAAAGGAACACAAACTTGAATCTGCATTCAAAGTGATTCTCAAGGAGACATTAGAAACATTAGAGATCAATAAATTTCAATGATAATATCTATTAAGATCAAATAATATAGATATTTTATCCTTGACAAAGGATTATTCATTATATATTTATTTAAAGCATGAATAATTCACAATATAAATGCATACACATGAATACATGTAAATCACCAGTGAGTTATAAAGTATGCATTTGAGTACACATGAGTCTTGAATATGCGTAATTCATAATATAATGTAATGCAATATAGGGAATATGACAACGGAAGTCGATAATAGGCTAATCCTAATCCTATTATGCGGTGAGCTAAATGGGGGACATTACAGTCTGCCCTCCCCAAGATTGCTTGTCCTCAAGCAACCTCAACTCAGGGTGCTGCAATATCTGCTCACTCTCCTAGGTAGCATCTTCCACTGGCAAATTCTTCCACTTGACCAAGTACTCCCTGATGACCCATTTCCTCAAGTGTCTCTCTTGGGTGTCAATGATAGCCTCAGGTACTAGGATCAACTTAGCCTCCTCATCCAATGGTGGAAGCTCTGGAGAAGGGACTTTATTGTGGCCAAGAGCTTTCTTTAGCTTGGAAACATGGAACACATTATGCACCTTGCTATCTGATGGAAGCTCAAGCTCATAAGCCACCTCACCCACTCGCCTAATAATCCTGAAAGGACCATAAAATCTGGGTTTCAACTTCTCTGCTCCACTCTTCTTGAGAGTGGACTGCCTCTAGGGTTGGAGCCTCAAATACACCATATCTCCAACCTTGAAACTCCTCTCCACTCGGTGCTGATCAACATACAACTTTTGCTGATTCTGTGCCTGCTGTATATTCTCCTTAAGCTCCCTGAGAATGTCCTGGCTATCTTGCAAAAGATTCTTAGCCTTAGGCACTCAACTATCACCAAGCAAGAGATCTGTAAAGCATGGGGCATCATAATTGTATAGTGTCCTGAAAGGAGTCATCTGGATAGACATGTGATGTGTAGTATTATAGCAGTACTCCCCTAGGTGCAACCATCTAATCTAGGCCTTTTGCTGCCCCGAAACATAGTTACGCAGGTACTCTTCTAACCATTTGTTCACCACTTCTGTTTGTCCATTTGTCTGCGGGTGGTAGCTAGTGCTAGGAGTTAATTTTGTACCACACAATCTGAACAACTCCTGCCAAAATAAACTCAAGAACTTGCTGTCCCTGTCACCGACAATGCTCTTGGGTACCCCATGCAACCTGAATATCTCCCGGAAAAACAAATCAGCCACCTGAGTAGCTGTAAAGGTTGCTGAAATTGCAAAGAAGTGTGCAAATTTAGCGAGTCTGTCGACCACCACATAGATACAGTCCTTTCCCTGCACCTTAGGCAACTCCGTAATAAAGTCCATGGAGATACATTCCCACTTCTGATTGGGAATGGGTAATGGCTGTAGTAAACCTGAGGAAAGGTATGCTCATGCTTGTTTTGTTGACAAATGGGACACTCACGAACATACTTCTGCACTTCATCCTTCAGTCCTTTCCATGCAAACCTTTCCTGAATCTGTTTGTATGTCTTAAAGAATCCAGGATGGCCAGCCATTGGTGTATCATGGAAAGTTTTGATTATCTTATGCTTGGACTGCGAGTTGGGCACCAAAAATATCCTGTCTTTGTACATAATCAAATCACTCACGACAGAATATCTCTCATCTCTGATTGTGCCCTCAATGATTCCTGCTGCTCAAGAGTCCTTAACATACTCTGCTATAATCATCTCCCTCCAATCAGCAGAGATCTCCCCAACTAAACACAAGTGCGGTTGTTGTGACAAGGCATCTGCAACTATGTTCCTTTTACCTTTGACATACTCAATGTCAAAATCATATGCCTGTAATCTGTTGACCCACTTTTGCTGTTTGTCATTCAGGTCCTTTTGGTTTATGAAATATTTGATGCTGTTATGATCAGTCCTGATTATGAATTTACCCCCAACCAGATATGGCCTGAATTTGGCCAATGCATGCATAATGGCCAACATCTCTAGGTCATAAACCAAGTAACTCCTCTCCACCCCTCGAAGCTTCCTACTCTCAAAAGCTATCGAGTGGTTCTCCTGCATGAGAACTGCTCCTATCCCCTCTCTAGAAGCATCACACTGTAACTCAAACGGTTTAGTGAAATCTGGGATAGCAAGCACTGGGCATGTAGTCATCAAGTGCTTGAAGTTATCAAAGCACTTCTGAGTCCTGTCGTTCCATTCAAAGGCTCCCTTCTTTGTTAGATCTGTTAATGGTGCAGCTGTCTGAGAGAACCCTTTCACGAACCGTCTGTAGAATCCACAAAGCCCAACAAACCCCTTAAACTGTGTGAGGTTTGTGGGTGGAGGCCAATCGACAATCGCCTTTATCTTGTCTGGATCCATTCTAACCCCATCAGCACTGATAATGTGGCCAAGGTAGAGTAATTCTGTCATACCAAAATCACATTTTGACTCCTTGGCGTAAAGTGAGTTACTCTCCAAAATGCTCAGCACCTCCTCAAGGTGTCTCATGTGGTCCTGCCAAGTTCTGCTGAAAATCAATGTCATCAAAGAAAATTAGGACAAACTTCCTGAGCCGCTGTCTAAAAATCTAGTTCATACAACTCTGGAAAGTTGCAGGTGCATTGGTCAAACCAAAGGGCATCACTAGGAGCTCAAAGTGACCATAATGACATCTGAAAACCGTTTTTTCTATGTCCTCGGCCCTCATGCGGATTTGGTGATACTCGGATCTCAAGTCAATTTTAGAAAAATAACAGGCACCATGTAACTCATCTATCCTCGGAACTGGATACCTGTTTTGATGGTCTTCTTATTTAAGGCCCTGTAATCTATACACATCCTGATAGTTCCATCCTTCTTTTTGACAAGTACAACTGCAGAAGCAAATGGGCTCTTGCTGGGCTGAATGTGTCCCATCTCCAGAAGCTCCTTGATGGTTTTCTCAATTTCATCCTTAAGCCTCTTCGGATGATGGTAAGGAGCGATCATGATGGGCTTGGTCCCATCCTCTAACTCGATCACATGGTCTATGCCACTATCAGGAGGCACTCCTGGTGGTATATGCCCAAACAATTTACTGTGCTTGGTTAACAACTTCTGAATATCAAGATGATAGCTGTCCTTCTGTCGTGGTGGGGACTCTGGCATAATAAGGCACTCTGCTGCCCACTCAACCTGGTCATGTCTCAAAAGTCTCTCCATCCTCTTCAATGATACCACTCGAGGTCCACCATCTGATATACCTCTCAAACATATTTGCTTCCCATTACATTCAAACCTCATCTCCATTTTCTTCACATTAATGGTGAATTCCTCTAACTGGCTCTTCCAGTGCATGCCAAGTACCACATC
Organism: Cunninghamia lanceolata; assembly: GCA_027924645.1. Taxonomy (NCBI): domain Eukaryota; kingdom Viridiplantae; phylum Streptophyta; class Pinopsida; order Cupressales; family Cupressaceae; genus Cunninghamia; species Cunninghamia lanceolata. The sequence goes on from BSBN01000229.1 coordinate 1,549,388, forward strand.
GGTATCCCCAATGCCAACCACATAAAAATCATCAACCAACTCGTAATCACCCATGATGATCTTCAATCCTGATATCTTTCTGTTGCACTGCATTTTGAATCCGTTGGCTACCATCACTTTGAAGACTTCGAATTCCTCTGTTTTCAACTCCCTGCGAGCTACTAACCCCTCATCAATAAAATTATGAGTAGTTCATGTATCGATGAGGGTAATAATGTGTTGTCCACCAAGTACACCACGCACCCTGAAAGAACCAACCTTCTGGAAACTAGATAGCTGAGCAATAATGCCTCTACTGCCAGTACTATGCTGTGAAGCTCTCTCATCTCCACTATCTCCCTGATCGGAAGGCTGATCAGAATCTGAATCGGATGCTTCAGATTGATTCTCAGCTGAATAGTACTCAATCAATTTGGCCTTAGCCTTATGTGGACACTTATGCGAGGGATCCCAGGGTTCTTTGCAGTGAAAGCAAAGTTTCTTCCCCCTATACTCATTGAGTTGATCATCAGTCAACCTGTTTGACCTGTCCTTATGTTGCTCAACATCTCTATGGAATGGTTTCTTCTCCTTCTCCTTGTCCTTCCTGTGTCGAAACCCCTTAGACTGAAATTTACTCCTCCACACTGATGACTCCATGTCTCGGGCCTTTTTCATGGCCTCCTGGAGTGTAGCAGGGTCAAAACCCTTAACCCAACCACGAAGTGGGTCTGATAATCCTTCAATGAAGAGAATGACCAATTTGCGCTTAGAAATATCGGGGACGATAACAGATAGGTCCTGAAACTCAGAAATGTAGGAGTCTAATGATCCACTCTGCCTCAGTTGTGCCAACTCCTTAAACTGTAGCTTAGGGTCTTTCTTGTCAAATCTATCGATCAGTCTGGCTGTAAACTCCACGTATGAAGTAATCTGATCATGACCCAGTGTGACCTTCCCGTTACTCCACCATTTATGTGCTACCCCCTCCAAGTGCAAAGCTGCATACGTAATGGCGTCCTCCTCAGGCATAGGACTGATCTGCAGGTAGCTGTCCAATTTTTGGACCTGGGCTCTAGCTGTGGTCTTTCCCGATCCATCAAAATAGTGAAGTGTCATCTTACTGACCTTTTTTTGTAACTCCTGGTTCTGAGGTCTACCTCCTCTACGTGGTCTGTTCCTCATCCTAACATCAGAGTACTTCGCAAAGGTCATCTCGACCCTGAAATCGGCACTAGAAGCTCTCTAATCCCTCAGAATCTCCTCTTGAAACTCAGTCTGTGTGGGATCCTACTCAGGAACTTGGTTCCTGGGGGCAAATATAGGGATGCCAGGTCTATTACCCGCTGTAAACTGTGAAGCCCGTTGGTGAGTCACCAAGGCCTCATCCTCATCATCTCTAAATCTGTGTCTGTCATCCTGGTTCCTCTCTCCATTATTCCTATACCCCTGATTCCTGTCCCCATTGTGTGTATCACCTGCATTATGGCGGTTCCTATCTCCGTCATTGTTTCTGTTCCTGTCACCGTTATTGTTTCTATGTCTATCACTGTCATTGTTTCTATTCCTATCTCCTCCATTGTACCTGTTTCTGTCACGGTGATTATCCCTGTTATTCAACCCATCTTGCAACTGTGTGAGGGTATGTCCTATCTCAGCTTGTGTCTCCATCATCTCTTGTTGAGAATCCCTCAATTCCCTTTCTAGGGCCACTGAGCTCCTGGTGAGCACATTCAGGATCTCTTGCAAGCTAGGCTCCTTAACCTCCCCGTCACCCATTGCTTCTGTAGGTTCTGTAACTAGTGGTAACTCTCCTGAAAAAGGGTTTGTTCGTGAAACTAGGGAATCGTCCTCAGTAGCAACAACTTTTATCTCTGATTCAAATGGATCTATTATGAGAACGGGTTGTTCAGGTTCTTCTAACTGTGGTATTTCCCTTCCTTGTGTCCTCTGTGAATTCTGTGTTCCTGGTCCTGGTCTAAAATCATATTTGTCTGTAGGCCGCATGTCTCATTTTTATCAATTGCATGTCATATTAACCTCACACGATGTCAAGATTTTTTGCTCTGATACCACTGTAACATACACCCCTAGTATATGTTCTGCCCTGACTGATTATTTTTGTGTTCTGCTGGTTTGAAGTTTAGGTTTTCATTGCATGTGTTTGCATGTATGGTTTTTGCAACAATATCATAGAAAATGCAACATATAAAGAAAATCCAGAAATTCCAGAATAGATATTAACAAAATAACACCAACCCAAATTGTATTTGACCGAAATATGAATTATAAGTACATACCCAGATCAAGTTCTACAACATCGTCCGGATGGTGTAGCCGGACCAGCAACAATGACCATAGAAATATGTTCACTACTCCGTAGGAATGAAAGATTTTGCAAGACAATCAATAGCAGCTATCAAACTATCTCCAAGTGCCAAGAATGAGAGAGAAGAATGATGAAAACTATGCAGAATCAACAGCTTAAAGAGCCCACGTCCATGGATCTCCAAGGAAGCAGCTCCAATATGATCAGAGATTATCCTCAGCCCCAAACGATGAGATCTCATTCACAAAACAGCCTTCAAATGCTCAAATCGAACCCCCAAGAAAGGTACGGCCCTCTATAGGTGTACGGCCTGCTATGAGTGTATGGCCACTGTAAACAAGTACTGCTGCAGCCACAAATCTCTGCAAAAAACACTTAACTCAGCCTTTCCAAACAATGCCACAAGCTGCAATACCAATCTTCATTAAATGTCTTTATTTCTCACTCAAATAGTCACCAAAATGGATGTCCTGAAGCTCAAATGAAGCCTCTGTGTGAAGCCTCCTCAACCCCCTCCTAATGCACTCTTTCATACACAAGGAAAGGCGAATCTGCAAAGGTTCTCGTCTCTGCAATTTGTTCTTCCAACCACAAAGCCAAGCATCAAACCCTATGCACGGGCAACTCAAGCAAGAGCAATATTCATTCACAATAGCATATCCAAATGAGAGCTTTTTTCCTCTTTTTATTTCCTTCACACCTCAACGCCCAAGAAGAGGGAATTCTTTTAATTTTTAATTCATTTTTTAAACCCCTTGTCTCACCATGGAGGGGCGTTCATCCCTAGGAAGTCACTTTTTAAGTTATGACTTAAATATATACAAAGTGACTTTATAACATAATGTAAAGTTATAACATATTACATAAAGATATAAGTTAAATCTTTAATTTAACTTATATTATGTCTATTAGAGCTCTCGATATTTCTGACTCATGGGATATGTGCCAAGGGTCATCTCCGACATCCCTGCCAAAAATAGTAACTGCCTGACTCACGACTTACTATAAATAGTAAGTCCCTGGAAAGACTTCCTAAACATCCCCATTAGCCTATGGAAGTCGAGTAATAGGCTAATCCTAATCCTCTGATGCAGTGAGCTAAATGGGGGACATTACATCATTTGTATGCTTAAGCACAAGGGCTTGAAAAAATGTTTTCATCCTTTAGTAGACAATTTTTAGAATGTGAAAAAGTACCAATAGTAGGGGACATACTTTGGAAGGAATAACAACATTAGGGGACATATTACTTTTAAGAAATAACAATGTTAGGGGACATACCTTGGGGAACACCTTAAGTTTGTTTATTTATTTTCTTTCTTGGATGCCATAGATCTCTTGCTCCAAGCTTGTGACTCACAATCACATGTGCATGTTGTCATTTGAGTCCATAAAAATGGAGGCTAGTTTGCCTAGCTAAAGGATTGAATTAAATTTTAAGAAGCAGAGAGTGAATTCTAAGTGAAGCAACGATAACACATCAAGCCCTAACAATGCTTACAACTCACTAATCAAAAAACAAACTTTTTGCAATACTACCTTTTGTAAGAAATCACTTTTGTGTGTTTGTGGTATAGTAATCAATAAATATGGAAGAAATTATAACATACTAACATGTTGCTTGGAAATTATCCACCAAAGTCTTGTAATCTACTTTGAAGACAATTCCTCAACAGGTTGTAAAGTTGGATCAAATTTCTCAATATCTGCCTTTGGCCAAATTTGATATCGTTGATTACAGGATGAAGTTAAAGGCACAAATATCTCAACTTTAATATTTTCAAGATCATAGATTAGCTAGACAGAATTGTGAAATATGTTTAGAAAGATTGGTCTCCTATATAGCTGAATCTACTTGAATCTTCCATACTAGTGGGAGAAAAGCCTAAGCCATTCTAAACATCTCTCTACATCGATGGTTACAAGTTGAGTAGTTTCATCATTGATTCAGGTGCTTTAGATAATGTTATGCCCCTCAACGTGATGAATATTTTGGGCTTATCATGTACCAAAACTTTCTCGAAGTGCTATTCTCTTGAATCCAAGTTAGTATCCACTTGTTAGACATTTGAAGGATGCACAAGTAGCCCTTGCAACACATCCAAGTAAGTGAATTATGATGACTATCTTGTTAGCAGACATTCTTGCTAGTTATGGCATGTTATCGAGCCACAATTTCTGCAAAGATCTAGGTAGTGAAATCCAAATGGATTGGTCTTCAATAGCCATTTTGGCTAAGGAGGGAAAGACAAACTGGAGCCTGAACAAAAATCTCATTTCATGGTCATGAAGTTAGAAGATTCTAAAGCTACAAATCTATATGAAGAGATAGTTCCTAGCAGTTACATGATGATGGCAGATGAAGAAATCAAAGAGACAGCATTGACTCGTTTCAAGAGTGATCAAGAGAAAGAACAAGGTTTCTGGACTATGCAATTTGATGGAAGTTGTTCTACAATAGGTTTAAAAGCCGGCGTTGTTTTTATATTTCCCAAAGGTAAGTTATACTCGTTTTCTTACTACTTGCATTTTGATTGTACTAATAACACTGAAGAGTAAGAGGTGCTTTTTGTTAGGTCTCAAGAATGCTCATGATATGAAAATCAAATTGTTAAAGAGTAGAGGGAGATGCAGAATTAATTGTAAAACAAATAAAAGAACAGTTCCAAGTCAAGAAGGATCTTCTTAGGCATTACAAAATTCAAGTATGTATAAAGTACCGATTCCATCACATAATAACTGAAGTAAAAGTAAAATGTAATTATATTATCAAGTAAAAGAGAGATTTACTAATTAATTGACAACACAAGATTTGATTCTTTGATATGGTAAATAATAATGTTACAGTTCATCATACAGAAGTACAAGTTACAGAGCTCCATGAAATAATATGTACACATTTCAATATTGGCTTAAGTGCCTTACAAATCATTCCAATACAATGAAGTAATACATACGTTAGCATATACAAGTAGATGTCAAGATACATAGATCAATCCTCGATTGCCATCGACCATCTGGTTATCTGTTGCGTCAAAGGACAAGAACATGCCATCTCAGCAAGTAGTTACAACAACTTGCTATTTTTAGTACATGAGAGAGCCAATGAAGGCATGCTTTCCAAAAAGATAAGGATAAAATGGAATCTTTTGAGCATCTTCCACATGGACGTCCTCTTTGGCTTTTTGTTTGTCGTTTGTTTGTTGTAGATACATTGAATGTTGTTGAATGATGTGGCTGATTATGATTGGACTGATAATAGGTACATGCCACATAGGTGCCACCTCAGCATACTTGTGGATTTCAACTATTTATTCACTTTGCTCTGTGGGCATATTCCCAAATTGTATCATCTTGTGATGTCTTCGAATGTAATCGCTTTGAATGAACTTGTATGTTTGGGAATACTTTGTTGATCTTGCTTTGTTCATCTTCTTGTAAACTGGATGTGTATGATGTTTGTTGCTCACTTGCATGACTTTGTATACTTCTCTTGTAGGATGTATATGAATGATCTTCCTTGATGAGACTTCCTAGAGAGTAGATATTGATGATGCTTCCTCCTTTATATATATGACTTCTCAAGGAGACTTGATTGTACTGGAGGAACTTGAAGCTTTATAGATGTCTTTGGAATGCTTGATGATGATGAAGATGAAGAGTGTCGGTATGTTGGACTTGAAGTGATCACTTGGAATAGCTATCTTCTACATAAAAGTGGTTCAATCTTTTGCTTCTTTGATGACTCCTTAGCTCAATCCTCGTTGTTGCAACACAAACAAAGAAGCAACATCAATCCTTTTGATAAACACTTGATTTCATAACACATAAGAATCATTTCATGCATTTCTAACTTAGACGCATTAGATGGGAAATTGGTTCTTCACATGAAAGCAATCATAAAATTCAAACTAAGCATTTCACTAAGAATGGCGCATGGGATAAGGAATTCATCCTTCACTTAATTTTCTTCATTTAACTTGAATCAAACCATATATCAAGGTGGCTCATTGTCCCACTAGGTCGCTGCTTCCCCAGTAAGTTGGTAAGATCCCCACATTGCTTTAGTGTCCTTGGATATGTTTCAGAGATCATAGTATTTTTCCATCACTATTATCCATGCCTCAGCTCCATCACCAATGGTCTTACCATCGAATTTAGGAGGAGCAACCTTTTTAAGGTCTTTTCCCAACTACTTTGCAATTCTGTCCCGATTGTTCATGTTCGCTTGACCTTCTGGGCCTCGTGCTTCTTCCCTCTGGTCTGCATCCGATTTCCTCTCATTCCTTGGACTTCCTGCTCAAGATTGTTCATTCAAGTCCCTTGTTGAGTTATAAGAGCAAGGATTTGATCCAATCGGTTACTCTGTCCATCGTTGTTCTGCCCATTATTGTTGTTTGTTTCGTTCCGGTTCTCTTCATTGTTTCCAGCATTGTTCCCTACATTGTCTCCTTCATTGTTTCCTTTGTTTTGGTTCCCTACATTTTGCTCACTGCCAGATCCTAAGGTTGCTCCCTACGTCCAGAGTTTCTAGTATTCATGTTGATTAATTTGCAACAAGTTTATAACTTAGTGTAATAGTTCAAAAAGGCCTAGTGTAGAATCTAGTGCTTTGATACCAAATGTAAAGTACTGATTCCATCACATAATAACTGAAGTAAAAGCAAAATGTAATTACATTATCAAGTAAAAGAGAGATTTACTAATTAATTGACAACACAAGATTTGATTATTTGATATGGTAAACAATAATGTTATAGTTCATCATACAAAAGTACAAGTTACAGAGCTCCATGAAATAATACGTACACGTTTCAATATTGGCTTAAGTGCCTTACAAATCATTCCAATACAATGAAGTAATACATAAGTCAACATATACAAGTAGAATTCAAGATACATAGATCAATCCTCGACTACCATCGACCATCTGGACAAGAACATGGTTCAAGTGCTTTTTTGCCCAACCACGAAACTTACGCTTCCCCAGTATTCTTCAGACTTGAAGAATGCCCGAACCTGCACGAAGGGCCTAGCAACCTGTAAACAGTTGGCAGGGTGGAATTTGGTGTGTGCATATTAACCTACATGCATCCCTAACTTGAATACAACATCACATTAATAGGATATGACAGAGAATAAATAAATAACTAGGCATAAAAATCCATCTATTTCAATGGTTCATTCGTCTATTTCAACGTCACAATTTAACTTTGGCCAAAGTATGAAACCGTATAACGGTGTGTAGATCTTGAAAAGAAGACCTACTTCTTTGATTTACCTATATTCAGCACCCGTCCCGGAAGGTAACTTTCCCAAACAGACAAATGCATAATAAACAAAAATATATATATCCATTTCCTTTTCAAGCACATTAAAATAATGATAATAATTCAATTCCTTCGTGCAATAAACAGTAGCAATGATTCTTTCTGTTATAAAATCAGTATCTTTTTGTTTCCACATGTACTCAGTTTTATTAGAATGTTTGAACAATATTTTTCTAACACATTTTACAGTTTCAGCTCATGATTTTGACTGTTCCTACGCTGTTTTGCAGGGTATAATACAATAATTTCAGTCATAAAGCAATTGGAATACTTGAACAACATGTGTTTCTAACAGTGGGTTATATATATATAAATGGTTTATATATATATATAAAGAATGATTGCATTCATCTTAAAAGAGGTAGTAAATGAAAGAATTCACTGTTCCATATCAATTTCACATAATTAACTTGCTGTTCGCTATCAATTTTATAACAAAAATTCAGTCATAGAGAAGTTCTTCGCTTTCTTTCAGCAGAGTGGTTCAAGAAAAGAATTGTAACAATTAAATCAGTTCCCAATGTGTTTGGACAGCAGTAGTTAACCGTAACAAAAAGGACAGCAGTGCTGATTGTAGTGTTTCATTAGGAATATAAGCATTTTTAGGAAGATCTACAACAGTACTTGGTTGTAAAGGAGAAGGTACAACAGCAAAGTCCTTCTATCAGAGTGTTTTATCAGCACACATTCATTTTCAGGGAGACCTACAACAGAGTTTGACTGTAAAAGAGAAGGTACAGCAGCAAAGTCTTTCTAATGGAGTAATTTACCAGTATTACATTCATGTTTAGGGAGATCTACAACAGAGTTTGATATATATATGCATACACAGGTATATATATATATTCACACACACATACTTGTGTATAGCATATTTGGAGTATGCTAAGGTTTAGAGAACCAAATAAAAACCAGATTTGGAGAGAGAGAGAGAGAGAGAGAGAGAGAGAGAGAGAGAGTCAAATTTCTACAAGTTAATGGACAACAGTATAAGACTATAAGCTGAATAACAACAATAAATACTAGCACTTGCACCCATAGGAGGTTCAAGGGATACGCCGATAGGATATTGAAGGTAACATTTAAATATATGATTAGACATATTTAGTAATGAAACTCCACAAAAAATTCTCTTTTCTAACACAAGAAAATATATTTCTATCTTATGGTCTAGATTTCAGCCAAATCATAATTGTTTGTATGAAATAAACTAAAACATACAAAGGGAAACCAAACCAAAACCCTAATGATATTATGGAAAAAAAACTCATTCATGGAATCAACACATTTTTAAAATTAATTTAAAGGCAGAAAAAATAGAAACTCATCTAGGCGGACACCAAATCTACAATTTTTGTTTTAATCACCTCATTTTCATGGCAACCTCCATCCCACATGCCATTAAGCGACACCCACTATATTGTACTCCTGTCTAGTTCCGTGTAAGATTGACGAATTTGGGAATTGGATATCATTACCCACACTCTTTTTGGTGACAAGCCGACTCCTCCATATGGAAAGCAAACAAATCTCAATGGGCTATTGCCTTGGCTACCCCATATGGGAATCCCATCCATAAAGACATTTGTTCTATCCTTTCTTTCGTAAGTCTAGAATAATTCACACATTAATTTATTATCAACCTCTACAATGATGATCTAAGCTACAGAAACAACAAATTCTGATGCATTTCCTAGGGCAACCTTTTTATATGGGTGAAGGGCGGGGAAGTGGATGGCATGGAGAAGAAAAGTGTGACCAACAAATATGATATCAGTCTTGCATCAATAAAAACTTTGCCTAGATAAGAAAAATGACTGACTGAGGGGTGCGGTCGCAAATAATTCAAAGTGATCTTTACTATATTTTGAAGAAAAATAAAAGGACTCAGGAGAAGTAAGAAAAGTATCAAATTTTGCATGTAGGCTATGTGGCACAGGGTTGTGCACCTATCCATTACTACTCTTCTGATGTATTTTGGTTCTAGTGTTCGTATCACAGCATGCCAGGGTGAGAATACAAAGAGAGATTTAAGAGCAATGGAATCACAAACAAAGTGGTAGTTGTTACCTGTTTATACATGCAAGCCAAATGCGACAGCCAAACAAGCCATTTTGTCCTTAAATCACAAGATGAGGTCTGTTGTTCAACAGGACATCTCTTATGAGAGGAGAGCTCTGGCATGATATTGGATTTCTTGGGTATTATTCTCGAGTATTGACTGGTTCTATTTCTATTTGTGCATAATATTGTCCTTTTGTCTACTGGCATAAATATGGTATTGTCTGAGAATTGTAATGGAAGGAAGAGGGTTTTTGAAGACCAAGAGTTTGTTTAGGATGATGGACATAAGAGGCTCTACAGGCCTGCTGGGAGGCAATATGAATATGGTGTCGATGAAGCTTTAGTGAGCTCAGATGATAAAATGGGAATGGAAATTGTCTTGCAATAACAATGCACCACCTATTTAAAAACAAACGTACTAACTAAACGCGGAGTATCAACTGTCTCATTTTTTTTTGTCTAAAAAAATCCAACATGATAACCCCTTATTCTATTCTTCTCCAATTCTATTGCAGCACAAAATAACATTCTTACTGTCTATTTTCTGTATTCAGCCAAATACTCTGGATTTTTTGAGTCCATCCTGGTCTTATATAAGAATTCCCCTTATTCTATTCTTCTCCAATTCTATTGCAGCACAAAATAACATTCTTACTGTCTATTTTCTGTATTCAGCCAAATACTCTAGATTTTTTGAGTCCATCAGTCTTTTATAAGAATTCAATTTAGGTGAGTTAGATATATGGAGGTGGAAGGAATGATTGATTGGATCAGGCAGATCTTTTGTTTCTGCCTGAGCTATTTATGATGCGCCAGTGAAATGTAAAACAAATTGCCTAGGATGAGTTGCAGGCTTCATAATTGTTCAGGGACTAAACAAGAGATGGCATACCCAGAGGTTGTGAGGCCGTGCGTGTGGGCATGCAGCTCACCAAATTTACAATACTTGTTTTGTACTTAAATCATCCTCTTTTTTCATATCTTCTGAAGAGGCAGATGAGGTGTATAGTTTTCATCACAAGCCGAATCTGACCCTACCATCCACACTTGAAAATTTCTCAACACACTGAACAATCATGGTCAGTAGAAGATTAATCCTCTTTTTAATAGATGAAACAATGATTTTATTCTGTAAAATAACATGAACAATTTATTGACATACTCATAGACGTAATATTTCTATAGTTCATGAATATTTCTAAATATAATTGTTGAATATCTTAAAGTGACTCATACATTTAAGATCTATATGATATCTCTAAAGTCTGGGAAAAAATTTACATAAACATTTGAAATCATATTCCATGATCCATCATGGAAATGAAAAGAACATATAATTCATATAGTTATGTTCATCATCTGTTCATGATATTTTAATGCTACAGGGTACATCTTGCTGGGCATGGAAAAATAATCTGGTGAAGTCGTCGCAAAAAATTGTGCACCCTTTGATATTTGTCAGACTCGGTGGCTAACACATCCGGCCCGTTGAGAACAACAAAGCAGAGAGAAATTAGAAAATGGACATAAAAATTTGCCAATGGAAAATGTCCATTCAATTTAATTCTTATGTTTCTGCTCTACCTATCATTATTCATATAACTAAATTCATAACGCTATGCCTACGTGTCTTATCCACTGCCCACTTTCCTTTTCTTCACTTCTGATAAATTATGAAGAAAAATAAACTCTGCAATGGGTATTTTTATCTATATGGGAAAGGACAAAAGAAAATTTCTGCCCCCAATATTATGGGGGAGACATTGATTCTCCATCCCTGCAACTTCAGATATTGAATTCAAAGCCTGTTAACACAACAGTAATAATAGAGAAAGTTATTGAAGACTTCAAGCTTCCACAATCCATAACCATAATATTCGAAATAATAGACTTATCAAAGAAATAGAGAACATCCTTGTTTGCAGTTCACATTTATGATGATAACATACTTGCAGGTCACATTTATGATGACCTAATGGGATATTTGGGTCACTTATTGACCAACCTATCATCAAGACCTTTTAGGTCATACTTAGTGACCTGCTAATTAGGTGTTTATAGTTGCACTTCCTAATTTATCATCAAGCTGCTGACATTACTGCAACTGTGAGTATAATTAGCCATCCTACAGTGCTATGTCAGATAACTAATAATAGAGGTGGTAACTTTGTCATATGCAGTGGTAATTGGTAATGTATCTCATGTAAATCATAGTAAGATGCAGTTACACAAACTGACCATTTAACCTGCTTGATCTGTCATCCAAGTCAGGGCTTAAATTTGATGGCCGTATTGGCCGTATTTAGTAATTTTAGCCTAAAATACAATTAAAATTTTAAGAAGACCGTATCACTTTAAAAGTAAGATTTCAGGTAAATTGTCAAAATTTCTATGTAATTATTCTTATATATAGATTTTTAGTGTATATATTTTTCCTAAAATAAGCAGATTTTAATATTTGAAAGGCAACTACAAATAAATGACCGTCACAAAAAATTTGCTTGACAGAGAGGGTCGACCGTCAAATTTAGGCCCTGATCCAAGTTGATTTTCCAAAATTATTTTTTTCATGTTCTATTTTGCATCCAAAATAGAAGGTTTACTACCACACCTAAAAAAGTCAAATGGGGTGAGTTCAAGTGATAAATCATCAGGGTTTTCATATTGGAGACACATGTTCGAATCCATGGGAAAAATTATACCAGAGGACACCCTGCAAGCAGAATTTACCAATTTGAAAAAAAAGTCATCTACATTTGTCATCCTATAATACTAGGTTAGTCTACTTAAACTACAGTCTAGTGATTTCGTGAAATACATTGGTAAGTGATAATGTATCTTATGTAGCTCGTGGTAAGATGTAGTTACAAAAATTGAGGACTCGCCCTCTTTGATCCAGGGTAAATTCTACAACTACTACTTTTTTGTGTTCTGTTTTTGAGTCCAAGACTGTACAGCTATAAATAAATATAGCCAAAGTCCTACAAACTCAAAATTGCTTGAAAACAGGAAACCCGACTCTAAAATGAAAAAAATGACACTTTAAACATCACTCATACCCAAAGAACAGGGTTCTCCATTTAGTTCTTCCCAAATTGAGGACTAACAACATTGAATTTCGGGGAGTCAACATCAACCCCTAAGTTATGCAGTTAAATTCAAGCTGCAAAACAGTATTCAGTCTAATTCTGAAGAACCCAAAAAGAAAAAAGAAAAAAAATCACTTTTAAAGATTATCAATTCTTCTAAGCCCCGAATAAAAAAAATAAAAAAGCGGTGATTCAATACCCACCAAGCAAGAAAGAAACCCAGTTTACATTACATGCTAATGCAATTGTAATTTATAATGAGTGTTATTCCATGTTTCTTCTGCCACACATCACAAGAAAGGCAGAGAGAAAAAGAAAGCCAACCTGGTGAATTTAAACACAATTGGAATAACACAATAGGAATTGGTTACAAAATATAAGAATTGGGCATTAAGCGCATGAATTCAATGAATTTGGAAGGGGAAGAAAATTGTGTTGAGATCGTCCAAAAAAAGGGGTTTGGAAATACACAAACCAACTTGCTGTGTATTCAAGAACAGAGGGTCAATTATTGTGGGCCAGATCTTGCATGCAATTTTCTAAAAAACACAGTAATACTGTTTACTTTTAGCCTCATTGAGATGGCTACTTCCACAAGACGAATAAACATTGAGATGGCTACTTCCCATGGGGCTACGACCCTTGCGGGCTGCAACACTTCGCAGTGAGGTTTGTGACCTCCATGGAGGCCGTTGGCCTTAAAACCTAAACACTAAGTATATATATATAACACTTATAGTCTTCTAAATCTCTCCTTGTCACTGCAAAATCCCACATCTTCTTGTTGTTTGGATCTTGGTATAGCCCTGTAAGGTAAGCAATAAAAAATGCAAAACAGAGAGAAATAAGTTAGGGTTAAAAGGGAAGAGAGAGCCCATTAGTGAGAGAGCGAATGGGAAACCCAAAAAGAACAACCTACCAACTCTAGAAAAAAGAAAAAGTAGAAAGAAAAGCAAGAGAAAGAGGGAATGTTTTAACAGAGAAGATAAATAGGAAAGAGAGAATTGTGCTCAACTGTGAAGTGAGAGCCAAGAGAGCAGAACGAGATCCCCTTCATGAGGTGCTAACTAAACCATTATCCTCGGCCCATTCCAGAGTGTTCCCGGCACTGCTCGGCCCCTCCTAGTTGCTGCATATTAGGAGTGCAATGAATTGGGCAGCCTTTGTTAGTTTCTGTGACAAAAAGAAAGGACGGCTAATGAACATTGAAAACAACCAGCAGAGTGCAGTTATCGTGATGACCTGGAGGAGCTGCTGTCCCAAGGGCAGTAATTACATCCACTGACATATTGAGTGCCTTCATTATTGCATAATTAATATCCATGTCGTGTCGAAGGGACGTGAGAGATATGATTTGAAGATTTTGTCTTTAAATTCATATAAACAGGGGATATTCTTAAATGCATGCAATGGCCCGAGCAATCATACATTTTGGCTGAATTGAGGCAGTTCCGAGAAACTTTTGAGGCAGTTTGCAGGCGTGAGACAATTCCGAGCACTATAATGCTCACATATAAAGCCTATCGGCTAATTAACGACAACATAACAACAATAAAATTAGTCATGATAGAAAAATAATTGCAGTAACTTTAATCATGACAGTAGTATAACAACAATAAAATTTAATCATCACATAAATATAACATCAATTTAATCATGGCAGTAGTATAACAGCAATTTAATCATGACAGCAGTATAACGACAGTATTTCATTGCCAGTTGTGAGCTTTTTTCTCTAAACATTATAAAATGTATGCTTTATTTTGGGGACGGCAACAGGGGGGGGGGGGGGGGGGGACGGGGACACGCATCCCCGTGGAACACAGGTATTTTTTAAAGTTAAAAACCCACTAATTTAGTATTTTTTTTAAAGTTAAAATCCCATGCATACTTTTATATTAAATGCCTATATATATATATTTTGTTTTAATAAACAAGTATTCTTCATATTTTATTTCACAAATAATATATATATATATATATATATATACAAAGATAAGCATATTTAATTCAACGAGCTATCATTTTCATGCAAAAAGGAAGTAACTTTTTCACAGAGACACCCCGATCTCAAGAGATTTTGAATATTGTTAATTTGAAAACAAGAACTTCTATAACCTATATGGAGGCATCGAATAACCATGCATATAAAACATCTGCAAGGAAAAACAACAGTCACATGCATATATATATTCCATCAAGAACGTCAAACAGATAGTCAACAATGCAAAGCAATATGATTTCTACGTGAGTGTGTGACAGGGCACTAGATAAAACCCAACCAATTGTTGACAAACGGCTAGGTCCCCTCTACCTGAAACATGTTCTTGCCTTAAGTAATACCTGCAACCAATCCCACTCATTTTCCATGGTCAATAGGTTAGTTCCATTAAAACATAGCCGAAGCGAACATAAGATAACCGAATCATAAGCTCAATAGTGTATCATCATTATGTTTTATCTAAAATCAAGCATTAAGTAGAATTCAATAGTTTTCCATGAATT
Source organism: Cunninghamia lanceolata (assembly GCA_027924645.1). Classification (NCBI taxonomy): domain Eukaryota; kingdom Viridiplantae; phylum Streptophyta; class Pinopsida; order Cupressales; family Cupressaceae; genus Cunninghamia; species Cunninghamia lanceolata. The sequence goes on from BSBN01000229.1 coordinate 1,564,684, forward strand.
AAACGTAAATGAAATCAATCCAAAAAGTTCAAGATGTGACAGAATGGGATTCTATAGAATTAATTGAATATATTCCATGCATGGAAAATAGGAGAGCTGATGCACTTGCTGTTTCAGTTCTCTTTTTATGCCACATCAATTTTTTTTGGCTAAGTGCATTTGTTATTGAGATGATTTTTTGTCCAGTAGCGTTGGACAATTCAAAAAAACTGGACAAAACAAAAAAATCGGCAAGTGTTTAATGATCATCATCATTAATTTCTTAGAAAAGTCAGATAATTTTAGTGGTTTATTTTTTGAAGCTAGTTCTTCCACCTACTACAAATCGTTAGCGCAAGTTTCAAAAGAAAGCAATGTTGAAGTAAATGTTGAGTTTGGAGTCAGTCAATTGAAAGTTAGTAAGATTCCAAAGGGCTTAGTATCCTTTGAGAATATCTTTCACACACATGATAGATATGTTTAAGATAAGATTAATTCTCAATCATATACATTTGCAAAATATGAATAGATAGACATTAGTAGATGAACCTAGGATGGCTAACTTGGGAAAGTGTTTTCACTAGAAGAAAAGACTAAGTTTGAAGCACCTTTCTTACAGTATAAGGACATGTTCGGTTGGTCTTATGAGGATTTGAAGATTTTCACACCAAAAGGAGTTGTCTCATGGAGATTTAAAAGATGCTTGCTGCAATAATAATATTTCCGATACACCATTCTGCATGGGTATCTAGTAGTGTTCCTGTTCATAAGAAGAATGGAGAAATTCAGATATGTGTATATTTCCAGAATTTTAGTCAAGATTCATGGAATGATAATTATCCACTTTCTATAATGAATCATACATTGTAGACAATAACAATGTTGTCTCTACTTGATGGATACACTGAATATAATAAGATTGCAATTGTAGTTGAAGATTAGAATAAGACAACATTTACAACTCCATTGGGTACTTTTGCATATGAGCATATGCCATTTGGTTTTATAAATGTTGGTGCAACTTTTAAGAGAGCAATGGATATGGCTTTTGGCGATTTGAAGGATAAAGTCATTGTTTATTTGGATGATCTCACAATTTTATTAAAACAACAGGTTTATCACTTTAAGTATTTAACAAAGGTTTTTAAAAGATGTAGACTTCATGGTATGTTCTTAAATCCAAAGAAGTCTATTTTGTAGTAGCAGAAGGAAAATTGTCAAGGCATATCGTTTTAAAGGAGGGTACATAGATTGATCCTAATCGGGTTGATACTATTTGTAACTTGTTTTTGCCTACAAGCAAAATTGGTGTTCATTCATTCTCTGACAAAGTCAACTTCTTAAGTAGGTTTGTACCTAATTTTTTTAGAACTTACAAAGGACATATCGACTATGATGAAAAGACTACAACTTTCAAATGATTGATGAAGGGAAAAAAAGCTTTCATGAAAAAATTTTAATAAAAGTTTTATCTTGTATTGTTATGCTTCAGAGCATACCATATTTGCAATTCTTACGTAGAAACTAGAAGAAGACTTAGAAGCTTCGATTGCTTTCATGAGTAATAGTTTCAAGCATAGTTGCAAGACTTGCCAAAAACTTAACGTTTCTTGAAAAACTTGCGGGTTTTTTTTGATGGTAGGTTTTTCCGGTATTTACTCGCCAAGTTTTTTTTTCCAGGGTTTTTCTAGGGTTTTTCTAGTTTTTTTTTATGGCGGGGTTTTCCAGACGCTTGGTCAGTATATTTCAAAATATATTTATTTCTTATACTTCAAATATTTTGATATATATTGTCAGGGTGTTTGAGATAGATTTCGGATCCATGGGATTTAACATGCAGATTCTAGATTTTGGATGATCCATCAGATTTCAGACTTAACCAAATTTTCAGGGTTTCAGACTTGGCCAAATTCAAGGTTTCAGGCTTAGAATCAGCCATCAGGGTTCCGCATGAGGATGTGATTTTGTACTCAATTTGCATTCAAATCAATCAAATTTAATGGAAAACACTTTTTTACTCATTTATGGACTCATTGGATACATCTTGTCATTGAATTTTGCAAAAAAAAAAGTGTTTTTAATGAAATTTAAGCAATTTTTTAAGTTTGCGAGTTTTTGCCAAGTTTTTGGCAAGTCGAGTTTTTCGGGCTTGGCAAGTTTTTCAATTTGGTGAGTCTTGCAACTAGGGTTTCAAGGATCATGAGATGCGTTGCTCATAATTAGAGAAGCATGATTGCGTCGTAAAGAGAGTAGTAAAAAGTTTCATGTTTTATAACTTGAACTCTTGTACTATGGTGTTTGTGCTAGATCCATTAATAAAGACTGTTCTTTCTCAATAAGAGATGGGTTCCAAGAGAGGCAACTAGTTTGCCAAGGTTTGAGAATATGATGTTGAAATCAAGCCTACTAAGTTGATCTGTAGAATATTAAAATAAATTTAGATAGTTTATATTAATGGTCATCTATTGTAAAATATTAGGTTGTTTCTATTATGTTATTTAGATTAGCTTTAATCTAATTTAGAAACATCTGTATGTTGTATATTTAGAAACATCTGTTTGTAATCCTTTATAAAGAGCGTTGCTCTCTTGTAAATAATGTATCATTTTGATTTAATCTTCGCATGGTATCAGAGCCAGTTGAGCGAGATTTTTTTTTCCTTCAACTCTCTATAAAATTCGTATGTTCGTAAGTATTCAAACCTCAGGTTTCTTGCACAAGTTTTTTACCTGTCAGAGTCCTGTCCGCGACCTGTGTAGACGTCTTCATCTTTTGATCGTTGTTGAAGGCGTCCTTTGGCGGGTTTACCTTGGAATTTATGCCTCAAAATCTGTGTTTGGGTTTTTGAGCATGTGTTTTTCGTACTCGAGATTTGTGCCTCGAAATCCGTGCTAGGGTTTCAAGCTTTTTTTTCAATTTCGGAGTTTGTGCTGTTAATCTGCCCTAATTTTTTGTGCCATCAGCTTGTAATCTATTTTTTGTGCCTTGAAAAGCGTGAAAGATGGCGTCCCAGTCCAACATCGTGTTTGAAGGCTGTCAAAAGTTCAACGACCACAATTACAACACTTGGAAGCAGCGCATGATGATAATCTTCGAATATCGGTGCCTTGACCAACTTGTTTTGGGCAAACTACACGCCCTCCAGTGGCGGGTAAAGATTAGGATAAATTTGATGAGCAGAATCGGGAAGTGGTTATGCTTATCAAATTATCGGTCACCGATGATCAGTTGCCTCAGGTTCTGTCTGGGAAATCAGCGAAAGAAATTTGGGATTCGTTGAAGGACCTTCATGAAATGTCCAACAAGAGCCGAGCGTTCTTTTTGAAGAACATGTTGTTTTCCATCATGATGGATGAGAAGACAACTCTGCAGGAGAACTTGATGAAAATCAAGGACATCTGTGATTAGCTCGAAGCGATTGGTCGGAAGATGGAGTAAGATATGGTAGTCATTACTCTGAAAAGTCTACCACAATCGTATGAGCACTTTATCGAAATGCTCAACATTACTTCGACTAATGTTGACTTGAAGTTTTCAAAGTTGCGCAACACCCTTCTGCAACAAGATCGGTGGAAACAACAGTTTGGAAGTGCTGCTAGTTCGTCTTCCGCGGAGCAGGCATTTACTGCCAAGTCCTTTCAGTAGAATACGGGCAACAATTAGTCCTCCCAACCATCCAGTTAGGGTCAATCCCAGGACCCTTCCAAGAAGAAGAACATTCAGTGCAATTACTGCCTTAAGTATGGCCATATGAAGAAGGATTGCCGGAAATGCTTGGCTTTTGCACAGTCCAAGCAAGGAGAGTCCACACCATCAGCCCATGTTGCAGAGCACACTAAGCAGAAGGAATCTGCTTTCTACGCCTTTATGGCCAAGACACCAGCAGATCCTGTCAACTCTTCTGCCTGGTATATTGATTCGGGTTCATCTTGGCATCGTGGACCAGACTGCAGATCTTCTCACCAAGTCTTTGAGCCCGACTAAGTTTGTTAGATTTAGGGGGCACCTTGGTGTAGTTGATAGATTGACCATTAAGGCGGAGTATTAAAATAAATTTAGATAGTTTATATTAATAGTCATCTATTGTAATATATTAGGTTGTTTCTATTCTGTTATTTAGATTAGCTTTAATCTAATTTAGAAACATCTGTATGTTGTATATTTAGAAACATCCGTTTGTAATCCTTTATAAAGAGCGTTGCTCTCTTGTAAATAATATATCATTCTGATTTAATCTTCACACAGAAGAGGGTTATGTCAAATCATAGTAGAAGATAGAGGTAGAGATAAAAGAAAGACTATTGATGTGAAAGAACACGAGCAATTGTTTGTGTTTTTCATCAATTCCACAAATGAATGGTATACTAATATAGCCTATTACCTGACATATGGAGATTGTTCAAGAACAACAACACAGGTTATTGGAAGTCATTCATGTTAAAGCTTGCGGTAGACATTTATCGTCAAGGGTTACAACTTTCAAGATTTTTCGAGCACATTATTATTGGCCATCCATGTTCCATGATGCATATGAGTGGGTGCAAAAGTGTTCAAAGTGTGTTGCAATTTGTTGGAAAACTCAAGTTGGCTGCTATTCTGCTTAAACTAGTTATTATAGAAGCTTCTTTCTAGTAGTGGGGGTTAGATTTCATTGGCTGACCATGTTCCATGATGCATGTGAGTGGGTGTAGAAGTGTTAAGTTCATCAACAATTTGTTGGAAAACTCAAGTTGGCTGCTATTTTGCTCAAACTAGTTATTATAGAAGCTTCTTTCTAGTAGAGGGAATTAGATTTCATTGGGCCTCTCAACCAAATTCTTGTAAGGGACATGTTTATGTTCTTATTGAATCTAATTACTTCGCAGAGTAGGTTGAGGCCATTTCAAGAAAGTAGGTTACTTTGGAGGTAGTTTGCACTTTTTGAAAGAGAATATTCACACACTTTGGAGTGTCGTGCGAGACTGTGCCATATAACGCATCCAGTTTTTCTTTTGAAGAGATCTTGGAGTTCCCCTATGAATATGGAATGACCCTATCTCATTCATTAGATTATTACCCATAGGGCAATGGACAAGCCAAGTCTTTCAACAAGAACATTTTGATTATCATTCAAAATTTGGTTGACAGTGATCAACATACATGGCATAAGAAGTTGTATGATGCCTTGTGGGCAAACATAATCACTCCTAATAGAGTTGTTGGTACTACACCATTTATCATGTATGGAACAAGAGCGGTTTAGCCAATTACTCTAGAGCTTTCAACATTGTAGTTAGCATCAACAGTCGAAGACAATGAATTTAGAGATCTGATTGAGAAGAGGATTAGGTACTTGACAAAGCTTGAAGAAGACAGAACAAAAATGGTCGATAAGATCACATGTCATTAGGAATAGGTAAAAAAGATTTTTGATAGAAATGCCCGTTAGAGCAATTTCAATATTAGTGATCTTGTTTTACTCTAGGATAAAGGACATGAGCCTAAAGGAATGCACAAGTTTGATTCTTTATGATGGGGACCTTTCAAGATTTGTCATTTCCATGGAGACAATACTTATTATGTAAGTTGTCGATGTGGTACAGGTTCAAGGTTCCAATACGTGGATATGACATTATTTTCCCTGGATATATATATATATATATATATATATATATAATTTAAAAACTCTAAAAGGACTAAAAGTTTAAACAATAATACTCATAATTGCCAATAAACGAAATAATAAAATATCTAAATACCTCATAACTTGCAATAAGGAAAATACTCATGAATTGAAATTCATAATCTGGTGATTTTTCAAATGTCAATACAAAATGAAAGTTATAGTCAATATTAATAATCTTCATATAGCTCTTCATTGAGAGCATCAAAGTCAACATTTTGTTCAATTTCATTTGAAACACAATCAGCTGGAACACCACTCCCACTAGCCATGTCTGTGTCATATGTAGAAGTTGCCTCATCGATAGAGACTTTGGCACGCTGTGCAATAGTAGCTCATCTAAATCGACACACTCAGGAGTTAGATTCCAATTCCTTGTCAACCCCTCCTTGTAATCAGGTTTCTTATGTGACAAGAGACGCATGTTGGAGTGCACAAAGACCAAATCCTTAGCTGTTTTTGCACCCAATCAGTTGCGTTTAACTGAGTGGATAAAGGAATAGGTACTCCAATTCCGCTCAGCTGAAGAACTTGCAACATGTTAAATTTGCATACCATACAACATTTACAATAATAAAACATAAATTATTAAATTTAAATTATAAATTATAATATATAGTAGCAAAAGAAAAATGAGGAAGTTAAATTTAAAAAAAAAAAATGCATACTTGAGATAGAATTTTTATTGCAAGAGGTTGCAGGTGAAAATAGTCTTGGCCATGTAGGTACCGCCATTCATGAGCATCTTTCTTGTACTTGTTTCGAAGAGCGCAAACATCATGATTCTTTGAAGATATGAACTCGTCAAATTCACTCGAGACAATACTCTCTATATCTTCATCTGGGAATGTTCATTTGAATGCAGTTTTGTACCCAACAACCTCTTTATCTCTATATGGTGCCACTCTGCTTGGTAGGGAAAGTATCTCTTTGCTATAATACTTTGGAGACAAAGGAAATGCTAAGAGATGCAAGGGTGTGGTCATCTTGTTCCAACGCTCATCAATGATCCTTTGCACTCTTTTGAAAAATGCTTATGTGGGATCTTGCTCCTTGGCTTCTATTTTGGTCCTTATTTTTTCAACCATGGAGTCCATGCCATCATAAACTTCACCCAAGCATGGTCGATTTGTATTTGCATACCTAATCATACTCATGATGGGCTCAATGAAACTCAAAACATATTCTACAAGAACCCACCACTCATCATCTAGGATCAATGCTTTGATTTTTTTGGGCTTTCTCTTACCGTGATTGTCTCCATACACTCCAAAGAGTGTTGATGAGCATGGCGCTTAATACCTCTCACACCTTCACAAGTTGTCTCAAGATGATTGTGTGATGCGAAACGAGTTTTGACAACCTAACATGGTGTGAAAAAATCAAATTAAAAAGTAGCAACTTAGCAAAAATTTAAAAATAATAAATATGCTAAAAGTAAAAAATAAAAATAAAATTACCTTCAACAACTCCAATTTGGAGAAGGTCCTAAAGATGGCTTGTGACATTATGATGATTTGTCACAAACATTTGAATCTCCTTGGCCTCCATGTAGATTTGCTTGACCCACTTGATTTGTGTGCCAATCTTTTGCAATATCAAGTTGAGATAGTGGACAAAACATGGTGTCCAAAAAATATGCACATATGTACCCTCCACTATTGAACCAATTGCCTGACAATTTTTAGCATTGTCTGTTACAACTTGGACAACGTTTTAGGGCTCATCATCTCAATGGATTGTATGAGGATATTGGCAATGAAGCTTGCATCCTTCGCTTGCCCCTCTAATGAACTACTTTCAAAAGCATAGCCCCTTTAGGGGACATTGCGATGACATTAATTAGTGGCCTGTTTTTGCAATCCTTCCATCCATTAGAAATGATGGACACTCTTGTTTCGGGCCATGTATCCTTGATTGCTCTCAATGATGCCTCTACAAAAGCTTTTTTCTTGCCCAATAAGGTGGTGCACACCTTTTCATACCCATGACTAACATAATCAGTAGGTGCCTTGGCAATTGCAGTCACCATATCCCACCAATATGGTGATCTAACAAGGTTGAAAGGAAGCCCATTTTATAAATGCAATGAGCAATGCTTTCATCCGCAAGCTCCCTTTCCTCATTCTTGAAGGCTTTTTCCAATGGGCCTCTTTTACGGGAATGAGTAGTGTCTTCTCCAGAAGATGGTGGTGGCATGAAAAGATGTGGGCCGGCTGGTTCTGTTAAGCCACTAGGAGGTTTCTGCGATCCTCTCTTGGAATGAGGATGTACTCTTTCCTTTGCTTTGCTACTTACCATGTTGGCATCCTCTTGTTCCTTGATATATCCCAATATTTGTTGCTTTGGCAACCCTTTTTTATTTGGCCCTGGACAAACTCTTATTCCTAAGTCGGGAATAGCGCAAAGTGAGCTTTCACTCAATTATATGAGTCTTATATTCTTTCAAACATTGGTTACAATGTCAACAATAATCCCCACCACTAGGTATTTGTTTGATCATGGTTGTATGTCACCAAAGAAGTGACATTGCATAAATTTTAAACGAGCTCTTTATAGGTGGACCAATTGAACTAGAACTACGAGGCATTTTATATGAATACAACAAAACAAAACAAACATTACAAATTTACAACCCTACAACTTAAAAAAAACGGCATTGTAACCCCTATATTATAATTTATGTATATAAGGTTTAAAAAAATATTTAAAACATTTAAAAAAAACTTGAAAAAAAATTGAAAAATCTTGAAAAAATTCATGAAAACTTGAAAAAAATTACAAGATTCACTCACCTTTGGTAGATAAATCTTCTTTGTGCAGCCTTTTCCCTCCTATTGGTGTAGCTCTTTCACTCTTGTAGCCTTCACCTTCGAAGAAAAATGCAACAACCTTCAACAATCAACAATGGCAACTTGGAGGCAAAAAAATGAAGTTTTAATTTTTTGTTTTGATGAATGGAGGCAAAAGATGTTATGAGTTTCACTTTTAGGGTGAATTAGAGTGTTTTAGGGTTTTTTTAAGTTAAAAAAATATTAAAAAAAGTGAAAATATTAAAATTGATGCGTTTTTGGGCATCTCTGCCGCGGGCACGACCAGGTTCGATCCGAGAACTTGGGTGAAGAACCTGCAGGGAACAAAGGGGTGCCCAAGCCGAACCTTGGGCAAACCCATTGGCATCTCGACCTAGAACTCGTACCAGAAGCAAACTGGAACGGGATGGCATGGTTTGGGGAAGAACCTGGTAACATAGCTTATTATCTATCACAGTTGGAAGGTACAAATTTACCATTGCTCTACACTGGGCACTATTTGAAGCACGTCATTCCTTAGGGTTTGAAGGGGTTTCACCTTGTTTGTTGTGTTGTATTGTTTTATCCAATTCATGATCTATTTGTTATGTAAAATTGTGTTTCCATTTTTGTGATGTGTTGCATTTTTTCATTAGTTAGGTGATCCATGATGTTCATTAGTTAGCCTATCATTTATTTGCAATAGGGTTTTAGATCCCCAACAATTCTAAGAGGCACAATGCTAGTAGGGAGTGATCTTGAGCAATGAGTGATGGATGCCAATGACCTAGGGGTGATGTCCTTATACACAACCTAGGTACACAATTTGAAAGTTTTGGTGCCGGAGTTGATACATAATGGATAGTTGAAACCAAGTTGGCTTGGACCCTAGGTGAAATTTGAATTTTAAACATGAGGGTCAAATCCCTGCCACAAAACTAACTTGGGTCATTTGCCTTCGAAATTGACCTGGGAATAAAATTGATAATTTGAGAAATGAAAATTGCTTGAGTAGGGGTTAAGTTCTATTTTTGAGTCAATTGGAAATTTGGGTTAATGGGATGCTAGGACCATGTATTCAAGATAATCACACAAAGTGTTGTAACATGAGGGGTAAAAGTACAGGGTATGCACTTCATACCCTTACAAAATGTAGATGGCTATGCTTTTAAGATTTGGTGTTTTTGCACTATAATATTCCCACCATAAATCTACAAAAACTACATTTATAACTATCTAAGAAAACTAGTGTTGCATTTAAAAAAATGTCTATGTATGAGACTATGATCAAACTTCTGAAGGACTCATTTTTAAAACAAATTTGACTGCTAGGTCATTTTGTTTCGAATGCATAGAGGTGAAGGAAGCAACCTCACCTCTACACCATTGTAAATTTGTAACTTGTTAAGAGTTGGCTCTATGGATTTCATTAGGTGTCAGTTTCTTTATGCATGTGTTGAGGCCATCCATAACTTACTTATTAGTCTTAAAGGAACCTAAGAAGAAAATGGGTTCAAGAAATAGGTCATTGCATGTTTGTGTTGGTGGAGCTATTTGCTCCTCATTTGATCAATTATGTGCCAAATGGGTTTAGATTTTCTTTTCTTTTTCTTATAGTAATGTTGGAGGTCCTTTTTGGCCTTGTTCGTAGCCTCATACAGATAACCAAGGTTGCACCGAGACTAGTACTGGTACTGGTACGGGAGACTGGTACCAGTACCGGTACGTCTGTTTTTGAAAAATAGGAGACGGGGGGTATTTGGAGACACCATTTTTTTTTTAAATATAATTCAATAATTTTATTAATTTATTAATATGCTAACATTAAAACTGAAAATATCATGACATTGAACTTTTAAAACAAGAGAACTGGTAAAGTTTAAGTTTATAGTTTATTTGTAACAATTTAATATAGCTTACTGTATATATATTACTTATAGGCTTATAGCTTACTTGTAACAATTTAATATAGCTTAATGTATATATATTACTGTAGACACTAGTATTGAGGTTTGAAGTCCGTAGGAGTAAGAATCCATTGAGTTTGTGAGAAAATAGTGGAAAAAATGAAAGGTAGAGAAAGAAAAAAAAATGGAGACTCCTTTTTATTGACGTAGGGTACTTGGAGACGTGTGGGAGACTCAACTAGAAGTCTCCCTTTGTAGGTAGACGTACCCAAGAAGTCTCCGAGACGGGGAGACGAGTACCAGTCTCCGAGACGAGTACCAAGGGGTCGGACACGGGTCTCTGTGCAACATAGCAGATAACCCATTGATTCTAAAAACTCATCAAGTAACTCGCCAACTTGTGAGGCAAACAAGACTAGCAAGTTACTTGTCCAAAAAATGCCAAAAACTTGAGTCCAACAAAAACATTTCCCAAGCAGAAAAAAGAATAACCCACCTATTAAAATACTCAAATTTGGTCATTTCTTACACTGTTTTGTTTGAGTTTCCAACCTTTCAACATATTTGAGCAGATTGTATTTGATTGCAAGCAATATTGTGCAAATTTGAGTGAGCATTGGTCGATTTTAGCAAATTTATCAACCGCATTTGATAGTTATGTAAGACTTTCTCTACTTTTTTGGCTTTCATTCTAGCTGCTAGGGTTTACATTATTTTTATTTTATTTCTAATTTTAAGTTATTTTCTTGTAGTTGGTAGGGTTTTTGTTTAAATTTTCTTTTTTCCCTAGGGTTCCTTTTTTTTTTTTTGGAAAGAAAAATGGCATCTACAAGCAACAAAAGTGGGATGGGAAAATAGGTACAAAGGCAAGAATGGTGATATGCAATTGTAGTGGGTTGTGTATGATTGGAGGCACTAATTGCCTCAAATTTCACCTTGCATGAGTCAATGACCGAGGTGTTGCGGTATGTAATGCAATGGGTTAAGAGGCCAAGCAAGGGGTTAAGGCTCTCCTTTCATCTAATGAGTAGAAGAACATAGAGAAAAATAGGATAATCTAGGCATTGACAATTGCCATGAGTTCTATAGGGTTAGAAGTAGATTCAGGGGTCTCTTCATCTTGCATTGGCGCATGAATATGAGAATCTCAAGCTACAGGCAACCATAGCTCACAATCTTTTTTTGTTCCACATAACACTCCTGACCCACAACCTTCATAGGAATGTATTGCGTGGAATTAGGAAAAACATGATGAGGCCAAGTTGGTATGTGTCAATTTGGTACTATAACAACATACCATTTAATGTTGTGAGGACCCCTTATTGGGAGGTTTTGGTCATTGCATTCATGGTAGTAGGAAAAGGGTTCGCGGCACTGAGCCTTTTTTAGTTGAGTGGGTCATTGTTGGAGGATGTTGTTAGAAACACAAACATTCTAGTTCAAGAACAAAAGGAAGTTTGGCAAAATAAAACCTACACTATTTTATTTGACGAGTGGATGGACATAAATTGCACACTAACAACTTCCTCGTGGCTTTAGGTGGACAGATGGTGTTTTTGAGGCCAATTGATGCTTCCAAAAAAGTGAAAAATGAGACCTTATGCAAAACATGTTGGATGAGGTGGTGATGGGCAATGCAACTGCATATGTGGTAATTTGAAGACTTCTTGAGGCAATACACCTTATTCTCTTTTGGACCCCTCCTTGAAGATATAGGTAAACTTGAATGGGTCAAAACTATGTTGGAAGATGCAAAAAACATTATGAAATAAATGTACAACCACACATTGGTCCTAAATCTTATGAGATAGCACACCAACGGAAAAGAGCTTGACCGGTTGGGAGTCACACGGTTTGCCACCAATTTCATCACATTGCAACTTCATTGCCATCTCTTAAGCAGATGTCTGTGAGTGCCAAGTGGTTTGATAATCCTTTTTTGATTTGTTTGCTCAACACATGGATGAGACCATCAAAGTAAGTTTAGATTAAAAAATTTGCCTTTTACTTTTTGATTTTATTTTTATTTTTCTGATTTTTCATAATTTTTGTTATTTTAATGTTATATATTCTCTTGTTTTAGGTGTTGGAATTCTTAGTTAGGGTTCCATAGTTGGTGAATGGGGGCAAAACCACTATGGGTTATCTATATGAGGCTATGGACAAGGCCAAGGAAGCCATCCAATATTTGTGTGGGTCAAATAGAAACAAATATGAACTCATTTGGCTAATTATTGATCGGAGGTTGAACAAACAATTTGTAATATCCCTCTTAGCATAAAACTTTATTTCTGCACCTTCAATTTTGATTTCTGATTTATAAAATGATTCTGATATGTTTTTTTGAAATGAAATATCTCAGATCTGAACTAATACTTATTTCACCACTTTCATACAAAATACATTAATTCAACTTGCCAAACCCTAGTTCTGATTTCTCTTTCTGTTTCAAACAGTTATGGACAGTGGGCACATATGCATACAAAGTTTGCTCTAAATAATATAGTAATGATGAGTCTTTGTGAATTCATTCAGCAATGAATGACACCAAAATAAAAAAAAATAGAAGAAACACATTCATGATACCACTCAATGCTGGACTGTAAACACTTGTTGCTGATTGTCCATAAATGATCTTATTATTACAAATCAGAACTCTGTTATCTGATAACTGCAACCCCAATTAACTTTGCCAAATCTGTATCTTTACCATTCGCTGCCACAGTCACTTACAGCTAATGTGCTAAATTCTAATGATTAAAATGACTCTAAACTCAGCTTCAAATCAATGTAAACCTCTGACCAGATTGTTGCCGTATCTTATCTCTGAAGTCTGATGGCCACTGCTGTATGTCTTTAGTAGTTACAGGCTATAACTTAGATGATTTCTGTTTGAACATTAACAATAGATTTCATACGCTGAGTGGCATATATCTAACAAGGAGTGGCAGCAGATGTATTCCACGATTCCTTATCACCAAGCGAACCTCCTTCAGGATTCCACGCGTTATATACTTGAACAGCTAATTCAATGAATTAAAATGCTTTACGAAACATAGGCATCATGCTGGGTCCCGCAATTTCTTCACCAATGATCTCAAGATCTCCACGAATTATTTAGTATGATCTCCTTTATTCCTCTTTGAATTCAGATACATTACGGTGATCTTTGAATTCAATTACCAACTCAAATGGAGGTCTGATTATAATAATATATATCTGAAAACCTGTCAGAGATTGTCTCCCAATAAGCAGCAATGCATATATTATTTTTCAAATTACTTCCTTCTTGAGTGGATGCTGGGACTTAAGGAATCTGAATCCTTAATATTCACAAAAGATGAAATCTGCGATTCCTTTTTGTAACCAATATCAAATGTTAAAATGCAAAACACTTTCCAGCAGACAAGCTAAAAATGTTTGTCAGAAGTTGTCTCCAGTGAAGGCACATAAATATTAATTTTAACTCAGCAATAAAGATCTGTAATAAATTCACACTCACAACAAAGATTTGCACATGATATCTAATCTTCAAATCTCCAATAATGGTCACTGACCAAATATCTCCAATTTATTGATAAACAACCAAAGAAATTGTGGAACAATGCTTTCAAGTTCAAATGTGAAATCTGAAGCAACTTCACCTCAATGCTGGTAAGGGAGCATCACCAAACCAACTTCTGCAAATGCAAGGGAACATCACTTTGACATCAGCTGAATACAAAAAATTGACAAAAGACACAAACATCAATATAAGCATCTGAAAAAGCATGCTCAACAATGACTCTCAGGTTTCCTTTTAAAGCCATTACATCAATTAGGCCCAGCCTAATTTTATTAAATGAGAGTTTACATGTACACATCATACCGAAGCATTTTAAATGCTTTTACATGAACTTTATTAAATGCTTGCACTTATACTTTTTAAATGCTTGTTCATAACACTTTTTAATAAAGTGTTGTACTACTGACTTAGTAACTTAAATAAAATATTAATTTTATATAGTAAATAAAAATACTTTACAAAATTAATTTACAATTAAAACAATTTTAAGTTACTCCAAAATTGGGGACATGACACAATTCCTCCACACATTCATAGTGCTGCCTACTATTTGAACCTAAAGTTTTCTTCTCTAGATCATTCAAGATAGATGTGGAGGTTATGGATGGCCTCAACACATGTATGGAGAGGATGGTCCTTGACAAAACCCTTAGAGACACGATTCATGATGAGTTGCAAATTTATATGGGTGTGGAGGGAGTTTGTTTTCTTCACTTCTATGCATTTGAAGGAGAACTACTCTATAACCAAATAAAAAACATATATGTTAACTAAGACTCAGGTTTAATGTTTATTTTAGTTTATGTTTAAGTTTACTAAATTACTTACAAAGTTATAAATGTTGTCTTTGTAGATTTGTGGTGAGAAGATTTTGGTGTGGTGACACCTAATCTTCAAACCCACGCCATTCGCATTTTTTCCTAACCCTTTAGCGCTTTTGGGGTGAGTGCAATTGGAGCACATTTGAGGCCATTTGCACTATGAAGCACAACATATTGACTCAAATGTGCTTGAATGTCCTTGTCTTTGTGGAGTACAACATTTGAGGCTCATGTTGAGGATAAGATTTTTTCTCGACAAGAACGTTACTATCCAGTTCAAGGGCACCCATACAACCACCTATAAGCTTTAGTTGTAGAAGAATTTGTAGATTATGAATATGGATTTGTAATTTATATTGTGACATATGACACAATGATGTGTGTTGAACTCGTTTTTTGATCTATAAATGAAGGAAAACTACTTATGAGTATCTTAAATTTAGTTTTATGTATGTTTTTGAAGATTATTTTAGAAATTTATGTATTTTTTAATGTTTGGAAACTTTATCTAGTCTCGAGTCAAAGTCAAATTTTGATTCTATTGAGTTCGAGCTTTTGAACTGTGTTTTTACCATCTATCAAATATAGAACCTTGACAAAATGTTGTCATTTAAAACAAAATCATATGGATTGCTAAAATTAAAATTAATAAAAATCTGAAGGATAACAAACAAAACGTAATGATAAGTCACATAATTAAATATTTATAAGTTTTGTAAACTTACTAAGTAATGGAAATGATTATTGTATGTTTGTAATAATTAAGTTTAAAGCTACCTTGAGGATCTTGTCTATGCTTTTGCAAATACATCATCAAAAATGGTCTTTGTTGCAAGGTGTGCGACCTTGGTCTCCTTGTGCTGTGCAGCGTAGCGCTTGTGTTCGTGACAAGGCTTAACCGCCTCCCGTGGATTCATTAACTTTGGTGGTTGTATCGGGCATTAATAGGTCGATCTTTTGGTGCAACGGCAACCGTCTTTCTAACAGTCTACACAATCCTTTCCCGTTCCCTTGAGGATCTTGTCCATGCTTTTGGAAAACACATTATACAAATGACCTTCGCAACCCTTTCCCTTTTGACCTTTTTCAAATATGGAGACACCAACCATTGTGCTCACAAAGATTTGGTTAAGAGACATTGATCAAGTTGCAATGCTTTGCAATATGATGAAGTTGGTGGCGAATTTTGTGATTCCCAATAGCACAAGCTCTTCTCCTTTGGTGTGCTGTATCATCAAGTTAAGCACCTAAGGATGGTTGTACATGAAGTTGGTGATCTTTCTAGCTTCTTCAACTCCAGTTTTCACCAATCCAATTTTGCCCATGTCTTCAAGTAGGGGATCGATGAAATGGGAGGTATAAGGGCTCCAAAAAGTGGTAGGATGTATCTCTTAAGAAGTTTCCTTGTCACTACGTATGCTACTGCATTGCTAGTCACAACTTGGATGAGATTCTCAAAAATCACTTCTATGATCACCATATTGAGCATTTCACTTTGCATGAGGGACCAATGGGCTTCAAGAACATCAAGTGGCCCCTTGAAGCTACTAGAAGGTTGATCAATGTGTGTTTCTTGCTATCTATCCACCCATTAGGCAAAATATCATTTTATTATCATTTTTTTAATCTTTTATTATCACCTAATATTTTTCATAGGTTCCTCCAATGAGGACTCATTCAAATCATGTGGATTCGATGCCTTGAATCTTTTCTGGGAACAGTCAATAGATTGATCAATGACTCCTAATATGGGCTTCTCACAACATTTGAAGGAGCATCATTGGTTCATCTTGCTTTACTTGGGTCCAAGCGGTATCTTTGAATGAATGTCACACATTAAGAGTATTACAAGGAATAAAGAAGCCTTGTGAATCCATTATACTAAACTCTCTACAATGAATGAGCTTCATATTTGTTGGTGAATTCATCACTTTAGCAACTGCCTCTAGTGTCTTCTTTTCTATTTTTTTCTTCTTGTAGCCAGCAAAGAGAACTTTTATTTCTCATGTGAACTTAGGTTCCATTGTAATGCACTATTGCATTTCTTGGGTCGAGATCTGTGCAAGATGATATTTGAGGCGATTGATGCCTCCTCTCATCTAAAAACTATAAGAATTGCATACCAGCATTCTTGACTCTGAATTTGGTTTGCCATGCTACTACTATAACTAGTTGAGGATGTCTTGTCTATATCATTGCAAAGTTGGAGATGCTAGGAAACAGAAAAAAACAATTGAACTGTAGTGAGGGAAGGAAGACGAAAATGAAAAAAAAGAAAAGAAAAGAAAAGAAAAGAAACAAAGAACAAAAGATTGAAACCCTAGAATATAACTAAATGGAAGAAAAAGCATAAAAAATCTAAAACAGTCACTTACCTTTGAAATTCGCTCAAGAAATCCTTCAAATCCATCAATAATCACTCTTAAGGCAATTGAAAAATGATCATATGTGTCTTATAGGGCAGAACACAACAGAAAAAGACAAAAAAATTGAAAAAATGAGGGATTTTGAAGTGTTTATAGTGTGGCCTTACATTTTTGCATACAGGGTGAATTTTTCCACACACTAGTGGGTACTCAGTATTATGTAATGTCCCCATTTTGAGCTAAGATACATTTTCTAGTTGAGCTTGTTTCTATACATGGAGAACCGGAAAGTTGGTATATGTCTATACATGGAGAACCAGAAAGTTGGCTCAACTATTATTTAGCTTGTGTTTTATTATATAAATAATGACAAATGGAATCTTTAATTGCATTTGTCTAATATCTATGATGGAATCACACTTGTTCATTGTGTCAAATCAAAGGAATAAGTTATTGTTCCAGGTGAGACCTATTCTAATGCATGGGTTGATATGTCATTCGCCCAAATTGATCCAGCTAAGAAGAAAATGTATTACATATTGTGCCAACGGCTATGCTTGAATTGTTCACATTGCAAATAGCATTGGGTTTGATGCCAACGGTCCATTAGGGAGGTGCGATCCATTCCAAGAGCTCCAACAGCCAAGACAAGATGCATTCGCCAAAGTCAAAGGTATTTAAAAAACAATTATATGGAATTCAATGCCAAGGATCAATCGCCAAGGTGAAAGATATGTTTTTAAATGCAAAATTTATTTATTAAATAATTGCATTTGGATCGATGGGTCATGAAGGCGATTGGAATTGAAGAGAGATTTTAAATGTTTCATGAAGATTTTAAATGCCAAATAAAGGATTGACGCCCAAGTCTATGAGGGATTTTCAATGCAAAATTATTAAATGTATGCAAGAAGGAACCGATTGGATTTAAAGAAGGATTTTAAATGCTTATGTCCAGCTGCTCAAGGATTTGCATTCATCAACAAACAATATTGAATGCCAAGACAAATCGCACCATGAGGAGCTAACCGATTTGAATAGAAGGATAAATAGATCATTGCAAGTTCATTTGAGGATATGTTGAATCTGGTATGTTTTTTCTAACTATACTTTACTACTGAGAATTCCGATTTTCAGCTAGTTTTCAAGGAGATGACGCCTTGAGCATTATGGTGATAACCCCATAATGATTTCTGAGATGTTTTCATAACAGATTACATCATGTTTTGAATCTGCAGGTTATTGTAGCTATTTGGAGTGATAAGATATCATTATTAACCCTTGGTTTCATTGCTTCTAAGCCAAGGTAGTAATTGTAGAGTTTGTAAGCATTATTGGGAAGCTTTGTGAAGTCTGAATTTCTATAACAGTCAGCTGATATAGGTGATATACAGGGTTTTATGATCAGATATCGTTCAAGGGCTGATACAAGAAGACCTTGGAGCCTTTGGATGATCCATCGCTGACCTAAGGAGAAGCCTAATTGGAGTTTGTGAGAAATCTGGGCATGTTGCAGCCTTAGGAAAGTCTGATACAAGTCTGATACAGTCATATCAGCCTATTGAACTTTCATATCAGTCAATTGTTCAGGGCTGTTATAGCATGATTTGATAGCTAGCATCATTTTAGAGTGATTGGACACTATCTCTATGTATAATTTGATTAATTTGGGCACTATATATGCATGTAATAAGGTCTGATAATAATCAGACAGTGACTGAATTTTGATAACAGCAGGTGCATCTGAAGACATTTCATTTCCAATTCGTGAAGAATGTGTTTGATGGTTCTCAAATGTGTACAATTGTATTGATGATTTGTTTTGATGTGTGCAAGAAATCTTATCTAAAGTTGATTACATTTTCAGCCATATATATTAAGGTCTCTTACATATTAGGTCGTGAATATTTGGCGAGTTTTTGAACTATGAGAGAAATCACGCACCGACATAAGTCTTTATGTTTAATTGTCACTTAAAAAATCAACTTATGGATAAATCACATTATGTGGTTCAAAGTTGAAGTTGTGAAGGTTTTCTCTCGTGTCTCACTTGTTACATGGTCTATGGGAGAGAACTACAGGACCCCCTTTTCCCACAACTACTTCTGATTAATCTATTGGTTTATTATTGACCACATCCACATAACTCATTCTTTGGTCAATATCTTTAATAATAATTTTTATTTTCTAAAGATTGAGATCTTAGATATGCTGTACATTGTTTTCTCTCTCACTTCCTATTTTGACTTTTCTCTCCACAACAGCTCTTATTCTTTGGCAATATTGAGCCACATTCTCCCTATATATAAAAAGCATATTAGCTTGTCCCATACACACGTATCCCCTTCGCTATTTTTCCAAGGCCACTCCCTTAGCTTTTTTTTGTATTTCTAACATTTTTAATAATGCATCCTCTTGCTTTTATATTATCCAGTCCATTGACTACTGTCTGACTCTGCATCCCTGTTTTCTGTCACATAATCAACTCTTGTAGTCTTTGTAAGGCTCCTACATATCAGGCCCCCTTCCTTTAGATATAAGTGCTTTATATTATGCATTTCCTGCTCTATTCATACATGATTCCTGTTTGCCAGGTAGCTGCTTAACTTACAACAACTGACTTTATTCCTTGTTGCAAATGGAAAATTTGTTGTTGACAAGCTGTACAAAAGGCTCATCACAGTACAATGAATGTCTCTTGCTTCTAGAATGAGATAGATGAGCACCTTTTAGCTCTTCTTGCACAGTTGATCGACATGAAGAGGGTTATTGATGTTGAGGAAGAGCCACAGGGATTTGAGAATGGGGGAATTGTTATTCATGGATGGATGCTATTGTGCTGAGTGGGTAGCAGTAGATGGAGAGAGAGGGGATGCATATATGCTCCTTATTCATTCTGTTGATATTCAACATTCCTAAGGACAGAAGCCTCTCCATATCAGTTCCATCAGAGTTCAATGCCCTTAGTTTGTGACATCAATTAGGAATGATCATGACAATTTCTTGGAAATGACAGTTGAAAACAATAAATCTAACACACTTGAATAGATTTGTGACCTGCAAACTTGATCCCAAATCACATCAGGCAAATCTGACTAGGGTTTCAAATATGGCTACTAAGCTTATGGGTCTTGGAAGCCCCAGATTGAATTCAAAGTTTATAAATAGCACTGCTCCTTACTGCAAAGGCAATTGTTGTTTGAGTGAGATTCATTGCTTCAAAGTTTATAGAAAAAATTGCAAGAAGATTAATACAGCAACAAGTCTCTAATTGAGGTTTGAAAGAGGCAACCAGCAATAGAGGCAAAATCACCATCTTATTAGACTGAATGAGGAAGAACCAGTTATGGGAATCTTGTAGCTGCAGCAAATCAGGTGAATTCTACTTAAGCCTTGCACCGTTTCCCCACTGGTGGTTCTGAGGTATGCTCCACTGCCCTTACTCAAGCATGGAAATGTTTCCTGCTTTTCTGCTAGAGAAAATCATTCACATCTGTACTACTACTTCACTCTACCCAAATGGTGTATTCTATAGCTCATCTGCAAGTTTTGACTGTATATATGCCTTTACCAATCACCCATTTCTCTGCTTTCTTCCTGCCTGCTACCTTTTACTTAAGATGGCCGTTTTTTTGTGATTCCCTTTTCTTTCTCAATACAATATACTTAATTTATTATAAAAAATGGATGGGACTATCTGAAGCAATTGTATTTAGTGACTTGGATCACTCAAATGAAGTATATGATGTCATATTTGTGTAGAAATGTCCACATGTCTGAATTTTGTCAACATGGAGTTAATGACATCCTATTCCTTTCTCTTATTGTGGACATCTGTATTCTCTACACTACTTCTGTCTCCAGGTCATTAAACTTGATTCATGTTATATTGCTTTATAATGGGCCTTATGTATAGCCCACTTCAATAACTCAGCTCAAGGCACTTCCTCTGAAATAAAGTGCTCCAATAGCCCATTCAACTTGTCTAAGCCTTTTTATTTCTAGTAGCCCTAGGGGTGTACCTGGGATATGCATAAGACATGCACCCTTTCAGAATTTTTGTGCCAAGAAAGTTGAATTTTCAGTACTATGTTATCTTCAAAATGACACTACTTGGTCCTATAATGCTTTTTGTTTCTCTGCCCTTGGTTCTAGGACATCCTTTGTTATCCATGTTGGCACTTTGGTATGCATTATCATTAGAGCAGCATTGCCTACATATTTAGTAGTTTTGGCACACTTGAAAGCTGTGGCACTTCATCACTTCTATAGGGAAAATGGAAGTCTTCAAAGACAGTGTCAAGATAGAATTTGTAGATATGCTGCATCCAAGCATCCAAAATTGTTTCGAAGTCTTTTTATAGACACACCCATAAATAGAACAAATCAGAAATTTAATGGCATCCCATAATACTGGACGCATACACACAATACAGCTGCCATATGATGATAGTTTAAACTTTAGGCAGTGTGAAGAATATTCAAGATCCCTTTTAGTGGGATGGGGAAAGTGGGAATTCAGAAGGGATCTTCCAAAAAGTGGTCTCAAAATCCTAGAAACAATATTTGGATAGGAGAATAGCACGGGGATGGGTATGTAGGACTCGGGTGGTTTGTGTGACACTGTTCAATATGAGTTGCAATGTGCATTTTATTATTTGTTTCTGTTCTACTTCTAGCACAGGAATTATGTCGAATTATTTTATTTTTCTGCTTAAATTTAGAGGAAATTGCCAAGTGATCATTTCTTGATTTATCTTTAATTGTGTTATCAATTCACAGAATAAAAGTTCGTATCTTTCAGCATTAAAGAAATATCCACTTGAAGTATTGAAGAGTGATTTACTTCATTTTATTCATGAGAAGAAGGCCTGTATCAATAGAACTGTTCTTGATCAGGTAAAAGTCCAGAGGCATGAGCCTTGCCAAGCAATTCATAACTTGAGAATGGGTTTTCTAGTTAGATTCACAGAATTATTTTGCATGTCAGGATGGCTTACAACATTGAATTATTGGTTTTCAGCTGGTTTGTGATATCACTGATGGGTGCTATACCTGCACATCTTTTGTGCATACTAAGCATGCATCAACAGGAGAAGAAATCATCCAAAGTGTGTCTAGAAAGCGATCCTACAGAGAAGCCACCTTGGAGGATGAGAATAGAAGTGCAGAAGGTCAAAAAAGGTTAAAGCATAGTGAAAATGATAACTCTCCATCACATGTTGAGAAGATAAAAGAATGCATAATGGAAAGATCTAATGTCTCTGAAAATGATTTACAGAAAAACAATTTAGGCACTCAAACAGGGAACTTGAACCAAAATCCTCAAATTACAAATTATTCTTCAGCTATGGGATCTAGAGAAGAGGTGCATTGCAATAGAGATAAAGAAATACTGCAGGAATCAAGTAGCACTGAGTCAACTAATAACATTGGTAATTGGAACTGTAGTGAAAGCACTGATAATGAAGTTCGTGGCTTGGAACAACAAATAAGCGAACAAGAGGAGGAAAATAATTCAGATACTGAAGGCAGAAAGGAGGACCACATACTTGAGGCTGAGGAGCTACCAGAACCAGATCATCTAATACCGGGGAATGAATGCCTTGGAGAAAGTTGTTTCAAATGTAAAGATGGTGGATCATTGTCCTATTGTGATGGGTGTTCTATTGCTGTGCATTATAACTGTCTACAGTCAGATGTATCTATCACATCAAGGGAAAGTGTTGGTTGTCCTGTCTGTTCATACAAAAAAGCACTTACAGCTTACAAAACAGCCAAGAAAGAAGCACTTGAATCCAAAAAGAGATTACTTGCATTCATGGATATTAAGGCAGTCCAAGGTAATGGACAGATCTCACGAGACAAATACAAAAGTAAAAAGCAAGTGCTTCCAGACACAGGGAACACTTTGAAGGATCATTCTAGTCATCCATGTGCTTTTAATTTAGCCTCTAAGAGAAAACAACTGCCTTTACATAGCAGGAGATCCAAAAGTATTGTTCATGAAAATGAAATACCTGATGGAATTGGACATAACCAGCAATTTATGCGGATGGATGCTCATGATGGTAGCCTCAATGGAGATCTTGGAGAAAGTCACTATGGGAATAGGAAAAACATAATTCGTAATAAGAAGTCACAAGTGAGGTGTGTATAAATACAATTCACTCCAAGAAAGTTAGGATTTTGAATTTTTCATGGATTTGAATGACTTAGTATCTTTCTGTTTCTGTATTTGTTGTCATCTTATATTGCTGTTGCACTTATCTAGATTGCTCATGGATTTTTAAAAATATTTTCAATCTTATTCTAAGAGCAAACAACCGTCTTTAAATAGCAGGAGCTCCAAAAGTATTGTTCATGAAAATGAAATACTTGATGGAATTGGAAATAACCAGCAACACATGGGGACAGATGCCCATGATGGTAGGCTTAATGAAGATCTTGGAGAAAGTCACAATGGGGATAGGAAAAACAGAATTCATAATAAGGAGTCACCAATGAGGTCTGTATATACAATTCACTTCGGCAAAGTTTGGATTTTGAATTTTTCATGGATTTGAATGAATATACAATTCACTCCAGGAAAGTTTGGATTTTGAATTTTTCATGGAATTGAGTAACTTAAATATCTTTCAATTTCTGTATTTATTGTCAACTTATATTGCTGTGTCACTTGTCTACATTGCTCATGAGTTTTTAATTTTTAAAACTATTTTCAGTTTTATTCTAAGACAAAACAACTGTCTTTACATAGCAGGAGCTCCGAAAGTATTGTTCATGAGAATGAAATACCTGATGGAATTGGAAATGACCAGCAATTTATGCAGACAGATGCTCTTGATGGTAGGCTTAATGGAGATCTTGGAGAAAGTCACTATGGGGATAGGAAAAACAGAATTCGTAATAAGAAGTCACCGATGAGGTGTGTATAAATACAATTCACTCAGGAAAGTTTGGGTTTTGAAATTTTCATGAATTTGAATGACTTAAGTATCTTTCAATTTCTGTATTTGTTGTTATCTCATATTGCTGTGTCACTTGTCTACATTGCTCATGAATTTCTAAAACTATTTTCAGTCTTATTCATCTTTTGTGTGTAGTCCAAAATAAATGATTAATCGCTTCCATTTCTAACACGTGCTCAACCCTACTGATCATTTGTTACATGTGCAGGGAAACCTTTCGCTTGCCTGGTGCACGTAGAAACAAGTTACCTTGGACAAAGGCTGAAGAAGAGATTTTAAAGGTCTATCTTCTAGGAATGCGAACTCAGTTATTCCTAATTTTGGATTTTTTGTGAATAACTAACAGACTCTGAATTAAGGCTTATTTTCCCTTGCAGGAAGGTATGATTAAATTTCCATGTGAATCCAACACAATTCCATGGAAACGCATATTAGAACATGGCAAAGGCATATTCCATAAGTCTCGTTTTGCTGGTGACTTGAAGGATAAATGGCGTAATATGAAAAAAGGCAGTTCCTGAAGCATTTTATACACCAGCTTTTCTTGCCAATTTTGTTATCACTATGCTGAGAATCATAAAAGCATCAGCACATGACTAGTTTGCTGATTCAATTTCCTATGGGATGCATTCTTAATTTCAGTTCTTGAGCCACTTCTTCTAAGGATGATATCTTTACTTCATTGAGAAATCATTAAGGATGATATCTTTACTTCATTGAGAAAACATTCTGTGGTGTCATATTGTGTTTGATGTTGAATGCTTGTATGATACTTTTGGGGGCACGTTTACTCTGCAAGTCCCATAATTGAATCCTAGCCTATATGTGTTACCCAGAAATGTTTGAGGAGAATGTAAGAGATATATGCGTTCACTGATTCATTTAAGGCATGTGATCTCTAACCTGTTTAATGATCAAGAATTATGAAGCCATTTGTTAATATTAACTTTGGGAATGTTGTTCTTTTGCCTCTATACTATTTTGTTAGTTTAGTGTCAGAATTTGAGAGTGCTTACAAGCTATATTGCAATTTAACATTTCACCTAATCTGATCAAATTCCAGGGTTTGAAGATGGGTTGTAAACATATCAGTGTTGCTCTTATAGGGGTTTCATTCCAATAGAGTTTTTTATGTGAAATAAATGGAGTGAAAGAACAATTTCTGCATTCTATTTGTTCGTCAGTATTCTAAGTTGTGTATGTGTAAAACTGGTATTGAACAACTAAAAAGAATATACAGAATGTGTCGTTAATATTTGGTTCTTATGCATGAAACATTTGTTTGCCTTATATCCTGTACATTTATTCTTTCAGTTGTATTTCCTATTTCTAATTGATAATTCATTCACTTCTAATACAGGATCCACATTGTATAGTATTTCAGTTTTGTCAGTCCGTAGGCTTGTGGTGTGGTGGCAAGATGGTCACCTACCATTACCATGGAAATGGCCCAGGACTAGGGCGCTAAAATGCAAAATATTATAGAAAGAGTTCTCTGTCAAAAGGAGCGTTAAATAGAAAAACTAGCCTCGTTAAGCTAGAGCTGCATGCTTTTTTCTTTGCTATTTGGGATATTTAGAATGGGATGTGCTGTTCTAGTCAGTTCTATATTTCCCTCTTAAACTATGTTTTTTTGCAGATGATCCTGTTTCTTAGCATTCCAGTATCCCAAGATTTGCACATAACCTAATATCCAACAGTTGCATGAAAGGAAATTTGCATGCAGAAAAGCTGGTTGGGAAATAGGATGAGAGATTCCAATTCAATGGTGGCAAGACAATTAAAACTCTGATATTTTGACATGAAAATTATCCTTGGCGTGTCCAAATGCAAATGCATAAACGATTTTTGGAGACTGGCATAGAATTTCTTTCAACAAATAACAGAATTTTACTAAAGACCCTTGTATTAAGCGCGACCAAAGGACATCCACATAGAGTGCTTCTGACGTCATTGTTAGTGTGCAACACATGGTGGCTTGCTGATTGTGCCTTCTGCTTTCATACCAAGTTGCCTAATTTAGGATGTCAAACTTGTGAAAGTTGCAATATACCTAGTTCAAAAATTTGGACTTGGCAGCCTAAAATTTTGACTTGGACTAGGGACTTGACAAAAACTTGATAAGTAAATGAACTTAAAAAATGCAAGAGAAACATAAAGAACAAATTTAGAGAACACATAAGTCTATTTTGATTATAGTAGCAAACCTATGAAAAAAATGCAATTATTTGTGTGAAAATGCTACCCTACCACATAACCATGTTGAGTAACGACATGGTTGGGTTTTTGAATACCAGGTCAATGTGAAGTCAAACCTGGGTAAGACGAATTGCATGTGGAATTTTCTTAAAAAACACTTTTTTTTGGTTATATATGCCTGGTTTTTTATTTGTTCATCTTTTTGACTTCAGACTGCAGGGAAAAATAATGAGTTTCGAGGGTAAACAAAAACAACATAATAGAGAATTTGTTATCAATAAACTAGGGCACAATGGCATGCATTCAAAATTGCTGATTTACATGCTCATTTCACTTATTTTTTAGCTGCAATATGAAAGTTTTTTTTTTGTTTTGTTTAACAATTCAACTTAAAGCCTTAAATCTTAAATTCTAACTTCTAGCAAGTCATAAACCCTAACCTAAAGTTTTAGGGTATTAAAAAAATGTTTGTCATTTTTATTCTAGACCTACCCTAACTATAAAGTAAATAAATTTAGTTTATGATTAAGGTCAGGATTTATTTTTTAATCTTTAATGTTTAGTAACAAATACTTTTTATGAAACACTACTCTTGCTAACCTTAAAGTTTAGGATTAGCTTTACGTTTAAAGTTTACTCTTTTTATTGATCTTAAAGATTGCTAAGGTTAAGTTTTTTTATTTTTATTTTAAAACCAATTTTCTTTGTTTTTAGTGGGTTCCAGAGACGAGAATGTCGCCACCCCATCCCTTGAAAAAAAATAAAATAGGGACTGTAAGCACTAAAAACACGCATGGGCCTACACGATGATCCGATGATGAGCTGTAACCTTAAACATGTACATGTAAGCATGTAATTATACCCTCTCAACATTATTCCTCTTGGTGACACGTGGATTGAAGTTCATCTTGTTTGTGTTTTCTCAATCCCATAACTAACCCTCCTAGGTCCTTTTTCTTCATCCTTCACCTTGTCAACAATTCGTTTTTGTCGCTTTCTAACTTTGTTGATTTAACTCCCTAGTGTTGTAAGATGGGAAATACACTTTCTCTAAGCTCTTTTCATCCATTTCAACATTTCATAGGCCTCCAGTCGGCCTCCCAAATCATTCCCCTTCATTTTTGTCACCCATTTCTTCCTTTCTAGGTTGCCCCTTGTTATTTCCTGATCCCTGTGACCCAAAATCCCCCTTGGGGGTGACCCATAATCCCCAGGGGCGACTGGTGCAGGGGCACCTTCTCTATGGTGGATGGATCCAATCTTGGATCATTTGAAATTCCTATGCATGTCATGTTTTGTTTATGTTTTCAATGAGGCTTTTTAAGCCACATCATGTTTGTAATAAGGTTTTTATATCAATTTGGTCACTAGACCTATGTAGACCATGTTTTGGTCAAGTTTGATGTAATAGCACAATGAAAACATGTAGTTTTCTTGTGATAGGAGAAACCCAACGGCTAACTGACTTTCAAAACCAGTTTGTATGGTTGGGAGGGATGTTAACTAATGTCCCAAGCCTTGCGAAATTTGATGTAACTACGAGGAAGAAATGAAGATCTGGAGATTTGATGTGCTGAAACACTATTTTTTCTGAGTAATTCACTGTAACAGTCATTTGTACGGCTTGGTACGGATATTTGATTGCTTGAAACCGATTGGAGATGTTCAAGCATTGAGATAGCTTTCATTTGGAAGTAGTTTGGTGTCTTGAAGTGTTATAGTTTGGGAGATATTGACCTTTTTGCAAAGACTAGTCAGAAAACTTAGAAACTAGGGTTTTGTGAATAAATGGACTGTTATTCCTCTGTCCGCTGAAAGCAAGATTCTCATTTTTAGTGGGATGGAGGAATACAATGTATATTTTGTGTTTTTTTGTGGTTTTAGACCCAAC
Source organism: Cunninghamia lanceolata (assembly GCA_027924645.1). Lineage (NCBI taxonomy): Eukaryota > Viridiplantae > Streptophyta > Pinopsida > Cupressales > Cupressaceae > Cunninghamia > Cunninghamia lanceolata. Next base: position 1,592,837 of record BSBN01000229.1, read on the forward strand.
ACTCAAAGACCCAAGGAGTTTGGTATGAGTTTGACTAGGCATCTCTATGTGACTAGTCATTGAAGCGATGGGAAAAGTACTGTTATGTGAGAACAGTTAGTGGAGTGACCAAATTGATGATTGATCAAGTGTTGATAGAGGATTATAGACCTTTTGATGTCATTGGTTTGTTTTGAGCAGTTAGATCTAACACAGTTCCTTTGTAAAGGCCTCAAATTAGGCCTAATCCCTAAAAACTAGTGTTTGCTGTCACAGGGGTCAAAAGTCAGAGTACAGTCCTGAGAGTTTGTGGTTTGGTGTATGGGCTTAAAGGGTATCCTAATCTGTAATGTGTTTTGGAAGTCCTTTGGAAGTCTAAAAAGTTATCCTTGAATTAATCGCTTTGTAGGGCTACAAGCGTTAGGCCTCTTAAACCGGTCTAATGGTGCAGACCTATTCTATCCTGATCAGAGCAGTCTCAACAAGTATTGGTGGGTGTTGTTGAGTCAAGTGAGGCATTGTGGACATACCCATGTTGTATGGAGTCTTGGGTTTGAGTGGGATCCTGATTTGAGGAGGTAACATGCTTGGTTGTGGCCTAGAGTGTTGATATTGGTTGGGTAGGCTTGAGTCACCCTAATAGAGAAGTGAATAGCCTTTGTGTGAGGACACAAGAGTGTGGTCCTAGGCTAGTTCTCTTTCTTGAGTAGTCTTGTGAATGGGCTTGAGTTGGGTAAGGTTTGGGAAGCCTTATAGAAGAGACCTAAGAATCTAGGTTGTTTGATAGGTTATATCCAAGTATTGGTAATACCTTTGCATCAACGACCTACCCTGCTACAAGGAGCGACCCACCTTCTCTGTCTTTCAGTCAGTCTTCGGGTTTTGATGCCATCCTTAGCCCCTTTTGACCATTTCTAGCCCTCAAATTCACTTGCAGAACCTTGTCCTTGTGGGTTGCACCCTATCATTTCTTGATCCCCTTGGAGGCGACCCATGATCCCCAGGGGCGACCTGCCCTGCTACAAGGGGCAACCTAGTCGTATTTAAAATGCGAATTCCTCTTCAGTTTGGGCCCAAATTAGCTCCATTTTGACTCCAGTTTGCATGCCAATTCGACCCTAACTGAGCCTAGTCTATTTTTAACTCCATCTCCACTCCCAATCATTCTATTCTTAGCTCCAACTGAGCTATTCTTATCTCCCCTTCTTCTCATGCTAACTCTCCTTCCTCTATGAGTGATAAGCTATCAAGCTTAGTTCATTATCTAATTAACCCAATTCACTCCTTAATCAATCTTGTTAACTAACCAATCAATTGAGTTGACTCTTCAATCAATCCCATCTCTTGTGAGCTTTCCCAACCTATAAATACCCCCCTCCTACAAGCAATAAGGGAGGCAAATTCATTGTTGCAGCCATTTGAAAAGCTTTGCTTTTGCTCTCTAGTAGCATCTTGATGCTAATTGCAAGACTTGTGTGCCTTTTCTTTCATGTTTACGATAGTTTGCCAAGATTTCTAAAGCTTCTATAGCATTGATACACTCTCAATTTGCTCTCAATCCATGGCCATTGTGCTCACATAGTGCATACATAGCACTCATAGCTCTCCAAGCTCTCTCAATTTCATTTTTAGCTTTCAAAGTTCAAACCATTTCAAATCAATTGCTTTCTTTGTACCTATTGCCAAGAGGAAGACCCCACTACTGCAGAGGAGAAAGAGGTTGCCACATACATAGATTTCTGAGGATAGTACAAAGCTCATGTGGCAGATTCACGACAGGTTCTTTAAAGCTTACATAGTAATTAGCTAATCAAATTGCTCTCGAGGAAAGTAATACTTCGTTGCTTTACTCTTGATAGTTTATGCTTTGTTAGTATAGTTTCCTTTCATTGCATTAGATTAGTTCGTTATTTGCTTTCATAGATTAAATTCCTTTATTGCACCAGATTAATTGTTATTTTCTTTTATTAGAATAGATTCCAAAATCAATCTTGAAAACAACAAAAACATAATTAGATTTGCATTAAGAAAAGTCATTTGAGGTATGCATTCATATTTCAATTCATAGTAATTAGATCAGCTTAGCAAATAAAAAAAGAACAAAAAACATTGCTTTGCATACATCAAAACTAAAAAAAATTAGAAAAGCGAAAATCAAAATAAAGTGAGTACACAAATCTCTCGATTTCATCATCAGTTCAAACATCTAGTGAAACCATAGAAAACCTTTGATCATGTCACAAAGTCAAGATTAAACAAAAATTCAACTCTTGGTCAACTCTAGTCAACTCTCTCGTCTAAGCATACAAATGTGCCCAAGAGTTAGAGGTGAATGGGTTAGGGCAATCCTTGAAGAAATAGAGTCGATACATCCTAGACAACAAACACCTCAAATGATAAAAGAGCACGGACACACTCTCAGGATTATCCAAAATGTAGAAATCATACGCCAAGTCACACTAGAACTTGACAACAACATAGAACGCCTAAGAGTCATCAATGAACAAAATCGACACCCATATAGGCATTGGAACATAAGGAATCCAAACAGGAGATCAACAACTAATGACCCTTCAGGTCAGGGTTATCTCTACTGACATGGTCTTAGAAGAACAAGCAACGAACCGCTCTTCGTAACGTTTTGCTTCCACAAGAATAGAACCACACCTGGGTTATGCCTCCACTCAATTGGCTTTTGCCACAAGAGCGAGAGTGACTTGGAGGTCGCCATTAGCAAGGGGACGGTTCATGTGCTATATTGAGGTTGACTCATTCACATTTGTGCTTGAGTCACATTTCGAGGAGTACAGGGACGTCCCAGGGATGCCCCCTCAACATGGGGGACGTCTCTTGAGACATTACCCATTGAAGGTACTCCTAGGGGACATCATGATGTCCTTGATGTGTTTGCGACGTCTCATGGACATCTTGTTGCCTCTTGTAGGGTCTCACTTGAAACATGATTTTTTTAAAAGTTATGTTTAAAAAAAAAACCCTAAAAGATTGTGTTGGGCCCAACATAAAAAGTTATATTTTATTCCTATTTGTCCTAGCCCACTACTATTTTCTTGTTTTTATTTGCATTTTTAGATTTTTAGCTTTGCAAGCAAGACAAGATTTTAAAAAATAAAGAACAAAGTAGGAAGAAAGAAGAAGAAAATGAGGAGGAAGAAGGTATGTTAACATGTCCTTGGTTTTTAACATATTTTTTTTGCTTTTGGCTTCTTTTGAAATGCCAAATGCTTGGCTATATTGGCAAATGTTTTCATGTATTGTTTTCAAACCTTCAAAGTTGTTACAAACTTATAAATTTTAACTTGTTCGAAGTTGCAAAGTTGTTTCTTATTGTTTTTGACATGCAAAATCAATAGTTTTTGAAGTTGAGATGCATATAAGAGTTTGTTGTTTTTTATTGTTTTTGGCATACAAAATTTGCTATCTTAAAAAGTTGAGATGTATATAAAAGTTTGTTGTTTTTAATTTTCATATTGTTATTTTTTGTTGGATCTCTTTTTGGGCTCAAAAGAAGTTCATTAAGTGGAAATGACTATTGATTTGGTGATGAATTTAAGGGCATTGTGGGGAATCAATTGAGGCTAGCCAAACCCCAACCATAGGCACATGCGGATCCGTTGGGAGTGCATTGCAAACAAATTGCCCTTCCTACTTGTTGACACCGTATTCTTAAGGCCCGTTTACCAATAAAACCCCTTAGCATTAATTTGTGATGTTGCTTGACATTAACACAACTAATTTAGGTGAGAGTTGACATTGGAAATGCAACATTTGCCTAGAGGATTGGAAGGACAACATTACAAGGGTTAATGCACATTCTACATATTCTTGGTAAAAGGGTTGGCCCTTGTGCCAAACCCACACATGAGGAGATGGTTGAGCTGATAATATTATTTTAGGGGGACATCATTGCACGAACAATTTTTAGTGCACCAAGAGGTTTAGACCTACATTTTTGACATTTGAGATGAGTGCTGGAATCAAAAGGGAAACATAGGGCCATAGATTCATCATCATCAAACCCAATTACAATTATGCTCAATGCAGGCTAAGGATGATGTAGATGAGGTCTTTTCCAAATTCCTTTTTGGTAATGTTATTCCTTCCCTATTGCTCAATCTCCATATTAGCAGGATATTAGACACTACTCGTTAATCAACATTATAGTTTAATGTATTGATGGACCTTACTTCATGAGGGCAATTGATTGCTCATGAAAACACAAGGATCTTGAATTATAGTTTTAGATCTCGAGAGAAGCCATTGAGGAGGTTGGTCTTCAGAACGTAGTGTAGGTGATTATAGATGCAACATGTATTTGCAAGGCAATAAATAGATTGATTCAATCCACATGCATGCACATATACTAGTCCCCTTGTGTGCATGCTATGAACAATGACTCAAAGATATTGGAAAGATAGAGTGGGTCAAAAAAGTAGTGGTGGATGCAAAGGAGGTGCGTATGTTTATTTGTGATCACCACACTTCATTGGCATTGTTTTCAACCTTTGCGAGGAAGGAATTCCTCAAACCACTTGAGACCCATGTTGCTTCGTATTTCATTCTACAACAAAGGATACTTGTGTTCAAGAGTCCTTGCAACTTATGGTTATGACACATAACTGGAATAGGTGGAAGAAGTAAACAACAAAGTAGGGAAAGAGGGTGCATGAGACTGTGGTTAGTAATACTTTTTGGTCAAACGTGAGATACATCACATCTTTTGTATCCCCAATTTTCATTGTCATCAAATTTGTGGATTTTGACAGTCCTAGTCTTGGGGAGATCAACAAGTGCATTGATAGCATGCTTGGCCAAATGAGGGCCATGTGAGAGAGACCCACTTTAGAGTTCTATACTAAGCATATTCATCACATCATCCAAAAAATGTGGGAGAAGTTGAACACCTCTCTACACATGGTTGCATATGCTTTGAATCCAAAGTTTTATGTGTATAGGCTTGGAGTTCTTCCCATTGGTGACCATGAGGTGAGAAATGATCTCATGAAGGCATTTAAGAAAACGTATTGTATAGTCCGAAGCAAGCTTCATTGATTAGACTTGAGTGGGTAAAATTTATAAAAATAGATGGCTACAAGACTTCAACAAGGATTGATGGACACACTTTTAGCACAGACTAAGCTAGTTAGTTGGTGGCAAATTTATGGGCCTCTAGGATTGCTGCAAACACTTGCCATTTTTATTCTCATAGGTTTCTAGTTCCTTTGATACTAAAAGGAATTGGTCCACATATAGATTTATTCATGTTGCAAGTATGTGCTAACTGATGTTGTCATTGATGTCAACATTTTTGTGTTGTCATTGGTGCCAACTGTGTCTTTTGATATTGATGTTTGTTGAATGATTGAGTTGTCATGTTAAGGACATTGTCTGCGTTTTTGCTCTGCATTTCCTCTGTATTGAAGAACAGAGTATGAGTTTTGGATATGATTTAGAGAAGTGTTTCAAGATGCTAAATCCTGAATTTGGTGGTTCGGATCGCTGTGCAGCAAAAGTTCTATTCACTAGTTTGAAGACTGTGCCTAACAACATTTGCAGAGTGATAGGGAGAAAGTATTTTGCTCCATATTTCTTTGTAGTTTGGAATCTGGTCTTGCGGTTTTGAACTTAAGTTTATAAGGTCATTAGCTATCTTCATTCCAAAGATTTGTGATTTGGTGCTCTGGAAAGCAAGCTATTGATTAGCAGAGTTTGACAGTGTTTGATGTGAAGTAGTTCATGATATGTCTTCAAGTGATATTTGTTGTCCTCAAGTGAGATCTGTTGCAGTTGGATTTGTTGGCTCCTAGGTGATTCTATGTTGTTTGTGGATGTCTCCAGAATGTATTGAAGGCGTGTGCTTGATCCGCAAGCTGTAATGAAGTTCTTGGAAGTGTATATTCAAGTATTCTTGATGTTTGCATTAGTTCTAGCCGACTTGGTTATTTACACTTGTTGCGGAGGTGATTCATGGATTGTAGAAGCATGTTCAAGCTAGTGAAGATGTATTTGGGTCCAAGCTAACCCATGAAGTGTTCTTCTATCATTCATTTGACTCGCAAGTTTGTTTAGGTCCAGACCTAATTTGAATTATGTATGTGTGCCGACCTTGGAGATAGCTCCAATGGTTGTAAATTGTATTGCCGACCTTGATGAATGTTACAAGGTTGATGATTGGTATAAATATATGTAATGAGTCCATGATTGGAGAGTGTGTGCGAAGATGCGAAGATAAAGTGTGTGTGTGTTGTAAAGGCAGAGTAGAAGAGATATATTGCGCTTCAATGGAACTAAACTTAGGCATGCTGTAGATGCTACTATATCAGTTCATGGCAGTGAGCCTTTTTGCAGTGAGCATTTTGGGTAGTAAGCCCTAAGGCAGTGAGTCTCTTTGTTATTCGGTATTGTTACTACATTATATTGTGAGCTAAGACTCACCGTGGTTTTTCCCTTTTAGGGTTTTCCACGTAAAAATCTGGTGTTCATGTGTGTATGGTGTTGATGTGCTTATGTTTTGACTATGCTATTCATGTTTAATCTTCATAATAGAATAAGGAGTCAAAGTAAGTTAATGTGAATGTGATTTTGTTTAAAGAAGTTAAGGTTTTTGATACAACTGATTCACCCCCCTCTCAGTTGTCTTGTGCCTTCAACAATCTAGACTCTAAAGAGGAACATACTTACCTTTGTGAGTGGAAAAACTTGCTACTATATAGTGTTTTGCATCTCATTGATCACTTAGATGCCTGAATATAGACAAAGCCTAGTGACATTGGGGATGCAGAGCCTAAGGAGCCATAACAAGTTGATGAGGAGCATTGATGCAATATGAAGGCCTAAGGGTTCCCAATGAAGAGATGCCTTCACCTCACAACCTTATGGTACACAATGGAATATTGAAAATATGAAGAAAATCAATCACATAAATGATGAACTATATTTCACCAATTTCTAATAACAGATTATGATTTCACAGCTGTCCCAAGTATGAGAACTTTGGACAATCACAACTTGCATTGTAGACTCTCTATGTTTTAAATCCAACCAAAAGTCTTAGTCCTATTTTTTGTCTCAAATATATACAATTCTCCTTGAGTGCCAAGACTACCCCCACTACATTGAATGCTCTCTGCTCCAATTCAAAATCACTTTATCCTCATGCGTATTGAGACCCTATACACTAACTACTTCACTCTGATGCCCCTACACCAATCTCTTTAGGTTAGAAGAATTGACCATGAGCTCTTTCTCATGCATAATTTTTGACTATCCCTCCATTGTCTTATACTTGTCAATTTTTTAAGCACTAAGCCAAGTCACATCTTTGACTTTGCGGCCCTTGCACTTGACTAAATATTCTTTATATTCTCTCATGCATTTTCTTGACTCTGGTGTTCAATACCTACTCCATCTTATTGTGTTCCTTTGCTGGCATGCCTTGCCTCCAATCTATTACTCATGCGTCCATATTCATGCCTTTTTTTTGATTGGTTTGCCTTCAATGTAGGGTACAAATTGATGACATTGAAGATTAGTGATATATCAATTCCCTTGAGCAACTATCTCATAGGCATTCTTCTCAGACTTGTGAAAAACCTTGCATGGCCCTATCTTCTTCCATTTCAATTTGTTGTATGTTCTCTTTGGAAACCATTCCTTGTGTAGGTGTGCTAGCGCTAGGTCTCCCTCTTGGAATTCTACTTCTTGTCTTCTCTTCTCTATGCGCTCCTTATATATGAATTGCTTCTCTCTAACTATTCTCATACTTGCTTGTGCATGTTACAAATATATTCTAAAAGGTCCTTTGCTTTTGTGCTCCTCCTTTGTTCCCATGTAATGTCACACAATTCTACGATCCCATGGACTTCCCTAGACTTTTCCTATCTACTATTTGAAATCAAATCTTCCTAATGTTTTGATTCATCGAGTTGTTGTATGCAATTTTTGCTTGCACCAAGATTGAATCTTAAGAGTCCTAGCTTCTCTCCTACCAAGCATCTCAATAGGTCCCCAAGACTCTTATTGACTACCCCTATCTATCTTTTTGTTTGAGGGTGATATATGAAGCTGAATTGTAGTTTGGTGTTCAACTTCTTCCATAGTATTCTTCAAAAATGTCCTACAAATTTTGTGTCTTGATCTGACCCAATAGTAAGTGGTAGTTCATATAGTCTCACCACTTCCTTGAAGAACAAGTTGGCCACTTGTGTGGTATCACTCGTTTTCTTACATGGTATAAAATGCACCATTTTAGAAATTTTGTTGACTACTGCATCAAATTGTGGTGACTATGTGGTCTTGGTAGTCCAAGAACAAAATCCATGCTTAGGTGCTCCAATGGCCTTTTGCAAATGGGAAGTGGTTGATACAACCTTGCATTTTGACTTCTTCCCTTTGCTAATTAGCAAACTCTACACTACTATACACACTTCTGTACATCTTCATATGTTTGTGGCTAGAAATGCCCTTCATTTAACTGTGCCATAGTCTTATCTATGTCAAAATGTCTAGCCAACCCTCCATTGCGTTTCTCCTTTATGAGGTTTTCATGCATTGACCCTTTAGGGATGCATGATTGCGAGCCTTTGAACAACAACCCATCCTGCAACACATAATTTCATCATTATGATTAGTTTCAACATATAGGCTCTATGCATGCTCTCCACACCTCCTGGACATCCTCATCTTACACATATTGGCCCTTGATTGAGTCAGTTTGTGACTTATGTGCATTTCTCCTACCAAAGTACATCTCTAGCTCAATGTGTTGGAAACTCTATTTGACTTATTGCTTCTATACTTAAGAACAAACAAATAACTTCACAAGAACTCAACCCATTTCATATGCCATTGGTTCAACTTGTCTTGGTCATTGATTCTTTAATGCTTGCACTAGATCACCTATAATGCCTAGTCATACGTTGAATACTTCTTTGCATCATTAATCTTCTCACTAAAATACACAATTGGCCTTCCAGTATTGTTCCAATCGCTATGCCGCTTACATTGCAGTCTAACTAAAAAACCTTATCAAAATTTGGTAGCACTAGCATTGGTTGCTTTATCACCTCCCTCTTTAGTGTCTAGAATGCCTAGTTTCCACCCCCATCCAAATGAAATATTTTCTAGCACCCCTCATAGTCTTTTTGATAGGTGAAACAATCCCACTAAAGTTCCAAATGAACTTCATGTAGAAGCAAGCCAACTTGTGGAAGCTTCACGCTTCAAATGTGCTCCTTGGTGATGGCCATTCTATGTTTGCCTTCACTTTTTTTTGGGTCCATCTTCAAACTCTCTTGGGATATCACAAATCCCAAGTATAGTAGCTTTGCCTTCATAAAATTGTATTTCTTTAGATTCACTAGCAGTTTTATTCGCACAACCACTGTAATACTTGTCTTCTATGTCCTAGGTGTCTTTTGGTTCTACTAAAGATCAAAATATTATCCAGATATATGGTGACAAACCTTCCTAGAAATGGTTTGAGCATCTCGTTCATCAACCGCATGAAGGTTTTTGGCGCATTTATGAGACCAAATGACGTTGCGAACCACTTGTGTAACCTAGCCTTTATCTTGAAGGTTGTTTTCCATTCATCGCGTTCCCTGATTCTAATCTAAAGGTAGTTGCTCTTCAAACCAATTTTTGTGAATTAATTTTCTTTTGTCATCTGCGTGTGGTAACAAAAAAATGTATTTGATGGCTATCTTGTTAATGGCTTTGGAATCGGTGCAGATTCTCCACTCCCCATCATTCTTTTATGCTGCTAGTACTGTCGGTATTGCACACGGGCTTAGAATCTCTTTAATCAATCCCTTCCCAAGTAATTCTTCCACTTATTTTCATATCTCCTCGCTCTCCTATGGAATCATATTATAGACTATCTTTTTGGGTATGTTTGATCCTGACACTAAATCTATTGCATGATTGATTCTATGTAGAAGCGACAAAGCATCCAACACATCTGCAAACATGATGTCCTTATACTCCTCTACTATCTCTCGCACTTCTTATGGGTTTCCCTTTTCTTTCACTATCTATGTCTTTCATGTCTGTGGTGCCTCCTTGTGCAAACTTTGGCATGAATGTTAGGCATATGTTCTTCCTTTTTACTTAATGAATTGTTTCTCTAACACTAGTGGTACCCTCAAACTACTTTCTACTTTTGCGCCTTGATCCTTGAGTGGCACTAAATTATAATTTCTCCTTCCTTTCCCCAACTTGTAAGTGCTCGTGTGCCCATTGTATTGTACTCTCCTGCCATATTGCCATGGCCATCCTAACATGATATGACAACAATGCAATGATATGATGTCACATAGGAATTGATCTTCATACATGTCAATCTTAAACTTAAGTTCGCATTATTCACTTACCAACACCTGGTGCCCTTTTAACAACCATGACACCTTATAGGGATTGCAATGCGTGATCCTCTTCAATCCTAGATTTTCCACCATCTCAATCAAAATGCGATTATTAGTTTTGTCGCTGTCTATGATCATTTTGTTGCACTTGCCTCCCAATTTGGAGATGGTATTGAAGAGAGTTTTTCTTTATGCAAGTGTCTTCTTCTTCTCCCTTGTCGGCTTCATGCACTTCATCACAGGAACTTCTCCTGCTTCAGGTCCCTATGTGTTTCTCCCTGAACTTACTTTGGCAACATGATTACTTTCCTTCCCTCTTTGTCCAATGTTTCTCTACAACACTTGTGGACATTCAAATGCTTGATCTCCTACTTTTCCACATGGAAACATGTAATCCCAGTTCATTAAATTTGGACTAACAACTATAAATCTAGACTTCCAATATTGTGATTATAAATATTGGATGCATGAATATTGGAAATAAAATGACTAAAAAATGGAATCTATTTTTAAGGATATTGGTTTCCAATCATGTTGATTTCTATTTTCTTGCAATTGTAATAATAATTTTTTTTGATCGGTAAGCAGATTTATATTATATTAAAAAGTTTTTAAAATTACAGAGTAAAGATAGCCACCATGGCTAGATTGACTTTCCATCTGCTCAGATTGAGCTATGAGAACCAAGGGTCACGCAGGACCGACTACCCAAAACATAGAGCATAGACTGAAACATAAATAGAGAAACAACCTCTTGAATACAGCCCCCAACTAACATGCTTATCGAAACAAAGAAAAGAACTATACAGAGGAGACATACTGCCTATAGAACTAACACAGAAAAACCAGTAAAGTGAAACACCTGCACAGGGAAAACACCACCATCGACCTTCTACACCTTTCAACCAGCATGAAAATCTCAGAGCTCACCTTCTTCGAAGAGATAATCACGGAACTCACCAACCCAGTTGAAGCCTTCAGTTGGGATTAGGTTTAGCATTTTCTTCAGGAAATCTCTCCCCCTTCGAACCTTACTCCTGTGCACAACTAACTCCGCTCCTCTGATATCCAGAATGCAAGGAAAATACTCCACCATGACCCTTGGTTGATTGGCTATGAATAAATCCTTCGGCCTTGGGAACCCTCCTCTTTCTGCTGCCGCGAGCACTTCATCAAGCCCCTCCAAAAAATTTGCCATGAACAGGCGCTGCACCAGGAGCTTGACCTCATCTTTGGGAGTAGAAACATCCAGAAGGGCCGCAACCACCCTAGAAGAGATATCTGAGTCTACGCGATACTTCTCTCCTCTAGAAACAAAACTCTTACCAAGGATGAGCTTCATTGCCTTAACAGAAAAAAAAACATCATTCTCCCTAAGAACCCTTTTAAGCCTCTGCTCCATGATTTCTCCTTTGAAAGCCATTTGTTTGACTTTCGCGATGAGGCAAATTGGGGATTCCATGCCGCCACAGTCTAGGTAGCTAGCAAGGAGAATATGGATGATGATCGGCGGAGGAGGAATCGTCATAAAAGGATTTCTGAACCAAAACCAGGAACCAGATGCAATAAAAAGCCAACTGACATAACTTAAAATGATGAGGCCATCAAACAATTACTTCCTTTCATATCCCCAACACACCCACGATATTTGGGGAGTGAACCAACCGAAGAACTGACCAAACACACGCTCTAACGCCTGGCACCTAGCCTTGCATCGCACGAAGCCGTCCTCGCCAACTTAAAACTACCGTCGGAAGTGTACAACAATGATTATCCAAAACAAGCAGCCTCTGCCACCCCGCCGAGACAGCCACCTCAGCATGGTGAGGTGGCGCCCACCATGCCACCCTCACAATTGTAATAATATTGGTTTCCTAGTCTAACCTTATTAATTTTTAAAGATGCAAAAATAGTAATATTTGTATATCCCAATCTTATTAATTACTATGTGTAGATGATTTTTAAATTTGATTGTACAAAGAACATGTCATATTGAAAAAGAGATTACAAAACCCAAATATTTCTTAAATTAAATGTTTGATCAAATATTTTTAGAAAGTTAGGTTTGTGATTTCTTGATGCTTTCAATTGTTACAAACAAGAAGCACTCATCATATGAATAAATAAGATCTATAGTTGTAGTTTATATTGTCAATTTGAAAAATAGTTGAGTGATGTGCAATATTTAGAGATGTCTAGTATATGTGATTGTTCTAGAAGATGTCCTTCATTACATAAAGAATCATTTTAACCAAGTTATTTAATAAAGCCCACATATACTTACTAAGGAGAAAAGAGTATTAAGTTGTTAAGTATATTATTTATTAAGAAAAGTACATAATAATTATATAATTTTCTTACAAACTTAATTATTAAAAAAAATACTCATACCATAATTATTCAACAATGCATATTTACAAAGATCCCACATATATGGAAAATAAAATAGATTGTATACATGAAAAGAGTAGTATAACAAAATTTGATTAAAGTACTTGCATCATCACATTTACACATACGTTTCCAAAGAAGATACATACTAAGGAAAGAAAGTAAATACAATATAGTTTTTATCATATTTTTAAGCTACATTCCTAGAGGTTAATATTTATCCTCAGATTCACTATCATTCAAACTATTCCCTCCAAGTTGCTCTTGATATGTCTTGATTGCTTCACGTCCCCTATTTGTTATTGTTATTTTTTGCATTCCATCCCACCTTTGGTGTCCATGCCCAAATAATGCTATCAACATCAATGTTAGTTGTTCTCTTAGTTCCTACCCTCCATTCCTTTCCCTTATTCAAGTAGTTTGCGTATAAAGCTCTTGTTGTTTTACCTTTTCCAATTCAAACCTTGATACTATAGTACATAAAGGAAGCATAATTGTTTAGGGTGAAAAAGGAGAAGAATGATTAGCATGCTCAACTAGGTCAAACGTCCCTTTTCATACACTAACATTCAGAATATGAATCGAGATCAACCACCATGGAAGAGTTAAGCTACATGTATCCTATTCCTCTACTGCTGTATATGAAAAGATGTCTGAACTAGGTTTTTGCAAACCCCAACAAGCTTGATCAAGCCAAACCCTAGTTGTAAAACTTGTTCAGACAGACTGATTCCATAAGCAAAAAATGATAGAGTGGGTACAAAAATGCAGGTAGGAGATATCAGAGCTTGTGCACTTGAATTTTGAGGGTCTGGAAGACTTGGGTGGTCTCGAATTCATCCTGTAAGCTTTCCTATCACAAACCTTTTTGCATCAAGTATCCGAGCCTCTAATGAAGGTCCCAGATCCAAGATCTGAGGAACTGGAAGACTTGGATAGTCCCGAAGTAGTCCCTACACTTATCTGATGATGAATCTGTAACTTTTGTAGCAACTGTGACATTGATACATGTTTCCTCTTCTCTCCTTTCCATTGGATCTTCTCGAATCTGACCTACACAAACAAAAGAAGAAGGTATGTTGTGGCTATATAGGAGTTTTCCTCAGTCAAACCTCGTCTTTGGTATTTCTACCTCAACAATAGCCAATGCCAAAATATGCAGATGTGTGTGCTCATAAACCATAAGTGTAAGCATAAACAAATGCAAATGACTCAAGCATAAAGGAGTAGATCCACACAATGTCTCACTCAAGGAAACAACTTCACCTCAAGGAGATGATATCAACGAAGACTTGTAGAACAAGAAGGCAAGGCAGTCATGTCCATGGAGGATTCCAAAACTCAAGTTGGAGGCTTCAACCCTTCTCTTGATTGTACAAAAGGCTTCACACAAACCCTAGGAAGAGCAAGATAGACTCAAGATCTTGATTTCTAATCTTCACAACATATCTCCAAGATAACAAAGATCCAAATCTTTAATGAGTTTCAACACTTTGTAGACGTTCAATAGCAATAGTAGAAGATTTTTGCATAATAAGCTTGCATAATAGTTGTGTGTGATAAAATTATTTTGAGTTCTCTTTAAATATCCAACCTTAGAAATGAAATAAATCAAAATAAAAGGCCGACATCGCATGGGAAAGAAAATTTGAATTCAGAATCACGAAGCACACAACAAAAGTCGACACCAAAATTAAATTTGTAATCCTAAGATTTAGGGTAGGACTAGGGTGGTATTGCCCAAGTCCAGACCCCAAATTTATCTTTGGATCATGCTTAAGGGTGTTCTAAATCCCTGGAATCCATAGTCCCTTTCTGGGTTTTGTTGGTAATTACTCCGAAATATGACATTTATTCGAAGGGATACACGTTAATTAGGGTTTAGATAGGTCCAATGATGCAAGGGGTTAAGGGACACTAAAGGGTAGGAGCTAAATCTAGTGAAATTATGCTATTCCAAGTAGGAGGACAATTTAAGACAACATTTAACCCCCACTTTAATGGCCATGTGCATATGCAACTAAATGAAAGTAAATACTGTAATGACAAAAAGGATACCCAAAAGGATGTTGTAGAGGAAGTTGAATGTTGCCAAGCAAGAAGAAGAAGCCCGCAATCTGCAATCCTGTAAGATCACAAAGGTTAGGAACCGTAACCTGCAAAGAAAGATGTGTTAGACAAATATTCAAATCAACCTGCAAACAACAAATGAATGAGTTAGTCATAAATACTAAAGGGGATGAGAGATGAGACATGATTAGGTGGAATCGTGGGAGATATATGCCCCTTTGTTTCTACTTGCTTAGTCCAAAAAGGAGAAACAAGGTGGTAATCTTGTGGCACCAATTCCAAGGAAAGCTTGATGAAAATGATTCATTAGGGTTAATTTTGCAAATAGCGCCAAAACACAAAGCATTGGGTTTGATGAAGGGTGAAACCAGGATTCCAACCCAACAAACGACATGAAATCCTGAGTTTGACAGCCAAAGATAGGGATAATTTTAACATTGTTGTACAGTTTTGCTCCTAGATAGTGAAAATGAATTCTCATCCATTTACTATAAGTAATAAAAGGAGTTTTCACTCTTCTCTATTCAGTTGTCATTTTCATTTGTAGAGGAGAGAAGGAGAAGGAGAGAGAGCTACCATGCCAAGCTGATGACCCTATCAGGCCCCAAGGCTGGATGTGCTATAGTCCTGAGTGGTAGACAGACGGGACGAGCAGGAGGTAGGTCCCTTGACTTTGTCTATTTTTGTTATTCCTTTCATGTTTTATTAGTTTTCCTCGTTTTTAGTGCCTTTTAGGCCTTTTTGGACAAGGGTACCTATTTAAGGCACCCAAGTCCATATGGGGCAACCTAGTCCTACCTGGGTGCCTAATACCTCCTGGGACACCCAGGTCTTCCTGGGGCACACAAGTCTAGAAAAGGACATGGGCCTAGTGGATAGGGCAGAGTTTGATGTTTTGAGTTACGTACCTGATCTTTTGATGAGTATATTTTGATTCGAGTTTGGTTGTTATGATTTTTCAGGATGTCCCTCGGATGCGAGAGCGTACTAGTGGTCATCTCCTGACATTGCTGCAGAGCCACGCAGGTACACTATCCGATAGAGACTGAGGTCTCCTATAGGATGTAGGCCTATGGTGGGTGTTCACCATGCCCACGATGAGATTTCATAGTAGCATACTGATGGCCCTGATGGAGAGATGGGATGTAGATACTTCTACTTTCTATCTTCCCACAGGAGAGATGATGATCACTCTAGAGGATTTGTATCGCATCCTACTACTTCCAATCTGAGGGCAGATAGTGTAGGTCATGGAGCATAGATCTGAGGAGTATACTCACGTGAGCCACATTCACTGCCTAGGTCATGTAGTGACACCACTCAGACATGGACATATTGTTCTTCGATGGTTAGAGTAGGATTATGAGACCACTTGTTCATCTCATCTTGATCGCTACCATCACGCTAGCGGTTACACCTGATGGACAAGGCATTCACTTTCATGGGGGCCTCGTTCATACTATCAGAGCGATGAAGGAGGAGAGGACAGTCTACGCTTGGGGGCACAGTATGCTTGCACACCTTTATCGAGACTTAGGTCAGTATGTGCATTATGAGGTGTAGGGTCTGATGATATGTACCCTACTTCAGGTGTGGATGTTCGAGCAGATTAGATATACACGCGAGTAGTAGGGTTTCCGATAGAGCTGAACTGGATGCATCCATGTGCGCACGCATATCCCCTTATCAGATGCTGGAGACACGATGATCTCTTATATTGGAGAGTGGTGTTCGATAAACTATGGCCCAACGATATTAGATGGAGACCACATTGAAGCCACATGCCATGGATGGGGCAGAGGAGACATCTGGTAAGGATACAAAGGGATCAAATTTTAGCCAGTTGCTGAGATAACATCATCATTTGCTTCTATTTTGACAGAGTTGTGCGATAGTTTAGGTGCATGCAAGGTGTTCCTAGCATGCGCCCAAGCTATGTACACTTAGCACACAACGTAGTTAGGGCGAGTGATGTCCCATGACTAACTATCGCCAAGGTTGTCGACAATGATGATGATAGTGTTACTGATGCAGAGCTAGTGTCGGAGGCCAAGCATACATGACCTGGTGGGACACTTCTCGACCTACTCCAGTCTTCCTTGTTAGTCATCCCACAAGTGATCCTTGGTCATGGATGGATCATGAGGATTATTCAGGAGATGAGGCTGATTTCAGGCACTTTGGTGGATACTATGATGTAGATGATGATGATGATGATGATGATGATGATGAGGAGGATACACTGTCATGCTACATTTTTCAGGGAGAGGCCACGACAGGGGCAATAGGTGGAGGGTGACGATGAGGAGACCGAGGAGAGACCTAGGTCTAGGGCTCGTAGCCACGGTCTAGGACCCATTGCTAGTGGAGTACCGAGTCGGTTCGAGTGTGGAGGATTGAGTAGTGTTGCCGCATCCATGCTCCTAGCTATAGGCACGAAGTTGCAGGTGTTACCATAGCAACCTCAGTATGCGATCCTGATTGGGAGGATGGTTATCTAGGTGAGAATAATGTTATTTTTGATATGATAGTTATTTGATTATGATGATGTCATGCATATATATGTTTTTGATGAGATTTTGATATTATCTTTGTGTTGATTTTGATAGTTGGTACCCAAGGATGGTGTGACTTTTTGGGTCACGTCATAATGGATATAGTTCCTACTGAGGCATTCGAGCAGTGAGTGCAGACATGATATTTGCCACAACACTCAGCAGGGCAACACATAGAGTTATTCATGCCATTTATGAGATATAGGGTGGCTATGGAAGCCACTTTAGATCATGTTATAGGGGAGAGAGATCAGGTGATCCAGAGGGCAGAGCGTGCAGAGGCAGACCTCCAGATATAGCGAGATCAGGCTACAACATCTCCCACATCCAAGGTGAGTCATGCCTTTACTCAATTTTTATAGATAGAGCTGGATCGAGCGAGAGCTGAGAGAGATAGATTTTAACAACTCTACATGGATTCTTAGGGGGAGATGAGAGAGCTAAGAGGCGAGATTAGGGGCCTATGGTCGCGGAGTGCATCTGGGAGTCACTCGTGGTTCGTGACCTCACGTGGGTAGCCTTCTGTTACTCGTACACCACTTGGTCCTGAGGGACCTGGGTATCACGGTCCAACTTTATGATGTGTATCTCATGTATTGTATTATGACATCCCATTTTGATGTGCGGCATAGTTGACTTTGATTTTTGTATATTCAAACTGATATGTATATATGATTTTTTTTATTAATGCTATGATGATGTTATTTGATGTATCAAATGTGAATTATTAAATGCCACAAGTGATAATTGTGATGATCATGTGAATTAAACTAATCAATCTCTGTAGACTGTTTAGTAAATACAACAATGATTAAAAATTATGCACCTGAGTAAAATATGATATGATTTCAAATTAATACAATTGTGATCTAGCTAAATTAGATGCAACAATGATTAATTGTTTACAATAAAGATCTTATGCTAGCTTATTAAATAAATGAAGACAAAATATTTGATCTTGTCGAAATTGAAACAACTAATGACTAATTGCTTTCTAACATACGATCTTAAGCATGAAATTTCCTCAAATGCATAGAATTAATGGGTTCTTTAAGAGGTGTACCTTGTTCATCAGCTAATCTATACACTCTTGATCCATAAGCTTTAGTGACAACATATGGTCCTAGCCAATTAGGGTAGAACTTCCCTTTTTTGTTAGGAGGTGCATTTACATTACACTGATTTTCGTAGAGTACAAAATCTCCAACTTTGAATGAACGATGGATTACTCATTCATTGTATGATCATTGAATACTTTTCTGATGTGCTTTAAGATGGTCGAGAGTGTTGATTCGCTATTCATCGAGCATCTCTAGTTGTAATCTTTTTTTTCTTTCCATATTTTCATCAATAATGTTCCTTAGGGAAACTCGCAATAAAGGAATTTCCAACTCTAAAGGCATTATTGCATCGGCATCATTTACAAGATTGTACGGTGTGGTACCAGTAGCCAGAGGAACACTTGTCCTATAGGCCCATAGTGTGTAGGAGAGCCGAGTATGCCAATCTTTTTGATGTTTATTAACGATTTTCTATAGAATTTGTCGAATAATCTTGTTCGAAGCTTCTGTTTGGCATTTGATTGTGGATAATATGGCGTAGAGAAGTGATGTTGAATGTGGTATTTTTCAAGGAATTTATTCACATCCTTGTTCTTAAATGGTGTACCATTGTCAGAAACCAAAGATGAAGGAATGCCAAATCGTGAGATTATATTATCTTGTATAAAGTGGCAGATTACCTCCGCTATCGTAGATCGTAGTGGAATAGCTTCGACCCACTTCGTGAAGTAGTCAATGGTGGTAATTATGAAAGTGTGTCCTTGAGAGGAAGGAGGAGATATCTTTCCAATTAGATCCAAGCCCCATATAGAAAATGGCCAAGGTGAGACTTGGGCTCGAAGTTCCTGGGCAGGAGCTTGAATTAAGTGGTCATGTTGTTGACATTGCTGACATTTATTGACGAATGCAAAGGAGTATGTTCCATGTTCTACCAATAAAACCCCATACACAATAATTTTTGTACCAAAGACTTTCCTCCAAAGTGTCCTCCATAGGCACCGAAGTGAGCTTCTTCTAGTGCAATTGGAATTTCTTATTTATTAAGACAACGGAGAAGAATGCCATTATAGCTTCTTTGATATAAGACATTGGATGAGATGATATAACATGTTGCAAGTTTACGTATACAAACTCTTGTATTTTTAGATGCTGTATTTGCAATGGTACTGTCACATAGATATTGGAATATATGGGAGTACCATATTGGAATATATGGGAGTACCATTCGTCTGAGTTTGTGTTGCAATAAATATTGGTATCTAGAGGTGTAGCCTCTGATACTGCTGGTGATGTAAGATTGTGAATGATGAAATGGTAATCTTCAGGAGAACCTTCATGGGATATGAGGGAAGCTATGCTTGCCATTGCATCCGCATGTCGATTATCTTTCCTTGGAATTGTGTTGATGTAAAAGATGAAAAGCATTTTAATAACGACAAGGTAAGATCACGGTATTGAGATAGTTTATTTTGTTTTGCTTGATAAGATCCAGTGACTTGTCTTATGATTAAATGTGAGTCACCGTAAATAGTGATGGTTTTGATATTTAGAGACAATGTGGCATGAAGTCCTGTAATGAGAGCTTCGTACTCGATGATGTTGTTTGTGCATGAGAAGTTTAGATGGTAAGAAAGAGGAATCGACTTACCTGAAGGAGGTACTAGTATTATACCAGCACCGGAGCTAGTCCGACATCTTGAACCATCAAAATATAATTCCCTTTTGTCATCTTTATCCAAAGTTAAGATTTGGTCATCAGGAAATTCTTCATAATTTTGAATAGAAAAAGGTGAAGGTGCTTTAGCTAAATGGTCAGTTAACGCCTATCCTTTTATCACTTTTTGAGAGATAAATTTGGGATCAAATTCCATTAACAACATAACCCATTTAGCTAGAAAACCTGAGAGATTTTTTGGCGAAGAGGTGCTTCAAGGGATCAAATTTTACAATGACATGAATTTCAACATTTAGGAGATAGTGTCTTAACTTTTGTGTTGCAAAGACAAGAGCTAACGATATTTCTCTATGATAGTATAGCGCACTTCATAATCAAGAAAATTTTGTCTTATATAGTATACAACACGTTCTTTTCCATCATCATCATGTTGTGCTAATAATGTTACGAGAGCATTAGTAGAAGCCGATGTCTAAATAAGAAAAGGTTTTTCTGTAGTTGCTGGTTGTAGAATAGGAGGATTAGCTAAGTAGTTTTTCAAGTCTTCGAAAGCTTTTTGGCAATTTAAATCCCATTGTAATTTTGATTCTTTCTTCAATAGTTGAGTGAAAGGGTGAGTCCTATCTGCGAGTTGTGATACAAATCGACGGATGGCCCATATCTTCCCTTGTAAACTATGAAGTTGAGATATATTTCAAGGAGGTGGCATGTTAACAATCGCATCAATTTTCTTTGTGTCTACTTCAATACCGTGATGCAAAACTATAAATCCCAACAGTTTACCATTGTATACACCAAAGATGCATTTACGGGGATTTAAGCACATGTTGTATTTCCATATCCATTCAAAGATTTGACGGAGAACTATGACATGATCCCGGTGATAAATAGACTTCACTAGAATGTCATTGACATAATCCTTTAAGATGTTATGCATGTAATCATGGAAAATAAGTGTCATGGCACGTTGGTAAGTTGCTCCAACATTCTTTAATCCAAATGACGTGACCACCCAACAAAATATTCCCTGCAGGGTGATAAAAGCTGTCTTATATTGATCTTGAGAGTTGATGAAAATTTGATTATAACCTGAAAAACCATCCATGAAGGAAAGTAATTCATGACCAGCTATTGAATCAACAATCATATCAATGTTTGGAAGTGGAAAATCATCTTTTAAAGAAGCTATATTTAAATCTCTAAAGTCAGTGCAAATTCAAATACAACTATCTGGTTTAGCGACAACCAAAATATTTGAAATCCAAGGTGAATAATCAATAGAGCAGATAAAACTAGCTTGTAAAAGATTTTCTATCTCAACTTTGACTAATAATGCAACCTTAGGATTCATTTTTAATTTTTTGTTTAACCGACTTGGCATCAGGTTGTAATACTACATTATGTATTACAATTTTAGGATCAATGCCAGGCATGTTTGAATAATTCCAAGCAAATAATTCAGGAAAACCATGCAAATTTTTTGTTGTTTCTTCTTTTTCTTCTTTGCTTAAACAATCTCCTATAGAGATAACTTTTTTAGGGTTATCCTTCTCCATCAAGACATCAACAATCTTTCCATTAAGTAAAGTACTACGGTCTGGGAGGCTAGGTGAATGTGATGATTTCATGGATTCTTTATTAGGTGCTAGAGTATCATTTGTCAAACAAGTGTTTTTCCCAAAATATGCTTATGCATTTAAACAATAGGAAAACCCATGATTATGATGATAATGGGGAAAATTGTCATAAGCTCCCATGAATTCAATTAATGCTTCATCTATTGAAAAATTATCTAATGGCATATGTCCTGGCGAACAATTTATGTCTATCATCTAAGGATATATCAGATTGAGTGTTGATATAGTGTTAACATTAAGATTAGGACATTTGTAAGCTTTGGTGGGTTTCAAAGGATGGTATCCAATACTAGCTGAGTAGTTATGTGCAACAAATTCTAAAGGTACTCTGATTCCTTGCTGATTTACGCCACAACCATTACCTACATAGTCACAATTTTTGTAAAGGATTTTAAATCCCTGACCATAAAGGGATGCCATCTCTTTAGAAGATGGTGGAGCCTCATAGGTCTCATATTCTGTGGTGTAAGTAAGAGTGTTATCTGTGTTTGTGACTAAAGAAACTTTAGGTTCTTTAGGTGTTTCCATAGATTGTTTAGATGAGATTGATGCAACTTTTGATGTTTCAAGATTAGGGCTATTATGTTTATATTCTCCCATAAAGGTAGGAGTAAAATCTAATGAACCCCAATCATCACCAAGAAGTACATTCGATGGTGGTTTAGAATCTTGCACAACATTATCTGTGGCAAAAGGCATTGATGAATCAACTCTTAAGTTATTTAGAATCTTATGATTGATAACTTGCTTTTGTGTTTCAATTTGTAAACAACTTTCTAGATTTGGATTGACTTCAATAGTTTGAAGTTTATTTGCATAAATAAACTTTATTGTTCGATGAAGGGTAGACAGAACTAAGCTCCCATGGCACGAATCCACAGTCTACCGAGAATCATATTATATGAAAGCGCACCAGGCATGACATGGATAAGGGTAGATAATGTCATAGGTCCAACCTTTATGATTAAAGTTATGGTACCCAGAGATTCTCTACCAACGTTATCAAAGCCATGATTGTGAAGTTTATCTAATTTGATTAAAGATGTATCAACCTTGATTTTATGTAGCAGATTAACACCACAAACATTAAGAGATGGTCCATTGTCAATCATAACTCGCTTTATCAACTTTTTGTTTATTGTGACAAAGATTATAAGAGGATCATGTTGATTTTAAAATTCCATTGATGGTAACTCATGTTGTTGAAGCAAAATATCCATTTTTGTTGCATGCATACAATGTAACAGAGCTGCTACATCATTAGGCTTAACAATGGGTGGTACAATCACCTTTTGTAAAGCTTCCTAGAGTATTCCGTGGTATGTAGGTGATGTTTTTATGAGTTCCCAGAGAGAGATCTTAGTGGGAGTAGCACAGAGCTACTCAAAAAGATCATAATCTTGACCAACTTTATGAGTAAGACGAGGTGGTTGAGGAAGCATAGGTTGAGAAGTTGGTAAATATATTGGAAAGTTTGATTGATGTTTACTTTTTTTATTATTTCATGTATTGTATGTGTGAGCAACCACATCGTGGTTGGAATGTTGTGATCCATCTTGAAATATTTGATTTTGACTTGTTATTTGTTTAGCATAGTTATAGATGCAATTAGGAGGTTGAGAAGAATTTAGAAAACCTGTTATAGTGAGCACCAGTTTCGTTTGTGTTTGAGACACATTGGAACACAAGTTGACCACTATCTTCGGTTTTACATGTTTTAGCACTATTTACCACTATTTCAATGTTATTTTACTAACATAATGATGAGATCTATGTAGGTGACTAACAAGTTCTTTATAGGTATCCTAACATTTGTCCAAGATAATTTTTTAGAGTACTGACGTACTTGTTGCAGGTTTCATTGGTCCAAGATTTTGTTTCCTTACTAGAATAGTTGCACTAAATTAGCTTAGTGGGAAATAAATCTTGTTTGTTGTAAGTTGGTTTGTTTGTAGATGTATGCTCTCCCCTCACACCTTAGGGTGATTTTGGGGATCAAAAGTCTACACTCAAACACTTTATTGCTTTTAAGTGTTATCTTGAAGGGGTCACTTTATTGTGTATGCTCTCGCCTTGCGCTTCGTGCGATCTTGGGTGATCAAAAGCAAGGGTGATTTCTTCTTAGGAGGCATGCTTGGGGATTTCATCACCCCAAGGGATGACCTCAACCACGCGTATTGGAAGGGTATATCAAATGGGGGAGAAGGAAACTTGTACCCCAATATAGATACGTTGTCATTAGGACAACCTTGGGGCCTCGGGTGATTCCAGACACAAGGTAAAGTAGCTTGCCACATCCCTTCAATGGACTAGTGTTCACAGTCTTATGCCTCATGTACCTTGTGTATGAAGAGGACTCCCTAGAAGCCTGTTCTATCCTAGCTTAAGACCTTTTGGTTGTCATACCTTGTAGTGCACCACTATAGAGGAGGGGAAGATGCTCACCATACTGTTATACTTGAGATAGGCATTACCTTAGGCTAGACGAAAGTCTCCATGGTAAGGGGAGTAAGGTGGTCCATGATCTTGCTTTCCCTATCTATCCAAGCTATAGCACCAAAGGTATTAGTGGGGGTGGGAATCTCGGTTCACTTTGAGTTGAGATTCACCCACGGCCACTTCGTGAGATTTACAAGGTATGATACCCCCTTTTGACTAATGTTAGGATTGTTCATGTGCTTGGTGTGTCTTCTTGTCGAAACCCATACAAGTCAATTTATCCAAAGTCCACCTTGAGTCAAAAAAGCCATTGTGTTCTCTTGTTTGATTTTTGTGCTTTCCAAGAAACCTTTGGCATCGTCTAAGCCCACCATTTGAGATCAAACATTTCACCCTTTGAAATTCAAAATTTGAGCCAAGAATTCAAAAAATCCAAGTTAGTGCCATTTAGCTCTATATACTCTTTGTTTAGCACTATAAATTTGCCTGTTAGTGCCATTCATGTAGCGCCATTTACCAACTAATCAATGCCATTTGATCTATGTCAGTGCCATTCCCATCTATTTTAGTGCCATACTTCTCTGTATTAGCGCTATTTTCAGACCATATCCAAAGTATATCCTCTGATTTGTTCTTGAATCTCTGAGCTTCATTTGACATTAGCAATGAGACACCTTGTCAAAATCATCGAAAATCCAATCATCCCCTTTTGAGTCCAACCTTTTTCCATATTTCCATTTTAAACCTTTGTCTAAATCCATCCGCATCATTCCATTTGACCTTAGAGAAAATCACCTTGATATTGGACCCTTCACTTTAGTCCACCCATCTCAAATTCAAACTATTTCCAAAAGGATTTTTTTGTAAATCCTAACCCAAGTCCATAATCCTTCATCATCCACTTAACCTTAGAAAAATCTCTTGATTTTCATTTTGGACCTTGGCATCCTAGCCATCTCATTTAAATTGATCATTGTCTAAACATTTCACCAACCCCCTATCCAAATCAAAATTCCAAAATCATTTCAACCTTATCTTAGTCCAATCACCCTCATCCCCAATATCAACCAACATTATCCAAACCTTATCAACCTTATCCAAAATCCAACATCAACATCCAAAATCAAATCTATCCAAACTTATCATCCACATCAACCACCAAATCATTAACATCCAAAATCAAACCAACATCCAAAGTATCCTTCAAATCAAGTTTGTGCAAAGTTTAAGTCTAGATCTCATCATCTTCTAATTTATAGGGTGCTTAAGACTTTGTCTACCTTAAGTTCTCTTGTAAATTAGCCTTTTAGCAACCCTTAGATAAGTTGATTTAGGAGTCTAGAAAACTCCTAAGTTGATAAAATCTAAGGTATCCCATTTTTCTTGATGGTCATTGGTCTACCTTCAAGTGAAATAATCCTTTACTCTTTTTCTTAAGGTCATTAGTCTACCTTAGGTGAGGAGAGAACATCCTTTTGAAATCCAAAGATCTAGACTTATTTGAGCTCTCCCTTGATTTGAATCATCCTTTTAAAACATCATCAAATTTGACCAACATCCTTAACCACCCAATCCTATCCAAAAATCACTTTCTAAGTCATCTACGGGTTCCTTGGCAAATTTCTAATTGTCCCAAGTATACTTTAATCATCCATCCCCAAAAATCATTATCCTAAAAAAAAATTGTCCTAAGTACCCTTTCTAACCATCCATCATCCTCAAATCTTATCATCGACCCAAAACTCATTTATCTTTAATCATCCATCCATTTACCTTTGGTCCAGAATATCCTTTGAAATCCAACCTTTAAGGTCACTCATTCAAAAATCATCCCATCATTTATCCATTACATCCTTGGGTTGAATACTTTGAGATTCATTCTCTAAGGTTAAGCCTCCATTTATCATCACTTTATTCGCTACCCCTCATCCTTGGGTCCAATACTTTGAAATCAATTCTCTAAGGTCATAACCCTTACCCACATTTCCAACACCAAATCAATTCACACCCAATCCATTGCATTCCCTTGACAAGGTCCCAAGCTAGGAAAAATAAGGAGATGGAACCTTTTAGAATCACTTTTGGGATGCCTAACACTGACCAAAACAATATCCCTACACTCCAACAACAATCATCCCTTGATGCCAATGCCATGATAAATCATTTTGTAATCCAATCACAAGGTCCCCCAACCAACATCAATGTTGTGGATCAATATGTCTTAGACTTCATGCAAGATGCTGATTACATGGACATACTAGATAGAGTCCTAAAGTCAGATCCAAATAGATATATTGAATTCCTCATTCAAAATGGTGCCGCTATAGCCACCTCTTCACAACCATCCTCATCTAACACCATCCCTAATACATCCCAAACCTAAAACATTACCAAAATTCCCACTTCCACATCAACCTTAATAAATCCTATCTCCACATCAACATCAACTATAACCACATCTGCACCCCAAATCACTCTCAACATCCCCAACAATGCCACATACACAAGTGTTTCCACAAGTGTACCCCAACTTGATGCCAACACTATAGCCTTCATAACACATTTATTTTCACAACCATCCTATAACACATCCAACACATGAAACAACCCCTTATCTAACTCCACATAGACACAACCACTCGTCTCTCATTCCCCTATCTCACAACCACCCATTGTGACATCTTCCATTCAAAATCCTAACTAACAACAAATTCCACCACATGGCATACAACAAATCCTTGCCTATCAACAACATCAAAACCAATAAAATCAAAACCAAGGCACACCTCAACATCAACAAATCCTCCATTTCCTCCAACAATTAATCCATCAACAACAATCACACATACCACAACCTCCACCAACCCAATATTTATCTAACATTGTACAAACCTTGATCCAAAAGGTTGACAATATGCAACATGGGAACAAGAGAAAACAATATTACTTCGAAGATATTTTCCCATATTCATTTGATAGAACTATTCCCATGCCACCCTTCCCTAAAAATTTTGACACCAAAATTTGACAAGTACAAAGGGAAAGGGGACCCTAGGGAACACCTTAGGGAGTTTTACATTGCTTTCCTAGAAGTTTCATACGATGACACATACTTGATGAGATTCTTTCCTAGAAGTCTAGGTGGTCAAGTCACCGAATGGTTTTCCCATCTTCCCCTCGGCATCAAAACATTCCATGAGCTTGCGGAGAAATTTGTAAATCATTTCCCCTATAACTTTGAACATGAGATATCCATGATGGACCTTTGCAACACAAAACAAAAGAATGGGGAATCATTTGCTGCCTTTTTACAAAGGTGGAGAAGCCTAGCAAGAAAACTCCCTTGGCCTATTCGTGAGAAATAATTAGTCACTATGTTTGTGACTAATTTAAATCAAGAAATAGGATTCCACTTGCAAATTCAATGTGCATCAACCTTTGAGGAGGTCATAGATAAAGGAACAATCATAGAGAGATCCCTCATTACAAAGGGGGCTATCAAAATTTACAACAATGTCAACAATAACACCAACACCTCCAACACAAACAATAACACCCAATCCAATGACAAACCCCACTTTTGGAGTAAAAATAAAGAAACCCTCAACAATGGTGTCACTGATGTGAAGCCTGTCCAAAACATAAAAAACATCGCACCATCAAATCTATCTACAAGCAACAATGTAAATATTCCTATGGGATCACCCAAACAAAACAAAACACCCAAGAGGAGATTCACACCCTTGGTTGAACCTATCGAGGATGTTTTAAGAAATCTCATCAAGGCGGATCTAATCACATTGCCAACCATTTTCCCCTATGATGATAACCAATTTAAACCCTCTTGGTTTGATGAAAATGCCTATTGTGAATACCATCGTGTGAAAGGGCATAAAACATCTAACTATATGAGGTTGAAACATTGCATCCAAGATGTTATAAATAGAGGTGATATAACCATTGACAAACCTCCAAAGCAATCACCTAATGCCAACTTAGGAGCATACAAGGATCCACTTCCGGATCACAACAAGGGAAAAGCCTCTTCCTCGAATCAATCCTACAACATTATTCTGCCTCCCTCTTCTTTTGACTCCGTTGTGGGTCAAATAGAAGATTCTTCTAATTACATCAATACCATCACCATTAGAGCTAAGACACCCAATTGTGCTGTTACCACTTGTTGGCACTGCATCTCCATCCACAGAGCCCCTACCAATGATCAACCTTCTACATCCGTACCTAGCAATCCTCCATCCACTCACAAGTATAACCTCCTTGATCACCTCGAAAAGACCCCCACTCAAATTTCCATCCTTGAGTTGCTTTGTACATTTCCCCGCCACAAGAATGTCCTTGACAAAGCCTTGATGGAAACCCAAGTCCCTACCAACTTGAATGTTGATCAATTCCAAGCCATGGTGGGACACATCCCCTCACCTCATCATCTCACCTTCTCTGAGAAAGACCTACCCACATCTAAAGCCTCACATAATGAAGCCCTTCACATTGAAGTCCTAATCTACAAACATACTATCAAATGAGTCTTAATAGATGGTGGATTCAACCTAAATATTTGCACTCTAAAACTATTAAAACACTTGGGATACTCTGATGTGGTTGTGGACTCTAGTGAGTGTATAACTATCAAAGGATATGATGATATCGAAAGATTGTCTGAAGGTACAATTAGGCTTCCCATCCAAGTGGGACAAAAGATATTAGAAACCAAATGTCAAGTTCTTGATCTTGACCTCCCATACAACATTCTCCTCGGCCAACCATGGATCAATGCCATGCAAGTCATTCCACCCACTTTTCATGAATGCCTAAAATTCCCATATAATGACACATAAGTCACTATTTATGCTGATCCCCATCCTTTCCAATACTACAGCTTTTTGGAAGGACATGATTGAACTTTTCGCCCTTACAACAATGCCACCAAAGCATCCACCGCTAACACCAATCCAAAATCCTCCATCTCATACATTGATCCTTCCAACATAGCATCCACATCACAAACATCCACCCCTCCCAAGGTCAAGATCAAGATAAGTGACATAGGATGTGGAGAATATGATTGACAAGGCACATTCTGTTTAGGCTTACTCCCACCATCCCCTAAGACATTTAGTGCTCCTAAGGATGATGAAGCTTCCATGATAATCATCAAATGCAAGCCATCTCCCATCTTCGAGCGCAAACACTTCATGGAACAAGATGTCCTTGAAGACATATCCTCTTGGTTATACAAAGATGAAGATGATCAACAAGAAGTTCTTATCCTCCCAGCTGAGATCTATGGAAAGGGTTTTGAGATTGTCAAATACATGGGTTACAAAGGACAAGGCGGCATAGGCATTCATGAGCAAGGAATTATTGAACCTATTCAAGCAACAAGGAATCCTTATCACTACAGGATAGGATATGGAAAACAAGAGTCTACCCCTACCAAACTTGAGTGTATCTTGAGTGAGGATGCTAGGTCTTTCCCTGTGATTGATAACGTCAACAAAGAGGACCATCAAGACTCCTCTGATTTCGCTGATCTTTTCGAATCATCTATATGCACCATTTACACCCTATCAACCATGCCATCAACATCCAACGACCTACCTCTCGTCTACCCCCAACTCATAGAGTGGAACCAACAAGGGCCTCCCGTCCTTGATGTTGCACAAAATGATGAAGCTATTGTAGAATTCCTAGGGGTTAGAGATCATATGCCCCTTGGAGACCATAGAGTTGGATACATCATGGAAATCAATACATCCACATACTTTGGGGAGACAATCCAATCTCTTAGTCACAAAAGTATGAAAAAAAAAATAACATCCCCTAGTGAAAACCTCCCCGAGGCATTAGAGGATGAGAGAATCGATCTCCCTAAAGTCCTAGAATTGTATCAAGAAAGGTCACCGATCTTGGTAGAAGCATCACCGGAAATGAACCTTAGAACTGAAGAAGCACCCAAGATCACCTTCCGAGTAGAATCCTTCACAACAGTAGAACAAGAGGGTTTTTTAGCCTTCTTTAAGAAAAGAAGTCATAACTTCACATGGACCTATGTTGATATTGCAGGATTGGATCCCACACTAGTCGTCCATCATCTTGCTGTACATCCTGATGCAAAACCTATAAAACAGAAACTCAAGAAAATGAATCCACAAGTGGCACTCCTTGTCAAAGTAGAACTCAAGAGGCTCCTAGATGTGGGATTCATTAATCCTATTGACTACCCTGAATGGATATCAAACATTGTACCCATAGCAAAAGCCACTGGGGGCATCTGCTATTGCATAGACTTTAGAGATCTTAATAAGGCATGCCCTAAAGACAACTTTCTGCTACCCAACATAGATATCATTGTTGATCTCACTATTAGACATGAAATGTTGTCCTTAATGGATGGATTTTTTGGTTATAACCAAATTAGAATAGCAGAGGAAGACCAACACAAGACCTCTTTCATATGTCCATGGGGAACCTACTGCTGGGTTGTGATGCCCTTTGGGTTGAAAAATGTAGGAGCCACATATCAAAGATCCATGACAATTATCTTCCATGACCTTTTTCATAGCATAATGGAATATTATGTAGATGATTTGCTGGGAAAATCAAAGACTAGAGAAGATCATTTGAATGTGCTGGCAAAAATCTTTGACAGATTAGAGCAATATAAAGTGTGGCTAAATCCTAAGAAATGCGTCTTTGGGGTCACCTCTAGAAAACTCCTAAGGTACATTATATCAAGAAGAGGAATTGAAGTCGACCTTGTAAAGGTTAAGGCTATAGTGGACATGCCTCCACCTAAAACACTCAAACAACTCTGTAGCCTTCAAGGGAAGCTTCAATCTATCCGCTGCTTCATAGCACAACTTGCAGATAAGCGTCAACCATTCTATAATCTTCTCTAAAAAAATACAATATTTGTATGGGATGAAAAGTGTCACAAAGCCTTTGAACAACTAAAGGAATATCTTACTACGCTACCCGTCCTTATTCCACTGAAGCAAGGGAAACCTCTCCTTTTATACATCTCAACAACAGAAATAACAATAGGGGCCTTGCTAGCACACCATGATGAACTGGGAAAAGAGAACCATATATTATATCAGCCGCACTTTGGTGACCTATGAGTTGAATTATAATTCTATTGAACAAGCATGCCTCGTAGTTGTCTTTACCTCACAGAAGATAAGAAACTATATGCTTAATCATAAGACAAATCTCATTGCCAAAATTGATCCGCTAAAATATCTATTGACTAGAGCAGCTCTCACTAAATGAATGGCTAAGTGAGTTATGATCCTAAGTGAGTTTAATATTGAGTACACAAAGCAAAAGGCTATCAAAGGACAAGTGATTACTAATCAATTAGCTGATGCACCTATCCCGATAGAGAAACCATTGCTTTCAAAATTCCCGGATGAGTCTAGACTTGTAGTATCACCAACAACAGATACATGGAAAATGTATTTTGACAGATCATACACACATCATGGCTTGGGGGCAGGCATTTTGTTTGTTACCCCTCAAGGAGACACTATTCTAAAATCCTACAAAATAACATTTCCATGCACAAACAATGTAGCAGAATACGAGGCCCTCATCAAAGGACTTCGCATGGCCATCCAATGGAAGATTGAAAAGCTTACAATTTATGGTGACTCCCAGCTAGGTATTAGACAAGTCAACAATGAATACAAAATAAAAGATCACAAGATCCTACCATATAAAAGAATGGTTGATGATTTCAAGGATTAATTTCATGATATACACTTTGAGAAAATACCAAGGTTGAATAAAAAAGTAGAAAATGCCATGGCTACCATAGGATCCCTGGTTGACATGAAAAAGGACAGTAAAAAATGTGAGTTCCTGATTAAAGAACTTTCAATGCTAGCTTATGATGTCCCACAATCTGAGCTAGTATGCGACATTGTTGGTCCTCTATCTCCATGGTACCAAGAGACCTACATGTACCTCCATGACAACGTCATTCCACCCAACCTAACATCCACACAACACTGCACTTTCATCCACTGAGCCTCCCGCTTCACCATCATAGGTGACACCCTCTACCAAAAAAGTCTCAATGGTACTCTTTTGTGATGCCTCGATTCCAAGGAAGCTGAAGTGGCCTTACAAGAGGTATACAAAGGTATTTGTGGGGCACACTCTAGTGGACCTACTCTAGAAAAGAAGATTCTAAGGGTAGGATACTATTGGCCCACCATGGAACAAGGCGCTCCTCAGTTTGTAAAGAAATATTTGCCATGTCGGCAACATGATGATCTTATTCATGCAACATCACAGGAACTGCAGTCGATCACAACTCCCTAACCCTTCTCACAATGGGGGCTCGATCTCGTATGCAAAATTCACCCACCTTCATCCAATGGCCATATATTCATTATCACTGCTACTAAATATTTCACCAAGTGTGTAGAATCCATTCCACTCACTTACACCACTGGCATCCAAATCACAAAATCCATCCTCCACTACATAATATGCCGTTATGACACCCCCCCTTCCATCATCATCGACAACAGGAAACCATTCAAGAACCAAGAAGTTTGCACTCTTTGAGAAAAATTCCACATACAACATCACTTCTCTACACCATATTACCCTCAAGGTAATAATCAAGTTGAAGCTTCCAGTAAAACCATCTTACGAATCCTGAAAAAGATAGTTAATGAAGCTAGCTGTGACTGGCACCCTTAGCTTAATCTCGCCCTATGGGATTATCACACAAGCATTTGTACCCCCACATGAGCCACTCCATACTCTTTAGTATTTGGTTCCAAAGCCATTTTGCCTATTGAGGTCGAGCTCCCCTCTCTCAGAATTTCATTACAAAATATCATTACTGAGGAGGAGTATCGAGTTGCATGCCTAAATGAGCTAGAATTGCTGGATGAAAAGCGTCTGAGTCCTCTAAATCATCTCTAGGCCTATCAAAATCACCTATGCAGAAGATACAACAAGAAGATTAAGAACTGCCAGTTTAAGATAGGTGACCTTGTCCTTATGGAAAATCATAGGAACCTACAAGAGCACCATAAGAAAGGAAAATTCGAGCCTAATTGGTTAGGACCATATGTCATCACATCTAGCTATGGATCAAGAGCTTATCAACTTGTAACACCTGAGGGGAAGCCTCTAGATGAGCCAATGAATATCATGCACCTAAGAAAGTTCTATGCCTAACCCATTGAGTATCCCAAGTCAAAAATACAAAAAAATCAAGAAACCAAAAAATCCAAAAAAATCAAAAATCAAGAAAAACCCAAGTGCAATAAAGTCATCCAATGGTGAAAATCACTTTGGTGATGCCTTGAATAAGTACCATGGTGAAAACTTGTCTCAGGTGCCATGTGTAATGGCTGGTCCTACCATCTAATAAGTCCTCATAACCATTAAGTACTTCATATCACTCCATATCTCTCCATCCCATGATTTGGAAGAATAAACATTCAACCTCAAACCATCCCATCCCTTTATCACCATCCCTGTATCACCCACCTGAGGTGGATTCTCGAGTTAGTGGACTCTTGTATGCCTTTCTTGTATACTGTAAAATTTGAAAAAATCCAAAAACATCATAAAATCACCAAAAATCCAAAAAAATTAGAAAAAACCACAAAAACTCAAAAACATTAGAAACTCCAAAAACCCCCCAAAAATAAAAAAATTACAAAATCCCCAAAAAAATCCCAATCATCATAATTATCCAACTCATCAAACACATCATCATCCCATTATCCAACACATCACAAAATATCATCCACACCATAACTACATATTCATCACCACTCGCATCTTGATGTGCCTTGATCCCGTGGTATGTAGGCAATTTGGAATACAAAGGAAGTATCCAATACGTAGGGAAAAAAGATGCACTCATCCAACCCATTTGGATGGTCCCTGTTGGTGCCTGCTACAAGTTTGGGTTTTGAGTAGCTAAAAATCCGCAGGCATTTTCATTGAAAAATCTAAAATTTTTTTAAGTCCCTCGGTCTCCAGTTGTATGCATGTATCTTTGTATGTACATGACCATTTGTATCTATGTACAAGTGCAAATGTACATTGGTGGACCTGAAAATAAGTTCAATCGGCTTCAGAAATGGTGAAAAAATTAGTTGTATGCTTCGTTGTATGCATAAAGGCTTGTATGTGATATTCAGGTGCAATTCCACGCATGCAAAAGTGGATGTACATGGTAGATTCCTGAAATATTCTGTGGTTGTATATCACATATTCCTGGAAGATTCCATGGTTGTATTGAAAAGTATTGTATGTATATGTTGTATATTCGATATACAACAAGGTAGATACAACGACAGACGTCAAAAGGTGTTCAAATTGCGTTGAAAACATCGGTCGTGCCCACGGTTGTATTTGGGGGATTGTATGTATGTGACATCTACAATGTAACATATAAAGCACGACATACAATCCCGGACTTTCAAATATTATTAAATCGGGCCTGACAGGCATGCATATAATGGCAAAGTTGAAAAGTCAAAGGCATTTCCTTGTATGTTGCATTGTATGTATCTTTGACATACAACCGCATATACAAGGTGATGTACAAGCGGACATGGCCAGAAAGTTAGCAGTATTTATGAGCCAGTTGAGATCTACGGTTGTATATTGGGATTGTATGTTCCCAATATACAATCGGACATACAATGGGTATATACAAAGAAATATACAAGTGGGAGCAGTCAAAGTCAACAGTCTTCGAAAGCATGGTGGGCTCGCACAGTTGTATGTCCCAAATTGTATTTATGTGCTATATACAATGCAAAATACAAAGCGCACATACAATCCCAGACGCGAAGGAAAGTTTGTTGTGGCGGATAAGTGGTTGGGGTCCACGGGTTGTATGTTGCACATTGTATGTGCGATATACAAGGAGATATACAAAGAGGAGAATACAACGCCCAGACCTGATTGAAATTTCAAAGTGTTTCATCATGATTTGGGGTCCGCGCTTGTATGTGGTGATTGTATGTATATACAATTGCACATACAACTTCAGATGCAAGAAAAGATACAATGGATCGGTGATGGAGATGCAAGTGCTTAGAGATAGTGATCTAATGGCATGCTGCCACGTGTCCAAGTCAGTTGTATGTATATACAACTGCATATGCAAAGATTTGAAGACGAAAAAGGCAAAATGGGTGAAAAGGTAAAATGTATGCTCGCGTTGTGAAAAGTCAAAGGGGACGATATCCCTGCATGGTGTAATTTCATTGGTTGTGGAGTTTTCAGCATGATTTGAAGCCGCAGATCTCGGCGGGAGGGAAATCAATGGCCCTATTTCAAAACTTCACAGGAGGGTTTTCCTATGCATTCGTAGCTGCATTCCAGCAGGAAAAGTTCCTGAACGCGCAAACTACAACATTTCCAGAAGCCACGGGTAGGTTGGCCATTAATGGCAAATTTGTAGAGGCATGGTCGATGAATGACGGGCCACGTACTATTTTTAATGAGAAAATCTCCAGTCGGCTGTACGTTCCCCGATTTCACCTATTTTTCCTCCTTTTTCTGCCTAGAGCATTGAATGTTTTAGGCGCCATTCTGATGGTGCATTGTATCTGGCAGAGTTTTGAAATGACATTATACTTAATGCTGAGGGCACGTTCTTTCTGTATAAGAGGACTGTGTCACTCATTTTTCTAGAGGTGGAAGACTTGGGCAAATTTTTTTGGAGAAATAATGAAAAATAGAGCTTTTTGGCTGTTCTGTCTCTTTTGGAGTTTATGAGTTACATATGAATCCATGTTGCACACATGTTCAGTCTCATGTTGTTTTTATACAAAAATGCTTTGTCGCATGTGTTTAGTCGTTTGTCTCCATGGCTGTATGCATCCCTTCTTTTGAATCTGGTTGCTAAGGGTTACTTAGATTCTAGGATATAGATTTCTATATTACATTCTTAACTTTTGACCTCCATTCAAGGAGTGGATTAAACTATTTTAGGTTAAGTATGAAGAAGATTGTATGGCAGCAGTGATGCTTGTAAGTAGAGATAGCTAAATACTCATTCTTGGGTGGTGTTTGTAAGGCAAATACCAATTTGACCCCTTGAAACTTGAATGCCAGTGCAAATCATTCACTTGTATACGTCTAGTTAACTCCTTGCCTTAAGATAGGCACTGGTCTGCCGTTGTGTAGTAGTTATGATCCAAAACCCCCTGTCTTGCATCCAAAACATAAATACAAATCATTTCGTAATTCCAACCTATTAGTTTGTAGGAGTAGAAATAGGACCCCTGCATACTGTCATACCTAACCAGTTAGATATGTCCAAGAACACTACCAACCTTGTGATTTATCACACAAATCTTGGTCCTAAAATGAGAGTATTCTGCCTGTTGTTGTAAAGCTAAATCTTTTTGTTGGGTGACTCAAAGACAAATCTTTAGCTATGAAGGGGAGGCAACTCATGCAACCTCCTGTATTTGTTAGCCGAATCTGCCTGTGCATTGGAACTGGCAAACCCTTTGCTGATTTGGAGAGAAAGACCCAATAGTCCCTATTCCCCGAGGTTACTAAATCAAGGAGCAATACACTTGCTAAGCATAATCCATCATATCTCACAAAAATCATCAATCAACAAACCAAATACAATCATAACACATGGTCTACTATCCTTTTTTCCCATCCTTCAAATTTTATCCAACATCATCCTACTGATTCCTGCCTTAATGAATATATCATTCCTACAATAGGCAAGAATCTACCATCTTATCAAATCAACACTTATCTTGGCAAGAGATATAATGGCTGTTTGTTTGGTTCGTTGGTCTTTTTGATTATTGATTTTTATCTTTTTTCTCACTCTAAGGATCATTCCAAAGCTACCTTGATCTCACTATATCATGGTATGTAGTGGAAAACACCTAGAATGGGGCATGATCATTATTGTGTATGCTATGCTTGTGGGTTGGTTTCATTACTCCAAGTCTAGTATTCATATCTTGAACATGTAGGGTCAGTTCTAGCATATTGTTTCACTTTTACATCTAAGGTTCATCATACCTTTTATGTACTAAGGACTTATGCTATGAGTCCCCTTCCCTCATCTAGGCAAGATTGTACTACCTTGGTCATACATGGGATCATCCTATTGTTTGTGGGTCTAGTCCATGCAAAGAAGGATATATATCATCACATTGGTCTTCCATACCTTGGTGAAAATATCCCCTTTTTCTATAATAAATCTAGGAGTGCTCTCAAAAATATCAACACAGTACCCCATCCCAACCCATCATCCTTAATCTATCCTTATCCCCCCATCTATCAAATCATTACCTAGGCTTTGCATTTAACCAACCCAATCCCCTAATCAATTCCATCCCCTACTCATTTCAATTTCATCCCCTCAACCACCCTAACAAGCTCCTATCCCCCATCCCATAACCATTCTAACAAAAAGTCCCTTTAACAATGTGGCATCTAGTGACCTAGTATCAACCTATCCCAACAATCCCTAAACCTATCCCAACCATTCCCCAAACCTCCTAACCCCATCTCCCATGTTCTAACCATCATAATGTATCATGAAAAATGTCTACCATCCTACATATACAACATCAACATTAGCATAAACCACCATAACATTGCATCCATTTGCATAATATATGTTTATTAATCTGAGCATATATTTCCATTGCATTTCATTCATGTATTGTACATAATATCTATTTATTAATCTAAGCATATATTTCTATCACATTTCATTCATCCATTTTGCATAATATATATTTATTAATATGAGCATATATCACCATTTCATTTCATTATCCATAGCATCTCATAAAAAACATACATAAACCATAGTCATCACATCATATAAGCATCAATACATAAACATCCATCACATCCAAAAAATCAAAAGCATCCATCACATCATACATCGCAACATCGTAAGTCCATCCATAAAATAAAACATCATATAAATAATACATCCATAACCGTATAGAAACATACATCAATGACCATAATCATAAATGCATCCATAACATCATAAACATACATACATCATCATAACCATAAAATGCATAAACACCATCACCTATCTTAAATTACCGCCAAAATCATACAAAGCTTGAAGGAATATAAATACAATCAAGAACCATGGGCTAATGATCCCTTGGAAGAGTCAGTAGGAGAAGCCAGAGGAGATCTATGTGGTTGAGGTGGAGGTGGCCCCATAAGCTACTGTTGCTGAGACGGTGGCTGCTATTGATGCAGTGGCTACTGTACAGACCTTTGAGAGTGGTCTAATTGCTGGGAACCTGACATACCTGACCAGCTACGTTGACTATAGCTTGTTGGGAATTAAGGTGTCTTAACCTTGGTAATTCCTTGCATTTATTTATTGTAATGTATGTATTTATTGCCTATTGTGTAATTAGGATGCAAATCTTGTTTCGTCATCTTGTGGGAGTTGGCACGGTGATATGTCATCCTACGTGGAAGGCGACCACATGTAATTTTGTCCTCACATGAGGAGATAGGTGTCCCACTCAGTGGTAGAGGTATTTTTCCATGTGTCAGCACTTTGACTAGTGTGTAAGTGAATCTTGACCGAAACAGTTATGACAGATTCCTATGACATAATCTATGACGCGTAAGAGTCGTAAATGGAGTGTTCTATGACATGTGAAGACATGTGTCTCAAAGCATCTTGGAAGAAGGCATCTTTGGGTGTCCCAAGGAGGGTTATGACATGTTGTAAGAGAATATGCTATTTTTAGTCAGTGTATGATAGATTCTCTTACAACTATAAGTACTGTTAGTATGATAGATTCTATGACTGTCGTAAGATGTGTAAGAGCATCTGTCATTGCCCAACATGGGAATAGGTGACCATATTGGGATGGGGTGATATGACAAGTGTCATGACCATGCTGCAGTGTTGGACAAGTGTCCCTAGGCGTGGGTTTTGAGCCATGAGGCCAAGTTGGACGCCCATCTCAAGGAAAGTTCATTTTTGCCTTGTGAACTTCTATTTAAGTAGGTTCTTTGAGAGGAGATGTATTATGTGATTGACTTATGCTGCTGATTTGTCTCCAGATATGAGTGTCAAAGACTCTTGTAAAGACTTGCATTGCAAGTGTGTTGTAAACCTTGTTGTTTCAATAATACATTGTGCAGATTTTGGAGTGTGGGTTTTTTCACCTGTAAGGGTTTTCCCCACGTTATATCTTGTCTCTCTTTCTTCTATATCACATTCTTGTGTTGTGTATTGCTGCAATATCTTTGTTGTTGAATTAATAACACTGTAATTGTAAAGATTAAAAAGAATTTGCACTCATCTCTCCTCTTTAGATTAGTGTAGGAAGCAATTTTTGCACACCTAGCTTCCTTTCAGTTGGTATCAGAGCCTAATTAGTTTTGGTTCTAGCTACTACGTAGGGGTTTTTTGAGCTAATCTTAGGTTGAGTGGGAGTCTATGCAGAGTATTCTATAATCTTGTTGCAAGAAGGAGATGGCAGGCACATCCGGAAGATTAGAGGTGAAGTTCAATGGCACAAATTTTGAGTTATGGAAACTTAAGATGGAAGACATGCTTCTTGATCAAGACCTATGGGAAACCATTTCCGGTGTAAAACCAACCGTAATGGCACAAACTGATTGGGATATCAAAGATCAAAAGGCTAAGGGTCTCATAAGACTCAGTCTAGCTGATTCTGTCCTATTAAATGTCTATGAGGAGAAGACCATGAAAGAGATTTGGAAGAAGCTGGGAGATGTTTATCAGGCCAAATCCTTGGTGAATATATTTTTTTGAGAAAGAAGTTGTATTCTCTGAGGATGGAGGATGAAGGATCTATTGCATATCACCTAAATGCTTTCAACATGTTAGTTGCACAGTTGACATCCGTTGGTGTGAAGATGGAGGAGGAGGATCATTGTATGACCTTGCTTTGTTCTTTGCCGGACTGCTTGTTATGGCTATTGGGAGAACCACATTAACTTTCAAAATGGATGAAGTGGTATCTTCATTGTTATCTGAACAGATGTAGAGAAAGTCTTCTAAAGTAGCCAAAGAGACTCTTGCAGTTTGTGGAAGACCCAAGGAGAAAGGGAAAAAGAAGGACAGGAAAGCTGAGAAGAGTAGATCCAAATCCCATGGGAGATCCAAATCTCTTGGAAAGTCTAAGGCTCTCTGTTGGAACTGTGGAAAAACTGGGCATTTCTGAAAGGAATGCAAAGAGGAAAAGAAGAAGAAGAAGAAGAAGAAGAAGAAGAATGTCCCAGATTCAGATTCTGACAAGTCACAAGATGATGGTGATGTTTTCATCGCAACCCTTGCCACCCATGCATCTGATGATGTGTAGTTGATTGATTTAAGTGCATCATTCCACATGACCTCACATCAAAGATGGTTCATGAAGTATGAAGAGTTTGATGGTGGAAGAGTGTACCTGGGTGATGATTCGCATCTAAAGATTGTTGGTCATGGAAGAGTCTTAATCTGATTCCCTGATGGACGAGTGAAAGGGATCATTGGGGTCATGCATATACCAGGCTTGGCACAAAACTTGCTTTCTGTAAGTTGAATGATGCAGGTGTGTAGGTTGTCTTTTTGAAGGACGGATGCAAGATGACTAGAGGATCTATGGTGCTTGTGAAGGGTACTCAGAGAGGTACTCGTTTTTAGCTAGAGGCATGCACTTCATAGTGTAATAGTTCTTCTAACTCAAAGAAAAGAGCTGCAATCACTTCATCCCCACCATCTAAACCAATAGTGAAGAAATCTGTTGTAACAAACTTCGATGGTAGTGCATTTTGGGTACCCAAGGGTGCTCATGCTTTGGAAGTTAAGCTTCTTGCTGAAAAGATAATGTTATGGCATAAGAGATTTGGCCACATTGGTGAGAAGGGTCTTAGAACCCTGAAACATAAAAACCTCGTTGAGGGGTTAAATGATTGTAATCTCGAGTTTGACTTTTACGAACATTGTATATATGGAAAGCAAAATCGTGTTCAGTTTTACTCTAGTTCTCATAAGTCTTCTGGTGTGTTGGACCTTATTCATTTTGATGTGTTTGGTCCTGTTAGTGTTCCTTCGATTTCCAAATCTGTATATTTTGTATCTTTTATAGATGATTATAGTAGAAGGACATGGATTTATTTTCTTAGAAGCAAGTCTGAAGTCTTTAGTCGGTTCAAAGAGTTTAAAGATTTTGTTGAGAATCAGACTAGTAAAAAGATTAAGTGTTTGAGAACTGACAACGGTGGTGAGTTTTGTTTGGTAGAGTTTGATAAGTTTTGTAAAGAGCAAGGGATTGAAAGATATAAGACAACTCCATACACCCTACAACAAAATGGAGTTGCAAAGAGAATGAACAAGACACTAATGGAGAAGGTTAGGAGTATGCTTAGTGGAGAAAGCCTCGAACAAAAGTTTTAGACTGAAGCTATAACCACTGCTTGCTATCTAGTAAACATGTCTCCTACATCAGCTCTTGTTGGTAAGACACCTATGGAGGAGTGGTCTAGTAAGAAGCCTTCAGTTAGACATCTTCGTGTTTTTGGTTGTGAGGCATGTATATGCCTAAAAATGACATGACTCGGTCTAAATAAATATTCTTAATATTTATCCCATACTAATTCTTCTATCAATAAATAAATAAACAAATTTATTTATTTGATTCACATTCCTCTAAGTTGATTAAATATCAAAACATTTAATTACCTCTTCTAAAGTCAAAATTAAATAAATCTTTTATTTAATTAAATTCTTCCAAGCAATTAAATAATTCTTAATTATTTAATTAAGTCAAATCATTCTTCCAAATTTAAATAAATAAATCAAATTTATTTAAATTCTCTCAATCTCCAAAAATAAAATATAATCAAATATTTTATTTATTCTTCCAAATCTTCTAAAAATAACTCTTCTTCATGCACACAGAATTAAATAATTTATTATTTAATTTCTCTCAAATCATGCAAAAGCAAATCACAAGTTGAGTTATTTATTCAATCAACCTTATTTTTATCAATATCTCCTAAATTAGAAAAAAAACTTTCTAATTTATGAAAAGCAAATCTTATCTTCAATAAAAGAAAGTAGTTAACTCAAACAAAATAGCTTTTGTGTGACATATGTCTTCTTCCTATTCGTGCACATTCTCTTAAGGTTTCTCAACCGTTGATCTTCTCATTCTCTCTATACCATTGATCTTCTCTTTCTCAAGTCTATAAATTGAACCCTCTTCTTCCATTTCATTCATCCAAGCCTTCAGTATTGTTACTTTACAGGGATTACAGCGCGCCTTTGGCACCCATGTCATTCCTTTTGCTTGCGATCAAACTTGTTACCATATTATCATCATTGTTGTGAAGCTCATCTTCATGGTGAAACTATCATAGCTGTTCCCATTTAACATCTTGGAATCCTAGCAAGGAAGTGCACCTTCTGAGGGCCATATTCATAGACAAGATCATTTGTGATAGGCGATCAATGGAAGCTAAGAATTAAAGGAGGTTTGCTTTGTATTGTGCTTTGTTTAATTGACCTTCTTTGTTCATTATTTCATTGAGTTTTGGGTATTATTGATATTGATTTATTGATTATTCATGTTTACTCCAATTTTCCCTTAACATTTTTGGCACCCCCCGTGGGGCCTAGCCCCAAATTTAACCCAAAAACTAAATTTTTGTGTGTTAGAAAGCCGTACACAGGAGGAATATGTGCATTTGACCCATCCTAACACGCATCTACTATCTATTCTGGTGCATCCAATCTTTTGGTGCATACAAGTTCTATTTCGGCGCATATAACCTTTTCTATGGTGCATCTGCTGATTTGGTGCATACAAGTTCTGTTTCGGCGCATATAACCTTTTCTACGGTGCTTCTGCTGATTCAACGCATACACTTGATTTTCCTGTGCTTTAGACCTTTATCTCAGTGCATTTGTATTTTTGTGCTTCCGAGCTGTGTTTTTGTGCATTCAAGCTCAGAATTTGTGCATCTAATTTAGGCAGTGATTTTTAAGGTTTCCTTGAGGTTTTCACTAATGCTTAACAATTTTTTACAGGAAAAGTTCTTGGATCTATTTTGCAGGCTAGGTACTGGTTTAGAATCATATAGTTGCAATTGTTAACTCACACTTTAATTTCTAAAAGGAAAGTAAATGGATGCTCATGCAAATCTCACGTAGTCTTAACTAGGAAGGTGGTAAATGAATCATTGCTATCTTGCATGTCCTTGAATCATCGCTACATTGCTATCTTTCAGAATTAGACACATTGCTATCTGGATAAAATTAGACCATTGCTATCTTGTTATCACTTCAAAGTTAACAAATCACTGCTATCTAGGTAAAATTGAACACATCATTGCTATACGGGTAAAATTGAACCATTGCTATCTTGTTATCACTTCAAAGTTAACAAATTTCTATGGTTGACCAAGTAGATAGCTCATTTAGTCTTTTCTTTTTAACTAGTGGAAAAAGAACCACTGTCTTTCATGTTTTGGGAATGATACCAAGCCTATGCTCTCCCCCATCTTGGGTGACCAAAATGCCAGACATATCATTCTCGCATGTATTTTTCCTTTAGAGGGGCTTGCTCTTGGATACCGTTCATCCAAGTAGGAACGATCCTAAGTGGTAATAGGCTAAATGCCAAGCCCTACCAATCCACTATAAATAAATTGTGTTTGGAGTGAAAGCTTCAAACAACGAGTACAATTGTGTTATACTGATAGCCAACCGCCCCTAAAATCCTCCAAGGCGCAATCCTTGCAGGCTGGGAGACTCCATAATGGAGAGTAGTGTTGCCGCATGTAGAACCACTCAAATGGTTGCCTTCATTAAACAACTTTGTTCTAGTGGCCAAAACCCCTGTAATCCATTTGAAGCCTAGGATTGTACTTGCTTTATAGTCCAAAAAGAGTAAAAAAATCACAAAAAAATAATAAAATGAAAACATTCTTTGTGTTTGCTGTGTCTTCTTGCTATAAATAAATAAAATCAGTTCAAAAGAGACCTTTTTGCAACCAAAGAGACCAAAAACATCAGAAAAATT
The DNA here is from genome assembly GCA_027924645.1 of Cunninghamia lanceolata. Taxonomy (NCBI): domain Eukaryota; kingdom Viridiplantae; phylum Streptophyta; class Pinopsida; order Cupressales; family Cupressaceae; genus Cunninghamia; species Cunninghamia lanceolata. The sequence goes on from BSBN01000229.1 coordinate 1,637,107, forward strand.
GCCAAAAATTTGCAAAAACATTGAAAAAACTAGAGCTGGGCTTTTGTCATTTTCATCTACGCATCTGTGCCGACTTTCTGCGTATATACCCCGACTTGCCATGCTTTTATCACCTTTTTCTGCACATTTGACCTTTACCAGTATTACGCATCTGTGTCGACTTTTCACACAATTATCCTTTTCTACTGCGCATCTATTCCTACGCATGCATAATAGTGAGTACTTCCACATACTTTGTAGGAAAAAATTTGCCATTTCTGGATACCCATTTCAACATTTTTCCCAATTCAGAGATAAGATCTTACCTTGCAGTCATTTTTCCATCCATTTCATGTCATACCCTCTCTCTCGTCAGTCATCTCATCCACTTTCTATCAGGTCTCCCTAGTGCAAAGACAAAGTATCCTATATCAAGTTAGTGCAAGACCTTTTTCGGATCATTACGGATTCAAGTAACCCTAGTAAGTCACAGAACTTCGCTAGTGGTCTTGGTGCACGACTAGTCTCTACACAGTAAGACAGGTATCGAGTACCCTTGTGGCTATCATCTTGTATCAGTCATCTTGCTTGGAATGATTGATCGAAAGAGTCCCTTGTCCAAGTTTGGTCACAGGTATCCTCTTCTTAGCAATCTCCACCTTCACCTTACCAAAGTCTCTAGTTCCATCCTACCACTTCCCTCATCGCCTTGCATGGTTTTAACAAGATCTCAATACAAAGCACAACTTGAAATGGCTGGATCATCCAATTGCATTATTACTCCTCATGATAGTGATGAGGATATCTCTCATGAAGAGTATCAAGGGCACCTCCAAGATCAAAAATTTCAATGCTTACTAGAAAAAGTGCTCCATGAGGACCCTCACAAGTACTTTATGCATCTTGCAAGTCTAGGACTCAAACTCCCCTCTGGTTTTGATCTCAACACATTGAAAGAGACCACAGAGGAAACTCATGAAAATCACACTGAGGGTGATAAAGGAAAGAAAGTCACGGACCTGAATATACCTATGGAAGAAATGAGGAAACAAATCGAGGGTCTAATGCAACAAATGACAGATCTCAAGATAGGAACGAGTACTAAAACTTATGTTGATAACTGAGAGGGGGGGTGAATTAGTTATCCTAATTATTTCTTCTTTCTGAATTTTCTTATTAATCAATGCAGCATTAAATCAAACAAAACATAACCATGAAAACAGAGATACACATGACACAATATTTTTGACGTGGAAACCCTGTTAAGGGAGAAAACCATGGGGTGATTAACCCAAAGATTATTCTCTATTAGAAGAATAATGAGATACAAAATGGCACTTGCCAATTAGGGCTCACTGCCCAAGCACACTGCTCACAAGAGGCATACTACCTACAAAAGACTCACTGTCTACAAAAAGAATGTAATACAATACTTGAACTGATTGGGAGCATCTACAAATGCTGGAGTTCAGTTCCGGTTAAGCTCAGTACACTAATCTACTCCACTTCATCTTTCCTCTTTTCTTTTGCTGTTTTCCTTTCACATATCGGACCTTCTTTACTGCTTCTTCTCTGCACTACTGCTTTTATTCGCACACAACAACACACAACAATAGCTCTCACAACCAAATCCATCAAGTATATATATCCGCACAAGTGATTTCATCACCTTTCAAGTCGGCACCCGGAATAGTCAATTCTTTTCACAAACTCTGATCTGTCAGCTGAATCCTTCCACACCAAGTAATGCAGATCAAAACTATGCTTGTATAAATCATTTATCATGTTGGCCAAACATGATTCATGCCTTCACAACCTTTACCACCATCAGTAACACATCTGAAAAATAGTCTGATGTTCTGTCAGTCAGTTCTTCCTCTGTTCACACTATCACTCATGAACCCGGTACTCAAGTATTCATATCTTTTACCTCATCTATCACTGGAGGCTGCAACCTTGGAATCTATTACTCACGGTAGTCCTCTTGACTTCCCCAAAACTGCACTTTACCAAGATACTTCCTCTGAGAGATCCGGACTAGTCTGTCGGACCTTGCCACATGCTCTGTTCTTGTTCACCGGACCACAATAATCTTCATTCTGACTTCCGGTAGAGACACACCATGTCCTGCGGATGTGTGGGAAGACCTTTTTTGCCATCAATGACAACAACCATGAATCCATATAGTGTCTCTTGCCAACAATCTCCCCCTTTGGCATTGATGGCAACACTTAGTGAAAAATGACTAAGTGTTCACACTATGCTCCCCCTTGGCTGATGCTCTATTTTTATATACATTTTGTAGAGCTCCCCCTTAGTTGGATTCCTCATTTTTCACTGCTCCTTACTCCCCCTTTGACATCAATGGCAAAGGGTAGGGTCCGCATACCAAAAATTTCAAAATTTTAATTATACTTAGCCGCATAAGTATATATATGTGGAATACTTACATAAACTGGAGTATGTCTGCAAAAGTTGTTTTTAGTTGGATGAGTTCTGCAGCCCAACTTTGCTTCATTCTATCCAAAATTGAGATGTGACCACTCAACAAAAATGCAAAAGCTTCTACCCTCTTAAGATCTATCAGATCATTGGTCTGGGCGATAGTCTGAGCATCACTTATTGCCTCATGCATGGCCTCTAACTTAGGGATAATAATCCTTCTAAGTTCTCCCATCCCGTTAATTATGTTCTTCCTTTCCTTCTCAAAATTCTTTATTGCATCTGTGATTGCAATAGTTTGACACTCTTGATTCACTATGGAGGAAGAGAGAGGATCAAAACTTTGAGACAAACTTAGTAGTTTATCCTCTTGCTCTTTTATCTTCTTCTCAATCTCTACAGTTGCTTTGGACCAGGAGATACAAAATTTGTAAATGTCACCGCCATCCTTAAGAGCATTTTCTAAGCTCTTTATTCCAATACTCATATTTCTCCTATCATTAGAGATTAATCCTTGTACCTTTGAGAATCTCTTATCCAAAAACTCCTTCCGAACCTTTTCTTCAGCTAATTTTTCTAGAGAATCAAAATGTGTACTAACACTGCTGACTAAGGTTTTGAGATTACCGAAAGAGGAGGCTGTGGGATCCTTCTGAAAGGATGGTATGATCTTTTCAAGCACTTCGGATGCAGCTTCTATCAACTCACAGTCTTCCATATGAGACTTTAGGAGTTTTTCATTAGCCTTAGCATTTGCAAATGAAGCTATTTTCATTGTCTGTACCAGAGAAAGAGAATCAAAATTGAATGGACCTTGTAGAAGCTCCGGTTCATCAATCTCTATTGTTTCTTTGCTCAGGAATTCTTGGATAGTTTGTGCAGTGTCTCTTGCCAGAGACAGATGTTTCTTCTCTTCTGCAGTCTTGGAGCTGTCCTTTGGAGATTTCTCTCCTTCTACATTCCCACCACTAGTAGTTGTGGTTTTCTCTGCTGAGGTCTTCTGTCCCTCTGCAATCTTTGCACTGTCACCTTCTTTTTCCTTCACCTCTGCTTCTTTCTCCTGTAAGTTTTCTTCTTCTTTGGATCTGGAGACTGTCGGGGAAACTGGAGGAGAAATGTTGGTCTATTCAGGGCCCACCTCTTTTGTCGCTTTCTCAGAAGTTTCTTCTACAACACTTGTGGATGAAGGATCAGTACCCAAGTCCTCTACAATAGGAAGATTAAATCTTTTGAAGGCCTTCTGGAGGATCTCTTCTGTATCCTTGGCCACCTTGTCAGTCTCACCAAGCATGAGCCGATTCATCCTTGCTTTGCTCCTGAATTCATCCTTGCAGTCTTTGAATATCATGTTCATTGTCTTGGGATCAATTGAAGGATATAGCTGAATAGCTATCTGTTCCCGGATCTCAAGATCTTTAGCTTGGGCAGTGTTCTTTCTTGATTCTAGTTCCTTCTCCAAGCTTTTAGGGATCAGAGATATAATTTCAATAAATGCTTTGTTATAAATATTGAGATACCTGACTGTGGCATCTTGCAATATCTTTTGATCAGCTTCACCATAATCATCATAAAATTCAACCATTGGCTGAAGATTTCTATCCACTGTGACATATTTGATTATGTCATCAATGTTAAGAGTGGGGTTTTCAACATATTCCTCTGCCTTTTCTTCTTCCATCTGTCTGATAGAGGGTTGACCGGATGTTTTCTTCTTTTTCTTCATTTTCTTGACTTCTTCATCTAATTCAGTTTCTTCTTCATCTTTCTGACTTGCATAAGCCCTTGTGGCTTTTGTGTTGGACCTTTTCTCTCCTTTGCCGGATGCTTGGACTTCCAGTTTTGAGCTTTTAGCAGGGACAGGTGTTGGTCTCTTTGAAGATCTGGTCTGGGAGGAAGTTTCTACCGGAGCACTTTTCTTGCTTCCCTTTTCTGCCTCTTTCTTCTCTTCAGCAGCTTTTTGTCTCTTTTCCCGGTTGGCATCAAGTGCCTCCTTTCAGATCCCAAGGCCTTGAGCAATATGTTCTACTTCTTTTCTCACCTTCCTTTTTATCTCAGGTTCTCTGAGTTCCACATGAATCTTTACACTCAGCTCCTCAAAGGTTCCAAACCTTTCTACCTTTGGATCTTTAGGCTGATTCAACATGTGTTGAACATGCAGTTCCACAATCTGTTCATCAACCTCATACCCCATGGGGAACACTAGAGAAGGCTCCTAGGGGATCTACCTCCAAGGATTTGTAAGGATGTTTCTTGAATGTGGGGCAAGGTCTATCAGAGATCTTAACTATATTTGGAGTAGCCATTTTTCAAAAGATTTGCAGTGAGATATTGAAAACAGAGAATACCTTATGCGCCTTCAGTTACACGGAGTTGGTTGGATGGATTTCTGGATGTAATGACTTCTGCAAGTGATCTTCGATGAACTTGATGAATTTTGTTGCAGAGCTCCACTTTTTCTTTTTCTTGAGTGCAGAATGAACAAGTGATTAAAGAGAAAACCCTTATATCACTCTGCAAACCCTAATATTAGACTACAATAAATGCTCGACCTACATTATTCCGGTTGGCCTTATTTGGATGACTTGAAGAACTGGATCTGTCCAGATCTATGAACATCATGTGAATCTTTCAAAACATGAACAAATCAAGATGACACATCACAAGGACATCCCAAACACTCTGTTCAATCTGTAGAATAGGATAATGCACTTCTGGATCTCACCGGACCCTTTTGTAATCATCTGTTACTCTGAAGCATCTCCTAGAACTAGTTCTACTTGATCAATCACAACTTCTTCACATCTTCATGTGGACCTCTGAAATCTTAACTGGATCATCTCAGGACTCATATCTACAAACCCTTTAATCTGCATCCTCTTCTTGTGCCAATTCTGGCACCACTTGACTGGCTGGGGGAACAAGGTTTTCTTTGTGTCTCCCCCTGAGCCGGAGCTCACTTTTTAATTTTCAGAAGGAATATCAGCACCAGAGTCTAGTGCAGATCCAACCTCTACATTCTCAGAACTTTTCTTCACCCAAATCTTGCTCATCTCACTTTTAACTTCATCCGCATTCATCTTTTGTTTACCCTTGTCTTGATTCTGATTATGATATACTAGACCCTTTTTGTCCTAATTCTTCCTTCTACAGACTTTTGCACTATGACCGTACCTATTGCAGATTTGGCAAACAACATTTCTTTGTATATTTGATTGATATCCATTTGATCTGCATTGATTAGCCATATGACCTATTCTATTGCATGTAAAGCATCTACCATTGAATGATTTGTTCATTTGCATATTTCTGCATTCATGAGACTTGTGACCATACCTTTTGCAGTTAAAACACTGTCTGGAGAAGGATGAATTAGTCTGATTTACTCTCTTTCTGCACTGATTAGCTTTGTGACCAAAATGATTGCAGTTGTGGCAGTATCCATTGAAGGATGGATATCTTTGAGCATTGGGCTGTCTTACCGAAGGTCTTCTAGGCCTGTTCCTTGGATTTTCTGATTCAAAATTCTTCTGACCGGATCCAGAGCTTTCTCCTTTCTCATATCCCAAACCACACTTGTCATCTGCCCTCTTTTGACTTCCAAGAAGAACTTCAAGTTGAGCAGAACTTATCTTGAATTTCTCTTTATATTCATTTGCTATTTGAAGATCCCTTTTGAGAGAGACAATCTAATCCTCAAGTTTTTCTTCATTATCTTTAGCATCTTCAAGATCAGATTCAAGATGTCTGATAATTCTATCCATCTGGTGGCAATCTTCTGATTTCTCCTTGAGAGATTGTCTTAGATTGTCTTCAGTTTTTCTTTTCTCTTCAATCTCTTGGGTAAACTTTATAACTCTTGATTCCATTTCATGTCTTATCATAATGACTTCTTTCAATAACTTTTCACGTAACTTGGTTTTCTTAGTCAGCTCTTCATTTGCATTACTTGCTTCACTTTGTTTTGCCAGTTGCTGAAGCAGTTCCTTTCTCTTCTTCATAGAGAGACTTAATTTGTCTTTTAGTTCTCATGAAATCATCAGCCTGTTTAAGTCTTTCCTTTAATTCATTGACCTTAGAGTTTGACTGTTCAAGATCCTCAAGGGTAGTCTTGAGTTGCTCTTTTAAACCATATGTATCCATTTGGATTCCCAGATCTTCCTCGAGCTATTAGACTCTTATTGGGAGGAACTTAGCTCTGATACCAATTGTTGATAACTGAGAGGGGGGGTGAATCAGTTATCCTAATTATTTCTTCTTTCTGAATTTTCTTATTAATCAATGCAGCATTAAATCAAACAAAACATAACCATGAAAACAAAGATACACATGACACAATATTTTTGATGTGGAAACCCTACTAAGGGAGAAAACCACGGGGTGATTAACCCAAATATTATTCTCTGTTAGAAGAATAAGGAGATACAAAATGGCACTTGCCAATTAGGGCTCACTACTCGAGCACACTACTCACAAGAGGCACACTACCTACAAAAGACTCACTGTCTACAAAAAGAATGTAATACAATACTTGAACTAATTGGGAGCATCTACAAATGCTGGAGTTTAGTTCTGGTTAAGCTCAGTACACTGATCTGCTGCACTTCATCTTTCCTCTTTTCTTTTGCTATTTTCCTTTCACATACTAGACCTTCTTTACTGCTTCTTCTCTGCACTACTACTTTTATTTGCACACAACAACACACAACAACAACCCTCACAACCAAATCCATCAAGTATATATATCTGCACAAGTGATTTCATCACCTTTCAAGTCGGCACCCAGAATAGTCAATTCTTTTCACAAACTCTGATTTGTCGGCTGAATCCTTCCACACCAAGTAATGCGGATCAAAACTATGCTTGTATAAATTATTTATCATGTCGGCCAAACATGATTCATGCCTTCACAACCTTTACCACCATCAGTAACACATCTAAAAAATAGTCTGATGTTCTGTTAGTCAGTTCTTCCTCTGTTCACACTGTCACTCAGGAACCCAGTACTCAAGTATTCATATCTTTTACCTCATCTATCACCGGAGGCTACAACCTTGGAATCTATTACTCACGGTAGTCCTCTTGACTTCCTCAAAACCACACTTTACCAAGATACTTCCTCTGAGAGATCCGGACCAGTCTGTCGGACCTTGCCACATGCTCTGTTCTTGTTCACCGGACCACAATAATCTTCATTTTGACTTTCGGTAGAGACACACCATGTCCTGCGGATGTGTGGGAAGACCTTTGTTGCCATTAATGACAACAACCATGAATCCATATAGTGTCTCTTGCCAACAACTTACTCTTTGGAAGACATAGCACCGTACCCCTTCGATAAAAATTTGGACATGGTGCCCTTCCCTTTTTGGTTTGAAGCTCCTAAGTTTGACAAGTACAAAGGAAAGGTAGACCCAAGAGATCATATTAGGGAATTTACCATTGCGTGCATGGAAGTAGCTCACAATGAGACTTTCTTAATGAGACTATTCCCTAGATCTCTAGGTAGTCAAGCCATGGAGTGGTTCTCACAACTTCCGCCAGGTATTAAAACCTTTGATGAGTTAGTCAACAAGTTCATCACTCACTTCTCATACAACATTGAACATGAAGTCTCCATGGTCGATCTATGCAATACCAAACAAAAGAGTGGTGAATCATTCACCTCCTTCCTACAAAGGTGGAGACTATTAGCGAGCAAATGCCCATATGATGTACTTGAGAGTCAATTGATGGAGATGTTTGTCCACAACCTCAACTTTGATCTCAGCTATCAAATCCAAAATCAATGCCCTTCCTCATTCTCGAAGGTCATTGAGATGGGATTATTCATCAAGAAAGCTGTATTTGCCAAGGGTTCACTTAAGTTATACAAGGACACCCCTAACTCCAACTACACCATGGACAAGTCAAAGTTTTGGACCAAGAATAAAAATGTCATCAATGATGGAGTAGTTGATGCTAAGGCGGCGGCTCCAAAATAGCAACCAATATTCACTCTCAAAGGTGAGACAAATAATGCTATGCCCAACAAAATGTTCTCTTAGGATCCAAAGCCATGGTTCAACTCAAACCCTAGGTGAAAGTTCACACCGCTGGGTGAGTCCCAAGAATCTGCATTAAGAAAGCTATTGGCCAACAATGAGATCACTCTCCTGCCAACTAGCGATTACGAACCTCAAATCAAACCTCACTATTGGAAAGACACCAATTTTTGTGAGCATCATAGAGGAAGAGGATATACGACCAACAATTTTATCTGTCTCAAACATGTTATTCAAGACATACTTGATCAAAATCAAGGAGGTACCCAACAACATACCTCTAATGAGACACATGTGGCATACAAAGATCCACTTCTCAATCACGACAGGCTGTACAACAACAACAACAACAATGACAACAACAACAACCGCAACAGGCAAAATTAGAATAATGGGAATAATAATGCTAATTATGCAAGTGTGCCATTTGATTATATCATCAATTACATAACAAAGCACATACCACAAATCAACGTGGTCATGTCCAACCAACAATCAGAGCCCAACATAACTGATTGCAGTATCATCACCCGCAGTGGTAAGGTCACGTTAAATACCATTCCTCCAAGGTCATCACCTTCTCAGTCCAACCCCCATCAGTATAGTGTCATAGACCAACTCCAAAAAACTCCTGCCCACATTTCTATCCTAGAGTTGTTGCATCTGTCTCCGTCCAATAAGGAGATTCTTGATAAAGCCTTAGTAGAAATGACTATACCCACAAACTTGGCCCAAGAGAAGTTTCAAGCCATGGTAGGGAATCTAGCCTCCTCTAGTACCATATCATTTACTAAACAAGATGACCTCTCAGTGTCTCAACCTCATAACACCCATTTGCATATTGTCGCTTCATCCATAAACACCTCATCAAAAGGGTTCTCATTGATGGGTGAGCCGGTTTAAATATTTGCACGCTCAAGCTAGTCCTTACATTGGGGTTCTCTGAAAATGCGGTGGATCTAAGGAAAAAGATTACAATCAAAGCCTATGATGAAGAGGAAAGGACTACCAAAGGAACAATGGTATTACCCATACAGGTGGGACCGGTGATAAAGGATGTTGTTTGCCAAGTCCTAGATAGAGAGCTATCCTATAACATTCTCCTAGGTAGACCATGGATTCATGCCATGAAAGCAGTACCTTCTACCTACCACCAATGCATAAAGTTCCCTCATAACGGCAAGCAAGTCACCATCCAAGGTGATCCCGACCCCTTCCAGAATTACAATTTTGTCTGCTCCAAGCCTGATTATATCATACCCAACAATAGAGCATCTACATCCCCTACCCCATAGCATGATTCTACCTCTGAAGCTTCCTCATCCAAGACCAAAGAGTAGAAAATTACCATCAAAGAAATGGGAGTAGGGGAATACTCCATCGAGCACAACCTCAATCTAGCCAAAATGCCTCTATCTCCTAGATCCTTTGGGCGACCCAAGCATTTTCCAAAGGCATATGCTCCTTCTACACCTCCTACAACTCCCTTTTTAAAATGGGGGACCCTATCAGATGAGACAGAGGAAAGAGATATCCTATAATGGCTCTACACAGAAGAAGAAGAGAGCACATAACAAGAACCACCTAAGCTCCCAACAAAAATCTAGAGGCAAGGTGAGACTATCTTACACAGGATGGGTTACGAAGGACAAGGTCCCATTGGCCTAAGGAAAGAAGGAATAGTAGAACCCATTCAACCTTCTTCATCCTCATTGGTAAGAAATACAAAAGGTCTAGGATACAAGGACAAGGGCAAAGGAAAAGCAAATGCTTGTCTTGTGGAATGATCCACACCCTTCAAGAGGATAGTGACACAGATTCCAATGAGTATGAGTGGGATGAGCTAATAGAGCACTCCTATGATGATAATGAAGTCAATACCATTCAAACTTATAGCCCCTATCATGAGGGACAAACACTAACATAGACCGTTAGAGTGTGATTCGCCAATCCCTGAGAATATGACTTTTGAGGAAGGTTCGAGTCCTATCGTGATAAAAAATTTAGAGGAAAGAACCATTCTGAACCCTATCCCTATCAATACCCCTAGCATATCCATTCAAACTATCAACAAATTAGATCTATCCTTTGACTCCCTCCCCCTTGTGCATCTTGAACTTATCGACTAGGACCTACAAGGAACCCCGCAACTAGACATGTTCAAAAATGATGATGCCTAAATTGACTACATGGAACTTAGGGACCACCTACCCACAAGAGATCATAAAGCTGGCTTTGCCATTGAACTCGATACCGTGGCTTATTTCAGAGAGGGTGCCAAGCCTTCCAGTCGCAAAAATATCAAAATAAAAACTGGATCTGATGGTGAAAACCGCTCTACGGTAGTATTAGATCCCAAAATAGTAAAAATAAAGGACACATCTAATGGTGAAAACCCAACTATGGAACCTAATGATGGAAGGCTTGACACTCTCCCCAACGACATGCACCAGGAGAAGTCTCAAATTGTAGTGGAACATACAGAACCTGTTAACATTGGAACAGCCTAAGATCATTCACTTTGCTAAATCTCTAACTCCACTAGAGAAGACTAAGTTTGTACCATTCTTCAAGAAAAAGTAGGTCAACTTTGCTTGGTCATACGTATATATTCCAGGATTGGACCCAGATTTGATTCTACATCATCTTCCATTAGATCCAGGAGTGAAACCAGTCAAACAAAAGCTTAGAAAAATGCATCCTCACATTGCACTGCTAGTGAAAGAAGAACTCAAGAAACTACTGGATGTGGGATTCATCAGAGAAATAGACTATCCTAAGTGGGTCTCCAACATAGTACTAGTATCCAAACCTGATGGCCGAGTTAGACTATGCAATGACTTTAGAGATCTAAACAAAACTTGCCGCAAGGATGACTTTCCGTTGCCAAATATAGATATCATAGTCGACTTAACAATAGAGCATACCATGTTATCTCTCATGGATGGCTTCTCTGGATAGAATCAAATTAGGATAGCACTAGAAGACCAACACAAGATAGCTTTCACTTGTCCATGGGGTACTTTTTGTTGGAATGTCATGCCATTTGGGCTAAAGAATGCAGGAGCCACATATCAACGTGCTATGACCACTATCTTCCATGATATGATGCACATCACAATGGAAGACTATGTAGATGATATTCTTGCAAAGTCACTCACAAGAGAATCACACCTAGATGTGTTAGAAAAGGTCTTCAGAGACTAGAACAATTCAGGGTCAGGTTGAACCCAAAGAAATGTGTGTTTGGAGTTACCTCAGGCAAGCTGCTAGGCTTCATTGTATCAGCAATTAGGATTGAAGTAGATCCGGCCAAAGTCAAAGCCATCATGGAAATGCCACCACCAAAGAATCTCACTTAACTACGGTCTCTACAGGGCAATCTACAAGCAATCCATAGGTTCATATCACAACTGGCAGACAAGTGTCAACCTTTCAGTCATCTCCTACATAAGAACATTCCATTTAGGTGGGATGAGAAATGTGAAGAAGCATTTGGCAAACTAAAGGAATATCCTATGAGCCCACCTATCTTGATGCCTCCTCTCCAAGGAAAGCCACTACTACTTTACATATCTGCTACACCAATAGCTCTTGGGGTACTCCTAGCACAACAAGATTATGAAGGTAAAGAAAGAGCTGTCTGCTACATCAGTCGTACATTAGTGGGCTATGAACTACAATACTCTCAAATAGAAAGATCATGTCTTGCTGTGGTTTTTGCTTCCCAAAAACTATGACACTACATGCTAGCACATCCAGTCAAGCTTATTGCAAAAATAGACCCACTGAAATACCTACTAAGCAAAGCAGCTCTAACAGGTCATCTAGCCAAATGGGTAATGCTCCTCAGTGCATATGACATTAAATATGTAGACAGAAAAGCTATCAAGGGACAAATCATTGCGGATCAGTTAGCAGAGGCACCATTATAGGATAGCACATCAATGACATTTGAGTTTCTAGATGAATCCTTATTTAATATCACAACACACTCATGGAAGCTCTACTTTGATGGATCCTATACAAACCATGGATCAGGGGCATGAATTTTGTTGGTCACTCCCCACAGTGACACCATACCTAAGTCTTATCATCTATTATTTCCATGCACAAACAACATAGCAGAGTATGAAGCCTTGGTCATTGGTCTCAAAATGGCAACAGAATGGAAAATCAAAGAGCTACCTATCTATGGTGATTCCCAACTAGTGATCAATCAAGTCAATGACGACTACCAAACCAAAGATGAGAAGCTTATCCCATACAAGCACATGGTTGATGACTTTAAAGACTACTTTGTAATCATCTCCTTTAAGTAGATACCTCGCATTGAAAATAAAGTAGCAGATGCCATGGTAACCATTGCCTCACTCCTCGAGATCCCAGAGAATGAGTCACGGTACGAGTTCTTGGTAGAGACAATTCAACAACTAGCTTATGATCATCCTAAAACCCACTCCATATGCCTATTAGTCAGATTTGATTCACCTTGGTATGATAAGATTTACACCTACCTCAAGGATAACACCCTCCCTCCTGACTTATCTTCAAACCAACGTCAAACCTTTATCTGCCAAACCTCTCGTTATACCATTATTGCTGATACCCTATACTGATGTGGTCTGGATGGTACTTTACTTCGTTGTTTAGAACAAGAAGAATCTCAAACTGCCTTACGATATGTGCATGAAGGGATTTGCAGAACACACTCTCGCAGTCCTTCCTTAGCTAAGAAACTCATGCGTTTGGGTTATTATTGGCCAAACATGGAGACATATTCATATCAGTTTGTGAAGAAGTGCAAGCAGTGCCAAATACACGGGAATCTAATACATGCACCATCTCAAGAGCTGAGACCTTTAACGACACCTTGGCCTTTTTGTTAATGGGGACTCAACCTTGTGGGTAAAATTCATCCACAATCATCCAATAGCCACAAATTCATAATAATTGCCACTAAATACTTTACCAATTGGATTGAAGCCGTTCCCCTCAACATCGTCACACGCAAGCAAATTTCCTCATTCATCCTCAATTACCTCATCTGTAGATACAGAATTCCCTCATCCATTATCACAGATAACAGAAGACCTTTCAAAAACCAGGATGTGCAAGAGCTTTGTGACCGATTCAAAATCTAGTACCATTTCTCCACACCCTATTATCCCCAAGGCAACGACCAAGAAGAAGCATCCAACAAAACAATCTTGAAACTCCTTAAGAAGATAGTCAACGATGCTGGCCTTGATTGGCACATCCAACTCAATCTCACTCTGTGGGCCTACCGAACTAGTATACGCACTCCCACAGGTGTTACCCCTTACACACTTGTCTATGGGTCAGAAGCCATCTTTCCCATCGAGGTCGAGTTACCATCTCTAAGGGTGTCGTTAAAAGGTCTCATAACTGATGAAGAGTATAGAGTTTCTAGATTACAAGAGCTAGAGTTGCTAGAGGAAAGGAGACAGAAAGCCTTTAATCACCTCAAGGCATATTGGCAAATGATGTCATGAAGCTACAACCACAGAGTCCGTCCAAGGGTCTTTAAATTTGGAGATCTAGTACTTAAAGAGAATCCCCGCAATCAACAAGATCAGGAAAAGAAAGGCAAGTTTGAACCCAACTGGCTTGGGCCTTATGTGATCGTTGTTGCCTATGGATCAGGGGCATATTAGTTGGCAACCTCAGAGGGTAAGCTGTTCGATGAACTAATCAACAGTATGCATCTTTTCCGATTCTATACCTAAGAGAACCCCAATGTAAGGGGGGCATAAAATACAAAAAAAATCAAAAAAATTAGAAAAATACAAAAAATAAAAAAGTCCAAAAAACAAAAAAATCATCCTTTGGTGAAAACCTGGTAAACAAGTGCCTTGGATAGGTACCATGATGAAAACCTGGCAAACAGGCATCATGTGTACTTCTAGCTTTTGTGCAAATAAAAGCAAGTGGTGAAAACCTTGTAAACAGGCATTACTTGTGATAAATCACCTTCTCCATCTTTGGGAAACCAATCACTTTGTGTCCGTTCTTTCTTCAAAATCATGTCCCATCTGATCCATATCTATTCCATAATAAAGTACCTTATGTAAACTAGCGATAACCTATCATAGCTTGATACTCTATCTCTTTTGTCACCTTGTCAACTGAGGTCTTATCTAATATCCTATCCATAGTGTCAGCCTAGCATAGTGACTGTCGTCAGTATCATAGGGTCAACCTTGAACTATGTTGCCTTTGCATTGTCACATAGGCAAGGCCATTTTCAATGCATCCCTGAGGCTTCACTTCCCATCCATCCTGTTTCTTGTCATCTCTCCTCTAGTCCATCGATGGTCTAGGTCCCCAAACTACGTTGCCTCTGTGTCGTCACGTAGGCAAGGCCATTTTCAATGCGCCCCTAAGGCTCCACTTCCCATCCATCCCATTTCTTGTCATCTCTCCTCTAGTCCATCCATGGTCCAGGTCCCTGAACTACATTGCCTCTGTGTCATCACGTAGGCAAGGCCATTTAGCAATGAGCCCCCGAGGCACTAGGTCAGTCCCTTAGGGTCTGTTTTACCAGGCATGCATGCAAGCACTAGCAAAG
Source organism: Cunninghamia lanceolata (assembly GCA_027924645.1). NCBI lineage: Eukaryota > Viridiplantae > Streptophyta > Pinopsida > Cupressales > Cupressaceae > Cunninghamia > Cunninghamia lanceolata. The sequence goes on from BSBN01000229.1 coordinate 1,652,161, forward strand.
CCCGCTTTCAAGCAACAATTTCGACGCATCACTTCAACCTATCCAATACAAAAGCTAACATGAACCTAGAGCACTCAAATTGATTCTATCTAACTTATGGCAAGAAAAACACATCTAAAATGCAAGAATGTTTTGTGTTGATTAGATTAACTTACAGAGTCTTGATTTTTGTTATTATGTCTTTCTATTCTACTCGAGGATACCAAAAGCTAGAGTTGCTATGATGGGGGAATGATTATTTTCTTTGTTTGTTGTTTGTGGATTAAACTTTAGTAATGCAATGCCTTGTGTAATGACATGATCGGCAAAATATCATTGAGGACATCAAAAGGTCTAACATGAAAGGGGGCAATCCTTGTCTGTTGATATGCAAGAAATACTTAAGTCATCTTAGTTCAATTATACCTCGATGCTTGTATTAACTTGCTAAATCAAAATCCATGTAAGTGATACTTAGGTCATCTCGGCTCAATTATACCTAGATGCTTGTATTAACTTACACCATTTCAAAAACACACAAAAACAAAAAAGCCCAATGATGAAATAAGCACTTCACATACTTGCACCATCAAGATGTCAAAAGTAAAAGCATCCATTATACATACATCCATACATCCATATCCCATGCAATAAAAGATCCAATAATACAAAGTATCAATACAAATTAAAGCTTGTGGGTCTTTCTACCGAGCTAGTCTTCAATCAATCTTCTGTCTATCATTATGTCATCTCTATGTTGATAATGTACATTTGGACATAAAAAAACATAGCATAGGATTGCATATCATATCACATGAGATAGTCATTTACTTGATTAAATCAAATTGCATACATAATAAGGACATTAGGTCATCCATATACATTTTGCATCATAACATAGTGTCAAAAAATAGAAAAATCCAAAAAACATAGACAAAGACATATAGAGCATCACCATATCTGCATCATCATGTAGCTAAAAACATAACACATTTTTGCACATCACATCACATTGCATCAAGATAACATCTAAGTCTGTATTAGATAAACATATGCATCACATGTGTAGCATCATACAAATAATACATCCATAACATATAGCATACATGACTAGATATAGAGATCATCAAAACAAGCTGCATCATCATATAAATATCATGAACATGTCCAAATGTACAATATCAAAAAGGTACGTCTCTGAGTCAATGTCATATCCAATATGTACATCTCAAAGATAATGATACATGTCTCAAAGTATAAAAGTGATACATATACATGTCTGACTATCTGAGCCATTAAAAGATATGTACATAGGAGCCAAAGTCTGTCCAAGTGTCTACTAACCCTGCTGCTATGAACCGCTACTCCCAGCGGTGTCCTCTGTCTCCCCTCCTCTGCCAGCCCCAAACTGCTATGGGCCCATCACAGAGGCTCCTGACTGCCATCCACTAGTTCTCTACGAGGCCATGGACTGGCTCCTGTAGCTTAGAGCCCTCTGATCAACTGGAATAGCACCATGGTATAGTCCTTGGTAGTACTGCGTTTGAGCCTGTGCTATGGCAAGCTCACCCTGTACCTGTGCTAACTACTGCTACACCTATGTCAAATGTGCCTAGGCCTGGGCAAGCTGTTCCTGTGCCTGCTGTACCTATCCAACCAGAAATGTACTAGTGCCATCTATCCCAAGGGCTGCTACAGCTGTGTATCTCTCTACTCAGATAGCTCGTATCCTAGCCTTAGCTGCATCTCGCTCTCTAGTGAGCCCTGAGATAACACCTACATCTGTCTCCTGCCAAGCCTCAGTCATCCTAAACTATGCTCACAGCTACCGAACCTATCCTCTTAGCATGGCAATGGCTCTCTTCTAGACATCTAGCTGTGCTGGATCCTGGGAGGCCTGTCCCTGTCCCTGCCCCTGCCGCTGAGGCACCTGCTGCTACGCCACCTGCTGTGGTGGCAGCATTTGTCCCTGCTGTGCAACCTGCTATGCAACCTATGGCTGCACTACTTGCTGAGCATGGGAGGATCCCTCCCCAAATCTCCTCCATCTCCCCCATCTCCACCATCTCTTTCACCTCCTCTGCCTCCTCCTCCACCTCCCCATCCTCCTCTCCTCCTCCTCCTCTTGCCAACCCTACCCTTGTCATCTGAACCCACCTTGTCTATGCGAGGAACCAGCTCTCCGGGCCCTGATTACCTTGGAAAAGGGTGAGCAGCAAACCACTCCTCATAATCCAGAGTCATCCCCGTGTCTACTATCTCTCTCCTCATAGACCATGCAATGTACGGAATATGTCAAAACTCTGCTACTGCCTCCTCGTAGGATGCCACTGGTCCCCATCTAAACCTCTCTACATGGGTGCGTGCAAATAGTACCTATCCCTGCGGTCGCCCTTGTCTCCTCCCAAACTGTCTTTGCACTTTGTTGACAATCTGTCTCTCCAAAATGAACCGCATCCTGCCTATAAGCCACAGTGTCTAATAGCAGTATGGTAGCTTGTCCGCCTCGTCATCCCAAGGCTCACAGTCTAGATATGGTCACCAGATGACTACATCTACCCCATCTAGTGCATGCCTCCAATACTCTAACTTCCCCAGCCTATGCTAGGAAATCACTCCTACATATCCATAGCTATAGGGCTTTCCCCTCTCTCAAAAACACACATATTGGTCTAGTAATGGCGATATGCTCCCACAACCAAAACTGTAACAGTGAGACACCTGCTAATAGACTAGTACCCCTATGGTATACCACTTGATGCATATCGTGGTATAGGTGTGCCAAAATATAGACACCCCAAGCATAATGGGTGCCCTCTGTGATCACTCTCTCCATAATCCGTCCCCATCCAATCGTGCGATCTCCTATCAGGGCATACAACACCTTCGATCAATCCTACAACTATCCCAGGGAAGTAGTCATAGTAGTCATGTATGTCCTGCTAGGAGATAACCTGACAGTCCAGCTTGGAATCATCAAACACCTGCCTGCACTCTACGAGTCTTGCATCCTACTGTGGATCGTACTTCACAAGCTCTCCCTGTATCAGCAAGTGTAGTATCCTATATATATCCTCCAGAGTCACCGTCATCTCGTCAGTTGGGAAGTGAAAGGTCCCATCCTCATTGTGAAACCTCTCCACTACTACAGTCAGTAAACTGCGGTTCGCATGAACCTCAAGCATAAATCACACATAATCCAATCCCATCACACCGAGCACCTCTCGGTCTATCTCTGTAAGCATGTAGCACTGCAACATTGGCAAGGGAAATTGCTTCCTTAACATTAGTGTATCTCGTATGTCCTCCTACAAGCATGCAAGGCAAGGCGTCAACCTTAAGCTGCAAGTATCATGCTCAACATATCTATAGAATCATATCAACTAACTTAGCATATCAAATTGATCAAAACAACACACTACATCTCTTGACTAGATTCCTACAATCTCAGAGATAGCTTATCGATTGACGCATTAAACAGGATGCCAATCGAGTCAATTTTGCTAAGTAAACTGACTATCTATATCATATGCCCTGAAATAGAAGGTACATGCACCATTTTGTAGCAAATGCGCCACTTCTGGCAGATGCACCACAACATTTCTTAAATGTGCCGATCCATACCATATATGCGCAGCCAAATTGTATGTACTGATTCTCATGTCAAATGCGCCTTTTCCTAATGCATGCACTAACCTATAACATGCATATGCAACACTACTATATGTGCAGTTTCATAACCTACATGCACCGCAGGAAGACAGATGTGCAGTTTCGCATGTCAGATGTGCCGAACTACGATCCTGTGCTTTTGTTTTTCCTAATTTTGCCTAGCATTTATTGCACCCAAAATTGACCGTAGGTGAAGTTTTTCAAGATACATACTGGTGGTCCTGCCTCAGCTAGCTGATCGAACTGTTGGACTCGCTCAAAGTGGTGCTCCTCGTGCAGAATATCCATCCTAGTCCTGACTGCTCTATGCTCTGTCCTCTCCTAAGCTCTCAAAGACAAACCAAACAAAGCCAAGTGTACAAATGACTTGTCTTGTGGACCCAGCTCCTATTTATAGCATGCAAACACTAAACTGGCTGTGTGGTGACTGTGACTACTTCCCTAGCTCGTTTCTTTCTGTTTCTCCAAAATGCATCCTATTTTCTTCAAACCTAACCTAATTCTCCCTTCTTCATCGTGAGATTGTCCGTCTCATGTCCTTCTGCCCTTCTCCCCGTCCAATCTCCCGAGGGGGCGTCCTACCATCATTAAACTATACTAGGGGCAAACTGGGGCATGTATCATTATTCAACAATCGATTTCTTTGAAGCAACGCCATAAACTACATTACATCAAAGAGGGGCAAATGTATATGCCTAAAAATGACATAACTTAGTCTAAATAAACATTCTTAATATTTATCCCATTCTAATTCTTTTATCAATAAATAAATAAATAAATTTATTTATTTGATTCACGTTCCTCTAAGTTAATTAAATATTGAAACATTTAATTACCTCTTCTAAAGTCAAAATTAAATAAATCTTTTATTAAATTAAATTCTTCCAAGAAATTAAATAATTCTTAATTATTTAATTAACTCAAATCATTCTTCCAAATTTAAATAAATCAATCAAATTTATTTAAATTCTCTCAATCTCCAAAAATAAAATATAATCAAATGTTTTATTTATTCTTCTAAATCTTCTAAAAATAAGTCTTCTTCTTCATGCACACAAAATTAAATAATTTATTATTTAATTTCTCTCAAATCATGCAAAAGCAAATCACAAGTTGAGTTATTTATTCAATCAACCTTGTTTTTATCAATATCTCCTAAATTAGAAAAAAAACTTTCTAATTTATGAAAAGCAAATCTTATCTTCAATAAAAGAAAGCAATTAACTAAAAAAAAAAACAACTTTTGTGTGACACGTCTTCTTCCTATTCGTGCACATTCTCTCAAGGTTTCTCAACCGTTGATCTTCTCATTCTCTCTATACCATTGATCTTCTCTTTTTCAAGTCTATAAATTGAACCCTCTTCTTCCATTTAATTGATCCAAGCCTTCAGTATTGTTACTTTGTAGGAATTACAACGTGCCTTTGGCACCCATGTCATTCCTTTTGCTTGCAATCAAACTTGTTACCATACTATCATCATTGTTGTGAAGCTCATCTTCATGGCGAAACTATCATAGCCGTTCCCATTTGACATCTTGGAATCCTAGCAAGGAAGTGCACCTTCTAAGGGCCATATTCATAGACAAGATCATTTGTGATAGGTGATCAATGGAAGCTGAGATTTAAAGGAGGTTTTCTTTGTATTGTGCTTTGTTTAATTGACCTTCTTTGTTCATTATTTCATAGAGTTTTGGGTATTATTGATATTGATTTATTGATTATTCATGTTTACTCTAATTTTCCCTTAACAAGGCATATGCATATGTGCCTAGGGAGAAATGGTCTAAATAGGAGAACAAGGCTGTTAAGTGTATTTTCATTGGCTATGGTGTCGGTGTGAAAGGATACAAGCTTTGGGATCCTGTGGCTGAAAAAGTGTTGTATAGAAGAAGTGTTATTTTCAGAGAGCTAACACCTTTTCTCGTTGTTCTACAACGAGAAGAAATAGAAAATAAAGAGGATGTGGTTCAATTTCCTTCTACCCCTGAGAAGATTGAACCGATAGACCCTATGAGACTTGATGATGAGGAGAGCTCTAGTAGATCTAAAAGTTCAGAAGAAGAAGTAGAATCTCAACCTCATCCATTGAGGAGGTCTACATGAACAAGCAAGCAACTTGATAGGTTTGGTTATTCATTGCTTGATTCTTGTTGTGCTTTTGCCTTGCTTACTAACACTGATGAGCCTAGAACTGTTACATAGGCCATGAGCATGAAAGATGCAGGTTCCTAGAAGGAGGCCATGGAAGATGAGATGGATTCTTTGGAGAAGAATAAAACATGGGACTTGGTGCCTTTGCTTGAAGGATGAAAACCCGTTGGATGCAAATGGGTGTTCAAGAAGAAATTCGGTGCAGGCAGTGTTGAAAAATACAATGCCAGACTGGTTGCGAAGGGGAACTTACAAGTGGAGGGAATTGATTATGGTGAAATTTTCTCTCCTGTTGGAAAGATGACATCTATTTGGTTCCTGTTATCTCTTACAGTAGCTTATGACTTAGAGGTGGAGCAGATGGATGTGAAGACAACATTCCTTCATGGTGATTTGTAGGAATAAATTTACATGTCACAACCAGAGCATTACATAGAGAAAGGTAAAGAAAATTTGGTTTGCAAGTTGAAAAAGTCTTTGTATGGTTTGAAGCAGTCTCCTAGGATGTGGTACTTGAAGTTTGATGCCTTTGTGTTGTCGATTAGATTTCTAAGATCGAAATCAGATCATTGTGTGTATTATAAATTTGACAATGATCACATTCTCATGATTGCATTGTATGTTGACGATATATTAATTGGGAATGGTAAGAATATGATTTCTGGTTTGAAGCCTCAGTTGTCAGCACAGTTTGAGATGAAAAATCTAGGGGAAGCCAGGTACATTCTGGGAATGGAGCTTAGAAGAGACAAAGCTAATAGAAAACTTTGGTTAAGCTAGAGTAAGTATGTGAAGAGCATGTTGGATAGGTTTAGCGTGGAAGATTGTAGACCATTGTGTGTTCCTGTATCTTTGGGGACAAAGTTGTCTATTAATGATTGTTCAAAATCTCCTAGTGAGGTGGAGGACATGAGCAGAGTATCATATGCTAGTGCTGTTGGCAGTTTGATGTATGCTATGGTCTGTACAAGACCAAACATTGCCTAAGCAGTGGGAGTCCTTAGTTGATTTATGGATAATCCTGGATGGGTACATTGGGATGCAGTAAAGAGAGTGTTTAGATATTTGAGGGGTAATTCTGAGTATTCCATATGCTATCATGGTAATCCTACAGGACCTCCACATTTAGTCTATATTCATGGATTCTAATTGGGCGGGTGACATTGACAGCTGGAGATCCACCAATGCTTATGTGTTTACTATGTTCGGTGGTACAATTAGTTGGATGAGTAAGTGGCAACCTGTGGTCGCTTTGTCCACAACAAAAGCTGAGTATATGGCAGCAACTCATGCTTGCAAGGAAGCCATTTGGCTTAAGATATTGTGTTCAAATATTGGTGCTGATGCAGGACATGTTATGATTTGTTGTGTCAGTTAGAGTGTGATTTGCCTAGCAAAGAATCTAACTTTCCATGCTAGAACAAAGCATATTGATGTACAGTTTCATTTCGTGTGAGACATGGTAGAGGATGGGAAGGTGAATTTGGAGAAGGTAGACACTTTGAAGAGTGTTGTGGATGCATTGACGAAACCAGTGGGCATAGAGAAGTTCAGATGGTGTTCGGAGTCTATGGGCCTCTCAGCCTATAGTAGTTAAATCCTGTCATTTCCATTAGCTCTTACAAGGTGTTCGACAAGTGGGAGAATGTTGGGAATTAAGGTGTCTCAACCTTGGTAATTCCTTGCATTTATTTATTGTAATGTATTTATTTATTGCCTATTGTGTAATTATGATGCAAATCCTATTTTGTCATCTTATGGGAGTTGGCACGGTGATGTGTCATCCTACGTGGAAGGTGACCACATGTAATTTTGTCCTCACATGAGGAGATAGGCATCCCACTTAGTGGTAGAGGTATTTTTCCACGTGTTAGCACTTTGACTAGTGTGTAAGTGAATCTTGACCGAAACGGTTATGATAGATTCCTATGAGAGAATCTATGATGCGTAAGAGTCGTAAATGGAATGTTCTATGACAGGTGAAGAGATGTGTCACAAGGCATCTTGGAAGAAGGCATTTTTGGGCACCCCAAGGAGGGTTATGACATGTTGTAAGAGAATATGCTATTTTTAGTCAGTGTATGACATATTCTCTTACAGCTGTAAGTACTATCAGTATGACAGATTCTATGACGATTGTAAGATGCGTAAGAGCATTTGTCATTGCCCAACTTGGGAATAGTTGACCATATTGAGATGGGGTGATATGAAAAGTATCATGACCATGCTGCAGTGTTGGACAAGTATCCCTAGGCGTGGGTTTTGGGCCATGAGGCCAACTTGGACGCCCATCTCAAGGAAAGTTCATTTTTCCCTTGTAAACTTCTATTTAAGTAGGTACTTTGAGAGGTGATGTATTATGTGATTGACATGTACTGTTATGTTGCCAATTTGTCTCTAGATACAAGTATCAAAGACTCCTATAAAGACTTGCATTGCAAGTGTTTTGTAAACCTTATTGTTTCGATAATACATTGTGTAGGTTTTGGAATGGGGTTTTGCACCTGTAAGGGTTTTCCCCACGTTATATCTTGTCTCTCTTTCTTTTGTCTCACATTCTTGTGTTGTGTATTGATGCAATATATCTATTGTTGAATTGATAATACTATAATTGTATAGGTTAAAAAGAATTTACACTCATCTCTCCTCTTTAGATTAGTGTAGGAAGCGATTTTCGTACACCTAGCTTCCTTTCATAGCTTGGTACTCACTATCCCTCAGGAACTATTGTGCATTAGGCTCCATAATAGTACTCTACTCTAGCCCACTAGTCTGATAGCTACTGCTGCACCTATTGTAGTTGCTACTATGTAGCTATATGATCTTCCCACATCTAGGCCATATTGGTGCTAGCTATGACACCCTGCATACATGTAACCTCCTATTGTAGCTGAGCCACATGTGTGTCAACCTACTGTGCCCTGGTTTCAACCCTCTATAATAAGACCTTTGTCCCCTATCAATGTACCCTCTCAGCATTTCTCTCAGCTACCACTTATGCTATCTACACCTACATCTGGCTTTGGAGGTGGCCTATCTATGCATGTAGAATCTAAATCTGTGGATCTCCATCCCTGCCACTCAATCCATCCAAAAGGGCATGTATGCCCTGTAAGGTCTGCAACTGTGCTAGAGCACTATCTCACTCTACTGTCACCTATGCCAAATCCTATTGCTACCTTGCCACTTGGTCCTCTAGATTGGCCACCTGGGCACGCAACATTCAAGTCCTCTGCAAGAGCCATTACAGGTACAAAATTAGTCCATCATGTGCCAAGAGTAGCCCATTTAAAAGCCCATTCTTCCTCATGCATGTGTAGAGGAGGTTAGTTCATGCTTGACACTGAATCCTTTACATTTTGATTCATTTAAGGGTTTTTCTAATGTTGTTCACAAGATGAATGAAAGTAGATTGCAAAGGCTACAAGGAGAAAATCTTTAGTTGCAAAGACAAATTGTACAAGTTTCATTGGGGGAAGAATCCAAATAAAGAGGAAGATTTAGTTTCTTTGTTTGATTCTAAATATGTGGATCTCCATCCCTACCACTCAATCCATCCAAAAGGGCCTGTACACCCTATAAGGTCTATAGCTATGCTAGAGAACTGTCTTGCTCTACTGTCACCTATGCCAAATCCTGCTGCTGCCTTGCCACTTAGTCCTTCAGATTGGCCACCTGGGCACACAAGATTCAAGTCCTCTGCAAGAGCCATTACATGTACAAAATTGGTCTATCATCTACCAAGAGTAACCCATTTAAAAGCCTATTCATCCTCATGTATGTGTAGAGGAGGTTAGTTCATGCTTGACACTGAATCCTTTACATTTTGATTCATTTGATTATTTTTCTAATGTTGTTCACAAGATGAATGAAATCAAATTGCAAAGGCTACAAGGCATCTCCCCATGGCCATAACACACTATAGGATTAGGACCTACTCCTAATGGTCCTACTCTTGATGGTCCTGCACCTGATGTCTCGACACCTGAAGTGCCTACCTGTGTTGGTGCCTATCATATAGGTGCTTGAGCAGTTGGAACCTTACCCATCTGACCTTGTCCCCCAGGTACCTGAACCTGAGGAATCTACCTTGCTAGTACTTGGGGCCCCACTTGCACCTGCTACTGAGGAATCTACCCCACCTGTGCCTGAACCTAAGGGCCCCATCCACCAGGTACCTACCCTGCCTGGCTCTCTCCCACTGCCTGCCCTGCAGCTACCACCACCAACACATCAATCCCATCTCCCTCCTCAATAGGCACATCCTTATAAACATACTCAACCTCCACCTCATCCCCCTCCTCTCCTTTCTCTCCCTACTCCTCCTCAGGATCAACCTCTAGATCTATAAGATGAATAGGGCTCACTTGCTGCCACCACAAATCATAAGCTGGGGTCATCCTGCATCAGTTATTTGGCTACCCCAGTCCCAGTGCATTGGCTACAGTGCCACCTAATACAACAAATCCACCTATGGCTACACCTATGCAGGCTAAGCTGGTATATTTGATGGTCTACAAGAAAATATTGCCATCACCTATGGCAGGTCCTGTACCAGCCCAAACTGTTGCATCACCTACGATGAAATCTATTTGTTAATCGTATGGTCTCCTCACCCCATCATATACTGGGGCTGGAATGTGTAGGGCATGTGTATGTGGTCATCCAACCACATCTCTATACCTATATATGGTCACCAGATGACCATATCAATGTCATCTATCTGTTGCTGCCAATACCTCAACTGTCCCATGTGTGTGTGTTGGACAGGTAATCTGTATAAAAATACATAAGCCTCAAACCGAGCCCTATGGTAAGCACACTCCAGATGCATGATGCAGATGTTCTCCCATGCCCACACATGGAGAAGTGTGACACCTGCCCCCAAACTAACATCCAAATGATAGACAACCAGATGCATCTCATGATACAACTGGGCTAACAAACATGGGCCCCATGCAAACATCGCATCCCAAGTGATCATCACCTCGATCACTCTCCCCCAGCCAACCAAAAAATCCTGTGACTATTGATCTGACATCAGTATGCCTCTGATCAAGCCGTAGACATATGGTGTAAACTGACTGGCCTTGTCCACCTGAGTTTGCACATATCTCATCTCCCGTCGGTCCCTGGTGTACACTGGACGTACTAGTGCAAATGCTTTGTCCAAAGCTACTACTCTCGAGCTGACCTCATAAATCACCTTCTCTCCTCATATAGGGATCCTAAGGATCCTCCATACATCCTCTAGGATGATGGTAATCTCACCTGTAGGAAGTAAAAAGGAGCATGTGTCGCTCCTCCACCTCTTAACCAAGGTTGGCATCATAGCCCTATGTGCCCATAGCCAGGGCATCTCAGAAATAGTCTAAAGCCCTATCCTCCCAAGTTGAACTATATCTACCAAAGTAAACTGTGACCTCAATGCCATCACCAATGGAACATGGCACTCTTGTGACTGCAATATCCTACCTAGAATCTGCATTCCAAAATCACCTAAAATCAATTCATTTTTCCCAAAATAGTGCTTTGGCACTAATCTAGAACCCTATAGCACTAAACTAGAAGATAGCGTTGTTTCACAACCATATAGCACCAATCTAGAGTATTGCACTAATCCCAACCCTAATAGTGTTAAACGAGAGTATAGTGCTAATTCATGACATTATGGTGCTAATCCACCATTTTGACCCAAAAACCCTAAAAAACCTTGGCGCTAAACGAGAGGATAGCGCTAAACCCCAACTATATAGCGTTAACCGAGAGGATAGTGCTAAAGCACTAATATATAGTGGTAAACCATAAATCCCCTAAACTTGTGGTGCTAAACGAGAGGATAGCGCTAAACCTTTGATGGATGGTGCTAAACCATCTAAATTTACCCTTTTTCATATGGCGCTAATCTAGAGGATTGCACTAAACCATTCCCTAATAGTGCTACGCAGATGCGTGATGGTGCTAATCTACCTAACTACCCATTTCCTGACTGCCTAACCTAACTCGAAACCCAAAATCACAAAGTTAGGTTTTGGCCAACATACATGTGGGTCAGACTCCCTCATCCATTGGTAATCTCGTACCCTCTCCGATCGATGTGTGTGTCATGGGAATGTAGGTTGCACCATGTCTCCTTCTCCTCTTCTCTCATCCAATAAGCTTAGAGTATGCAAATGTGGCACTTTGGGCCCACACTTTCTATATATAGGCACCATGCCATCTCCCATTCACCTTTTTCTCTCCCCAAGCCACACAACATAACCATTTTCCTCTGTTTTTCTTCTTGTCAAACCTATTTTCCATCCTACATCCTTTTTCCACCATCGTTCCTTCCTTTTTGAGAGTTCACCCATGTAACATCAGAAAATGTCCCCTTGGGGGCTTTTCCCTCATAAGGTTTAGCTCCCAGGTCTTTAGAGTGCATTTAGTACATTTTAGATCATAATTTGGCATCCCGATGGAATGAGACCTAGGTTTCATGGCAAATGGGACCTAGGAGGACCCCTTGAGCTGTACCCTGCACAAAATAGGGGGGAGGACTTGGGCACGCGTGCCCTAGTCCTACCCTATTTTGAGGCAGCCCTAATTTTTGGGTATCAGTTTATGACCATTAGGTTGTTATTTTGCCAACACGGTAAAGTTTGATTTTTAAAATCTTGGTAGGAATGCTTGTAGGTGCATATATAAGCATGTGTAGGCATTCATTTGTAAACTAGATGATTACTAGCAAGCTATTGTGTTCTCAAGGTGATTCAAGGCTTTCTATTGTGTTGTGAGAGCAGACTTGTATGTTTTATGTGTTGATATTTGTAGATTTGAGCATCAATCTCCTCATGGCATGAAGAGCATCTTCCTCCATGAGAGATTCACTACAGGGTGACATATCATCATGTTTTTATCATTGATTATTTTGGTTTTTGCCTCTGCCTCACAAGGGCACACACTCTTTGTCTGACAACGGTGTTCGAAGACTTAAGTGTCCTCCAGGGCTTGACTGAGGTAAGCCTCTAAACACCACAACCCCCAAACCAAGTCTTGTGATTGCAGGTTATAGGTGTCGCATTTAGGAAAAGTGGAGTTGCAGGAAGGAGTGACAGGCATCAAGGATTCAGGATTTGAAGAAAAGTCAGACAAAGGTGCACTTCTAGGACTAGGGTGCCCACAACAGTGTCCTCCGCAGACAGATTTCAGAAAACAAAAGTTACAGGGTTGATTAGTGTCAGAAGGAGGTCCAGATTCCTTGAAAAAGTAGGTACCTTGGACTTGGGCACCCGCACCAGTGTCCCCGACTATTCCACCTCAGAACCTTGAAAATAGGTATTCTATGATTTGTTATTTTACTCCCATCTGTAAGAGCTTTTTCTGTCTTTCGTCAATTTGTTGCCGTATTTGTACAATTAGGGTTTTAATGGTTAATTAGACACAAGAGAAGGAAAATTAATAGTTAAATTCCCTAATCCAAGCTTCCCTTCATTTGCAAGTGACCTAGGGTATGATAGTGCTCGCCACTCGACCCTAGATCCTTCAATGTTAGGGTGAAAGGAGGATTCAAACATCTAAACAACAAAAGATTAACAAATCCAATTTTATCCTAAACAAAATTTTTCTTTTTCACCCAACCTCTCGAGGGGGCATCCCTCATCCATTTTCACTCCTTCCCGTCAGCTAGGGCAAAATTCTTTTAAGTGACACCATTTCCCTACTAGGTCACGACGCCATGTCAAAGAGGGGCAAATGTAGACACCTAAAAATGTCTTAACCCTTTAACCTTCTTTCCAGATCATCCATATCACTAATCTTTCCTTTCACCCAATTAATTAAATAAATTCATAATTATTTAATTAATCATCCCTAATTATCCATCCTTAGCCATCCTTCATTAATTTACGCATAGTCCTGAATTAATTAATTAAATTACGCATTATACCTTAGTAACATCATCCCAATTAATTAAATAAATATGCAAATATTTATTTGGTTAATTTGTCCACTTCCCTAAACATGATTAATTAAGTAAATTTTACTTATTTAATTAATCTACCGTACTAATCAGCCTAAACTTTGCCTAGTTAATTAAATAGCTATTTTTTAATTAGCTACCCTAGCCTACATAACCCCTAGACCTAGATTAATTAAATAAATCATTATTTAATTAATCCTAAACCCCGATTAGCCCATTCACTATTTTTTTCCAGCCACATTAATTAAGTTAATCACCTGGATTAACTTGGTCAAAGCATCATTAACTCATTCTGCCACAACCCACAAATTAAAAATTGCAAAATAATCCCATGGCTCACATGACCCTTCCACCTCACCTTACTATTTATGTGCTAAGCTCTTCTCTATGTCATGAGCTCACACATGTGAGTTCTAAAATTGCCCATGTTTCACATGTCCCTCACATTTCCACATAAAATAGAATTAAAAATTCCACATCCTCCCAAGGAAATAATTTTTTATTTCCTCATGTGTCCTCATCACATTTAATGTAAATCCTTCCCCAAAAATGAATTTTTAATTCATTTTTATTCCTAGCCCTCCATTGTTGATGATGAGATCTTATCCCTTGATCTCATCCATTGATTCCAACTTTTAATCTCCACCGTTGGATCAATCTCCCCCCAAACTTTCCTATAAATAAGACCCTTTCCAAGCCATTTTTAAATCTATTATGCCAAAATCCCTCCAAACCCATTGCATTTTGTTGAGAATTTTAGAGCATTCCACATTCCTTCAAGCTATTTGGGTAAAGCTAGAGAGTAAGGGTACACTCTCTCCATCTTATCTAGGAGTAAGGAGATTGCAAGCCTTATTGAAGGTATAATTTTTGTTGTTTTCTTTCATTTGTTTTTATTTTTATGGTTTTCATTCTTTCTTGTCTTCACAAAGCCCAAGCAAAAAAATAGGGCCATGCCCACAATAAAGAGGGATGCTGTCACTGGGTGAAGAACAACAGAATTAGCTATGCCCACGGTTGACAAGGCTAAGAGGGAGATTGCAACTAGTGAATTCTAGTTAACAACCATTGATTTGGGGCATGCAACGATGGAGCAAGAAATAGAAGAACTCAAAGGGAGTACTGAGGCCATGGCTGCTTGTATGCATAAGATGAAGATGAAAAATAATGAGTTGAAAGGGCACATTGCCCAAATCCAAACATTCGTTAAGGGATGAGTCACCCTGGGTACCCAAATAACAGAAGAACTAGCTGCTCTTGCATTAGTTAGTAAGGTTGAAATAAGTGGTCTAGATGCTCAAAAGAATAAGGCAAATGTTATGCAAAAGTGGTTCACCAAAATCATGTCTAAGGGTGAATAAATAATCAGGATATTCCTCTCCAATTGGGATACGTTAGCATATATGAAGACAAAAGATGATAGCTAAAGGAGGAATGTGCTAAGAGGCTTGATCAAAATGATCAAGACCTCAATAGATTGAAGGGTACAAGAATGTTAGATGACCAAATGCTTCTCAAGCGTAACATCTTGATAATGCAAATGATGTTGAGGATATCCACATGGATAAAGGATTTGCAATTTGAAGCAGATATTTTGGGTAGATGCATATTGAAAGTAGCCAAAATTAGCACCGTGACACATGATTTATTGATGGATGAAGTAGATGTTGCAAATATGTGCCTGATGTGTTGTCATTGATGTCAACATATCCTTCTGTTAGAAATAGTGAAGACAATGTAGAGGAGTGATTAGTATTTCTAGTAAGGTGAAGATCAAAGTTCATGGATTAAAGAGTTTGTATAGGGTTGCCTAGTGTTGCTCGAGTTAAGATTTGAAAGGTTCGCATGAAGATTTGGCGAAGTTATGGCCCTCTGAGTAGAACAAGTTTTTACAGTTGTTCTGTTGTGACAAAGTGGCAAGAAGTTGGTCCAGATTTGTCTAGTATGAGAATATTGTTATTTGCGGATCTAGAGGCATGTCAGGGATGTTGGTGTGTTCCCTTAACTCAAGGGGTTCATGGTTTGGAGATCCAAAAGCAATCTTTCTAGTTTGACAGTCATGGCAGTGTGTGTTCTTGAGGTTCAGTATGAAGATGCAAGTGATCCTAGTGATGCAAAGTGGTGTGGTTATTCCTATTGACTTAATTGTGCTTGTGGTGGTCTTTGGATTATACGACTATTGTGTTGGTGGTCTGCATTGACAAAGGAGCTCATGATTGAAGGTTTCCTCTTGGTTGTTGCTGTTCTTCCTAGTCTTGTCTGACTGGATGTTCCTAGCATGTTGTAGACGATTTAAAAATCATTTTATGAAGCATGGCATGTTAATGGAGGAAGACTCAAGTCTCAGCTATGATTGGCCAACAATATAAAGATCCACGTTAAGTTTGGCTGACCTTGTTGATCATTCCAAGATGGATAAAGTGTATTAATACTTGTTGAAGAGTTATAACATTATCCTTATCCAAAACAGATAAAAATTTGAAGAAAGGATCAGGAGTAGAGCATAGAAGAAAAGGAGTGAGAGCAATATAGAGTGTGAAGAAGAGTTTGGGGCAAAGCAAAAGTTCTTGAGCATTCATTGAAACTGAATCAAGCATGAAGTAGATGCTATTTCTTAGTTAATTCTTTCTAAATAAATTCTGTAGGTAGTGAGCCTCTCTTTTGAGCAGTGAGCTCTGGGCAGTGCGCCCAAAACAATGTGCCTTCTATTTTATTAACTACTTTTAACAGTGTATGCATTTTGTGGGTTACCCCCACCATGGTTTTTCCCTTAACTGGGTTTCCACGTCAAAATCTTGGTGTCAAGTGTGATTGATTATGTTTTTGCTCTTATGTTGTTGATCTATGCTTTAATGTTTACATTTCTAATCTGATATAAAGACAATAAAGAAGGTTAAAGGAAGAAAATTTTCATTGTGGGACAACTGATTCACCCCCCCTCTCAGTTGTCTAGTTCCAACAATTGGTATCAGAGTCAGATCCTCTCATAAAAGCCTAACTGCTTGAGGAGATCCAGGATGTCAACCTACAAGAAGGATAGTCCAAGATTTGATGGAACAAATTATTCTGTTTGGAAAAATTGCATGGAGTGCCATTTGCAATGAATGAGTGATGCCTATTGGGCAATAACTAGTGTTGAGTATAAACCTTCGGAGAAAGGTCCTTCAACTCCTGATCAAATCAAAGATGCTGAAAATAAAATTTGAGCTAAAGAAGCCTTGTTGAGTGCCCTGACTGATTCAGAAATGACAAATGTCTTTGGTCTAAAAATTGCTTATAAAATCTGGGAAAAGTTGGAGTATTTGTATGAAGGTGATAAATATGTCAAATGTGCAAAGCTGCAAAGTCTGAGAGGAAAATATGAAACTATGAGGATGAGCAAAGATGAAAACATCACAATCTACATGCAAAAGATAAATGAACTTGTGTGTGGCATCAAGTTTGCTAGTGGAACTTTGGAAGAATCAGAAATTGTATCAAAAGTACTCAGATCTTTACCAGATTCATACAAACATAAGGTTCCAACTATAGAAGAGATCAGGACAGTCTCAGAGGTTACAAGAGATCATCTAGTTGGCAAAATTTCAGCCTTTGAATTAAGTGAGTTTGGTGATTCTCTTCCCAAGTCTAAATCTGCATTTAAGGCCAGTGTGTATGGAAAAAAAAGATATGATCCAGGTGAAAGCTCTTTTGCAAGATCAAATAGATTTGTAAAGACAAGAAAGGATCTTGAAGATGCTGAAATAGAAACAACAGATCTTGAAGCCCTTATTGCCAGAAGAATGCCAATAGGATCCAGTAAGTATGAAGGAAAATTACCACTCAAATGTTTTGCTTGTAATAAGATTGGTCATTTTGCCTCAAGATGTTTAGAAAGGTTTTCAAAACCAAACCCTAATAGGTATAAAGGTTAGAAGAAATGTTACTATGTCCAAGAAAATGTAGAAGAAGGGGTAACAGATGATGAATCTGATCATGGAGGCTCCTCTGAAAATGATTGGGTGTTTATTGCTATCAAAGAAGAAGATCCAGTGTCTATTGAATCTACTAGCTGTGAAAATGTGGAAAGTGCCTTGGCTACTTAGGTTATTGAAAAGGATGATGGGTGATTGATAGTGGATGTTCTCATCATATGATTGGTGACAAGAGTGAGTTTGTGAATTTTGAAAACTATGAAGGACTTGTGAAATTTGGAGACAACTCAGCTAGTAGAATCCATGGCAGAGGATCCATCTATTTTGATGGCAAGAACAACACCAATGATGTTCTATATGTGGAAGGACTGAAACATAATCTTCTCAGTGTTGGATAGTTGGTTGACAAGGGTGATGATCTTCAGTTCAAGGATGGAAAATGTAGAATCTTGGAAAGCTCCAGAACTGAAATTGCATTCGGTACTCAAACTAGAGGTAACATCTTCACTTAAGTAGTTCTGGGAAAAGTTGTTTGATTGCTCAGACAGATCAAAGTTGGCTATGGCATAGGAGGATGTGTCATGTGAATTTTGACAACATTGTCAAAATAAGTTCCACTCAAGCTGTAAGAGATCTTCCAAGACTTGTGAAACCTAATTACTTATGTAGAGAATGTCAATTGGGCAAATAGAACAAAATTTCTTTCAAGAGTAAGGAACAAGGTTCAAGTGAGAGATTGGAATTGGTACATACTGATCTCTGTGGTCCTGCTAGAATTAGGAGTATGTAAGGAGACATATATTTCATGTTACTAATTGATGATTACTCCCGAATGATGTGGGTAACTTTTCTAAGAGAAAAATCAGAAGCCCTTAACAAGTTTAAGGTGTTCAAGATGATGGTTGAAAATGAGATTGGTGGGAAATTAAAATGTCTGAGATCTGACAGAGGTGGAGAATTTACCTTCGGTGAGTTTGATGCTTTCTGTGAAAAGCATGGAATAAAAAGATAGTTATCTGCTCCTAGGAATCCTCAACAAAATGGAGTTGTGGAAAGAAAGAACCAGACCATTCAAGAACTTGCTAGAACCATGATGATGGAAACAAATGTTCCTCAAGTTTATTGGAGAGAAGCTGTGAGTACTGCTGTCTACACTCTTAATCGGGTGCAAATCAAGGGAAATTCTGGTAAGACTCCTTATGAACTTTGGTTTGGTCATCCTCCTACTGTGAGATACTTCAGAGTCTTTGGTAGTAAATTTTATATCAAAAGAGATGAGGATTTAGGTAAGTTTGAGGCAAGAAGTGATGAAGGAATATTTTTGGGATACTCAACTCAAAGTAAGGCCTACCGATGCTTCAATAAAAGATTGAAGAAGATTGTTGAAAGTGCGAATGTTAAAGTTGATGAAAGCAAAGGACATTCCAAGTACTCCGAATATGATTCAGATGATCAAGATGAAAGTCAAAATCAAGGAAGGCAAGTTCAAGTTTAGACTCAGATTCAATTTGAACTAGTAATTCCAGAGGTTAACATAGATGATGAGGAACAAGTTCAAGAAACAGAAGCTCAAACAATCTCCAAAACTCCCAAGTATGTAAGGTTAAATCATCCTGAAGATCAGATCATAGGAGATAAGAGTAAAGTTGTTCAAACTAGGAGAAAAATGTCTGAAGATCAAGAAGAGATTTGTTTGATTTCAAGGATTGAACCAAAATCAGTAAGTGTAGCGTGCAATGATGAAAATTGGGTCAAAGAAATGGAAGAGGAATTGATGCAAATTGAAAAGAATCACACATGGGTTCTAGTTCCTAGACCTGAGGACAAAAATGTGATTGGAACCAAATGGGTCTTCTGGAATAAACTAAATGAAGATGGTGAGGTGGTAAGGAATAAGGCAAGGTTGGTATGTAAAGGCTACTCTCAAGTGGAAGGAATTGATTTTGAAGAAACTTTTGCTTCGGTGGCAAGGATAGAGACAGTTAGATTATTTCTTGCATTTGCTGCCTTCAAAGATTTTAAAGTATATCAAATGGATGTGAAATCAACATTTCTGAATGGAGATTTGGAGGAAGAAGTCTACATTGAGCAACTAGAAGGATTTCAGTTGTCTGATTAGGGAGATATGGTTTGCATATTGAGAAAAGCCTTGTATGGACTCAGGCAAGCTCCAAGAGCCTAGTATGCTAGATTGGATAAACATTTGCTTAAACTAGGATTTAGCAAAGGTACTGCTGATTGTAATCTCTACTTCAAAATTGATCATGAGGACATTTTAATTGTTGAAGCTTTTGTTGATGATATCATTTTTGGTGGAAATGATTGCATGTGTAAAGCATTTGCTGATTAGATGAAAAGTGAGTTTGAGATGTCAATGTTTGGTGAGATGAATTTCTTCCTAGGTCTGCAAATTGTTCAATTAGATAAAGGTATCTTCATATCTCAGTCCAAGTGTGTAAAATAATTGCTAAAGAAATTTGGAATGGAAGACTCAAAGCCAGTAGGTACACCTATGGTAACTGGATGCAAACTAAGAAAAGATGATGACTCTCCCAAGGCAAATCAGAAAAGATATAGATCAATGATTGGAGGATTGCTTTATCTAACCCAAACCAGACCTAACATCATGAATGCATTTGGACTTGTCAGATTTCAAGCTGATCCAAAAGAATCCCATGTTATGGCAGTCAAAAGAATTTCAAATATCTCAAGGGGACAATTGATTATGGATTGTGGTATCCAAAGGACAATAACTTCACTCTTCATGCATATATAGATGTTGATTGGGTAGGAGATGTGGATGACAGAAAAAGTACTAGTGGTGGTGCATTCTTCTTGGGGAGAAGATTGGTCTCTTGGATAAGTAAAAAGCAAGAGGCAATATCTTTGTCTACTGCAGAAGCAGAGTACATAGCAGCAACAAATAATTGCACTTAGGTTCTATGGATGAAGCAAATGTTGAAGGACATCAGAATTGTGTTTGAGGAGTCAGTCACAATTTTCTGTGATAATTCTAGTACAATAAGCATCTCAAAGAATTTGGTATTGCATTAAAAAACAAAGCATATATCTATCAAGTTTCATTTCTTGAGAGAGAAAGTAAATGAGAATGAAGTCAAGTTGGAGTTTGTGCCTTTCAAAGATCAGATTGTAGACATCTTCACTAAGCCTCTTCCCAAGGATACTTTTGAGTATCTTAGAGAGAAGTTAGGGGTTATTACCCCTCCTGAGAGAAACTAAGATGCACTAAGGTGCATCATCCCGATGGAATTCTCAGTCATATCTTGAGATCCAGACTAATGTTGAGAGAATACTACTCTAGGGAGTAGTCATTATGTAAACGTTGGAGATCAGTCTGAAATAAAAAAAGGGGAAGAGGTGACTGCAAATATGTGATGAATGGGGTAAATCATAAAACACACAATAATAGAAAATGACACACAAAAAATAGAATATTTCTTTATTGATCTGGGCAACTCATTACATTACAGAAGCACAATTACAATAAGAGGAATCAATCCTCTAAAAGCTGCAACACACTATAGCTACCATCACTAGGCTCTGAAAATGTCTGCCTTCTGTAACCCCAAATCTACTAGGGTTTCTGTTTCCCCACCTATTCTTGACTCTACACTTTCCCCCCTTAACTCTACTACTGCCTAGGGTTCCCAAAATAGTCATAAATAGCACTTTTTGGCAGCCTCTAGCTAAATTTCAAAATTTGCAACTCTCTCCAAAAGTAGGTCAACTTCTAGGAAACATAACTTTTGATCTGGGTGTCCGATTGACTAACCATTTTAAGTGCCGAAAATCTCGCGATGTGAAATATCATATCAAAAATCTATAAACTAATTTCTATCAACTTTTTGAGACGTTATGGGATGTTTTAGTTCCTCATATCTCGTTTCAAAAATTTTTAGGGGCTTTTCAGAAAACAAAAACTTTAATATCTTTCAGCTCACAAATGATCTTTACCTGATTCCTTCGCCAAAGGTCTTATATTTCCATTATGAAGCTTTCTACAAGTTTTTGTTTCAATTTGTGCCCAAATGCAAACTTTCCTAAAATGGTAGGTAAACTTTCTAAATCTGGCAGTTTGCTATTTTTAGCAGTTTTGGAAAAACCGAAAGTCCTACATCATTATTCAAGAGATTATGGAACCAAAAATACTAATTATGGAAAGAAATGAAAACAACTGTAATGATTTTGAAGCAACATCTTTTTGGGTGATGCAAGATTGCCCTTACACCACTGGATTTTCCTGCATCAGACACCTAGGGTAATTTGAGAACTGACCTTGTCATGTCTTAGGTGTTTGTGTGAGGAAAAACCAAACGGCCAACCTCTGCCTTAGACAACCAAGAAGAATCTTCAACAGGCCATCCATTTCATTTCACTAGATATTCTTCATATTTCCTGTTCCGAGTACTTCTTCCCACATGGCTATCCAAGATCTCTTCTATCTCCTCCGTTGAAGTAGATGCCAAAATACTCCACTATTCTTGTGTTGGTCCATCCTCTATGCCACCTTCATGATATTCTATTAAATCAGCAATGTTGAACACAGGGGAAATATTGATCCCACTCAGCAGCTCTACCTCATATGCATTTCCTGAATCATGCTTCTTTAGGATTCTGCACAGTCTAAATTTCTTCATTTTCAACTTATTATATGTTCCAATTGGGAACCTTTATTTTCTCAAGTGAACCATGACTTCTTCTCCTACTTAGAACTCCTTATATCTCCTCTTCTGATCTGCCTTAGCCTTGTACTAAATATTCATCTTATTAATGTGCTTCCTCACCTCTTCATGCAAATTTTTCATATGTTCTGCAAAGTCTTTAGCTTCAGCACTTGTCTTTTCTCCTTTGTCTAGCTTCCTTAACTTAGAAGCATTTTGTGGGCTATTGCCATATACAATTTGGAATGGTGATTTACCAGTACTCCTATTGACAGAATTGTTCTAAGCAAATTCTACCTGTGGTAAAATCAAATCCCATCCCTTGGGCTTATCTCCTACTAAGCATCATAGTAGGTTGCCCAAACTCCTATTCACCACTTCCGTCTGTCCATCAGTTTGTGGATGGTGTGCAGAACTAAACTTCAAATCTATCTTTAACTTCTTCCACAATGTCCTCCAGAAATAACCAACAAACTTGGTATCTCGATCTGAAACTATGCTCTTTGGTAGACCATGTAATCTCACCACCTCTTTGAAAAATAATTCAGTAATATGAATAGCATCATTGGTCTTCTTGCAAGGAATGAAATGTGCCATCTTTAAGAATCTATCCATCACCACAAAAATGGAATCATGTCCTCTCTGTGTCCTTAGTAAACCAAGAACAAAATCCATACTAATATCATCCCATGGCTTCTTCGGTACAGGTAATGGCTGATATAGCCCTGTATTCTGACTTGTTCCTTTTGCCATCCGACACACTCTGCAACTCTACACAAATTTCCTCACATCCTGCTGCAACTGTGGCCAATAATAATTTTCATTGACAATGGAAATGGTCTTATCTTGACCAAAGTGTCCAGCTAATCCCCCACTATGCTTCTCCTTAATCAAGTTCTCTCTCATGGAACTCCTCAGAATGCACAATTGGCTTCCTCTAAACAACATGCCATCTTGGATTATGAAATCCAACCATTTTGTCTTGTCCAAAGTAATAGGTTGCTGACAAGCTTTCCAAGCCTCTACAAAATTTGGATCTTCAGGATACAAACTTTTGAGCTCATCGAACCCAACAACCTCTATCTTCATTTCTGTCAACAAATTATGCCTTCTGCTCAAGGCATCTACAACTCTGTTGGACTTCCCACTCCTGTGCTTCAAAATAAAACTATAACTGTAAAAACTCAACCCATTTTAAGTGCCTCTGGTTCAACTTTCCTTGACTATTAAGATACTACAAAGCTTGATGATCAGTATATAAAATAAACTTTTTTGGCAACAGATAATGTCTCCATTTCTTCAAAGCCTGAACTATAGCATAAAATTCTTGATCATAAATAGAATAATTTTTCTTGGCATCATTAAGCTTCTCACTAAAATAGGCAACGAGCTTACCTTCTTGACTCAAAACAACTCCTATAGCACTGCCACTAGCATCACAATCTACTTGAAATACCTTATTGAAATCTGGAAGTGCCAAAACAGGTTGCTCTGTAACTTTCTGCTTTGATGCATCAAAGCTTTTGTTTGCTCCTTTAGTCTATCTAAACTCTTTTCTATCCCCTCTCATTGTCTTAGTTAGGGGTGCACAAATGCTACTAAAATTTCTAATAAACTTTCTGTAAAAACTTGCCAAACCATGAAAAGATCGTACCTCTGTGGCACTCCTTGGTGTAGGCCATTCAAAGATAGCTCTCACCTTCTCTGGGTCCATCTTAAGACCTTCCTCTGAGACAACAAATCCCAGGTATACCAACTCTTTCTTTGCAAAACTACATTTCTTTAGATTAATCAATAACTTCTCCTCCTTTAGCTTCTCTAAAACTCTTTTGATATGCATTAGATGCTCATCCCAAGTCTTACTGAAAATTAAAATATCATCTAAATAGACAATCACAAAACTTCCCAAAAATTCTTTCAATACCTCATTCATGAGCCGCATGAATTTGCTCGGTGGATTGGTCAGCGCAAATGGCATGACTAACTACTCATACAGACCTTCCTTTATCTTGAAGGCTGTCTTCCATTCATCTCCTTCTCTGATACGGATTTGATGATACCCACTCTTTAGGTCAATTTTCATGAAGTACTTGGCTCCACTCAAACAATACATTATGTCATCCATTCTAAGTAATGGAAATCTATACTTGATTGTTATCTTATTGATGGCTCGAGAGTCTGTACACATCCTCCACTCTCCATCTTTCTTTTGTGCTAGTACTGTAGGTACCGCACATGGACTTAGGCTCTCCCTTATCAGTCCCTTCCTTAACAACTCTTGAACTTGTTTGTTCAACTCTTCATTCTCTGCATGGGTCATTCTGTGGGATTCCTTATTTGGCAAACTGGCTCCTAGTATCAAATCCATTTGATGACTTATCTTCCTTATTGGTGGTAAACCTTCTGGTACATTATCAGAGATAATATCCTGAAATTCTTCCAACATATCTGAAACTTCTGCTGGTATGTCTTCACATTTCTCTTGACTAATCTTAGGAATCAATGCAAATAAAAAATGCTCATGCTTCATACCCTCCAAAAATTTCCTACCATCTACCAAGCAAATTTTGGCAGTACTACATACCTTTTCTTCCACTTCCTTCAAGGGCTTCAACTTATGACAAACTCCATGCTTTGTTAGGGAATATGTGTTTGCACGACCATCATGGACAACGCTCCTATCATACTGCCATAGCCTCCCCAACAACATATGACATGCATCCATTAGTATGATATCACACAGCACCTCATCATGGTAGTCCCCAATCTTGAACTTCATTAAACACTGCTCATTGACCAAAGCTCTATGGTCCTTCTGCAACCATGCAATCCGATATGGATGTGGATGCTTTCTTCTTGTCAACTTTAACTTTTTAACCATCTCCTCTGAAACAAGATTATCAATGCTTCCACTGTCAATAATAATATCATAACACTTACCTTCACATTTGCACCTTGTGCGGAATAAACTCTTCCTCTGATTTGGTTCTTTCTCCTCATTCAACAAGGTTCTTCTAACAACTAGGGTTTGTCCCCTTTCAACATCTTTAGAATGCTCAAACTGTGCATCTTCATCTACATGTACAACTCGTGCATTACCTTCAGGTCTTCTATTCATCCTTCCTTGATGTTGCAGACACTCGTATGCTCGATGCCCTTCTTCTCCATATTGGAAACAGGTTCCTCTGAAACCTCCTCTTCTAGGTCCTTGCCCAGGTCTTCCTCTTCCCCTTCCTCTTTGTTCACCATCATTCTGGTCACGAGGTCGGTAGGTATTATCTCGCCTCTAATTTCAACTGGTGCCAGCTTCTTCACTTTTTTTTGAATCTTCATTTCAGCCTCCATAGGGTCTTCCATGAGTCCTTCCACCTTGACCTCTTCCACTTTGCTTGCTGTCGAATCTTTTATTCAACTTCTCTTCCACATTCAGGGAAAACTGGTATGCATCTTCTATGGTGGTCATTCTGACCAAACTCAACTCCTCTTGAATACTTGGCCTCAACCTATTAATGTAATGAGATACCTTTTCCTTGTTGGCCTCTGCATGGCCTCTCCTAATAGTAATCTTATAAAACTCTTCTATATACTCCTTAACATACTTGTTACCTTGCTTCAGTCCTTGCAGCTTCTTCAGTAACTCCATCTCATAGTCCACAGGAATGAACTGCTTCTTCAGTTTATCCACCATCTGATCCCATCTGGTGATCTTTCCTTTTCCTCTCCTATTCCTTTCTAACTGGACCTCCTTCCACCAAATACTGGCGTGGCCCTTCAACTTTGTTTTTGCAAACTTGACCCAATCTGGGTCCTCCATGTCTTCATACTTGAAATACTCCTCCATGTCATTGATCCAATCAATAAGCTGTTCCAGATTCAAATCTCTAGAATAGGTAGAAACTTCAATCCTTGGCCTCTTTCTGATCTTCAAAATAGCCCTCAACAAACTAACTTCTGCAGGATCTCCTGCAGCTTCTTGTTCTTCCTCGGATAGCTCTTCTTTAGCTTCATCCTTGCTTTCTTCTCTTGTTCTCGGATCAAACCCTCTTCACAGCTCCTCTTGCAATGCATCAATTTGCCTCTAAAACCCTCTTCTATCAAAGCATTCCTCCCAATATGATTTCTTCATGGAGGCATCTTGATCTCCGCAGCAAACCCACAACCTCAGGTCCTAGTGCAAACTGCCTCACGGTCAGTGATCTGTCTACACACTCAGGAACCCTTGCTCTGATACCACTTGATGAAGGGGGTAAATCATAAAACACACAATAATAGAAAATAAAATATTTCTTTATTGATCTGGGAAACTCATTAGATTACAGAAGCTCAATTACAATCAGAGGAATCAATCCTCCAAAGGCTGCAACACACTACATCTACCATCACTAGGCTTTGGAATCATCTACCTGCTGTAACCCCAAATCAGCTAGGGTTTCTGTTTCCCCACCTATTCTTGACTCTATAATTTCCCCCTTTAACTCTACTACCGCACAGGGTTCCCAAAATAGTCATAAATTGCACTTTTTGGCGGCCTCCAACTAAATTTCAAAATTTGCAACTCCCTCTAAAAGTAGGTCAACTTCTGGGAAGCATAACTTTTGATCCGGGTGTCCGATTGACAAACCGTTTTAAGCACCGGGAAGCTCGTGATGTGAACTATCAAGCTGGAAATTCATAAATAGATTTCTATCAACTTTTTGGGATGTTTTAGTGCCTCATATCTCATTTCAAAAAATTTTCAGGGGCTTTTCAGAAAACAAAAACTTTAATATCTTTCAGCTCACAAATGATCTTTACCTGATTCCTTTGCCAAAGGTCTTATATTTCCGTTATGAATCTTTCTACAAGTTTTTACTTCAATCCGTGCCCAAATGCAAACTTTCCTAAAATGGCAGGTAGACTTTCCAAATTTGGCAGTTTTCTATTTTTAGCAATTTTGGAAAAACTGAAAGTCCTACATCATTATTCAAGAGATTATGATACCAACAATATTATTTATGGAAAGAAATGAAAACAACTGTAATGATTTTGAAGCAACATCTTTTTGGGTGATGCAAGATTGCCCTTACACCACTGGATGCTCTTGCATCAATGTGCACCCTTTGCCATTGATGTCAAAGGGGGAGAGAAATCATGTGAAAAACTTGGAAGTAAGTAGTTGCTGGTGAAAGGGGGAGTAGTGAAGAAAGTGGTTGCAGATGTGATAAGAGAAAGGGGGAGAAGTTCTTATCTTGATGGCTAAATCAGTTTTTCACATCATATGTTACCATCAATGACAAAGGGGGAGATTGTTGCAAATATTTGCCTAATGTGTTGTCATTGATGTCAACATATCCTTCTATTAGAAACAATGAAGACAATGCAAAGGAGTGATTGGTATTTCCAGTAAGGTAAAGATCATAGTTCGTGGATTAAAAATTTTATTCAGGGTTGCCTAGTGTTGCTTCAGTTAAGATTTGAAAGATCCGCATGAAGATTTGGCAAAGTTATGGCCCTCTGAGTAGAATAGATTTTTGTAGCTGTTCTATTGTGACATAGTAGCAAGAAGTTGGTCCGGATTCATCCAGTATGAGAATATTGTGATCTGCGGATCTAGAGGCATGTCAGGGATGTTGGTGTGTTCCCTCAACTCGAGTGGTTCATGGTTTGGAGATCCGTAAGCAATCTTTCTAGTTTGACAGTCATGGCAGTGTGTGTTCTTGAGGTTCAGTATGAAGATGCAAGTGATTCTGGTGATGTAAAGTGGTGTGGTTATTCTCGTTGACTTAATTGTGCTTATGGTGGTCTTTGGATCATGTGGCTATTGTTTTGGTGGTCTGCATTGACAAAGGAGCTTGTGATTGAAGGTTTCCTCTTGGTTGTTGTTGTTCTTCCCAATCTTGGCTGACTGGATGTTCCTAGCATGTTGTAGATGATCTAAAAATTATTTTATGAAGCATGGTGTGTTAATGGAGGAAGACTCAAGTCTTAGCTATGGTTGGCCAACAGTATAAAGATCCACGTTAAGTTTGGCCGACCTTGTTGATCATTCCAAGATGGATAAAGTGTATTAATACTTGTTGAAGAGTTGTCAAACATTATCCTTGTGCAAAATAGATAAAATATGAAGAAAGGATCAGAAGCAGAGCAAAGAAGAATAGGAGTGAGAGTAGTATAGGGTGTGAAGAAGAGTTTGGGGCAAAGCAAAATTTCTTGATCATTCATTGAAACTGAATCAGGCATGAAGTAGATGCTATTTCTTAGTTAATTCTTTCTAAATAAATTTTGTAGGCAGTGAGCCTCTCTTTTGAGCAGTGAGCTCTGGGCAGTGCGCTCGAAGGCATGTGCCTTCTTTTTTACTAAGTACTTTTAACAGGGTACACATTTTGTGGGTTAACTCCCATCATGGTTTTTCCCTTAACCAGGTTTCCACGTCAAAATCTTGTTGTCAAGTGTGATTGATTATGTTTCTGCTCTTATGTTCTTGATCTATGCTTTAATGTTTACATCTCTAATCTGATAGAAAGATAATAAAGAAGGTTAAAGGAAGAAATTTTAATTGTGGGACAACTGATTCACCCCCCCTCTTAGTTGTCTAGTTCCAATAGTAGAGATCCTGGAGGAATTGATCGGTACTCTAATGGATGATAAGGAAACGTATGATGAGTAGATATCCAAGGAAACATTCAAGACCAGGTTTGATCCCATGATGAAAGGGCCTATGTCACATTTTTTAGAAGCTACTAGAGAGAAATTAATGGAGTTGTCTATGAAGTTGAAGGATTATAAGAGGAAGTTGGACAATAGGACAAACCAGTGGGTAGCTATAAATGACTAGTTGTAGACACAAGATTATGCAAAGGCTATGGAACAACAATTTGATAGAACTAGAATGGAAGAAGCCATAAAGGTATACGAGTTATACAAAAGGTTTGATTCCAGGGAAATAATGGTTGGAGAAGATTCATCGGTAGAGGAGGAATAAAATATTTTGGAAAAGGCCAAAGTAAAGATACTGAGGAATATTCCATTTTGCCAGTTGTACTCCACTAATGATTACCAATTGGAAATCACGTGCCACATTTCTTGACCGTTGATTGTTTTGAGAGATATCCTGACCGTAGGATTATTGTAACTGATCTCAGGTCCTTGTTCTATAAAAGGGCCAAGATCATCTTGAATTAAGGGAGACTGAATTGTTAAAACTTTGAGCACTGATTTTGTAATTGTGTAATTCTTTGATCTCTTCTCAAGGTTCTTTCTCAGATCAATGTACATATGTGTATATTCTTTGCATACATAATGAAAATGAAGTTACAGATTACCATATCGTCGTATATCTCAAGTAATCTTCTGTTGATTTCTGACTTGTGATTTTGAATTGCTGTGTTCTATTGAAGTGAATTGAACTAATTGCATGTTGTCATCAACTTACCTTTGGAGATTTGTATTGATCATACATAATTGTGGATTTCTTGTTGAAGTATGGTTTGGTTTTGCTTCATTTCATGACTGTGTGAAAGTATACATGTGGATCATTGGTAAAACTCAATTAGTTTAGGATCTTAATTCTTTAACTCAATATTTAACCCTTCATTTTACTAAATACAGTGGATAAATGTAAATATTGACATATCTTAAATAATACATACTGAGTTGATGCAAATGATGACATATCCAGAGCATACACAGTAAAAGATGCAAATAATAGAAAATATTATGTAGATAATCATAAATATCAGTGAATTACTTGTTTTAAAGAACATCTTTAAGTAAATTCAAGGTATATTTGCAAAGATCAGTTCAAATAGAGATAGTTTCAAAAGAACTAGTCAAAGTTAGGATAGTTTCAGAAGAACTGATCAAATTTGAGATAGTTTCAGAAGAATTGATCAAAGTCATGTTTAATTCATGCTTATATGCTTAAATCTCACTTAAATACTGTAGGATTTGATATAATTGTCAAGGATATATGCAAATTAGGTACAATATACATGACATTTGTGGAATTTGACATAATCTAAGAAGGAATACAATCAAATAAGTGTAAGTCCCCAAAATGGAACATCATATCACAATGATCCCTAAGTGACTATCAAAAGGTCAAGACCTGATCAACGAAGCCTTGGGATCATAAATTCATTGTAAATTTATCATATCTTTCAAGACGAGTAAAGGTTTATTGTGACAACTTTTATTCTTATGCATGTGACTAATAAACACATCAACACCTACCTCACAAGTTTGATTCAAAAGTTTTTGTTATTGAAGAAGCCAAAGATCTGAAGAAACTTACCATGGAAGAGCTGTTTGGGTCTCTCACTGCCTATGAGATGAGAAATGAAGTCCAAGGTACATACAAAAGAGAAGATGCTTTCAAAGCTGTGAAGAAAGAAGGAACATCTGGTTCTTATAGTGAATCTAAGGAAGAAGAAGCAAACTTTGTGAGAAAGCTGAAGAAGGGATCAGACAAGTACAAAGGTAAGTTAGCTTTCAAATATTTTATTTATGGAAGAGTTGGTCATTATGCTTCTAAATGTCCTTTTGGAGAAAATGAAAATTGCAACAAGGGTTTCAAAAGGAACAACTTCAAGAAGAACCTCCTTTCCAAAGAAGACTACAACTCCTCAGAAGAAGTAGATCACTATTCATCAGATGATGGAGGAGGAGAATCCCTAGTTATGGCCATAGTGATCTTTGATAGTTCAAACAAGAATGTAGATGAAGAAGAACATGAAGTTGATTTTGAAGGTGAATTTATTTCTACTCTTGAAGACTTGGATATTGCAAGGAAAGTGGTCAAAGAATAAAAGGCCCTTATTGAAGCTAAGATAAACAAATGCACAAAACTTGAGAAAGAAATCCTGTCACTCAAAAGGGAATTGAAGAAAGCAAAGTCTGGAAATCTAGATAACCCTGAAGAAGTAAATCTCATCATGCCTCAAGGAAGACCTTTTCATGCAAGACAATTCTTCATAAATAACTACAATCATGCATTTTTTGGTTATTGTTTTATCTGCAATAAATTTGGTCATAAGGTTATGGATTGCAAGTCTAGAATGAATAGAAGAAATCTTGTAAGTAGGAATCCTCTTGCTTCACTAGTGGATGTCAATGTGGTATGTCATGTTTGCAACACTTTTGGACATATAGCAAGATATTGTAGAAGTGGATTAGAAAAATCAGAATCTCAGATGATTGATGTTACTGAGAAAGACAAGGAGAGTGACTCTTCCAAAAGATAGGAGACAAATAATGAAGTTAAAAATTCATTGATTGTCCAAACAACATTTCATGCTCAAGGGAAAACAAATCTCTAGGTAATAGATAGTGGATGTACAAGCCACATGACAGGTGATAAGAGAAAATTCATCAATCTTGTTAAGTGGAATGGTGGATCAGTCAGGTTTGGAGACAATTCAGCTACAAAGATTTGTGGAAAAGGCACTATAAGTATTGATGGAAAATCTACAATAGAAGATGTTCTTTATGTAGAAGGTCTCAAGCACAATCTTCTCAGTGTAAGTTAGATGTGCATCAAAGGATACAATCTCATATTTCATGATCAAGGGTGTGAAATCAGAAGAGCAAAGTCTGGTAGATTGTTGGCAGAAGGTTCTAGGGTAGAAAACAACTTGTATAACCTAAAGGGTGTTAATAGAAAAAGTTGTTTTCTAGGATAGACAAATGAATGCTGGCTATGGTACAAAAGGATGGGACATATCAACTTTGACAATCTTGTGAAGATCAACTCTATACAAGCATTTAGAGACATACCAAAGATTATCAAGCCTACAAGCACCTTATGCAAAGAATGTCATATTGGGAAGCAGACAAGGATAGATTCAAGACCAAGGAGTATTCTTCTACAAGGCCATTGGAATTGATTCATACTGACTTGTGTAGACCTACCAGGACAAAGAGTCTCCACGGTGAGAGGTATTTTATGTTGCTCATTGATGACTACTCTAGGATGACATGGGTTACATTTTTGAAAGAAAAATCATAAGCTTTCAGTAGGTTTAATATTTTCAAATCCATGGTTGAAAATGAAATGAATTCTAGAATCAAGTGCTTAAGGTCTGATAGAGTTGGTGAGTTCACATCAAGTGAGTTTGATGAATATTGTGAAGAACATGGAATAAAGAGGCACTCTTTTGCTAGAAGAACTACTCAACAAAATGTAGTAGTGCAAAGAAAGAATAGAACTGTCCAGGAGATGACAAGAACAATGTTGAATGAAGCCAAGTTGGATGATGTATATTGGAAATAAGTAGTCCATACTATTGTCTATATTCTTAACAGAGGACAACTAAGAGTGAACATCTCTAATACAGTATATGAGCTATGGTATGGAAGACCAACATCTGTCAAGTATTTTAGAGTTTTTGGAAGCAAATGCTACATCAAAAGAGATGAAAAAGGTTTGGGAAAGTTTGACTCAAGAGATAATGAAGGAATATTTCTTGGATACTCAACTAGGAGCAAAGCTTACAAGTGCTACAATAAAAGACTAAGGAAGATAGTTAAGAGTGCAAATATTAGGGTTGATGAAGAGTCACATCAAATCACATATGAGCAAGAAGACTGTTGGATAGATGAACCTTCTGTATAGAAGAAGAAGAATAAGTTGAAGAAAAGGAAGAAACACAAGAGAAGGTCACTAAGACTCCTGTGAAGTATGTTTAGAAGAATCACTCAGAAGATCTGATAATTAGATACAAGAATGAAGGAGTACCAACTAAAAGAAGATTTGTAAGGACAAATGAACGTGTAAAATTCCCTCTACTATCTAAGATAGATCCTAAATTTTTTTCTGATGCTAGCAAGGATGAAGGTTGGATACAAGCAATGGAAGAAGAACTAAATCAGATAGAGAAATATCAAACTTGGGAATTGGTGCCAAGGCTTACTGACAAAAATGTGATAGGGAGAAAATGGGTGTTCAAAAATAAATTGAATGAAGATGGAGAAGTGGTGAGAAACAAAGCAAGGATGTTTTGTAAAGCTATTCACAAGTGGAAGGAATTGATTATGAGGAGACATTTGCTCTGGTCACAAGAATGGAAGCAGTCATGATGTTTCTTGCATTTGTAGTTCACAAGAGCTTCAAGGTATAACAAATGGATGCCAAATCCGCTTTGTTGAATGGGGACTTAGAAGAAGAAGTTTACATAGAACAGCCTAATGGATTTCAGCTATCGGAAGACCTGAACATGGTATGTGGTCTTAAGAAGGCTCTATATGTTCTCAAACAAGCCCCTAGGGCTTGGCATGAAAGATTGGACAAATACTTACTCTAGTAGGGCTTCAAGAAAGGTACCACAGATAGTAATATTTATATCAAAATTGAGGGTGAACAAATTCTAATAGTTGTTGTGTATGTTGATGATATAATTTTTGGTGGCAATGATGAAATGTGTAAAAAGTTTGCAAAAGAGATGTAAAAGGAATTTGAAATGTCTATGCTAAGTGAGTTATCATTCTTTCTTGGACTCCAAATTACTCAATCAGATGATGATATTTTTATCTCTCAAGAAAAGTATGTCAACGAGCTGTTAAATAAGTTTGGTATGGAAGATTACAAACCAGTGAGTACTCCTATGGTAACTAGTTGTCATTTTAGCAAAGATGATGAGTCACCTCATGCTGATTAGACTCTGTATAGGTTAATGATTGGGGGTCTACTATACTTAACAACATCAAGGCCTAAAATTATGCAAGCTATTTGCTTGGTTGCAAGGTTTCAAGCTGATCCAAGAGAAACACATGTGAAGGAAGTCAAAAGGATCTTCATATATTTGAAGAGCACGCTAGAATATGGACTGTGGTATCAAAAAGGTGATGATTTTTCCCCGAGTGCTTATACTAATGCAGATTGGGCTAGCAATGTTGATGATAGAAGAAGTACCAATGGTAGAACTTGTTGCAAGTATGTGCTAACTAGTGTTTTCATTGATGTCAACATGTCTATGTTGTCATTGGTGCCAACTATGTCTTCTGATATTGTTGTTTATTGATTGATTGAGCTGTCATGTTAAGGACACTGTCTGAATTTTTGCTCCTCATTTCCTCTGTGTTGAAGACCAGAGAATGAGATTTGGATATGTTTTAGAGAAGTGTTTGAAGATGCTAAATCTAGAATTTGGTGGTCCAGATAGCTATGCAGCAAAAGTTCTATTCACCAGTTTAGAGACTGTGCCTGGCAGCATTTGCAATGTGACAGAGAAAGTATTTTGCTCTACATTTCTCCGTAGTTTTGATTTTGGTCTTACAGTTCTAGACTTAAGCTTATAAAGTCCTTAGATATCTTCATTCTAAAGGATTTGTGATTTGATGCTCTAGAAAGTAAGTTATTAATAAGCAGAGTTCAACAGTCTTTGTTGTGAGTAGTCTATGATATGTCTTCAAGTGATATTTGTTGTCCTTAAGTGAGATCTATTGTGGTTGGATTTGTTATCTCCAAGGTGATTCTATGTTGTTTGTGGATGTCTCCAAAATGTATTGAAGGTGTGTGCTTGATCCAAAATCTATAATGAAGTTCTTGGAAGCATGTGTCTAAGTATTCTTGATGTTTCCACAGTTTGGTTGACTTGGGTGTTAACATTCTTGGTGGATGTGTTTCTTGGATTGTAGAAGCATAAGGAAGTGTGTAAGGATGTGTTGGGTCTTAGCTAAGCCATGAAGTGTTCTTCCTTTATTCATTTGCTCCACAAGTTTGTTTAGGTTTAGACCTAATTTGAATTATGTATGTATTTCTAACCTTGATGAATGTTCCAAGGTTGATGATTGGTATAAATATATGTAATGAATCTATGAGTGATGTGAGAGAGTGTGAAGATGTGAAGATAAAGTATGTGTGTTGTAAAGGTAGAGAAGAAGAGATATATTGCACTTCAATGTAAATAAACTCAAGCATGTTGTAGATGCTATTATATCAGTTCATGGCAATGAACCACCCATCCTGGCAGTGAGCCAGCCTTTGGCAGTGAGCCACCCCTTTGGCAGTGAGCCTTTTTGTAGTGAACATTTATTTGGGTAGTAAGCCCTAAGGTAGTGAGCCTCTTTGTTATTCAGTATTGTTATTACATTATATTGTGAGCTAACACTCACCATAGTTTTTCCCTTTTAGGGTTTTGCACATAAAAATCTGGTGTTCGTGTGTGTATGGTCATGATGTGTTTATGTTTTGTTTCTGTAATTCATGTTTAATCTTCATACCAGATGGTTAAAACAAAGAGTTATATACAATTTAATTGCCACAATATTAGAACATCCTCTTATTGTCCCCTTTGTAAGTATATTGCACATAAATGGTTTATCTTTTTTCCTGATTTTCTAATTTTTATGTTCTTATACGCATTGAAAAATTGATTCCACTCTCTTTTATATGGTGTAATAAAATTCATTGAAGATTTATCAACCTTGTACATAGTTTAAAAACTCATATATATATGGAAAAATTTAATTAGTTATGCCTAGAATACATTAGTTTCTTAACTCCTCAGTTTGACATGAAGAGGTAGAGTAACTTTCAGATAAACTAAATACTGTAGGCTGACCTTTACTAGCTAAAAAAAACTAACTTAGGGAATTAAAAGATTCCTTTAAATAAAATCGATCTACTCTCATTATATTGATGGTTCTATTGGAAGGAGTTAAAGTAAGTGAATGTGAATGTGATTTTGTTTAAAGAAGTTAAGGTTTTTGATACAACTAATTCACCCCCCTCTCAATTATCTCGTGCCTTCAACAATTGGTATTAGAGTGAGGTTCCTTGGAAGAAATCCTAACAACTTAAGGTAGATCCAGGATAACACACAAGAAAGACATTCCTCAATTTGATGGATTTGACTATGCCTACTGGAAAGTATGAATGCAAAGTTATCTTATTTCTATTAGTTATAATGTCTGGAAGATGGTTAAAGATAAATACACAACACCTAAAGGTGGTCTGAAGATTGATGAAGAGATTAAGTATTATGAGACTAATCCCAAAGATAAAAATGCTCTATTAAATGCTTTGTCTAACACTGAAATGGAGAAAGTTATGGAGCTAGAAATTGCTCATGAGATCTGGGACAAATTGAAAAAAATTTATGAAGGTGATGAATCTCTCAAGAAGGCTAAGATACATAAATTGAAGACCACATATGAAACTATGTGAATGGCTAAGGATGAGAACATGACAAGTTACATATAGAAGATTGATGAAGTTGTCAATAGAATCAAGGGTCTTGGTGGAAAGTTAGAGGATGTGGATGTTGTAGATAAGATACTTAGAACTCTTCCCAAATCTTATAGTCACGAGGTATCTGCCATTGAAGAATTGTTTGATATGGGAAAGCTTTCAAAAGATCAATTTTTTGGTAAACTGACTACTTTTGAGATGAGAGAGTTTGGTACTACTAATGACCCTGTGAAAACTGAGACTTCCTTTACGGCCAAGGAAGAAAAGACTGCTAGATTAGATAAATATGCTGTGGAATTAGATGAATAAGTTTTTGAAGAGATTGAGGCAAAAGTTGCAAGTAGAACGAAAAGAGGCAGCGGAGGAAAGTTCAAAGGTAAGTTTTCTTTCAAATGTTTCAATTATGGTAAAATTGTTCACTATGCTTCAAGATGTCTTGACAAAGATTTGAGGATCAAAAATAATGAAAGTAATGGAAAGCTGGTAAGAAAGAGTTACTATTTTAGAGATGATGATGGTGTAACTGATGATGAACCTAATTCTATGTGAAGGAAGGAAGTCTAGGAGAGTTGTCTGCATTTCATGCTGAAAAGGCAGATGAGTGGATCATTGACAATGGATGTTCAAATCACATGACATTAGATAAGAGTAAGTTTGTTAAGTTTGAAAAATATGATGGAGGACTAGTTAGGTTTGGTGATGATGCAACTGATAAGATTTGTGGAAAATGATCAATTACTTTTGATGGCAAGCATAATGTAGATGATGTTCTTTATGTCAAAGGCTTAAAACATAATTTTCTAAGCATTGGAAAAATGTGTGACAAAGGGTATAATCTAGTATTTAAGGACAATGGGTGAGAGATAAGGAAAAGCTCCAGAACTTTAATTGCTACTGGTAAGAAGACTCATGGTAATGTTTATCATTTGAAGGGTACTAATAATTGTTGTTTGTTGACTCAGAAAAATGAAAGTTGGTTATGGCATTGCAGAATGTGTCACATTAACTTTGAAAATTTGGTGAGAATAAGCACAGTATAAGCAGTAAGAGACCTGCCTAATATTGTGAAGCTTGCCAATGGTATGTACAAAGAATGTTAGTTTGGGAAGATGACAGACTACTTTCAAGAGCAAAGAACAATTCTTTACCGGTTTCCTAGAGTTGGTACATACAGACTTATGTGCCCTACAAGAACAAGAAGTCTACAAGGTGATAGGTATTTCATGCTTCTTATTGATGATTATTCAAGAATGACTTGGGTTACCTTTCTTAAAGAAAAATTAGAAGCCCTAGACAAGTTTAAGGCATTCAAAGCTATGGTTGAAAATGAGTTGGATTTGAGAATCAAGTGTTTGAGATCTGATAGAGGTGGCGAGTTTACTTCAAATGAGTTTAATGCTTTTTGTGAAGAACATGGAATAAAGAGACATTTGTCTGGCCCCCAGACTCCTCAACAAAATGGAGTGGTTGAAATGAAGAATGGAACTGTTCAAGAAGCTACTAGAACAATGATCAAGGAACTAGACCTACTAGAAGTATATTGGAAAGAAGTAATACACAATACTGTCTACATTTAGAATAGAGTGCAAGTCAGAGCAAAAGAAACAAAGACACCGTATGAGATGTGGTATGGTAGAACTCCTACTGTCAAATACTATGAAGTTTTTGGAAGAAAATATTACATTAGAAGAGATGAAGAATTAGGAAAGTTTGATGCTAGATGTGATGAAAGCATATTCCTTGGGTACTCTACTAAGAGAAAGGCATACCGATGCTATCATAAAAGGCTGAGAAAAATCATTGAAAGTGTAAATGTGAAAGTAGATGAAGATATTTAGCCATATGGATATGAGTTAGATGGATCTGCTGATGCATAAAAGGTTGAAAAAGACAAAGAAAAGGAAGTTCAGACTGAATTGCAAGCTACTCCTGGAGAAGAAGAAGTTCAAGCTAAAGCTCTAGAAAGAATTCCTAAAACCCCCAAGTATGTGCAAAGGGATCACTCTGAAGATCAGATTATTGGTGACAAAAGGAAAGTTGTGTTGACAAGAAGCAGAGTTACAAAAGATCAAGTAAATATCTGTTTACTCTCAAAGGTGGAACCTAAAATAGTAAAAGAAGCATGCAATGATGAATATTGGGTCAAATAAATGGAAGAAGAACTAATGCAGATTGAGAAGAAAAAGACTTGGGAACTTGTCCCTAGACCTGCAGACAAGAATGTTATAGGAACAATGTGGGTATTCTAGAAAAAACTAAATGAAGTTGGAGAAGTTGTGAGAAACAAGGCAAGACTTGTGTGTAAAGGCTACTAACAAGTGGAAGGAATAGACTATGAAGATACCTTTGCTCTGGTGGCAAGAATGGAAGCTATCAGATTGTTTTTGGTATTTGCAACAAATAAAAATTTCAAGGTATACCAGATGGATGCGAATTCCACTTTCCTGAATGGTGAGTTAGAACAAGAAGTCTACATAGAGAAACCATATGGATTCAAGCTATCAGACAAACCAAATATGGTATGCAAATTGAAGAAGGCTTTGTATGGATTGAAGCAAGCTCCTAGATGTTGGTATGCAAGACTGAATAAGTACCTATTGTAGTAGGGATTCTGTAAAGGATCCACAGATAGTAATCTGTACACTAGGATAAGTGGAGACCAAATTCTGATTGTTGAGATCTATGTTAATGACATCATATTCGGTGAAAAGGAAGGTATGTGTAAGAATTTTGCAGATGAGATGTAAAAAGAGTTTGAGATGTCCATGTGTGGTGAAATGAACTTCTTCCTTGGACTACAAATCATTCAAACTAGTAAAGGTATTTTCATTTCTTAATCCAAGTATGTTAAAGAGTTGTTGAAGAAGTTTGGAATGGAGGACTCTAAACCAGTATGTACCCCTATGATTATTGGTTGCAAGTTGAGAAAGAATGATGAATCTCCTAACATTGATCAGAGTAAGTATAGATCAATGATTGGAGGACTGCTTTATCTAACCTCTACTAGATTGGATATCATGCATGCAGTCTGTCTTGTGGCCAAATTTCAATCAGATCCCAGAGAATCACATGTTGTGGTAGTGAAGAGGATATTTAGGTATTTGAAGGGCACTCCAAATCAAGGCTTGTGGTATCCTAAGAATAATGCTTTTTCTTTAAGTGCCTATATAGATGCAGATTGGGCCGGATGTGTTGATAATAGGAAAAACACAAGTGGAGGTGCATTCTTCCTTGGAGATAGGGTTGTGTCCTTGCATGGAAAGAAACAAGAATTGGTTTCCTTGTCTACTGCAGAGGTAGGATATATTGCTGCAGCATCATGTTGTACTTAGGTGTTGTGGACGAAACAAACCTTGAAGGATATCAAAGTTGAGTATGATAAGCCAATCCCTATTCTTTGTGCTAACACAAGTGCCATAAATATTTTAAAGAACATAGTGATGCATTCAAACACAAAGCACATTTCAATTAAGAATCACTTTTTGAGGGAGAAAGTTGCAGAGAATGAAGTGAAGCTTGAGTATGTGCCTACAAAAGATCAAGTTGCTGATATATTCACTAAGGCTATTCCAAAGGATACATTTGAGTATCTCTGAGAGAAGTTAGGGGTGGTTGCCCCTCCTTCCTTGTACTAAATACATAAGGAGATGCATCAGTCCAGTGTGCCTCAAAGTATATTTCTCCATTTTGGACCGATGTTGGAGGCTACCTCTCAGGGGGAGTAGGTAGTGGTTTGAGATGATTGTTTTAGTCAGGGGGAGTAAATAATGATTTTAGATTGATAAGAGAAGTAGTGTGCAAGTATGTGCAATGGAAGATATGTGATGCCCTTTTCCATTGATGTCAAAGGGGGAGAGAGATCATGTGAAAAACTTAAAGGGAGAAAGAGTTCATATGTGTAAAAGGAAAGGGGCAGTTCTAATGCAGAGTTATGTCTTGATGGAGGAACATGTTGTTTTTCACATCATATGTTGCCATCAATGACAAATGGGGAGATTGTTGCAAGTAGTGCCAATAGATGTTGTCACTGATGTCAACATGTTTGTGTTGTCATTGGTGCCAACTGTGTCTTCTGATATTGGTGTTTGTTGATTGATTGAGTTGTCATGTTAAGGACACTGTCTGAGTTTTTTCTCTGCATTTCCTCTATGTTGAAGATTAGAGTATGACATTTGGATATTTTT
The DNA here is from genome assembly GCA_027924645.1 of Cunninghamia lanceolata. Taxonomy (NCBI): domain Eukaryota; kingdom Viridiplantae; phylum Streptophyta; class Pinopsida; order Cupressales; family Cupressaceae; genus Cunninghamia; species Cunninghamia lanceolata. Next base: position 1,692,872 of record BSBN01000229.1, read on the forward strand.
AGAGAAGTATTTTAAGATGCTAAATCTAGAATTTGGTGGTCCAAATCACTGTGCAACAAAAGTTCTATTCACTAGTTTTAAGACTATGCCTGACAACATTTATAGTGTGATAGAGAAAGTATTTTTCTTCGCATTTATTCGTAGTTTGGATTTTGGTCTTGTGGTTCTAGACTTAAGTTTATAAAGTCCTTAGCTATCTTCATTCTAAAGGATTTGTGATTTGGTGCTCTAGAAAGTAAGTTATTGATTAGTAGAGTTTGACAGTGTTGGTTGTGAGTAGTCAGTGATATGTCTTCAAGTGATATTTGTTGTCCTTAGGTGAGATCTATTGTGGTTGGATTTGTCAGCTCCTAGGTGATTCTATGTTGTTCATGGATGTCTCCAAAATGTATTGAATAAGTTTGCTTGATCCACAAGCTATAATAAAGTTCTTGGAAGCGTGTGTCTAAGTATTCTTGATGGTTCCACTAGTTTGGCCGACTTGGGTGTTAACATTCTTTGCAGATGTGTTTCTTGGGTTGTAGAAGCATAAGGAAGCATGTAAGGATGTGTTTGGGTCTAAGCTAAGCCTTGGAGTGTTCTTTCTTTATCCATTTGCTCCACAAGTTTGTTTAGGTTCAGACTTAATTTGAATTATGTATGTATTGCCAACCTTGATGAATGTTCCAAGGTTGATGATTGGTATAAATATATGTAATGAATCTGTGAGTGATGTGAGAGAGTACAAAGATGTGAAGATAAAGTATGTGTGTTGTAAAGGAAAAGAAGAAGAGATATATTGCACTTCAATGGAATTGAACTCAGGCATGTTGTAGATTCTATTATATCAGTTCATGGCAGTGAGCCCTAAGCTAGTGAGCCTCTTTGTTATTTGGTATTGTTATTACATTATATTGTGAGCTAACACTCACTGTAGTTTTTCCCTTTTAGGGTTTTCCATGTAAAAATTTGGTGTTCATGTGTGTATGGTGGTGAAGTGTTTATGTTGTGTTTCAGCAATTCATGTTTAATCTTCATAACAAATTAAGGAGTTAAAGTAAGTGAATGTGAATGTGATTTTGTTTAAAGAAGTTAAGGTTTTTGATACAACTGATTCACACCCCTCTTAGTTATCTTGTGCCTTCAATAGAACTTTCTTTTTTGGAGACAGATTGGTTTCATGGTTTAGAAAGAAGCATGATTCAATGTCCTTATCAACAATAAAAGTAGAATATATAGCTGTAGCATCCTGCTACACTCAAGTGTTGTGGATGGAGAAAACATTGGAGGATATCAAGGTAGTGTATGATGAGCCATTCTTATCCTATGTGACAATATAAGTGCCATACGTATTTCAAAAAGAATCCAGCGATGCATTGTAGAACCAAGCACATATCTATCAACTATCACTTTTTACGAGAGAAGGTTGCAAATCAAGAGGTATGATTGGAATATGTACCTACAAAGGATTGGGTTGCATACATATTTACAAAGGCACTTTCTAAGGACATGGTTGAATACCTTAGACAGAAGTTAGGGGTTGTTGCCCCTCCTTCTAACTAGATGCATAGATGATACATTTGTCTAGGGGAGATTAAAGTATAATTCTTTATCCCTGGATTGATGGAGTCTACCTCTCAGGGGGAGCAGGTAGAGAAAGTGAGTAAGGGTGATGATAAGGTTGGTGTAGATAGGTGGAGTTTGTATGTTTTTTGTAGGAATAGAGAAAGACCACTAGCTCTTCATGCTTGATGTCAAAGGGGGAGAAATTTGCATATTAGGTCAAGTGTTACCATCAATGCCAAAGGGGGAGATTGTTGCATATGTGTTGTCATTGATGTCAATAGAGCAGTGTTGTGGGGTTAACAGTGTGGTGTTCAGTGATGACAAAAGAGTAAGAGTTAAGAGGAGTAGTCCAGAGGAGCAGACAAAGGAGTGATGATCAGAAGAGTTGTGAGGTGAAGGACTTGGTGATGAAAGTCTTAAGCATACTGTTGTTGATTAGTATCATCTGTACACAGTTGTACCTTATCTTTTGAAGTTCATGAATAGGTGAAAGTTGACATGATGAAGAGTATACTGATATGAAGAAGCTATGGTTTCTTGTTTTTGATGGAAAGAGCCATGATTGTTGTCTATGGTGTTGTGAATGTTGCATTCAATGTCTCTTGTTGAAAAGCAGTGCAAAAGATATGAAGGAAGGTGTGAAAGGTTTCAAATTGGTAAAGGCATAGGAAGTTACACTAAATAAGCTTGGGAGAATACTCCACATTCCTCTGCATTTGAAGATATGGCCTTACAGTTTGGAAGTTAGGCAGAGATAGGTGTGAAGTATGTATGATCTAAATTTCAGAGCATAGCATTTACCACAAAAGATTCCAGATCTAGCAAAGTGAAGATAGTGGTATACTAATTCACAAACATTATTTTGTAAGATTGTAATTTTGCTTGCTTTACATTGTCATTTCCTTCATAGAGATTTTTGAGTTTATCCCATATCTCCTTGGCTGTCTTACACTACACTAACTTGACAAGCTTCAGAAACTTGGTAAACCACTTAAAATGGCATTCTTTGCTTTAACATTGTTTTCATGGGCCTTCTTTGCATCTACATCTGTAATATGATGAGCAGGTTTAGTATAAGCATCCTTTGCAGCTCTCCAAACATCATACCCTAGAGAGGTGATATAAGCTTGCATCCTTACACTCCATAAAGCATAGTTACTTCCATCAAATACTGGTGCTTTAGAAGAGGACTCTGTCTGAGCCATGTGTTCTACTTCCATGATCTACCTTTAGCTGTTAGGTTGGACCAAGGAACTCAACTCTAATACCAATTGTTAGAACACTCTGATATACTGAGAGGAGGGGTTAATTAGTATATTCTACAAATTAATCCAATTCAACTTTATCTTCAAAAACTTTCTACTATCTTAAACAGATAAACATATAATGAAGAAATTCAAAACACAATCACACAACCACACAACCATAACCCCATATTTACATGGAAAACCCTAGAAGGGAAAAACCAAATGAGAAAGCTACTTGGATCTACTGTCGAAATCCAACCTCGCAAATAATAAAATAGATTTACAAGTTTTATGGGCTAGAACCCAAAGGAAGCTACAACTTCCTGAATCATAGTATTTATGGCTTCAACCAAAGGAAGATACAACTCCCTATAGTGCTACAACACTTATAGAAATAGGCTACAACCTCTGTGTAACACACAAGTTGACAAATTCCACTGATCAATTACCTCTGCAACATCAACACCCTTCACACTAACATATATCTTCAACACCTCTACTCAAACCACTCTGTTACTTCCTCAATACACATACTCCTTCACACTCACACATACATCCTCACACACTCACACACACTCATACTCTTTGCAACAAACTTGATCTTTTATTTATATCCTCCACAAGCTTCAAAAACTTTCTCCTTCATCAGCCTAGATGAAACATGTAACATGAAATGTGCAACAACCACAAGTCAGCTCCCAAAATCATCAGCGATAATGTAGGAATCAAAGCGATTCAAACCAAGGTCATAAACATGACCTATTTTTCCTTAGTACACATCTGCACACTAGTGCACACTTCCAAACATGTGGTGCAATCACCAAAACATACAAAAATAGCCCAACAAACACAACCTCTCATACATTAACTCTAGACGTAAAGTGGTATTAGAGCGACAAGATAACATCACGTGGATTACTTCACAATCATTATATGACTTGAAAACATAGTCCCATACATTCCTTTATCTGAATTATGCATCTTCTTTCTGGCACAAACAAACAAAAATTGAACCCAACATCTCTTGCAAACTTTGAATACATAGTCTTGAGATAGAACATTGAAAACCAGACTTGCGGTACTCCTCAACACTTGAAACTTGACATGAGAAAACATACAGATACTCTGAACATATCTTCCAAACAACAAAACCAAATAGCATAATGCAGTGAAATGTAGTGGCTTTAACTTTCCCCTTTTGACAACCCTAACCAGCAACATGATTTGTCTTTACTTTGCTGACTTCAGAGAACCTCTGTGGTACATCTTATCAAATGAAACTTGAATATAACATACCTCTCATCTATATCTGACTATCCTTCAAGCCGCAAGATCACATCTTCAAATGCGGAGAAATGTAGAGCATTCCTCTGACCCTTTCTGATTACAACAATACTAAACCACTATCTTCACTCTGCTAGCTCTAGAATCTTCTATGGTAACTTCTATGCTCTAAAAGTTGGATCATACATACTTCACACCTGTCTCTATCTAACTCCCAAACCGCAAGGCCATATATTCAAATGTGGAGGAATATGGAACATTCTCCCAAGATTCTTCAGTGCAACTTCCTGTACCTTTGCCAATTTGAAACCTTTCACACTTCATATCTTTTGCACTACTTTTCAACAAGAGAAAATGAATGCAACATTCACAACACCATAGACAACAATCATGACTCTTTCCATCACAAAAAAGAAACCATAGCTTCTTAATATCAATATACTCTTCAACCTGTCAACTTTCACTTGTTCATGAACTTCAAAAGATAAGGTACAACTATGTACAGATGATATTGATCAACAACACAAGACTTTCATCACTAAGTCCTTCACCTCACAACTCTTTTGATCATCACTCCTTTGTATTTTCCTCTAGACTACTCCTCTTAACTCTTACTCTTTTGTCATCACTAAACACCACACTATTAACCTTCCAAAACACTGCTCTATTGACATCAGTGATAACACATATGTAACATCAACATAAATAGATACACTAGGCATTGGATATTTATGGTGGGTTTATTCTCTTCTTACCAAAAGATTTGTGGTTGTGCAATGAGTTCCATCAAAAGAAACATGTATTCCATATAGAGAATGGTTTCTGCCAATGCACTTTAAAGATTGTACTCCACCTTAGAAACTTCCTTTAATTTCACATCCATTTTTCCACCATTTAGGTAGACCAATTTATATGTAGGCCATTGTATGAGACAACCATATGATAAATAAAAATTGCTACATATTAGTGTATATACTATATCAATATAAACACCAAAATGATTTCATGTAACTATTTCAATTGTATAATAACCCTCTCAACTAGAATTGTAATTGTTCCCTTTCCAACATACTTGCTAATTAGTGAGCATGAGTGGATTGATTTCATTGCAACTCCTCTAAAATTCAATTTGTGATTTTGGCCATTTGATTTTAACTATCAAATTTGGTCTTCATTTACATTTAATGGATTCAACCCAAGAAACTTTGAATGTAAAAATCCTTTTATTGATAATGAAACATATAATTGACCAATCCTTTTAACATTTATCTTAGAACCTATGACCTTATCACATATCTTATCTACTAGCCAAGCGATTATTGTGTTGGGTGCCTTCAATGGTGGACACTTATTACAAGTTGATAGTATTTCCTCGACAAGTATACTAGACCTAAAAGACCCCAACCTCTCTTCTTGAATTATAACATATTCATTAACACATGCATTATGACTACATGATATGCTTATATAATCTCCTTTTGAATAGTTGTGTTTTAATATCACTTCTTGTGCAACCAAATCAAACCTATCTTTTCCACTTGTATTATATATGTTATATTGTAGGCCTTATACCCCAACTAAATCAAAACAAGTTGCATCCTCTTTTGAGCACTAAGCATGCATATGTACATTTGATTTATCCCATTAAATAAAGTATCTGAAAGATCTCTCTAGTGTTCTCACTATGTCCTCTTCCATAATCACACAAAGCAAATCAACTTTACCATTTAAAATCATTTGAATGGTCAAAACCAATAAATTATCTCCTATATTGTTATATAGTTTCTTCCTACTTGGGTATACTTTGGCTTCTGCAACTTTAGAACCTTCCAAAAACAAATCAACATGCTGTCCTTCAACAAAAAAAGTGACATGGTGACAATCTACACAAGCATAAAATATTGTCATTAGTATTACAAACATAAATAAACAATATAAATAAAACTACTAAATTATCAACACTTGAATAATCAAATTTTAATATAAAGAAATTACTAATTTTTAAATCACTCAACACATATTATTACTTAATAAAAAATAAGTAATTAATTTAATTAATCTTCTCATCACTTAAATTAGTTACGTATGGGAAGGCATAGAAAGTAGGAGCATGTGCTCCATTTCTTTTATTTAAATTGATGAGGGAGATGGCAAAGAGGAGAATGTGCTCCATTGGTTTATTTTAAATTGGAAAGGGTACGACGGGGATAGGAGAATGTGCTCCACCTATTTATATTAAATTAGTAGGTAGGGATGAAGACATAGGAACATGTGCTCCATCTTTATTTGGTGTGAGAAGGGGGGCATATTTCAAATAAAGAATAGAGCACATGCTCCTATCCTCCATCTCACCCCTTTGCCCACAAAGAATTTAAAAATAAAGAACTGAAACACATGCTTCTACCCCCTCAGTAATTTAAAAACAAAGAGATGAAACACATGCTCCATTTCTTCATTTTTAAATTTTTGGTGGGAGGAGGGCATAGAGAGTTAGGAGATTGTGCTCCATTTTTTTATTTGCAAATTTTCAAGGGGGAGAGTTTTTTGTTTTTATTTTTTTTGGTGGGGGGGGCGACGAAGGGGGTGAGATTTCAACGTGTGCTCCATCTCTCTTTTTTTGTGGGTGAGAGGGGTAGTAAGAAGCACATGCTCCATATCTCTTTTTTTGTGGGTGAGAGGGGCAGTAAGAAGCACATGCTCCATCTCTTCATTTTGAATTTTTTTTGTTGGAGTGAGGGTAGGAGCATGCATCTCTTCATTTTTAAATTTTGGTGAGCATGTGCTCCATCTCTTCATTTTAAATTTTTTTGTGGGTGAAGGCAGTTGATGGAGGGGATAAGAGCATGTGTTCCGTCTCTTCATTTTTAAATTTTTGGTTGGGGGGGGGGAGAGGGGAGGAGGGGCTTGCTTTTAAATATTTGGTGGGTGGGTGGCAAGCAGTGTGGGTTGTGGGAGCATGTGTCATACCCGCATCTCCCGTGCAAACACAACACACAAATGCCCGTGTCATGACCACACTCGCCATGTGGTCACGACACGGGCCAAATTTTTTTTTTTTCTCCCTACCCTAAGAACCACCTCGCACACGCTTGCGTGCTCGGTGGCATTACGCGTGAGGTGAAACATGTCAGCGTAATCGTGATGGTGGGGGCCATCTAGGGGGTATGCGACATGAAGCGTGTTGCTCTTAGGGTTAGACTATTTAGATTTGGACCCTAGTTTCCTAGGTGAGGTGAAATCTACATTCAACCCTAGCTTGATCTGACAGAAGGTGAAAAAAAATCATGGTGACAAGTTGGCGCACGACTCAAGATTTGGGTGGTGGAATGAAAATTCATAGCGCATAAAATAACCCTACGAGCCTAATCAAATCTCAGCAGCATATCGCATTAATGACATGGAGAAAGTTATTACACTTTTGCTTAGCTTGGTTGCGTAGCTTGCCTGTTATGGTTAGGATCTTGATTTACTTGGTAAACCAGGTCACTTACGCAGGAATGACTATCATTGTTTGGTGACCTTTACAGGGTGTACGCTCAGGTTATTCTCAACGTTAAATTAATTCGTCTCTCTTTCCTTCGTTGGATGATTTCTCCTCCTACAGGTTAGGTTAGGTTAACCGCTTAAGAAAAGCAAGGGAAGACATAATTTGATTAACAAAGGCACAAAGATTCTATTATGATTAATACTCTCACTTGGTATTTAAATTTACGGTAAAAGGATCAACTCCGATTCTCAATTTTATTCTACGTTTTCGAATATGACGAAAAAAAAATACTTATCCACCCCTATTAATTTAATTGTTGTTATAAATTATTGGCAAGAATTTATAACCCTTGCTTAATCGTTCTAAAAGCCCCCCCCCCCCCTTTTTTTCCTAATCTAGCAATCGATAACATACAAAGATGTATATTTAAATTATACAAATGCTTACACCAAACAAGTATATTTATCAATTAAATGAAATTGCTTATTTATTAGCAACAATATTATTTATATATATGTATATATATAAATATAGCGCATATATATATATACAAAATGATTCTCTTGTTATAATTAAGATGAATTTCATTAGTCATGATAAAATAAAATAAATTATAATATAATATATATATATATATATATATATATATATCCTATACTTCAATTTACTATAATTCACTAGCTTAATATTATAAATATATATATATATATATATATATATATATATATATAACACATAAATATATATATTTATAATATCAAACATTTGTTTTAATATATATATTAAGTGATGTTTCCCCTTATATATAAAACCCAACAATTGTATTAACTTCTTTTTTTCATACCTTTCCACGCTCAATGAATAAAACCCTAATCTCTTTTTTTTTGTGTGCTGCACTTCAGGGTGAAGGAGGGCCGCGGCGGTGGCCATGGGTGGAGAAGAGGGGACACAAGCACTGCCATTCAGAAGAGGTTAAGGGGTGTGGGGAGCTGCCGCAAGTGGCGACGCAGTCTAAAGGGAAGGTGTGTGGGAGTGGAGCCACGCAAGGACTGTCGGGGGCGGCGGTGCTAATAGTGGGGTAGGGGAGTCACGGGGGGAAACGCGGCCTACGGAAGGGTAAGGGGTGTGTGGTAGGGGGTGACGTGTAGGGCGGCCACGGGGGAGAAGGTAGCCATGGCTGGGAGTTCGCAGGGGCAGCGATGGATGCCGCTGCAGGTGGTGCACAGGCACGGTGGCTTGAAGAGGTGTGGCGTCGGCCACAACAGAGGTTGGCGGTGGTTTGTGTGTGCGTGGGGTGTGGGGGAGGTGGAGCCCCCACCCACACCCGTGGGTGTGGGTGGAGGCTCCGCCTCCCCCACACCCCTCCTTCTGCAATGGGCGGGGGCTGTGGCCGCTGCCCACAGTCCCCTTGGTAATATTTTTTTTGTTTTATTTTTATTTTTTAATTTTTTTTCTTTAATAAAACATAACCCCAGCACGTAACTTCAAAAGAAATAAATGCTATTTTTTTGCCAGTAATATATATATAGTATATATATGATTTTCCTGAATATATCCCCCTTTTTTTCTTTTATAAATTTTACAACAAACCCTAACTTAGTTCAGCATATGATATAAAAATATGTGCTATTTTCTTTATTTTATACGTTATATGTAATTATTTATAAAGAACAGAGTACATACTCTTTCCACAAATGAACAACAACATTTGAATTTTGCAACTTTGTTCCTTATGTAAGTAGATATAGATATATAAATTTTTGTTTTCTATAAAACACAGAGTGGTAAGAATAATAGAAGACAACAATGGATTTTTTTTGATTAACAGCTACCAAACATATTTATGAGTTTTAAAGTGAAATGCATACTGTGTAAATTCCATAGCCTTCAATTTTATTTTTTTTATACATTAAACTAAAACAGAACACTACATCTCCATTTAACTCCCATATCTAACTTTCTTGACAGCATTTAAAGTAGGAATTCCCTTCTAATATAGTTTTATTTCCTTTCAACTACAACTAATGCAAAGAAAGTTATTTAAACACAAACAGAAAACAAGCTTCAAATTTTCTCTTCCCATCATCTACAATAGGATCTAGACAACAACATGACAACTCTTGCATTTTTTTTTTGAAAGGTTAAAAAAAACAAAATAGAAATACCAATAACATCTTTCATACTTTTTGAAACTTAACTCACAAAAATGGAAAGATATACGGTATTAAATTAAAAGACTCATTAACTACTTTGCATTATTTTCTTGTAAGGCCAATGACAGAAATTCGTTTGCTTCTATTTTCACATCCATTTCACAAACACATACTCCTTTTTCTGAACAACAACATTTATAAGTTGATCCAGCACATGTTTCTCATAAAATAGTAATAATGTAACAAAATATTTATATTTCACAAACTAGCACAGCCAACACCATGGCAAGTATGCCCAAATACTCTTTGCAAAACTGAAATATAATGAGGCCACATGGGCCTTGGCTCCAATAGCCAATACAAGAGACTAAATGAACACCATTTTAAACTTCACATCATCTCCTTCTCTTCCCTTAACATCCTACACTAAACACAACAATGAAGCAACAAAAGCAAAAGCCACTTCTAAAGGAAAGCTCTCCTCCCTACCATAGACCCGCAAGTGGGTCACCCCCGAGCTAGGGAGGTAGAGGATTTCACACAGGTGTCCATTACACAACAACAATTCCAAACACATTAACACAAAATCAGAACACCCCATAGGTTTAACACATAACTATGCTCACAACAATGAGCTTGGTGAGGTTAGGGAATAGACCTCTCAACTTAAAGGGGCTCCCAATGGTAAGAAAAATCTCATCACATGGCCTCTAGCCAAAATATCTGAAAACAACTCAATTCACAAAAATCTCACACCAATATGCTTGGCGCCCTTGCCATATAAACATCTCCTCCTCAGATGATAATAGGCCCTCAAGGCATGAACACATAAACACAAATATGTGGAAGATCCCCCAAGGATTGTTCCTCTCCCCTACCCATACAAGTTGAGCATTACCTCCATTGGAGGTGCTCTCACCATAAACACCCACCCCAACATGAAATGCAAACAACACAATGCAAACAAACATACAACCAAAATTCAAACATGAACATCTTAGAAACAAAGTAAGAAGATGGTTAAGAGCCTACCTTCAAGACTTTGGCAATGGAAGTGGAGTTGGTGAAGAGCTCCAAGCCTTCCTAATGCCTTCCAACCTTTCAGATTTTCTTCCCAACCTTCTCTAACTCCACCAAACTTAGCAAGTAAAACTCAAATTTGCAAGAAGTTTCAAATTGTAAGGAAAAAGACTCCCAGAGAAGAACCCCCATTCCTCTACAAGAGGGGCTATTATAGGCCCTCTATTTAGCCTTGGGAGAATGAGGTGGTGACATTTGTCACCATCTCTTCCCTCCACCAAAGCCACTTGGAAAAGAGAGAAAGGTAAGAGGATGACAAGTGTCCTCCTCTCCCTTCACCTCCTTCTCCACCTCATCCACTTGTGCTTCCACACAAGTGGGAGGGGACAAATGGTGAGTTGGATTCCCACTCACCCTTCCACAAGACAATGGCCTTGAGTGGAGCTCCCACTCACTTGGGAGCTTGGGAGGACTCTTGGAGACCTCCCATGTCCTCCTTGGGAATACTTCCCAAAACATAGGGATGGGAGAGGTGCTCTTCCCAAGGCAAGGCCCATCCCTCATCTTCCCTTTTCCCATTTTCGTCACTTTGACTCAACCATGGGTTAGGGTGACCCAAGGTGAGTCTAAACTAAGGTTAAGTGGTCCAAGTTGACCCTAGGCTCATGGTTGACCACCTAGGGTAACTTTTGGGACCCTAAGGTCATGAAAGGGGTCAAAAATCCACATATAATGGCCCAAAAGAAATAATAAAAAAATACCAATTGACATTAATCAATTTAAAACTTTACAACACTTAACATTAATAAAAATAAGAGAGAGAGAGAGGGGGTACTGAGGCTCAAAAATGATTAAAATTTAAACAAAGCACAATAAATCACCATGCAAATTTCACACGTGATCCTTATCCCTCTTGGGAACGGATTGGCTTAACTGGGAATAACAGGGTGTGAATCCTCTACCTCCGATTTCCCGTAGCTAGGGAAAGTAAAACCTGCACATCTTGATCAAGTGTCAGTTCTGTCAGGAAAAATGATAGCTGAAGCAACTGAAAATTAAATTCATGCAAACAATACAACAATATCCATCAATACATAAATCCAAATTAACTGCATATCCATCACATGTCAATTAATTCCAATCACATAATCAACTAGAATCTCATAACAAATAACATCTAATATGAATCCATATGTTGAACCACAACAAATCATCCAATATGACCAAATCAAATCACATGTATCCAGTCAGTGAAATAAAACATCAAGTCTGTATAATCAATACATAACTCCAAATTAACTGCACTATCCAAACAAATGTCAATTAGTCCATATCACATAATCACTAGAATCACAACACATCATCAAATATAAACTCCTAAGTCAAATCACTCAATAAGCATCACTATGATTAAATCGAGTCACATAAGTCAAATCAATGTCCTATCATAAACAGTGGATAAAAATCAAGTCTACATAGTGAAACATAATCACCAAGGTCAGATAATGTCATCTACTGCATGGCATAATGATCATAACATGGAAGGTAAAATAAGCGGCCTCACACTCTCCCCCCTAAGACTAAACTTCCTCTTGGAAGTCATCGAACGGTGAGGATAGAGTGTCCTCAAACTAGATACATACTCCCAAGTTGCTGTGACCTCACCATAACAATCCCACTGGATCCTAATTGGGTCCAGCTCTCGACCTCGAAGGTCCAGCTCCTGACAAACCAAAATGTGAATTGGCCCCAAAGCCAACTGCTCGTTTACCTCTGTTTGTGGTCTCAAGGATGGGGGTCGTAAAGTCATCCTTGCGGTTGTCAACCGCTGCAAGCATGTGGTGGGATCTACCCATATCTCCAACTGTTAACTCAAATCCTCTAGTACGAGGCTGTCCCCCTACTGTAAAGCCCTGTGGACACTCTCTGGCTAGATGTCCTGCTCCACCACAAACATAGCATGGTCCCCGAGCTTGAATGTGTACCGTCTGTGTCCTGCTCGATGACTGCTGCTGTGTAGGTCAGCCCATCGAACTCTGTGATCCTCCAAAAAACTACTGTGATCATGCAGGTCTGACAACTCGGGGCTACTGTTGCTACTGCTGTTGTGGGGGTCTAGAAGGTATGAGTGTAGAACTAAATCCTCCTCCCCTAGGTGGCGGAGGTGGCCTATGGTGACTCTGCTGATGCTGCTGCTGTCCACTGTCCTAAAACTGAGAGCGTGAACTCTGCCCTCGTCCCTGAATCTCATCAATGATATATGCCTTCTCTGCAGTATCACTTAAGGTCTGGGGGTCTGCCATCTGAATAGGCCTTGCTATACTATGATTAAGCCCTTTGATAAACTTGTGCACAGGAGTTTCTCGTCATGGAGATACTCTGCATATCTAGATAGCTCTGTAAACTTGGCCTCATACTATGCCACTGAAAGTCCTCTCTGCTGGAGGTCATGGAACTCGTCCAGACAACGCTGTCTATAATGGTCTAACAAGTAGCGCGTGTTGAAGCACTCAATGAAGGTCTCCCAGGTGAGGGTGTCTAAAGATAGGTGACGCTTGCACTCCTCAGTGCGCCACCAGGTAGCTGCTGCATCCCGCAATAAGTGAACTGCCACATGGGCCTTTGTGTTGCCCTCGTAAGGACGCAACGTGAAGCACCTGTCTAAGCTGATAAGCCTGGCCTCTGCCTCAGCTCCCTCTGTGGTCCTGATGAATGTAGGAGGGTTCACCTCAATATGTCCCTGATGGGATCCCCTCTATCTCTGTGCCCCCTGATAGGCTCCTTTGCATGATACTCATAAGGCCTGTGACCCATGTGTTCTACACGCACTGTCTCGCTCTGTCTAGCCTGATGTGTGGGGCTCCTGCTATGGGCCGTGTTGGCTGAACCAACCTCCTCTGTCTCTAGTAGCTCGACATAAGGCTCCTCACGTGGTGCCCCTCACGGCTCTACGTGGGGCTCCTCTCACAGATCCTCACGGGGCTCGACAAGTGGCTCTACTGTAGCCGGTGGAAGCCTATCTAAGATAGCCTGTAAGGCCTGTAAAATTTGGGGTCCCATATCTGGTGGGGCCGGTGGTGCCTGTGGTACCTGAGGAACTAGCTCTGGCTGTAGGAGTGGCTGGACCTGTGGATCTGGTTGTACTTGTGGCTCTGGCTGACCCGGTCCCTCATCTGAAGAATCAGTGTGTATCTCTGTGGGTGGAGTGCGGTGGGTCTATGCTCACCGTACTCATTTGGGTGGCATCCTACAAAACGAGGTAGCCACAAGTCAAATGTAGTTTTGGAAATAATGATGTGCCTAAAACAAGCCTAGAGTTTGAAAAACCTGGCTCTAATACCAAATGTCATGCCCGCATCTCCCGTGCAGACACGACACACAAATGCCCATGTCATGACCACACTCACCATGTGGTCACGACACGGGCCAAATTTTTTTTTTCTCCCTACCCTAAGAACCACCTCGCACGCGCTTGCGTGCTTGGTGGGATTGCGCGTGAGGTGAAACATGTCAACATAATCGTGATGGTGGGGGCCATCTAGGGGGTATGCGACACGAAGCGTGTCGTTCTTAGGGTTAGACTATTTAGATCTGGACCCTAGTTTCCTAGGTGAGGTGAAATCTAAATTCAACCCTAGCTTGATTTGATAGAAGGTGAAAAAAATCATGGTGACAAGTTGGCGTACGACTCAAGATTTGGGTGGTGGAATGAAAAGTCATAGCGCATAAAATAACCCTACGAGCCTAATCAAATCTCGGTAGCATATCGCATTATGATGTGGAGAAAGTTATTACACTTTCGCTTAGCTTGGTTGCGTAGCTTGCTATTATGGTTAGGATCTCGATTTACCTGGTAAACCAGGTCACTTACGTAGGAATGACTATCATTGTATGGTGACTTTTACGGGATGTACGCTCGGGTTATTCTCAGCGTTAAATTAATTCATCTCTCTTTCCTTCGTTGGATGATTTCTCCTCTTACAGGTTAGGTTAGGTTAACCGCTTAAGAAAAGCAAGGGAAGACATAATTTGATTAACAAAGGCACAAAGATTCTATTATGATTAATACTCTCGCTTGGTATTTAAATTTACGGTAAAAGGATCAACTCTGATTCTCAATTTTATTCTACATTTTTGAATATGAAGAAAAGAAAATACTTATCCACCCCTATTAATTTAATTGTTGTTATAAATTATTGGCAAGAATTTATAACCCCTGCTTAATCATTCTAAAAGGCCCCCCCCCCCTTTTTTTTCTAATCTAGCGATTGATAACATACAGAGATGTATATTTAAATTATACAAATGTTTACACCAAACAAGTATATTTATCAATTAAATGAAATTGCTTATTTATTAGCAACAATATTATTTATATATATGTATATATATAAATATAGCACATATATATATACAAAATGATTCTCTTGTTATAATTAAGATGAATTTCATTAGTCATGATAAAATAAAATAAATTATAATATAATATAATATATATATATATACATCCTATACTTTAATTTACTGTAATTCACTAGCTTAATATTATAAATATATATATAACACATAAATATATATATTTATAATATCAAACATTTGTTTTAATATATATATTAAGTGATGTTTCCCCTTATATATAAAACCCAACAATTGTATTGACTTCTTTTTTTCATACCTTTCCACGCTTAATGAATAAAACCCTAATCTCTTTTTTTTTGTGTGCTGCGCTTCAGAGTGAAGGAGGGCCATGGCGGCGGCCATGGGTGGAGAAGAGGGGACGCAGGTGCTGCCATTCAGAAGAGGTTAAGGGGTGTGGGGAGCCGCCGCAGGCGGCGGCGTAGTCTAAAGGGAAGGTGTGTGGGAGTGGAGGCATGCAGGGACCATTGGGCGGCGGCGGCGCTAACGGCGGGGTAGGGGAGTCACGGGGGGAAGCGCGGCCTACGGCAGGGTAAGGGGTGCGTGGTAGGGGGTGACACGTAGGGTGGCCACGGGGGAGAAGGTAGGCACGGCTGGGAGTTCGCAGGGGCAGCGATGGATGCCGCTGTGGGCGGTGCATAGGCATGGTGGCTTGAAGAGGTGTGGCGTCGGCCATAGAAGAGGTTGGCGGTGGTTTGTGTGTGCGTGGGGTGTGGGGGAGGCGGAGCCCCCATCCACACCCATGGGTGTGGGTGGAGGCTCCGCCTCCCCCACACCCCTCCTTCTGCAATGGGCGGGGGCTGTGGGTGCTGCCCACAGTCCCCTTGGTAATATTTTTTTTGTTTTATTTTTTTTTATTTTTATTTTTTATTTTTTTATTTTTATTTTTTAAATTTTTTTTTCTTTAATAAAACATAACCCCAGCAAGTAACTTCAAAAGAAATAAACGCTATTTTTTTGCCAGTAATATATATATATATTATATATATGATTTTCCTGAATATATCCCCTTTTTTTTTCTTTTATAAATTTCACAACAAACGTTAACTTAGTTCAGCATATGATATAAAAATATGTGCTATTTTCTTTATTTTATACATTATATGTAATTATTTATAAAGAACAGAGTACATACTCTTTTCACAAATGAACAACAACATCTGAATTTCGCAACTTTGTTCCTTATGTAAGTAGATATAGATATATAAATTTTTGTTTTCTATAAAACACAGAGTGGTAAGAATAATAGAAGACAGCAATGGATTTTTTTTTTATTAACAGCAACCAAACATATTTATGAGTTTTAAAGTGAAATGCATACTATGTAAATTCCATAGCCTTCATTTTTTTTTTAATACATTAAACTAAAACAGAACACTACATCTCCATTTAACTCCCATATCTAACTTTCTTGATAGCATTTAAAGTAGGAATTGCCTTCTAATATAGTTTTATTTCCTTTCAACTACAACTAATGCAAAGGAAGTTATTCAAACACAAACAGAAAACAAGCTTCAAATTTTCTCTTCCCATCATCTACAATAGGATCTAGACAACAACATGACAACTCTTGCATTTTTTTTTGAAAGGTTAAAAAAAACAAAATAGAAATACCAATAACATCTTCCATACTTTTTGAAACTTAACTCACAAAAACAGAAAGATATACGGTATTAAATTAAAAGACTCATTAACTACTTTGCATTATTTTTTTGTAAGGCCAATGACAAAAATTTGTTTGCTTCTATTTTCACATCCATTTCACAAACACATACTCCTTTTTCTGAATAGCAACATTTACAAGCTGATCCAGCACATGTTTCTCATAAAATAGTAATAATGTAACAAAATATTTATATTTCACAAACTAGCACAGCCAACACCATGGCAAGTATGCCCAAATACTCTTTGCAAAACTGAAATACAATGAGGCCACATGGGCCTTGGCTCCAACAGCTAATACAAGAGACTAAATGAACACCATTTTAAACTTCACATCATCTCCTTCTCTTCCCTTAACATCCTACACTAAACACAACAATGAAGCAACAAAAGCAAAAGCCACTTCTAAAGGAAAGCTCTCCTCCCTACCGTAGACCCGCAAGTGGGTCACCCCCGAGCTAGGGAGGTAGAGGATTTCACACAGGTGTCCATTACACAACAACAATTCCAAACACATTAACACAAAATCAGAACACCCCATAGGTTTAACACATAACTATGCTCACAACAATGAGCTTGGTGAGGGTAGGGAATAGACCTCTCGACTTAAAGGGGCTCCTAATGGTAAGAAAAATCTCATCACATGGCCTCTAGCCAAAATATCTGAAAACAACTCAATTCACAAAAATCTCACACCAATATGCTTGGCACCCTTGCCATATAAACATCTCCTCCTCAAATGATAATAGGCCCTCAAGGCATGAACACATAAACAAAATTAGTGGAAGAGCCCCCAAGGATTGTTCCTCTCCCCTACCCATACAAGTTGAGCATTACCTCCATTGGAGGTGCTCTCACCATAAACACCCACCCCAACATGAAATGCAAACAAACATACAACCAAAATTCAAACATGGACATCTTAGAAACAAAGTAAGAAGATGGTTAAGAGCCTACCTTCAAGACTTTGGCAATGGAAGTGGAGTTGGTGAAGAGCTCCAAGCCTTCCCAATGCCTTCCAACCTTTCATATTTTCTTCCTAACCTTCTCTAACTCCACTAAACTTAGCAAGTAAAACTCAAATTTGCAAGAAGTTTCAAATTGTAAGGAAAAAGACTCCCAGAGAAGAACCCCCATTCCTCTACAAGAGGGGCTATTATAGGCCCTCTATTTAGCCTTGGGAGAATGAGGTGGTGACATTTGTCACCATCTCTTCCCTCCACCAAAGCCACTTGGAAAAGAGAGAAAGGTAAGAGGATAACAAGTGTCCTCCTCTCCCTTCAACTCGTCCACCTCATCCACTTGTGCTTCCACACAAGTGGGAGGGGACAAATGGTGAGTTGGATTCCCACTCACCCTTCCACAAGACAATGGCCTTGAGTGGAGCTCCCACTCACTTGGGAGCTTGGGAGGACTCTTGGAGACCTCCCATGTCCTCCTTGGGAATACTTCCCAAAACATAGGGATGGGAGAGGTGCTCTTCCCAAGGCAAGGCCCATCCCTCATCTTCCCTTTTCCCATTTTCGTCACTTTGACTCAACCATGGGTTAGGGTGACCCAAGGTGAGTCTAAACTAAGATTAAGTGGTCCAAGTTGACCCTAGGCTCATGGTTGACCACCTAGGGTAACTTTTGGGACCCTAGGGGTCATGAAAGGGGTCAAAAATCCACATATAATGGCCCAAAAGAAATAATAAAAAAATACCAATTGACATTAATCAATTTAAAACTTTACAACACTTAACATTAATCAAAATAAGAAAGAGAGGGGGTACTAAGGCTCAAAAATGATTAAAATTTAAACAAAGCACAATAAATCACCATGCAAATTTCACACGTGATCCTTTTCCCTCTTGGGAATGGATCAGTTTAACCAAGAATAACAGGGTGTTAATCCTCTACCTCTGATTTCCCGTGGCTAGGGAAAGTAAAACCTACACATCTCAATCAAGTGTCAGTTCTGTCAGGAAAAATGATAGCCGAAGCAACTGGAAATTAAATTCATGCAAACAATACAACAATATCCATCAATACATAAATCCAAATTAACTGCATATCCATCACATGTCAGTTAATTCCAATCTCATAATCAACTAGAATCTCATAACAAATAACATCTAATATGAATCCATATGTTGAACCACAACAAATCATCCAATATGACCAAATCAAATCACATGTATCCAGTCAGTGAAATAAAACATCAAGTCTGTATAATCAATACATAACTCCAAATTAACTGAACTATCCAAACAAATGTCAATTAGTCCATATCACATAGTCACTAGAATCACAACACATCATCAAATATAAACTCGTAAGTCGAATCACTCAATAAGCATCACTATGATCAAATCGAGTCACATAAGTCAAATCAATGTCCTATCATAAACAGTGGATAAAAATCAAGTCTACATAGTGAAACATAATCACCAAGGTTAGATAATGTCATCTACTGCATGGCATAATGATCACAACATGGAAGGTAAAATAAGCGGCCTCATAGCATGTGTTCTATCTCTTATTTTTTATTTTTTGTGAGTGTAGGGGGAGGAGAAGGAGCATGTGTTGAGTAGTAGGAGCACATGCTCCATCTCTTCATTTTTCATTTTTGGTTGGGAGGAGGGGGTAGGAGCATGCACTCCATCTTTTCATTTTTTATATTTTTTGTGGTTGAGGGAAAGGGGAGGGGGCAAGGTGTAGGATCATGTGATCCATTTATTCATATTTTTAAATTTGTGGTTGGGGGGAGGTTAGGGATAGGATCATGTGCTCCATCACTTCATTTAAAAAAAAAAAATTTTGTTGGGGGTGGAGTAGGAACATTTGCACCATCTTTTCATTTCTAATTTTTGTGGGTGAAGGTGGGGGTGGGGAAGGAGCATGTGCTCCATCTCTTCACTTTATATTTTTTGGTTGCGGGGAGGTAGGGGTAGGAGCATGTTCTCTATCTCTTCATTTTTTTGTGAGTGAAGGGTGGGGAGGAGGGCATAGGAGCATGTGCTACATCTTTTTCATTTTTAATTTTTGTGGGTGAAGTGGGTTTATGTTGGGGGGGGGGGAGAGAGCATAGGAATATGTGCTTCATCTTTTCATTTTTATTTTTCTGTGGTTGAGATGGTAAGACCATGTGATCCATCTATTAGTTTTTAATTTTTTGTGGGTTCAGTGTGTTGAACACACCAAGATACTGAGAGGGGGGTGAATCAATATCTAAACAATCTTCAATTTTAACAACTTCAACTTATTCGGAGCAGCTTAAAACTTAAGCATCACAATATTAACATGAACATGAAAGATTAATAGACTGCACATCAACACATAACACCAGATATACATGGAAAATCCTAGAAGGGAAAAACCATGGTGAGGATTAACTCACAATATATGAAGCTCAAATAACAACTTTATTTTAGGGATACCACCCAAAGAAGATACTACTCCCTAAAAAAATTGATTTAGGGTCACTCCCAAGGAAGCTACTACTCCCTAAATTGAGAACGCACTTACAAAAGATTACGGTATGACAATCCTTCTACTGTTTGGAAATTGACATTGAAATTCTCACCTTTGATGATTGCAATTCTACCTCTTCACACTTTCTTCTGATGATCAGATTAGTTAGACACACTATACACTTGATCACTATCACAAATATGTCTTCAAGATGAATTGGCATAGAATCTACAACCTTTTCTCTTTCTCCTTCAGTCGCACATCATAATGCATTCATTCTGCTCCTTATCTTGGTTGCAAACCTTATCAATCACTTTGCAATCACACCTCACCTCATTCAATTTGATTTCCAATTTATACAAGATATTAGATTGATTACATTGCTTTTCGGCCAGATACAACATGAAAAATACATTTACAAGTCGGCCAGACAACAGGCAACATGAAACGTGTAGAGGACAAGTCCTAAACAAGACTACATGCTACACCAACAGAAGACCCATGCCTTACGAACAACAACACTTGCTTAAACAGGTCCAAAACATCCTTCACAACTTCAAACACCAAGGAGTTACATCTTCACACTCTGCTCATTTGGAAATAGGACTACTTTAAGCAAAATATATGAAGACTTGAAGCAAAATGACCACAACAACATGAAAACTTTGTGCGGTAATGGAAACAAGAAAAATCTTTATAAAACTTTTCTAGATGAGTCTACAGGACTCATACAACATCCCCAAACACTCCTTTACCTTTGCACATTAAAGATTTGTGCCACATAACTTCAACCATGAAATCTGAGAACAACAAGTCATCCAAAACACACTGTAACATGTTGTCATTTGAAAAACTATGCTGCGGACCACCAAGAACCTTGAAAGTGCAAGGAAGCATGTAATACACATACATAAACATGTCTTCAAAACCACAAGGGAAACTATTCATTTTTGTAGGAATGTAGAGCATTCTAATAGGACTTCAACACTAGCTTACTCTACTAGAACACATGCCGGTACTCTATCGTACATAACTCACACAACAAAAGGAGAAATGATCTGAAACTTTGGAGTTATCACCTTCACTACACCTTGAACACAGCTCCAAAACCACATAGCCATATATGCAAATGTGGAGGAGTGCAGAGCATTCCATTGTCCTACACAGAACATCTTCATAGAGATAACACTGTCTTCAGTCTATCAACAACAAAACACTCTTCTGGTAATCTAATCATCATGAAACATGGAGCACACATGATTCATGCCATTAGTAACATTAGCAACACATCTGATCATCTTTGATGCAGGAGCATCCTTGGTTCAAGATCAATCTTGTATCAACCAAAAACATTTGCATTTCAGTTTGTTTGCAGATCAGTTTGTTTCTTTTCATTTTCTAGTTTAGTTCAGGTAGTTCAGTTAGAAGCAACTTCAACATTTTGATCTGACATTCTATCACACTTACATTCAAACCTTGTGGAGTTGGGCTTAGCATCTACATTCATTCATCCACATCATATCCAGAATTTAGAGGTTTGCACATTATTACCGAAAAGATATCATTATCAGAAGATCGACTGGTTTCAGAATAGAGCATCCTAATAATCATAGACAGCCAGTTGGAGGAGAAACCTACGGAAGCATTTCCCAATCTTTGGAGCCTAATGACACATAAGTCAATGATCTTTAGTTCATGGCCAACCTTCCCCAAAGATCTACACTTCATTTCATTCATTTTTCGGAGGGGTTCTATGCATTTAGGTCTGACCTATCCATATTCACATGTTACAGCTCTTCATTTAAGTTTGTGACCTCTTTGGCCAACACTGAGGAATCTATTGGTCTAGAAATGATATATATTGATGTAATAGATCCTTAGGAAATAAATTAGCAATTGATTCACAATCCTTGGTTTAGATTTTGGGTGTGAAAGAGCTTCAAATCTTTATCTTGCGCATGTATGTAATCAGGCATGTGAGCCCTAATTGTAAGCCCGCATGTTGCCAGCTGATCTCTATTTGAATTCTATGATATACTGAATGACTGAGTCTGCATTTGTTTCATTTATTTGAGTTGTTTCCATTGTGTTTACTCTTGTTACATGGTCCGTACAATTCATTCTGTGAACCCTCCTACCGTGACTGCACCAAGTGGTATCAGAGAGAAAGTTTGAATCTTTGGGAGTGAATTGAGTGAAGTTGACAAAGGAATTCTATAAGATCTTGTTGTAGACAGATCACTAAATTGAGGCAGGTTACTTGTGTCACAACCAATCACTGATTGTGAGGCAGTTATCACCTTGTAGCCCGATCGCCGAACCTGAGGCAATTTACACTTGATCCTAGGAAGAATGCTATCGAGGAGAGTTGCTGCTGTTGGAATAATGACTGGTAGAATGGATGAGATGATGGAAACGATGAAAAAAATGTGAATTCATTTGGATGTTGTTGAAGAAGATAGACGAAGAGGATTGACACCAAGACCTAATGTTGAAAGTGATGACAAAGAAGAATTTCAATCTATTGAACAAACTGGCGAAACCCTAGGAGGTGTGAAGAAGAAGAATCAGATCAAGTAAATATGCTGCGACTAATTTCAAAAATTGGAATGAGACCTAGAGTTGATGTGCTGAACTACACTAGTAATTTGAATCCTGAAGAGTTGATTGACTAGATAAATGACATAGAAGAATACTTTGAATATGAGTAAATTGAAGATCTGGAGAAGGTGAAGTTTGCAAAGACAAAGTTGAAAGGACATGCTGCTATATGGTGGAAGGAAGTTCAGTTGGAAAGAAATAGAAAAGGAAAAGAAAAGATTACAAAGTGGGACCGGATGGTGACAAAGTTGAAGAATCAATTTATACCTGCTGACTATGAGTTGGAGCTGTTGAAATGATTGCAAAACCTGAAGCAAAAGGAGAAATCTGTGAAGGAGTACACTGAAGAATTTCACAAAATGATTATAAGAATAGGACATAGTGAAGCAAGCAAGGAGAAAGTGGATAGATACATCAATGAACTAAGATTGAACATTCAAGAAGAGCTAAGCTTGGTAAGGATGACATCTTTGGAGGAAGCATATCAATTTGCACTGAAAGTTGAAGAGAAACTAAATAAGAAGCATGATCAGAGACAGAGAGGTAGAGGAGGTAAATTTCTGAGAGGTAGAACTTATTCCAGAGGAGACAAATCATATTTAGAGCATAACAAGTTTGACAACCCGTTGAAGAAGGATGACAGGGATAACAATGCTTACCGGATAGATGACACAATTTTTACCAGAGAGGAAACCCTAGTGCATACCAAAATGAAGGATACATAAGAGAAGGAAGAGGATTTTATAAGAGAACATTCAAAGGTACTTGTTTCAAGTGTGGAGGTGAAGGACATAGAGCATTTGAGTGCAATTAGGGTAGTACAAGCAAGAGGATAGACAACAGTGGAAGAGAAACCTATGTGGAAGAAGAACATGTTGAATAACCCTGTTCAGTTGGTAATCTGGAGAAAGGAGAATCATTGGTAATGAGGAGAGCACTATTTCAAATAGAGGCAAATGAGGAACCATCACAGAGGAAAAGTCTATTCAGAACTAGATGTAAATCAGGAGGTAAGTGTTGTAAAGTTGTATTTGATAGTGGTAGTTCAAATAATCTAGTTTTAGAGGAGATGGTGACTAAGTTGAAGTTGGAAAGATTGAAACACCCTAAGCCCTATTAGATAGCATGGATTTAGGATGATCATAAGGTACTAGTGAGTGAACAATGTTTGGTGAAATTTCATATTGGATCTTATCATGATGAAGTCTTGTGTGATATTATGCCTATGAATGTTTGTCATATCTTGTTAGGTAGACCTTGGTAGTATGATAGAAAAACTATACATGATGGAAGAAAGAATACATATACTATAACATAAAATGGAAAGAGAATTACTTTAGTGAAGTATGTCGGAATGCTAGAATCTATTTGGTAGATGGAAGGAAATTTTTGGATGGTTTGAAACAGGAGAATATGTGTTATGCCTTGATTCCTAAAAAGCCTGCAGCATTGAAGAAGGAGACTGAAAAATCACAACCGGAGGAGATAACAAAATTGTTGACAGAGTATGAAGACATCATATTAGATAATGTACCTAAAGGATTACCACATATAAGGAGTATCAGTCATCACATGGCTCTTATATTGGGAGCAAGTTTGCCTAACAAAGTAGCACATAGAATGACACCGACAGAGAATGAAGAATTGAATAGACAGATACAAGAATTGTCGAGGAAAGGTTTGATCAAAGAAAGTTTGAGTCCTTGTGTAGTACCTACAATGTTAGCACCTAAGAAGGATGGAGAATAGAGAATGTGTACGGATTCTAGAGCAATAAACAAGATCACAGTTAAGTATAGATTTCATTTACCTAGGATGGATGATATCATGGATTGTTTGAGAGCAACATATTTCACAAAGATAGACTTGAAGAGTGGATACCATTAGATCAAAATCAGAGAAGGAGATGAGTGGAAGACTACTTTTAAGACAAATGAAGGATTGCATGAGTGGTTAGTGATTCCTTTTGGATTGCCAAATGCACCAAGTACTTTCATGAGATTGATGAATGAAGTCCTGAAGAAATTCTTGGGTAAGTTTGTGATTGTATACTTGGATGATATTCTAATTTTTAGTAAAACAAAAGTGGAACATTTGTGCATATTAGACAAGTTTTGCAGAGACTGAGAGAAGAGAAATTGCTGATAAACATCAAGAAGTGTAGTTTCATGAAGGAGTAGTTGGTATATTTGGGATTTGTGATTTCTGTGGAAGGATTGAAGATGGACCCTGAGAAAGTGAAAGTAATTGTTGAATGGCCTACACCAGAGAGCATTGGAGAGGTTAGATCATTTCATGGATTGACTAGTTTCTACCGGAAGTTCATCAAAATTTTTAGTTTAGTTTGTAAACCTATGACAGAGACAATGAGAGGTGATAGAAAAGATTTAAAGTGGACATTAGGAGCAGATAAAAGTTTTGAGTTGTTGAAGTAGAAAGTGATAGAGCAACCTATTTTGGCATTACCAGATTTCAATAAGGTATTTCAAGTTGATTGTGATGCAAGTGGAAATGCAATAGGAGCAGTATTAAGTCAAGAAGGTAGACCTGTAGTATATTTCAGTGAGAAGTTGAATGATGCAAGGAGAAGATATTCAGTTTATGATCAAGAGTTCTATGCCATAATTCAAGCCTCATAGAAGTGGAGACACTATTTTTTGCCTAAGGAGTTTGTGTTGTATATAGATCATCAAGCTTTGCAATATTGGAATAGTCAAGGTAAGTTGAATCAGAGAGATATGAGATGGGTAGAGTTCATGTAGAGTAATACATTTGTGTTGAAGCATAGGGGTGGAAAATCAAATAAAGTTGCTGATGCATTGAGTAGGAGAAGAAACTTGTTAACAGAGATGAGAGTTTAAGTGTTGGGTTTTGATGAATTGAAGAACATGTATGAGGGAGACATTGATTTTGCAGAACCTTGGAAAGCATGTAAGGAACCTATTGTGATAGATAGGAGCAAGTGGTTGGACTATTTCATTCAAGAAGATATGTTGTTTAGAGGAAATCAGTTGTGCATACCTAGAAGTTCAATGAGAGATAATTTGATCAAGGAGAAGCATAGTAGTGGATTGGAAAGACATTTTGGCATTGACAAGATAGTGGCTTTGGTGAGTGAAAACTACTTTTGGCCTCAGATACATAAGGATGTTCAGAGATTTGTGTAGATTTGTAGAGTTTGTCAAGTTGCAAAAGGGAGTAGTCAAAACGTTGGATTGTATAAACCTTTGACGGTACCGGAGAGACCTTGGGAAGACATAAGCATGGATTTTGTAATGGGATTACCTAAGACATAGAGAGGACATGATTTGATATTTTTAGTGGTTGATAGATTTTCAAAGATGGCTCATTTCATACCTTGCAAGAAGACAACTGATGCAGTGCATATAGCTGACCTATTTTTCAAGGAAATTGTGAGATTACATGGATTACCTAGGAGTATAGTTTTAGACAAAGACACAAAGTTTGTTGGATACTCTTGGAAGACACTTTGGAAGAAGATGAAGATAGAATTAAAGTTCAGTTCAACTTTTCATCCATAGACCGATGGACAGATAGAGGTAGTGAATAAGAGTTTGGGAAACTTGTTGAGATGTTTGGTTGGAGAGAAGGTAGGAAGTTGGGATTTGATTCTTTCACAAGAAGAGTTTATATACAATCATTCAACAAATAGGAGTACCAGAAGAACACCTTTTGAGATTGTTACCAGAGTGAATCCTAGAGGAGTAATATAACTAAGAGATATCAACATGGAAGAAAAGAGGAGTGTAGAAGTAGAAGAATTTGTAGATCATATGAAGACAATGCATAACTAGATGAAGAAGCATTTGGAGGATATGAATAGTAAGTATAAGGAAAAGGTAGATGAGAAGAGAAGACATAAGGAATTTGAAGTGGGAGATGAAGTGATGGTGTATTTGAGAAAAGAAAGATTTCGAGTTGGGACATATAACAAGTTGAAGATGAAAAAGTTTGGACCTTGTAAGATATTTAGAAAATTTGATTCAAGAGATACATATGAAGTGGCATTACTGGAGACATTGGGTATATCACCTATTTTCAACATTGCTGACCTTTATCAGTATCATGAAGTAGAGTTCAGTGACCACGTGGAAGAAGACTTGAAGAAGCAATTACCACAACTAGCACTGGAGTAGATAGAAGACATTTTGGATAGTAGAGTTGGATGCAACACTAGAGGAAGACAATACAAAGAATATATTGTGAAGTGGAAAGGCAGACTGGAAGAATATTCATCATGGATTTCTCAGGCTGAGGTGGACCATCTTAGTTCTCTCCTAGCCCCAGCAAAGTGAGGGACTCACTTTTTCAATAACCCCAGATGTTTGATGCAAGAGCATCCTTGGTTCAAGAGCAATCTTGCATCAACCAAAAACATTTGCATTTCAATTTGTTTGTAGATCAGTTTGTTTCTTTTCATTTTCTAGTTCAGTTCAAGTAGTTCAGTTAGAAGCAACTTCTACATTTTGATCTGGCATTCTATCATAGTTATATTCAGACCTTGTGGAGTTGGACTTAGCATCTACATTCAATCATCCACATCATATCCATAATTTAGAGGTCTGCACATCATTACCGGAAAGATATCACTATCAGAAGATTGACTAGTTTCAGAATAGAGCATCCTGATAATCACAGACAAACAGCTGGAGAAGAAACTTGCGGAAGCATTTCCTAATCTTTGGAGCCTAATGACACATCATTCAATGATCTTTAGTTCATGGCCAACTTTCCCTAAAGATTTGCACTTTATTTCATTCATTTTCCAGAGGGGTTCTATGCATTTAGGTCTGACCTATCCGTATTCACATGTTACAGCTCTTCATCTGAGTTTGTGACCTCTTTGGCCAACGTGGAGGAATCTATTAGTCTAGAAATGAAATATATTGATGTAATAGATCCTTAGGAAAGTAGTTAGTAATTGATTCACAATCTTTGGTTTAGATTTTGGGTGCGAAAGAGCTTCAAAGCTTTATCTTGTGCATGTATACATAATCAGGCTTGTGAGCCCTAATTGTAAGCCTGCATGTTGCTGGCTGATCTCTATTTGAATTCTATGATATACTGAATGACTGAGTCTACATTTGTTTCATTTCTTTGAGTTGTTTCCGTTGTGTTTACTCTTGCTGTATAGTCCGAACAGTTCATTCTGTGAACCCTCCTACCGTGACTGCACCAATCTTAGTGCTTCTAATTCCCATATTAATATGTCTTCATACTTAACTCTGCACTGATCAAGGCATGACATCCAACCATGAACTATATCTTCTCTCTTCTCTTGTTGGATGGGACATGACATCCAACCATGAACACCATCACACCTCCATGATAGTGTTGACATCAATGACAACCTAGTGATAGTTTTGACATCAATGACAACCCTAGGAACCATATGTGTAACAATCTCCCCCTTTGGCATTGATGGAAACACATACCTACACATTTCTCCCCCTTTGACATCAAGGACAAAGGGCAACCACTACCTGCTCATCAGTGACTATACCATGCACATCCTTTCTTAAGTCATAACTTCTTATAGAAAACAAACTCCCCCTAACATCAGCAACCACTACCTGCTCCCCTGAGAGGTAGCCACCATTAGTCTAAGAACAAGTTATAACATGATCTTCCCCTAGACAGATGCACCACTATGCATCTAGCAAGAAGAAGGAGGGGCAATTACCCCTAACCTCTGCCAAAGATCTTCAAAAGTATCCTTTGCAAGAGCCTTTATGAAAATATCTGCCATATGATCCTTTGTTGGAACATATCCTAACTTCACTTCCTTATCTACAACATTCTCTCTCAAAAAGTGATACCTGATTGCTATATGCTTGGTTCTAGAATGCATCACTATATTCTTGGAAATATTGATAGCACTTTTTTTGTCACATAAGATAGGAATAGGCTCATCATACAATAGCTTGATATCCTTCAGGGTTTGCTGCATCCACAACACTTGTGTATAGCAGGATGTTGCTGCAATGTACTCTGCCTTTGTAATATATAGGGACACTGAATCTTGCTTCTTGATTTTCCATGAAACCAATCTACTTCCTATAAAGAGAGCACCACCACTTCTACTTCTTCTATCATCAACACAACCAGCACAATCAACATCAGTGTAAGCACTCAAATCAAAGTCATTACCTCTTGGATACCAAAGGCCATAATCTAGAGTTCCTTTCAAGTATCTGAATATCCTTTTCATTGCCTTCTCATGTGTTTTCTTGGGATTGGCTTGATATCTGGCAACCACACATACTACATGCATAATATTAGGTCTAGAAGTAGTCAATTACAATAGTCCTCCAATCATAGATCTATAGATAGTCTAATCCACCTCTGAAGACTCATCATCTTTGCTCAAGTGACATCTAGTGACCATGGGAGTACTCACTGGTTTTGAATCCTCCATACCAAACTTCTTCAACAACTCTTTGACATACTTAGCTTGAGAAATAAAGATACCACCATCTAGCTGAGTAATTTGAAGTTCAAGGAAGAAAGACATCTCACCAATCATAGACATATCAAATTATTTTTGTATCTCCTCTGCAAAGTTGTTACACATAATCATCTCCACCAAAGATGATGTCACAAACATATATTGCAACTATTAATATCATGTCTCCTTCTTCCTTGATGTAAAGATTACTATTTGTAGCTTTCTTGAAGCCCTGCTGAAGTAAGTACTTGTCCAACCTAGCATACCAAGCTCTAGGTGCTTGCTTGAGACCATACAGAGCCTTCTTAAGTCTATACACCATGTCCGGATCTTCTAATATTGGGAAACCATCTAGTTGTTCAATATAAACCTCTTCCTCTAGATCACCATTCAGAAATGCTAACTTAACATCCATCTAATATACCTTGAGTTCTTATGAGTACCAAGAGCAAGGAACATTCTGATTGCCTCCATCCTTGCTACCAGAGAAAAAGTCTCCTCAAAACCAATACCTTCAACTTGTGTGTATCCTTTGCATACCAATCTTGTCTTGTTCCTTACAAATTCACCTTCTTCATTCAGTTTGTTCTGGAACACCCATTTTGTTCCTATAACATTGTTATTTGCTGGTCTGGGAACCAATTCCCATGTCAAATTCTTCTCAGTCTGATCCAATTCCTCTTCCATGGACTTTATCCATCCATCATCTTTGCTAGCATCAACAAAGTTTTTAGTTCTACCTTTGATAACAAACACTAGTTTACTTGCTCATGTGTCTTAGCAAGCCTTCTCCTTATCTGCACACCTTCATCCTTATCTCCAATGATTTAATCTGCTGAGTGGTTCTTCTGAACATAATTTGCTAGAGTTTTAGGCATCTTCTCTAGTTCTTGTTCCTTTTCTTCCTTCACTTCTTCTTCATCTTCAATGCATGGAAAGATATCAGATTCAGAGTCCTTTAATTCATGTGAGATATGATATAGGTCTTCATCTACCTTGACATTTGTGCAATCATCTTTCCCAACTTCTTGTTGTAGCATCTATAAGCCTTTCTTTTGGTTGAGTAACCAAAAATGATTCCCTCATCACTTCTTGAATCAAACTTTCTTACGTCTTCTTCATCTCTTCTAATATAGCATTTGTTGCTAAAGATCATGGAGTATCTAACTGTGGGAGGTCTTCCATACCATATCTCATAAGGGGTCTTAGTGCTATCAACTGTAAATTGCACTTATTTAATTAGATAGACAACAGTGTGAATTGCATCCTTCTAGTACATATTAGGTAGATATACATCTTTCAACATTGACCTAGACATCTCTTACATAGTCCTATTCTTTCTTTCCACTACCCCATTTTGCTGAGTAGTCCTAGGAGATGACAAATGTCTCCTAATACCATTATCTTCAAAAAACTTTTCGAATTCATTTGAAGTAAACTCACCTCATCTATTAGACCTCAAACATTTGATCTTGGCATCTACTTCATTCTCAACTATAGCTTTGAACACTTTAAATTTATCAAGGGCATCTGATTTTTCTCTTAAGAAAGTAACCCAAGTCATCCTAGAATAATCATTATTAAGCAACATGAAATACCTCTCACCTTGTTGACTCATTACTCTTGTAGGGGCACATAGATCAGTGTGAATTAGCTCCAAGGGTTTTGAAGAAGAATACTCCTTGCTTTTGAAATTTGTTTTTGTTTTCTTTCCCATTTGACATTCCCTGCATACTATATTTGTAGGCTTGATTAGCTTAGGCATGTCTCTCACTGCACGAGTAGAACTGATCTTTAGCATATTATCAAAATTCTTGTGTCTCATTCTCTTGTACCACAACCTACACTCACTGGATTGAGCCAACAAACATGTTCATCCATTTACCTCCTTCAAATGATAGATATCACCATATATCTTGATACCTTCTACAACTAGTTTTCCAAACCTTGTCTTCTTGATTTCACAACCCTTGGCATGAAAGGTGAGATTATAACCCTCACTACACATCTGACTGATATTGAGAAGATTGTGTTTTAGCCCTTTGACATAGAGAACATCCTTAGTCCTATTATTCCCATCAATAGTTATAGCACCTTTTCCACAGATCTATGCTAACTCATCACCACCATAGTTGACATCACCACCATCCCACTTTTCAAGGCTGATAAACTTCTCCTTGTCACCAGTCATATGATTTGAGCATCCACTGTCAATTATCCAATCCTTGTCTTCTTCTCTTGCATGAAAGGCAGTCCATACAAATATTGATCTTTCATTGTTTTGGTTTGTTTACAAGGCATCAGTTTTCTCATATTTTCCAACATCATCCTTTTTGTCACCAACACTCAAGGCCATGAAAAGTGTTTCATCATTTGAATCATCATGATCCTCATCTTCTAAAGAATAACTACTTTCTATGGACTACAAACTTATTTTGAACTTATCTCTCTTGTTACTACCCCTTGATTACTTAAAAGGACATTTGGAAGCAAAGTGACCAACCTTTCCACAATTAAAACATTTGAATGGTAACTTACCTTTGTATTTCCCAGTGCCTTTCTTTAGTCTTCTCACAAAATTTGCTTCAACTTCATCAAATCTCTCATCTTCATCAACAACTTCTTCCTTTGTCTTCATACTGACTTTGAAAGCAACTTCTTTCTTTGGAGCATGACTGCCAAACTCTCTCATTTCAAAGGCAGTAAGGGAACCAAACAATTTGTCTACAATGTATGTATCCAAGTCTACATTATCCTCAATGGCAGATACCTTATGACTGTAAGATTTGGGAAGAGATCTCAGAACCTTTTTCATAATCTCATCTTCTTTCACTTCTCCACCAAGACCTATGATGCCACTGACCACTTCATTCACCCGGAGCATATATCTAGCAATGTCTTTGAATCCTTTGACATTTTTAGGTTCTCAAATCTACTCTTGAAGATCTACATCTTGGCTTGCTTTACTTTCTTATATCCTTCATAAATGGTTTCAAGTTTAACCCAAACTTCTTGAGCAGAATTGCAAGTTATTACCTTTGAAAGTTCTGAATCAGCTAACCCACTCATAATAGAAAACTTTTCCTTGGCATTGTTATCATACAAATTGACTTCATCTACATCTGTAGGAATAGCAGAAGGAACTTTGTAACTAGACTTGATAGAGTCCCAAACACCACACCCTAGAGAATTAATATAGGCTTCCATCCTTAGCTTCCAAAAAGCATAATTTGCCCCATCAAACCTAGGTATCTTGCTGGATCCATTTTGTGCCATCCTGGACCTTCCTCAAGTGGTTAAGCTTCCCTCAAAGGAACTTGGCTCTGATACCAATTGTTGAACACACCAAGATACTGAGAGGGGGGGTGAATCACTATCTAAACATTCTTCAATTTTAACAACTTTAACTTATCCGGAGTAGATTAAAACTTAAGCATCATAGTATTAACATGAACATGAAAGATAAACACAATGCACATCAACACAAGACACCAGATATAAGTGGAAAACCCTAGAAGGGAAAAACCATGGTGAGGATTAACTCACAATATATGAAGATCAAATAACAACTTTGTTTTAGGGATACAACCCAAGGAAGCTACTACTCCCTAAAAACTTTGATTTAGGTCACTCCCAAGGAAGCTACTACTTCCTGAAGACTTTGTTTTAGGGTCACTCCCAAGGAAGCTACTACTCCTTGAAGACTTTGTTTTAGGGTCACTCCCAAGGAAGCTTCTACTCCCTAAATTCAGAACATACTTACAAAATATTATAGTATGGCAGCCCTACTATCTTAAAACTGACATTGAAATTCACACTTTTGATGATTGCAATTCTGCCTCTTCACACTTTCTTCTGATGATCAGATTAGTTAGACACACTCTACATTTGATCACAGTCACAAATATGTTTTCAAGATGAATCAGGACAACATCCACAACTTCTACTCTTTCTCCTTCAGTCACACATCATAATACATTCATTCTACTCCTTATCTTGCTTGCGAACCTTATCAATCACTTTGTAATCACACCTCACCTCATTTAATTTGATTTATAATTTATACATGATATTACATTGATTACATTGCTTGTTATCTAGATACGACATGAAAAATACATTTACATGTCCACCAGACAACACACAACATGAAACGTGTAGAGGACAAGTCCTAAACAAGACTACATGCTACACCAGTAGAAGACCCATGCCTTGAGGACACCAACACTTGCTTAAATAGGTCCAAAACATCCTTCATAACTTCAAACACCAAGGAATTACATCCACACACTCCACTCATTTGAAAATAGGATAGATTTAAGCAAAACATATGAAGACTTGAAGCAAAATGACCATAATAACTTGAAAACTTTGTGCGGTACTAGAAACAAGAAAGATCATCATGAAAATTTTCCAGATAAGTCTACAAGACTCATACAACATCCCTAAACACTCCTTTACCTCTACACTATTAGAAACTTGTGTATGATGTTTAAAGATGTTTTCATTGATGGAAACAAGCAAAGGAACAAGATTGGAATAGTGGTTTGGTCTGGAGAAGAAGACTTAGCCATTTTGGCTAAGTGTTAGCAGTATACAAGAGATAGCGACATAGCAGTAGAAAAATGGACGACATTGGTCCATAGTAGAACATCATATCATGCAGATCAGATATGTTGTTCACAACCTTTAGATGATCAATTGTCCAAGATTTCAGTTTCAGATGAGTACCAGAAGTCCATCTTCAAGAAGTCTAAGTCCAACAGTGCAATAAGTAGAGGAAATCATGACAGAACACTTAACTAAATTGGTCCGCATTCTTTTGCTATGGCATAACTTGTTATGTAGTTTTGAGGTGTTGTAAACACATGTATGAATTACCTATATATAGATTTACAAGTTTTGAGTCCCACTAGAGAGTCAGTTATGAATGCCTAAGTATTGCTACTTGATATGGTGCAGTTTGATTGTGACAAGGTATGTGTTCCAATGGTCCGCATTCTACCGCAAAAGAATATTTTTCTTTGCAGTTCTGGAGGTGTGATCTATGACATGTGAAGAGTCTCTGATATGGATTTGAGCAAGCCTTGTGGTCTACAGTGGAAGATGTTGTCTGACAGTTGAATTGAACCAGTGAATAGTCTATGGATAAGGCTGACATGACAATATGATGTGTGTGTGGTAAGTTTTGGTGTTTAGAACTTAATCCTAGGTGGTGAAACAGTTGAGGCTAACATGTGTGAAGGTATTTCAAATATTTTTTGGGTCTTCTATATATTGTGGAGAATGTATTTGGCCGACAGAGTATATAATGCATGACTACATGGTGCACTTCATTAGACCGTCCTAATATGAAGTTTTTGTTTGTTGTGGATATAAATGTGAGTTTGAATTTCATGTTTGAGACAAGATTGGTGAATATGTGTATGATGAATATGTGAAAGTGTAGAGAAGATGACAAGAGCAAAAGAAGAGAGATCTTGTCTAATGTAAAAGTAGAGCAGAAAAAATAGAGCAATCAATATGAAGAGTTTTGAGACGGTATTTTGAGCATACATTGGAGCTGCATTCATGCATGTGTAGATGCAATTTGAGCAGTTCATTTTGGCAGTGAGCCATCTCCATTCTTCTTTCTTTCTCTCGGTAGTGGGCCTTCTTGTAGTGAGAACTTGTTTTGGGTAGTGAGCTTTTATTGTAATTCGGTATTGATCCTTCATAATATATGATGAGCTAACACTCACCGTGGTTTTTCCCAATTTTGGGTTTTCCACATAAAAATCCCAGTGTTCATGTGTGATGGATTTTGGTTGATTGTTTTATGTTTAATTTGCTTTTTTATTGCATGTGGTAAATGGATTATTAGTTCAGTAAGTAAGAAGTTTAATAAAGTATTGATTCACCCCCCCTCTTAGTACTTTGGGTGTTCAACAATTGGTATCAGAGCCTGGTTCCTCAGAAGAAGTCTAATAGCTTGAGGAAGATCTTGGAGACTAAACAAATGGAAGGTAGAAAACATCCTACTCCTCCTGAAGAAATTGATGCAACTGAGACTAAAGAAGAATGCACACTTGTCAATGAAGAAGAACTTAAACTTGCATTAACAGATCTTGAGAAGGCTGAAATAGAAAATAGGGATCTGAAAGATAATGTCAAGGAAGTAGATGAGTGCATAAAGAAATTGAGGGTGCAAGTCAAGACGTTCAAGGACAAATACAAGGAGGTTAGTGAACAATTGATATCTGTTTAAGATAACTTGAGTAATATGAAAGTAGAAGTTGTAAAAAGAGCAAAAGCATAAGAAGACCTAAATCAGCTGGTGAAAAGCAAAACTGAAGACTGCACAAAACTTGAACAAGAAGTTGTGGATCTAAATGCTGATCTTAAACATGCTTGGAGTTATGAAGAAAAATTTAGAGTAAGTGCTGCTCAACTTGATAGAATTCTTTCCAGTCAGAAGAGTCCTAATGATAAAGAAGGCTTGGGATTTGAGAAAGGTGAAATTTCCAAAACTGATCAAGAAAAGAATGGTGGGATCAAGAAGAACAAAGGAAAATAGATTCAGAATCAAAGGAACAAACCTAGAAGACCACCGATCAGGCAACCAAATGCTCAAAGGTACCCTTGTTTCAATGGTTATTGTAATGCATGCAATAAACTTGGTCATAAGGATACTCAGTGTAGGAGCAGAGTGAATCAAAATGTTCCATCATTCTCTGGTCAATGTTTTACTTGCAATAAAGTAGGTCATAAAGCTAATGAATGCAGAGGTCAGATAAGAAGTAGTTACAACAATGGAAGAAATGTTCAAACTTTCAAAGGTAATTGCTTTAATTGCAAGAGGTTTGGTCATAGAGCTAGTGAATGCAGAAGTCAAATAAGGAACAACTATAATAATGGAAGGAATATTCAACCTTTCAATGGGCATTGTTTTACGTGCAATAAATATGGTCACAAGGCTAACCAATGCAAGTTAAGGTTGAATGAAAGGAACAATGGATAGAGAAATGTTGTATGCTTCAACTGCAACAGGCCTGGTCATTTTACAAGATTCTACAGAAGCAGGAATATGAAGAAGGATAATCAGGTAGAGATGAAAGAACTAGTAGAAAAGATAGATCCAACAGAGATTAAGAAAGAGATGAATCAAATATGGGTCAAGAAGAGTGTTCATGAAGTCAAGGATGTGTCCGTACCAGACTCTGGTGCTGGTACTTCCTTTGAGAAGTAAATTGAGAATTCTGGCTCAGGAGGAACTTAATACAAAATCCTACACCCCTAGCCAGAAATGTGGTGCTATTATCCAGCACAAAGATATAAGTTATAAGACTAAATTGCAGATCCTATGAAGAAGATTCTAGCAGAAAAGAAGGTAATACGATAAATTGCAGAGCAATCTTGATCGACTAGGAACAACAAAGAAAGGGTTTAACAACTTTTTGAATGAAACATTTATTATGATTAAATCTTAATAAGAAGAGAATATAAGGGATCCATTTGAAGGAAAAATCACTTCACATTCATACTTTCAAGCGACTAAGGAGACCTGAGAAGCAAGCTAGGGCAAATTCAAGCTACCAATGAAGAAACACTAAGGCAAAAGGTATTTATCATTATCTCTCTCAAAAAATTCTCTGTGTTAAAACTGCAAAAATGTTTACTCCACAAGTAGTTGAGATAACTGAGAGGCCTCGCCCCAAGTCCAAGAAGCACCCATTTAAGTCTCTAGAGACCAATTCAGATGCATTTTCTAAAATTCTGCATGGTATTTTGCCTATGGAGGATGTTAGGGCTTACATTCATACAATCCTAGATGAATATGATCACAAGAGAAGAAGAAGAGGAAACAGAAATAGATGAGGAGGTCAAAACAAAAAGGACAAAAATAGATGAAGTTACTATTGAAAAGACCTCTGGAAAGACTAAGGGGAAGAAGAAGAATAAAAAGGAGAAGACTGAGAATAGAGAAGCAGAAGCAAGTATATCCTTGGAGGCCATGGTCAATGCATTTTCTCAACATGGTACTTTGAAACCCATTGTTGACATGTATGATGAGAGATCAGATGTAGACAAGGTAATCATTGAAACTGTAGTTGTAAGATACTTAGACATGTTCTACAAAACTTTGATTGAAGTAATAGATAAGCTACAAGACAGTTTGGCCAGCATAATGTCAGAAAGGAAAGAAGGATCTATGGCCAAAGATGTTGAGATCAAAGAATATGTCTTGTTAAAAATTGCTCCAGACATCACCCCTAAGGAAAGAACCAAAGCCATAAAGAAGCTTAGAGAGGAATTTAGAACCATGAAGAGAATAAAAGCTCTGATGTCTGGTGAGATTGAGAAAGTAGTCAAAGAAATAGAGGAAATAACACTTAGGGTGTTAAATGAGCTATAAATCTTAACTATTGTTGATGCTGATGAAGAGGAACAAGACAATGGTGCAGATAATATAGTTCCAGATACAAATGTGGAACAAAACTTGGAGCAAAGCACAATTACTCCTCTAGTAGATACAAGAAATGAAGAAGAAAGGAATACAAAATAAGTTGAAGAGATGAAAGAAACTGAGGAAGAAAAGAGGTCTGAAGAAACAAAGGCAGCTTCAGAAGAATAGAGAGAAGAAATATATGAACAAATGAAAGACAATCCTACTCTAGAACTAGAAACAAATGAACAAGAGCACATTCATGAGCCTCCTCTAGAGAGACAAGATGTTGAGGCATCTCAAGTTGGAGAAAATAGAGACACTGCTGACTCTTTGAGAGAGTTTTTGGAAAAGCATAAGGAAGCTCAAATTTTGACTACACCTGAGCTTTTGCAAGGACCCATCAACCTTGATGCAATGTCCCCTCTATAGAAGCTAATGTTAGGGTTCAGGCAAATTAGAGCAATAAACATTAACAATTATATGCAAGTTAAATAACCCAAATATAACAATGAAGAATAACACAAAAGAGATCAACACAAAATTTTAACGTGATTCACCCAAAATGGGCTACATCCATAGAAACTCAGCCATCCAATGATTTTATTATCTAGTGCAAAACAAATTACAATCTCATGAATTCCATACCGCAACATACATCCCAGCCGCTTATAACAAGCTTTTTGGAAGCTTCTAGAATTAGGGTTTTACAATGTCATTTTTCATTTGTCAGTTAACAAAAATTAACTACCGACCTTGAATGTACAAAAAAGAGGGGGGTGAATCACATGAATTAGCTTCCACCCCTAAATCCCCACTTGGGGCCTAGCTCGGCTCCAAACCCCGACAAGGATACATTGCGATTGTACAGTATTTGCATGATTAGTCATCACATACCAACAATCTTCCACTTGGAGACTAATCAGGCTCTACACCAAATAACTAAGACTTGGAACAATCTTCCAAGCTACTGCATAAGAAGAAATGTTGAAATCCAATTTGGAAGATAGTGAATTACTTGGTGAAGCCATAAATAGTTTTGAGAAAATCATGCCCGAAGTTCAGAGAGATAGAACACTCTCTCCTGCAACACAAATGAAAAGGCTTATGGAATCTATGAATCCCCATTTTGAATCCTTTGAGAAAGATGTTGATAAAAATGTAAGAGCTGAAATAGATGATAAGAGATTAGTTGAGTTGAAAGATAAAGCCTCTCAAGACAAAATTTTGTTAGACAAAAGTGTAGAGTTTGCACAATTAGCCCTGAAAGAAGCAAGTGAATTGTATAAATTTTATCTTACATGGCCAGACAAGACTAAGGAGATAAAGGATAAAATAGATAGATGGGAATGTTGGTAAGAGACACTGCAAGACATGTCATGTGTTGTCATTGATGGCAACTAAGTCCATTCCACACATCCACAGTGCAGTATCAGATCATACCCGAAGTCAGTTCCAAGTTTTGTCAAGTCCAGATAGACAACAATAGGGTGTATGGTAGAGTTTAGTATTTTTGTCAGTAGACTTCTCCAGTTAATCATTGTGTGTTACGAATCTAAGGCAATGTAGAGGAATGTCAGGACAATCTAAATCCAAGATTTTATCCTCTGATGATAAAGAGATTAAAAGTTATGAGCATCTAAGTACCGGGTCCTAATATGATAGAATAGTTCAATGAAGAACAGACCGACTTGTGTCAGATTCTTTTACAGATCTAGTAGAAGTATTTTGGTGAGTTGCGTATGGGATATAATGTTAGTGGTCAACATGTATGATGGTCTGCAAGTGTTATTTTTGGTACGCATCAATATTGATGTATGGAATCAACTGACAGAACATATTACTTGTATTGATTGTTAAGTTTTTCATAAGGCTGAGATATAGGTGATTAAATTTGTTGATGCAGATATATATAGCCGATGGATTTGAGTGTTGAGGCATGAGATAGAGATGTGAATATGGAGTAAGTGTGAAAAAGGCATATAGAAGTGCGAAAGAAAATAGGTCTAAGGTACGGATTATGGTAGAGCAATAAACAAGGAAGAATAAAGATGAAGTGTGTAAAATCAGTATTCTATGCTTAACCAGAGCTAAATTCCTGCATTGGTAGATGCTACTTATCAGTTCAAACAATCTATAATCCTTTTGTAATCATTCTTGTAGGTAGTGATCCTATCTTGAGTAGTGAGCCCGAAGGCATGTGCCTTCCCCTTTGCAATACTTTTAGCAGAGTATAATCCTTATGGGTTAACCCCCACCATGGTTTTTCCCTTAACCAGATTTTCACATCAAAATATTGGTGTCAAGTGTGTTGTTTATGTTTCTACTCATGTGTTATTAATTTTTTCTTTTCATGATTATTTCATTAATCTGTTAAGAAGTGGCAAAGAAGAATTAATTGCAACAAGCTTTAAAAGTTTTAAGACAACTGATTCACCCCCCCTCTCAGTTGTCATCCCTAATTCCAACAATTCGTATCAGAGCAAGGTTCCTTGAAAGAAGCCTAATAGCTTGAGGAGGATCTGGGAAGGAGTTTTCAATGGGTTCACTCAGAGAACAACTTCAATTGGCTCTAGAAGATCTTGATTGGTCCAAAGTAGAAATAGATGATCTAAAAGTGAACCTTAAGGATGTTGATGATTGCATTGACTTGCTAAAAGATAAACTAAAGAAATCAATTGAAAAAAGGAAGGAACTACTTCATCAGCTAGCTAATCTTACTGAAGAAAATGACATGAATAAGGCTTCGGAAGAAAAGACAAAGGAATGTGAGAAGCTAACAAAAGAAGTTTCTGTTCTAAAACATGAGATGGAATCTGGGGTAATGAGGCTAACCAAATAAATTGAGCAAAGGATGAAGACTGAAGAAGACCTAAATCAAACTCTAAAAGAAAGAACTGAAGAATGCTGTAGATTGGATAGAGTAGCTAGCCATCTAGAGTCTGATCTACAAGAAATAAGAGACAATGAGAGAGAACTTGAGAGGCAAATTGTCATTCTCACACATGACCTAGAAATTGCAAATGAATACAAGGAGAAGTTCAAGATAAGCTCAGCCAAACTTGAAGCACTGCTTGAAAATCAGAAAAAGGCTGATGACAAGCATGGTCTTGGATATGAGAAAGGTGAAAGCTCTGGATCCAGACAAAGAAATTTTCAACCAAGGAATGGGAGAAACAGACATAGAAGACCTTTGGTAAGACAACCTAATGCTCAAAGATATCCATCATTCAATGGAAATTATTTTAATTGCAGTAAATTTGGTCATAGAGTTACTTAGTGCAAAAGTAGAGTAAATCAAAATGATCCATTCTTCTCCAGTCAATTCTTCAAGTGTAAGAGGTATGTTCATAGATTAAATGAATGCAGAAGTATGATAATAAATAACTCTAACAATAGAGGAAATGGCAACTCTTTCAATGGTTACTGCTTTACTTGCAATGGATTTGGAAACATGGCTAATTAGTGTAGATCAAGAGGAAATCAAATAAATAAGAAAATAAATATTGTGTGCTTTAATTGCAATAGATCTGGTCATATTGTAAGATTCTACAGAAGTAGGAATAATGAAAGAAGAGGTCTGATAAACAGAAAACCTGATGAACAGAGACAAGACAAAGGCAAGGGAAAAATTAATGAGAATGAGATCTAGAATGAAATGAGCAAGACATGGGTCAAGAAAAGTGTTGTGAATAATAGTAATGGGTCTGTACTAGAATCTGGTGTTGATAACTCCTCTGGGAATTGAGTCAAGAATTCTAGCTTAGGGGGAGCTGCATTGAAAATAAAATTCCCCCAGCCAGTAAGTGGGTGCCTAAATTTGGCATGATGAGAAAAGATAATTTGGGTTACTACAGATCATTTAAAAGAATTTTTGGGAGAAAAGAAGTGGATTTAACAATTTGCGGAGTGATTCATAAGTAACTACATCAAGAAACAGAGTAACCAGATGAAGTTATGGCAACACATTTATTACAATGACAAATTAGGTTTTGCAAAGGATAAAAAGTCTCTCACTCAAGCATTTGAATCAATTTGCACTCAAAGAGAACAAGAAGAAGAGCATTTGAACCGAAAATCTAGAGATTGAAGCAAGAAGAATGAATTCGACAAGAAATTGATCAACCCTAACTCCACAGAAGAAAAAGGTACTTTTTGTGAAACTTTGAATCTGTAATCTATTGAGATGGCTACTCCTCTTGTTGTTGATATTACTAAAAGGCCTTGTCCAAAATTTAAGAAGCATCCTTACAAGTCAGTCAAAGTCAAACCGTTAGGCACATTTTCTGGTGTCCCATACGGAGTACTGCATGTAGAAGATATTAGGGCATACATCCATTGCAATGTGGATGAATTTGGAAATTAGAGATTACTGGAATTATTTGTGAACCATCTAAAGGATGATAACCATGATTTGAAACTAGAATTCAAAACCCTAGAGAGAAAACATTTTCTACAAGTGATTGAATTTCTGACATTTGATGAGAGTGAATGGGTTCATTACATCTTGAGCTGAATGCATGATGAGTTCATATGGCTATTGAAACCCTTCAAGATTACAAATGATGTTATCAGAAATGTAACTAGGTTAAATTCAACCAGTGGATTACCCATGTTGAAATCTGTGAAAAACCAAACTGTTACCGATGCAACCGGTGCAAAGTTTGACAAGAGGGCAATGACCATCAATGACATTATAGAACCAGATGTTAAGTTTGCTTCCATGGTGATTGGCTACAAGATTTATCACTCTAGTAGGGAGAATTCTGTCTCTGGAACTGCCATATATGTAGCATATCAAATGTTGGAAGAAAATGCAAATTATGACCTATGTGAGCTATTACAAAATCAACTGATTGAGAACTTGAGAAAAATTAAGGACAAGAAAAAAAGTTTCAAATATGGTTCTCTGGTCATATGTTTATTCTTCTACTTCATGAATAAAGTGCCTAGAGTAAAAGGTGTACAATGGGCTAGTAACAGACCAGTTGCAATACAAATAAGAGATCATCTACATAGCATTGGAGATTCTAAGGCATAGAAAACTGCAATCTGGGGGTACTTTAAAAATTTTTAGAGTATGATGCACTCAAGGGAAAGAATCCCCAAATCAATAGTTGAGAAGTATGAGAATGAAATCTACTTTATGGTAGACACTGATCAATGCCTAATGGAGGCTATGGAACCTATAACTGTATGGATTATGCCTATGGGCTATGAGGTTGATGAAAAGATCTTGGACATGTATGCTCAACATCTCCTGAGCAAATCAAAAGACACCTCTGTTGAAAGGTTTGGAACATATAAGGAGCTAAGTTTAAAATTGCATGTTGAGCTCAGGCAACCAAAGATCAAGAGAAAAGCTCAAAGGCAAGTTGAAATGTATGCTGAAAGCATTGGCATCACAAAAGAAACTGTAAGGAAGAACAATGAAAGAATTGAAAAGATGGAGAGAAGAATTGAGCAAGCTTCAGAAGAGAGGGCAAAAAGTGAACCAACAGCCGCTTTGGAAGTCACACCTAGCTCATCAAGAAAAACAAGAAGTTCTACAACTATCTCTAAGTAATTCAAATCCATTCCCACTGAGACACTAGAAGCCACACCATTCGGTGAAGGAGGAAAGAGAAAGAAAACAAAGGCCATAAGAACCTATGAAAGCACAAAAGTTGATGAAGAAGAAACTGATTCAGATGCTGAGGTAAAGGTGTTGAAAGCCTCTGGAACAAAAGATACCAAGATGACTAAGGAGAAGCCCTCCAGAAGCAAAAAGTCAAACAAAAGGTAGAAGACAGATACATATGTTGAGAAGCCCACACTTTCTGTGGAAGATGTAATAAAATCGGTCACCGTGGATGGAAATTTGAAACCCATGACTGAATTTTATGATGAATACAATGATATAGATAAAAAGGTATTAGAAGAAGCAACTGTTAGATATCTGAATATCTTTAATAAGGACCTGATTGAAATAATTTTTGAGATCCCTCAAAGTCTTGCAGAAATTTTGGAGTTGAGGAAAGAAAATGCAAAAAGTAAGGATTTAGAGATTAGAGAACATGTATTGATAAAAATATGCCCTCAGATCACTCAAGTTCAAATGAATATGATATTCAAAGAAGTGAAGGATGAATTCAGGAGCAAGAAGTGAATGAACAAACTGATGCTTGGAGAATAAGAAAAAATAGTTAAAGAAACACATGAAATACTTCTAAGTGCATTGAAGAGACATAATCTACCATTTGTTGAGGAGGAGACTGATGATGGGATTGATTCATCAATCCCAAATATTGAAGAAATGAAAAATGATGAGTAACATATCAAGGTTGATGACTCCTCTATTCTACAAGTGGATAAAATAAACAAGGAAGATACAGAGATGGTGGATAAAATTGATGATGCAGGAGATACTCTAATTCCTCCTGATCAATCCGGAAAAGAAAACAATGTTGAGAATACTGCTGCTACACAAGATCCTCTAGAATAGATTGCAAATGGTGAGGA
Organism: Cunninghamia lanceolata; assembly: GCA_027924645.1. Lineage (NCBI taxonomy): Eukaryota > Viridiplantae > Streptophyta > Pinopsida > Cupressales > Cupressaceae > Cunninghamia > Cunninghamia lanceolata. The sequence continues at coordinate 1,737,137 of BSBN01000229.1, forward strand.
CAAAGGAAAGAATTCCCCTGTAGATAACACATAGAAAGGTGAAGCAAAGAAAGAAGAAGTCAAAGGTAAGGAAGATAAAGCAGAAGAAGATGGTGCAAATGTTGATGCACCCAAACAAAATAGTCCTATCACTGAGAAAACCCAACGAAAGAAAGGTGGTCCATAAATTGTGGCAAGAGACACTGCAAATGCAGTGAAGAGTTTTTTGAGTAAAGAGATGCTAGAGTTTGATGAACCTGAACTGATTCAAGGACCACTCAACCTAGATACTTTCTCTTCGGTCCAATTGATGAAGATAGCATCTTTCACACAAGCCAAGGCAAGAGAAAAGGTATTGAAATCTCACATAGAGGACAATGAGCTGCTAGGCCTTGCATCTGGTAAATTGGAGAAGTTAATGCCAATGTTCCAGGAGAATCCATCTGATTCTCCCTCCAGAAATCTGAAGAGCCTTGTAAATTCTATAACTACTCACTTTGAGTCCTTTGAAAACTCTGCAAAAGTTAAAGTTTAGAATGAATTTAATAGCAAAAGATTTGATGCACTTAAAGACATGATTGGGTTAGATAGATTGGTGCTAGATAACAATATAAAGAGTATTCAAAATGCTCTCTCAGAAGGAGGCAGTATATACAAGTTTTGTTTATCTACTCCTAAAGTCATAAAGGATATAGAAGATAAAATAAAGGACTCCAAACAGAAATTGTCAAGTATGTCCCAAGGTTTTGATCCATTGACAGTATTAGTGGCAAGTAAGGAATGCCAAGCAATCAACCTGATGGAAGAAATAAAGAAGTTGACAAGAGAAAAGGAATACATTGAAGAAAGAATGGGTGAGCTTCAGGGACTGATTTGTTGGCAGTGAGCTGCCCCCTTGTCAGTGAGGCATTCAATGCTGACCTCAAGATTCGTGACATGGCAATGAGCCTCCCATGGATTTGGGTTAAGTCTGGTGTTTGTAGCGAGTGTTGATAGCTCAAGCTTTTGGTGAAACAGAAAATGATTCCAACAATTGGTATCAGAGCCATGGGTCATGGGTTTGAATCCCTCGCATTGTGTTGAGGGGGGATTGTTGGCAGTGAGCTGCCCCCTTGTCAGTGAGGTGTTGAACGCTGACCTCAGGATTTGTTACATGGCAGTGAGCCTCCCATGGATCTGGGTTAAGTCTGGCATTTGTAGCGAGCGTTGATAGCTCAAGCTTTTGGTGCAACGGCAAATGATTCCAACATGATTTCCCCTAAGATAGAAGCAATGTTCAATGCTATGACAGAAGCCCAAACTGCTGCACAAATAGGTGATCCCATTGACCTCCAGAAGGCTAAAGCACAAGCATTTTTGCTCAATGGCCACATTTCAACTTTGAATAGTATGAAGAAGAGTTGGGATATAGAGTTGGCCCCAGCTGAAGAATATTTTTGGAGATATACTTAAGTATATGTAAATACAACTTAAGGATTGGTTGTACATATGTGATATTGTATATAAAATTTTTGGGTGAATTTTGGTTTGCAGATTCCATCCTTTGCCATTGATGTTAAAGGGGGAGTGAAGAGTAGTGAAAAATGAGGAATCTAGCAAAGAGGGAGCTTTGGAAATAGTGGAGAGCACAAGTGTACAGAGTAAGGGGGAGTAGCTCTGACACTTAGTCATTTTTTAGTAAATGTTGCCATCAATGCCAAAGGGGGAGATTGTTGGCAAGAGACACTGCAAGGCATGTCATGTGTTGTCATTAATTGTAACTAAGTCCATTCCACACATCTGCAGTATAGTATCAGATCATACTGAGAGTCAGTTTCAAGTTTTGTCAAGTCCGGATAGACAACAACAAGGTGTATGGTAGAGTTCAGTATTTTTGTTAGTGGACCTCTCCAGTTAATCATTGTGTGTTGTGAATCTGAGGCAGTGTAGAGGAATGCTAGGACAATCTAAATCCAAGATTTCAGCCTTTGGTGACAAAGGGATTAAAAGTCATGAGTATTTGAGTACCGGGTCCTAATATGACAGAATAATTTAGTGAAGAACAGACCGACTTGTGTCAGATTCTTTTGTGGATCTAGTAGAAGTATTTTGGTGAGTTGCGTATGGGATATAATGTTAGTGAATGACATGTATGGTGATTTGCAAGTGTTATTTTTGGTATGCATCAATATTGATGTATGGATTCAACTGACAAAATAGAGTATTTGTATTGTTTGTTAAGTTCTTCATAAGGCCGACAGATAGGTGACTAAATTTATTGATGCAGATGTATATAGCTAATGGATTTGAGTGTTGAGGCATGTGATAGAGATGCAAATATGGAGTAAGTGTGAAAAAGGTAGATAGAAGTGCAGAAAAAAAGATATCTGAGGTCTGGATTATGGTAGAGCAGTAAACAGGGCAGAATAAAGATGAAGTGTGTAAAATCAGTATTCTGTGCTTAACCAGAATTGAATTCTTGCATTGGTAGATGCTACTTATCAGTTCAAAAAATCTGTAATCCTTTTGTAATCATTATTGTAGATAGTGAGCCTCTCTTAAGCAGTGAGCCCAAAGGCATGTGCCTTCCCCTTTGTAATACTTTTACTAGAGTATAATCCTTGTGGGTTAACCCCCACTGTGGTTTTTCCCTTAATCAGGTTTCCACGTCAAAATCTTGGTGTCAAGTGTGTTGTTTATGTTTCTGCTCATGTGTTATTAATTTTTTCTTTTCATGATTATGTCATTAATCCATTAAGAAGTGGTAAAAAAGAATTAACTACAGCAAGCTTTAAAAGTTTTAAGACAACTGATTCACCCCCCCTCTTAGTTGTTAGCCCTAATTCCAATAGGGAAGCCCAAATAATGAGGATATCCAAAACTTATGACCTAACAAAATATGTTATTGGAAATCAAAGGGCACAAGTTGAAACCATTCAATCTAACATACATAAGTTGTAGACTCAAAAGGATATCATAAATAATAGAATGGGAGAGCTCCGAGAGGTAGCAAGTTTCAAAATTGCATCCTTAACCAAGTTAATAGCAGTTGCAGAAAAAATAAGGCAAGGCACTGAAGTCCCTGATACAATGAAGAAAGAAGAAGACTTGGTGTCCTAGATTAATAGGCACATAGTAATTTTGAGTGATGTGAAGACCAATTGGGATGAAAAAATGGTGCAACTAAAATAGATCTATAAAGATGTTCTCCCAGAATAACAACAACAGTAAGCATTCCTTTTATATATATCACTTGTATAGATGCAGCAAAGTAGAAGAATAATTTTGAATTTTTGGCAACTTGTACATATCTCTGTATCATACACCTTTTCCATTGATGTCAAAGGGGAAGAAGAAATGAAGCATGTGAAAAACAATAAAAGAAACATGAAAATAGGGGGAGCAGTGTACAAACAGATAGGGGAGTTGTAACAATTTTTCACATCAAGTGTTTCCATAAATACCAAAGGGGGAGATTGTTGGAAACTTGTGTAGGATGTATAAATATGTTGTCATTGATGGCAACAAGCAAAGGAACAAGATTGAAACAATGGTTTTGTTTGATGAAGAAGACTTAGCCATTTTGGCTAAGTGTTAGCAGTATATAGGAGATAGCAACAGAGCAACAACAAAATGGATGGCATTGGTCCGTAGTAGAAGATCATATCATGTGGATCAGGTATGTTTTTCATAGCATTTAGATGATCAATTGTCCAAGATTTTAGTTTCTGATGAGTATCGGAAGTCCATCTTCAAGAAGTCTAAGTCCGGCAGTGCAGTCAGCAAAGGAAATCATGAGAGAACACTTAACTAAATTGGTCCACATTCTTTCGCTATGGCATATCTTGTTATGTGGTTTTGATGTGTTGTAAACACATGTAATAAGTACCTAGATCTAGAGTTCAAGTTCTAAGTCCCACTAGAGAGTCAGTTATGAATGCCTAAGTATCGCTACTTGATATGGTGCAGTTTGACTGTGACAGGGTATATGCTTTAGTGGTCCGCATTCTACTGCAAAAGAATATTTTTCTTTGTAGTTTTGGAGGTGTGATCTATGAAATGAGAAGAGTCTCTGATATGTATTTGAACAAGTCTTGTGGTCCAAAGTGGAAGATGTTGTCTGATAGTTGAACTGAACCAGTGAACAGTCTATGAATAAGGCTGACATGACAGTATGATGTGTGTGCGATAAGTTTTGGTGTTTGGAACTTAATCCTAAGTGGTGAAATAGTTGAGGCTAACATGTATGAAGGTATTTAAAATATTGTTTGGGTCTGCTATAGATTGTGGAGAATGTACTTGGCCAATAGCTCATACATAATGCATGACTACACAGTACACGTCATTAGGCCAACCTAATATGAAGTTTTTATTTGTTGCAGATATAAATGTGAGTTTGAATTTTGTGTTTGAGACAAGACTGGAGAATATGTGTATGATGAATATGTGAAAGTGCAGAGAAGGAAACAAGAGCAAAAGAAGAGAGATCTTGTCTAATGTAAAAGTAGAGTAGAGAAATAGAGCAGTAAATATGAAGAGTTTTGAGACAATATTTTGAGCATACATTGGAGTTGTATTCATGCATGTGTAGATGCAATCTGAGCAGATCATTTTGGTAGTGAGACATCTCCATTCTTGTTTCTTTCTCTAGGAATTGAGCCTTCTTGCAGTGAGCATTTATTTTGGGCAGTGATCCTTTATTGTAATTCAATATTGATCCTTCATAATATATTGTGAGCTAACACTCATTGTGGTTTTTCCTAGTTTTGGGTTTTCCACATAAAAATCTTGGTGTTCATGTGTGATGGATTTTGGTTGCTTGTTCTATGTTTAATTTTCTTTGTTATTGCATGTGGTAAATGATTATTAGTTCAATAAGTAAGAAGGTTAATAAAGTACTGATTCACCCCCCTCTCTTAGTACTTTGGGTGTTCAACACGCACATCAAAGATTTGTTCCACACAACTTCAACTATGAACTTTGAGAACAAGTCATCTAGAACACATTGCAACATGTTGTCATTTGAAAAACTAAGTTGTAGACCACCAAGAACCTTGAAACTACAAGGAAGCATGTAATACACATCCATAAGCATGTTCTCAAAATTGCAAGGGCAACCATTCATTTCCAAAGGAATGAAGAGCATTCCAATAGGCCTTCAACACTAGCTTACTCTGCCAGAACACATGTTGGTACTCTATCATGCATAACTTTCATAGAGAAAGGACTAATGATTTGAAACTTTGAAGTTATCACCTTTATTGCACCCTAAACACAGTTCCAAAACCGTATAGCCATATATGAAAATGTGGAGGAGTGTGGAGCATTCCATTGTCCTACTCAGGAAATCTTCATAGAGATAACACTATCTTCAGTCTGTCAATAACAAAACACTCTTCTGGTAATCTAATCATCATGAAACTTGGAACACACATGATTCAGGCCATTAATAACATCAACAACACATCTAATCATCTTAGTGCTTCTAATTCCCATATTGATGTCTTCTTACTTAACTCTGCACTGATGAAGACATGGCATCCAACTATGAAAACCATTACACTTCCTTAATAGTGTTGAAATCAATGACAACCTAGTGATAGTGTTGACATCAATGACAACCCTAGGAACCATATGTGTAACACAGTGGGGGTGGGGTAGGAGCATTTTCTCCATCTATTCCTTTTTAACTTTTTTGTGGATGAGGGGGGTTGGTTGGAGCATGTGGTCCATCTATTCATTTTTAATATTTTGGTTGGGGGGAGGGGGGGGAAGGTGGTTAGGAGCATGTAATCTATCTCTTAATTTTTTGTTTTTTATGTGTGACATGGAGTGGGGGCGTGGGGTGTAGGAGCATGTGCTCCATCTCTTAATTTTTAAAATTTTAGTTGGGGGGAGGAGGGGGTAGGACCATGTGCTGCATCTTGTCATTTAAAAAAAAAATGATTATGGGAGGTGGAGGGTAGGAGCATGTGCTCCATCTCTTCATTTTTAAATTTTTGTTGAGGGAAATGGTGAGAAGAGTAGGGTGGAGAGGGAGAGGGAAGGTAGGATCATATGTTTTGCCTCTTTATTTTTATTTTTTTGTGCGTGAGGAGTTAGGAGCATGTGCTCCATCTCTTCATTTTCAAATTTATTGTGAGGGTATGTGGGGGGTAGGAGAATGTACTCTAACTCTTTGTTTTTAAATTCAAAAGGTAGTTAGGAGCATATGCTCCATCTCTTTATTTTTCAAACTTTTGACAGGAAGAGTCGGGGTTGGAGCATGTGCTCCATCTCTTCATTTTTAAAGTTTTGGTGGGGACAGTGAGCATGGGAGTAGGATCATGTGCTCCATCTCTTTATTTTTAAATTTTTAGGAAATTTATTAAGATTCAACAAGGAAAATTTTGATTTTTTACTTTAAAATACTTAGGAAGAAGTCATAGGAATAATAATTTCACAAAGAAATACAAAATTTATCATTGGAAGATAAATAATACCCATTAAAATTATGTTAGAATAAAGTTCACTTGATTATACCTCCATCTAACTAGATTCATAATGCATTCATTTTATCAAATATGGTCAATTGGTATCCACTAGACTTTCCATTTTAAAGGACTTGAGAAATTGCAAAGAGAATTGATTTACTTTAGTGATTATGTAATAACTTACCCAATTAGCTTGAAAGATTTTGATTTTAGTGCATTTTGGGCCATTACTATTACTATACAACTTACATTTTAGGATTTCTTTCCTATTAGGGAAATGTTGAAAAAAGGGAACAAACATTCTTGTTCATGTAGGATATGTTGAACACAATGGAGTGCTGAGAGGGGGGTGAATCAGCACACTTAAAATCTTTAGCCAAACATTTATTGGCAAAATTGAATAGCTTTGAAAACATGAAAGAAAACATGCAAGTCAAGATTCAACACATAACACCAGTATTTTTATGTGGAATACCCTAAAACAGGGAAAAACCACAGTGAGGAATAACTCACATAATAATAAGTTCACTACAAAAGTATTACAACTTTGTTTTAGGGCTTCTACCCAAGGAAGCTACTACTCCCTGATTTACAACTTTGATTTAGGGTTATGACCCAAGTAAGCTACTACTCCCTAAAAGTTTAGCTCACTGCTATTAAAATGATAGTATAAATACAAGGACTACTAATGGAAATACATTTATTGTATGCTCATGGTGCAGTCTGTTGCTTCTACTCAATATCTGTCCTCAAACTAATTTTGCACATTTCATATCTTCTCTGCTTTATTCATATTCACCTTGATTACCTTTCAAAAGAATTATATCTCCTCTCTCTCTCTCTATATATATATATATCCTCCGCAATACCTTGAACTTTGATTAGGTTAGAATCTAAAACAATATTAAATATAACATGTAGCAAGTCACAGGTCGGCCATAACACATGCAAATTGAAGACAAACTTGTTGCGGACCTCAGGGACTTATGAACCAAGTCAGAACACATCATTCCCTACCTTCCAAACTTAGAGAAATTGATTAGGAGCCTTTGCATGCATCAAGAACTTAGCCAGTCGGCTCATACTATTTGAAACTATCAACTATTCATCTTTCAATTTCTGGGGAGAAGCTAAAACTTCAATATAGACCAAGGATTAAGTCATACATCTACTCAAAATTGTTCATGCACCTTTCCAGAGAAGTATCATGGTAAGTTATGCATCCGCAAGACAAGAGATGTATTGCTCTATAGAAAACAAAGCCTTCTGGACCTTATTTAATTCTTCTCAACCCAAAATATGAAGTTGCGTTAAAGTATAAGGCCTGAAACCTTTTGAAAATGATCAAAGATATAAAATTACACAATTCATTGGATCCACACACCTTCTTATGGAGTTTCCAGAGGAATTTAGAAGTGACTTAAGTGTTTGCAGCTCTGGTAGATAGTGTGATACCTCTGTCACTTGAGTACTACCTTTGTGGACCACTAGAACACTTGAAACTTTATTAAAATGTGTAATATACTGTTCTCAGTCATTCCTTAGAGCCACATGACAAACATATCTCTTCTGGAGGAATACAGAGCATTCCATTGTCTCCTTAATATTGCTCTGTTCTATCAGGGTGATGGCTGATGTATAAACTCTTGTAGCTTTTCATGCTGAGTGAGTGAGAGGCTAAAACCTTGGATATGCCATGTCAATCCATGTCATAAGATATCATTAGAACCACATGGACAAATCTTTCTTTGCGGAGAGATGCGGACCAGTTCAAGTTGACTCTACCTTGGAATGTCCACTGTGAATGCCTTAGACACTTTTCAACCTCTTACCTTTGAGTGTGGTACTCCCAATTGATGAGATGTGTATGTGTATACACAAAAGTCATTCTAGGATATGAGTGTTTTCATCTGCATCATATTGAAACCCAAAACTGATCCATACTTAGGATTATTTACTTTTCTCCCAGATTGGTTTGCCTTGACTATACTAGTTCTTTCCTTGTACAAGTCTGTCTATACATTTCCATCTGATATGTTGACATCAATGAAAACACATATGGCAAACAATCTCCCCCTTTGTCATTGATGGAAACATATTCCCCCCCTTAGATTCTCTCCGCCTTTGACATCAAGGACAAAGGGATTGATAACCTTTATATCAATCCAAAACTATATGTGCCCACGCTTATAAAAATGATATCTAAATTGTGCTCCCGTGACTGTATGATTTAATCACAAAATTATACCCTTGAAGACCAAAATGGTAATGTTACTAATTTTTTGTTCACATTGAAAATTAGTTGGACCTAGGTGTAATTGTTCAGAATGAATAATAGAAAACTTCAAGGTTATGCATTCTTGAATGGTTAACACTTTGACAAAGCTCAAAAGAGGTTCTTGTTGTCAGGATAATCCATCAGTCCAATCAGGACTGATAAGTTATCATGACAAAAGAATTAATCATCAAAGGATCAATCATTCAAGGAGATACAATTGTTCTACAAAGTTTGATATTTAGGAGTTATAAGTTAAATTGATTATTCAGATTAATCAATTTTGAATAAAAGAGAGAAAGATGTTGTGTTACACTATTATTTCATGTCATGTTTTGAACATACATGCAGGTATCTGTTACTTTATCTCATATTTTGATTAAAAAGGAAATACATATACATCATATACATCAGAGAAACTAATAGATCATGTTTTAAAGAGATGTTCAAATGTGTCCCACACAAGCCATGGGAATAACTAAACTGAGCAATTGTAGACATGCAAGATATGTATCTGTTTGATAAAAGAAAAGAGAAAAGAACATATGATAAATCTAAACATCCATCATTGCCTGATGATGGAGGTTGTTGTTGAAGCTGGTCTTCAAAGTCTTCAGTCTTCATGCTTTAATCCAAGCCACCATCTAGTTGAAACCTGCAAAAACATTTTGGGACAGCCCCGTTAGTGCTCTGGATGTTTATAGTTATTACATGATTTTATCAAATAGAGACATCTACTTTTCACATCATGCATTCAGATAAGATTTCAGATTAGATAATGATATAGATCAAGAAGAAATCATGAAGGAGATCAATCAATGCTATCAGGTACTTTTTTATGCTAACTTGTTTGTTCACTGTGCAGGTATAGGACAAATTTTGTTGCCAATTTGAAGAAAAATAAACATGTGGATTAAATGTGGCTCCCACAAGGGTTGAGCCTAGCATGTTTCTTTTCATTTTTTGAAAAGAGTACCAGAAAAAGACAGGATGCATCATTCTATGCTATTTCATGCATCATCTAATCAACTTACATAAGGAGAATGTCATCATGACATCATTGCAATTGATTGAAACAAATCAGAACTATATGACTGAAACAAGATTGACAAAAGACAAATTTAGAAAAATTAGATTACAGTCATCTCAAGAGTGAGAAAAGTTTTTAGTTTATTGTGCCTGATAAAGAAGAAGAGAGACAGAGCAAGAAAGATACAAGAACTTGTGTAAAAGTTGCATAATAGATCTTATGAACAACCATCTCATTATGTCAAAGGAGTAAAATGAAAAAACATTGCATACCAGGTATTTCTCATGTTGTTTTCATAATATCTAAAGATGATAAAAGTTTAAAATAGCTATATCACATTCAAACTTACACGTGTCTCATAAGAAGTAGTCAAGTACATGCCACATGAACATCAAATAGAAGAGTGGAAGACAAACAACTTAATCTCTATGCTAACTTGACTGCCATTACATAAGACTTCACAATATGTATGAGATGGGTGTACAGTCATCGAAAAATCTTGAAGGAGATATAAACTTTGTAAAAGGCTACCACCAGTACCTCAGAGTTTTCAAACCATCAAAAGGTACATGAAGATCAAATACTGCATTAGAAATGGAGTAGCATGTTTAAACAATCAAGCATCGAAGGATGAAGTATATAATACAAGTATATATCCCCAACATAGTGAATGGGCCTCCAACATGATAGTCAAGTCAACCTTCAAGATCAAATGAAAGAAAATTATGACTGTAGTTGCAATCTACAAAAGATAAATCAATACAGAGATACAATACAATATGCAAGTTGCAAGATGCAAGAAGACACAGTCAACAACTATGAATGAAGTTAAAATCTACAGAGGATGCCACATAGAAATGTATGCAACACAGTAAGGAGGGGACACAATGTAGTCAAGAAGAAGTGCCACATAGAAGTAGATGCACATAGTACATGCCATGCAAGATACAATCAAAGAGTAGGTGCAGTCAAAAGATATAATAATGACATAAAGAAAAAAACATTGCAAAAACAAGACAGTCACCATCATGATAGACAGTCATAGTAGTGACCTATGAAGTGGTTTAAATGAGCAAGAAACATTTGTAATACACCGTAATGACTAGTGGCCACCTACAGAGGAACATGCATAATGATGAAGATATGAACAATCAGAAGAGATCTGAGTATTCAAAAAGATAGCTACAAATATGAGGATGCACGAAGGCATACTATAGGAGATGAGATAAAGAAATATGCCTATGCTACAGTAAGCCTTGAAAGATAGTAAGAAACAAAAAAGAAATCATGTTATCCAAGACATAGTTGAGAGATTTCAATGAAGAAGAAGGCATCTAATCTCTATGCCATGATATACATCCAGTTATAGCTGAGAGATAATCCCACATTCAAAAGATGATGATCCAGCCACATAGTTCATCAAACTTACACTCATGCAATCTGAAAAGATAGTCTACAAAAGAGCCTTACATTATGATACAAACTATGCTATAATGATGCAAATGGAGGTAAAATGTCAAGCCATTATATAAGAATATCAAAAGACTACTGTCATGATAGAAATTAACACATGTTTCTACCCATCAGCCACAGTGAGATGTAAAGCAAGTAAATCATCAGCAAATGTGTATGAGACAATCACAAGGAGGTGAGAAGTATTAAGAGAAGTAAAGCAAGAAAACCCATTTCCAATACTTGAAAACCCTTAAACTCTTGCCAGTAGTGAGAAATGAAAGCACAGTCAGAGTGATGCTACATAGACAATATACCATCAGTATTGAAGAAATCAAACCCTAATGATGTTCTTGTAGGCTCAAAGAGAGATTTCAAAGAAGATGCCATAATGCATTCATAACCTACAGAGAAGAGCAAGAAATGAGCAAAAATGTATACCCATATGCCAAATTCACAGGATTTCTTCATAGATACATCAAATCTTTCATTTCTTACAAAGCAGAGGAAGAGATCAAGTAAAACAGTGGTCGTAGCATTACAAGAGTTTATTGTACATAATGAAGTTGAAACCCTAACTTCATGACTTACAAACCCTCTAGGTAAGTTACAGTTTTATGCCTATTAACAAAGACAAGCATAGCCATGGCAGATAGAAGTTCTGGGTATGCAAGAGGATTTGAAACCCTAACTCAAAACTCCAAAAACCTTAGATTTCTGCATGATGAAGATAGATTAAGATAAAATAAGAAGTATGCATCCATAGTCAACAGATACACGACATTTATTGCTATTAAATATAGTACCCTCAACCATCTACAGCTTGTCATGCTACCTTAGGAGTAAGACCATCAAAAGAATGAAACTACAGAGGATAGCAAGTTCTCACCTTGTTGCTGTCAAGCAAGAAGGATCTTCACTGCTTCACAGTGGCCTCAAATTTCCAAATATGCAGGAGAAGACCATTGAGAAGGAAATCACACAGAGAAGGAGTGAAGGCATTAAAAGAATGCACAACAGTAAAGGTTGTTGTAATAGTGAAAAAAGGCCGTGGCCATACAAATAAAGAAAGATAAAAACTTCAAATGCTTCGTAACAAACATAAGAGAAAGGTTACCTTCATTCCAACTCATGAGGAGTTCATGGCAATGACGATGCATTAGAGCAAGTGAAGGAGAAAACCAGAGCCACCATGGAACAACTTCAAACTGTCGGCTGACTTTTTTGCAGAGCTTAAAGAAAGAAATCAAAAAGATGAGTGAATGAGTGAAAATTAGGGTTGGTTCCCTATTTTGATTGAAGGTTCTTTTCACTCAAGTGTGTTTTTTGACTTAGAAAAACCAAATTATCATCCTATCCAAAATTGTTGTCGGGGTCAAAACTTTCCTAGAAATCATAACACATAGTGGCCGATAGCAACCCTTTGAAGGTTGATTCCTTCTAAGTCAAGAGGCCGATATAACATGTGGGGAGGCTCCAAGATTTATGACCTATTATGCATTATGGAGTTCCTTGGTGGTCGAATGGTGGATACATAGCAAGACACATGCTTAAGTCCTTTTTCCTATGCCTAAGCATCCAAGGATGATTTCAAGTTTATGCATGGTGGCTAACAGCCAAGGAGGTGGATGTTTTAAGACATGATATGCATGGATATAGAGTTTACAAAGGTGGCAGATAAGGTAAGCATCTATAATGGTGCAATATTTTATGCATATGAAATACATGGAGGTTCAAAAGTAAATTCTTTATGCATGGTGGAGATATAACATATGGATGATAAGTAATATGGCAATTGCATAGTGGTACCATTGATAAAGACAACATATAATGGATTTTTTTTATGCATGGGGTCAAGTTGCATAGTGGAGTTATTTTCTTTCCTTAACTTCAAATATTGCATAAGGGGATATAAGGAGATTCGAGAAATGGCTATTTATACAATTTTTGTCTTGTGCATGGAGTGCTACAGGAATGACTGGTTCTTTTTATTTTCCTTGTAGAGGGAGATTATTTTTCGAGTGATAAGGAAATGTGTATTTTTCCTAAGTCCTATTTTTTGCAAAATAGTCAAATGTATTGGAGTGATAAGGAGTATTTTTCTTCTAATCATGCACGATTTTACACATTAATTAATTGTAAATAAATAATAAAGTAATATTCTATAAATTGCTTTATTATTTTCCACAAATTGTAAAATAAAAAATAGACAAGTTGTAACCAATAATAGAGTAATATTTTATTACTTTATTATTTACTCACAATCAGTTTTGCTCATTCAAAATCATGCAAATTGATTAGTTGAGTTAACTAGACCACCTAGGAGGTTTTGCATGACTTTTAGGAGTATTTTTAGAATCTTTAGTCAAAATTTTGGTCAAACACATGGAGAAGCCCAATTTGAAGCTATTTTTGCTCAATTTGAGGTAGTTTTAGACCCTAATTTTGAGGATTTTTGAGGTTGCTCAGGAATGAGTATTTTTAGAGGCAGTTATCTGCAAGTCTATAGTTTTTGCATGCCTCTTGGAGAGAGCAAGCCTATTTATTGTAAAACAAAAGTTTGTTTTGCTAGTTCTTGATTCTCATTCTGATTCAGATAGATTAGAGAATTCTTGTAGCTCACTATTTATAATTTTATTGAGAGATTGGTAGGTTACAGGTTATCTTTTATCTTTTTGCAAAGCTTTCCTTTGTTATTTTAGATCAGTTGAATTACCTTTCTTTTTAGTGTTGAATGCTAAAGTGATTTTGATGAAATTTTGCTTTGTTTTATTATTAAACCTTCAAAATTATTGTCTCACCTCATTGTTTACAACATTAAAGCATAAATTCATCATAGGTTTTAGGTTGTGTTAACTAGAAATAGTCTTTTTATGCTTTGAAAAAACATTTTCCTTCATAAAAACCTGTTTTCAACCTTCCTTAGAATCATTTTTGTGATATTTATGCCAAGTCTAGATTGTGTAGAAGTCAGATTTCTGAGCAAGCATTGTGAATTAGATTGCATTATTTTTATCTATATCAGGTGCATCAACATCTTTACACTTAGAGTTTATTTAGTTTCTTTCTCCCCTTTTCCCAAAAAGTAAAAACATACATCTCAATAGAACATTTGAAGGGAACCAACCCACAATCTGGAGGTCTAATCTCATCATAGGGCACCCACAACCTAGGATTAGTCCCATGTTACACGGAATTGCAGTGCTTTAACCAGCTTTGCATACGGGTGCAATTCTCAGTGATAACAGTTTTTTGGCACACCTGGTGGGATGTTTGAACTGACTTTCAGTTCAAAAAGACTTATTTCTTTTTGTTGTTTTTGGTATGAGCATCAGAATTCTAGCCTTTTAGAGGTTTCTTATCAATACTTGGTGAGTCTAATACTTTGGTTTTTTCAGATCAGATCTTGCATCCTATGAAACAATACCAAACAAGGTCAAGTAAAAATTCTGAGAAGAAGCATAATCAGTTATCTCCACTTAAAAGGAGAATAAAAGTAGAAAAAAGGCTAAAACAATAGATTTATCAATTAGTACAAATTTGCCAAGTACACATCCTGACTTTGCTTCACATCAGAATCCATTGTTTGCAAATTCATCAACATAATTTTTAAGTTCCCCACCAGTAAGCCCAGAAGAACAGTTCCCTATTTTCCAAGAGGAACCACTTCTTCTCGAGTTTAATGCTAAAGAGCATATTTTATGGGAAATATCTCAAGAAGTTTCAGTCCAAACACTAGCTCAAATTTTACCCACTCCAATGTCTTTACTAAGAGGAGGAGGAGGAGTATTACCACCTCCTGGTGGAGGAGGTGGAGGAGTGTTACCACCACCCAGAGGTGGTGGAGGAGGTGGAAGAAATCCACCACCACCTCAAAATTAGCCTTTTGTGTTTTTTAATGGAGGCATCTCTTTGAATTTGAATCAGCATGATGACATACTGATGGTTGCATTGAAAAATTTACCAAGTTTTACAGGAGAAGATCAGACTACACCCATTGAACATATCAGAGATGTGGCATCCTTATGTGTTGTTCACAACATCACCGAGGAAAACATTACAGTCAGGTTGTTGGCATCATCATTAAAAGGTAAAGCTCTTCAATGGTTTAGAGGCTTAAAAGTAAATTCAATTAGATCTTGGGATGAATTAGGTGTTGCTTTGAATAGGCAATTTCAAGACAAGTCTGATCATTTATCATTAGTTGAACAAATGACTACTATTAAGAGGGCTCCACAAGAGCAAATGACAGATTTTAATTTCAGATTTCAGAAAACATGGAATAGAATCCTTGAAATAGTGAAACCAACACTAGAGCATGCTTTTTTGTATTATTTAAGGGCATTAAACTCAGATATTGCTATTATGATACAATCCATGGGAGGGGTACCTTTACCAGTTGCTTTTGATATTGCAATAAGAGCAGAAAATAGTTTAATACAAGTTGGTAAGATAGCACCTAGGACACAATGCTAATTTTTCTAGATATACAACCTTTAATACCAATTTCAGCCCCACATATTTTGTCATGCCCGCATTTCCCATGCAGTCACAACACACAACACATGTGTCATGTCCACATTTGCCATGTGGTCATGACACGAACTACAAAAAACTTTTCTACCTATCCCTAGGAACCCCCTCGCACGGGTCTGCATGCTTGGTTGCAATACGCATAAGGCGTAAACATGTCAAACATAACTGTGTGATAATAGCCACCTAGAGGGTATGTGACACGAAGTGTGTCGCATTTAGGGTTAGACTAATTTTAAATTTGAACCCTAAGTTTTCCTAGGTGAAGATGATTCCGCTAGCATCGTAACCTAACTCTAGTTCAGATCCAGAATGGAAACGAAAAATGATTAAGTAATTGATGGTATGATGGTTGCATGATTGAAGTGGAAAGATGGAATAAAAGCTAATAAATTAACATAGAAATTAAACCCTAGAAATCTAGGAAAAATCTGACAACATAACGCGTTTTCGATAAACGCAAAATAAATTTTAAAATAAAACATCAATAAGATATTAAATCAAATTTAAGAATAAATATGTCAACTCAAGAACAAATTTGAAATAATTTAGAATAACAAATTAAATATCCCGCCAAGGTCAAATAAATCAACCTTGCGTAAAAGATAAAAAAATTTGAAATTAAATAGTAAAATAATATGTTGCCAATTAAATCCAAAGGGAAAATTGAGTCCGTTATTAAATATAATTCTAACATTATATTTAATAATTAACTTGAATAATTAATAGAGGAGGGGGAAGAGTTTAAATAACTCTTCCCATAAAATAATAAAAATAAATAAATAACTAAAACGATAAAAATCTCGCTAAGGAAAAATAAAAGAAAAAAACTTCCAACTAGGATGAATTTAAAAGCAAGGGAAAATTCTCTTCCCAAATAAGATAAATTCAATCTCCCCAAAATAAAATTATTCACAAGGTAAATAATCCAAATGTAAAACCCCATTTAAATAAAACAAATTTAAAAAAAAAACACAAGGGATAAACTAAAAGCAAGGAAAAGAAATAGAGGTTTTTTTTTTAATAAAGAATAAAACATAACCTCACAAATTAAAATCCTCACAAATAAAATATTGTTCCAAAATTGTGATGCCCTAATCTCTAATTTAAAACTTGTTATCTAAAAGAAACCCTAATTAATTTTCTATTATTTTCTTCTTTGTTGCCCTAATCCTCATCTTATTTTCTCTTCTTTCTTTTGTTGTTTTATTTTTTGCCTCTTTGCATGCAGGTTAGGGTTTTGTATGAACCATGGAGGCCATGGATAGAGACTACCTCTCACGGAGGTATACACAGTAGGTTTAATGTTGTAGATATATCCATATTTTTTTGTTTAAATAGAGAGATTGGAGTATATATATACTCCAGTCAATATATAATGTATATATTTAGGGACATATACTGCAGGTTTCAAGGGGTATTAAGGTCAAATGACGGTCAAGTGAAGGTGGAGGGAGTCCCCAATGGAGAGGGGACGACGGAGCAGAAGTGGGCACAAGGTGCAGAGGGGCCGCGACAGTCTCAACGACGGAGGTTTTGTTTGTGGGCGGCGGGGACTGTGTTAGGTTAAGGGGGAAGTGTGGGGAGGGGGCCATGCCTCCCCCCACACCCACGGGTGTGGGGGGAGGCACGACCCCCTCCCCACACCATTGGTTACAGAGCAGACAGAGGGCGGCGGCTGGGCCGTTGTCCCTCTGTCTGTTTATTATTTGTTTTTTTTTTAAAACAAACTTCTCTACCAAAAAAAAACCACAGTCCGCCAACATGATTTCGATTCTCTTTTTTTTTCATTCAACTTTGGCCTGGTAATTATAATTTATGCACTGTTCTTCAAATATATATATATATGTATGTATATATCTACATAGATATTTATACATACTGCATTTTCATAAAATCACAGTTTAGTAAAAAAAAACATTTTTATTTTACTTTGGTATATATATATTTTCATATGCACTTATATATATATGTGTGTGTGTGTATAGATATATTTATTACCTACAATGAATACTAAGTCTCTGTTCATTTCAACTTTCTGTAAATACAATGAATGAACAACAACTAGATTTATAAGATAATAAAACAACCAGTGTAATCTTTTTGTATGAATGTATAGAAAAATTGCCCCCATTTTCTCAACATTGTTTTTAAAACAGAATACTAACTTACAAGTTGTAACATAATAAATCAATAGCACTCCCCTTTTTTTTTTTTTTGAAAGCATAAGTATATACAGAGTATATTATTTTTTTTTCTTTATGCAACAAAAGGGTAGAAAACTACTATTTCATATGAGTTTCTAATAGCTCTTTTTCTTTTCCTTAACAACAACTAGTAATGTAACAATCAATATAACAACAGAAAAACTACTTAAATATTCTCTTTCTTTCTTTGCATTCACTAAAATTTGTCTAAAACATTCACATGTATATTTTTTTTTTGCAAAGAATAATGACATAAATAATAGATATAATTCCACAAGCATTTCACCAACTATAACCTCACACTTAGAGAATAAACAACTTTTTACTATAATAGAAAGAATGTTTCTCATACAACTTTTATTACAGCCAACTCATGGCAAAATAACTAATCAAATTTTTACAATAGGGCTATACAGCCAAGGCTCAAAATAGCCAACAACAAAAGAACATAGGAACACAAAAATAGACTTCACAAAAGCTCCATTCCTCATTAAAACACCTGCAAATAAAGCACCACAAAAAAAAAAACCCAGCCACTTCGAAATGCCCTCCTCCCTATCGTAGACCCGCAAGTGGGTCACCCCCGAGCTAGGGAGGTAGGGATTCACACGGTACAAAGACTCCACAACAAGAATCAAATAACACCAACACAAAATAGCCCCAAGGTTTAAGCACATAACTCAACTCATGAAAATGAGTTTGATGGGGGTAGGGAATGGACTCCTCTACTTCAAAGGCCACCCAATAATACCAAAAATACCAATCTCATGGCCTCAAGCCAAAAATCTCCAAAAAAAAATCCAAACTCTCTAATATCACAAAATAATCTCCATGACACTCTTTCCATTCAAATAATCTCCACAACAAGTAAAATCCTTCAAGGCATGAATAACACAACATGAGAGTGACCTCAAGGAGGTTCCTTTCCCCTACCCCAAACAAGTTGAGCCTTACCTCCAAATGGCGGTGCTCTCACCATACTCCCATCCCACACAAAAATAATGAAACAATAAACAACCAAGAACACAACAAAATAAATAAGCAAGGGTGAAGAAACTTAGTTCATGAGGCTTACCTTCAAAGCCCTATAATGGAAACACATTTGGTGATGAGCTCCAAGCTTTCCCAAACCTTCCAATCTTCAAGACTTTCTCTAACTTCCCCAAAATTGCACCAAAAATAGAAAGAAACTCCAAAATGCAAGAACCCCACACTCCTCAACAAGAGGGGATAATATAGGCCATCCATTTTGGCCTTGAGGAATGAGAAGGTGACACTTGTCACATTCTCCTTCCTCCTCCAATGCCACTTGCAAGGGAGAGGAAGTGTGAGGGTGACAAGTGTCATCCTCCAATTCCATCTCAATCCTCACCCTATCCACTTGTGCTCTCACACTTGTGTGAGAGGACAAGTGTTGAGGTGGCATTCCCACTCAAACCTCCAAGAGGATAAGGGATGCCATATGGCATCCTCTTATTCTCTCAAAGAGCCCTCTCCCTCCAAGATGCTCTCACACGTGTGTGAGAGTCTTGGAGGAAGATCCCACACACTTGGGAGTCTTGGAGACCTCCCAAGTATTCCTTGGGAATGGATTCCCAAACTTTGGGAGGGGAGATGAGTCTTTCCCGAAGCATGACTCATCTCCCACCTTCTCTAATTTCAAATTTCGTTACTTTGACTAAACCATAGTTTAGAGTGACCAAAAGTGAGTTAATCCAAGGGTTAGTTAGTCAAAATTGACCCTAGACCCATGGGTGACTGTTGATAACTGAGAGTGGGGGTGAATCAGTTATCCTAATAATTTAACTTTATGTGCTTTCTTAATAGTTAATGCAACATCAGATCAAATAAGAAAGCATGATCATGAAATGGAAATAACACCAATACACATGACACAATGGTTTTGACATGGAAACCCTATTAAGGGAAAAAACTACAGGGTGATTAACCCAAGATATTATTCTCTGTTAGAAGAATAGAAGATACAAAATGGCACTTGCCAATTAGGGCTCACTGCCTGATCACATTGCTCACAAGAGGCTCACTTCCTACAAAAGACTTACTGTATACATGAAGAAAAATTGAATTGATGAGAAGCATCTACACATGCTGAAGTTCATTTCCGGTTAAGCTCAATAGACTGATCTGCTGCACTTCATTCTTGCTCTCTTTAATTGCTGCTGTCCTCTTACATTCCGAACCTATTTTTTCTACTTTTTATACTATTATGCTTTTATTCACACTTCAATACTTGCACAACTACACTTCATATCTAAATCCATCTTGTATATATATTTGCACAAGTGATTTCAACACTTTTCTAGTCGGCATCTGGAATAGTCAATATTATCTCAAACTCTGGTCTGTCGGCTGGATCCTTGCATACTAAGTAAATGCGGATCAAGAATATGCTTGTAGAAGTCTTCAATCATGTCAACCAATCATGAGTGATACCTCAAGAAACTTAGTCATTAGCAATATCTCTTCCGGATTTTAGTCTGACACTCTACCGGTATAGTTCTTCCTTTGTCTATTCTGTCAAACAGAAACCCAACACTCAAGTGTTCATATCTCTTGACCCTTCCATCACCAGAGGCTAAATCCTTGGAATCTATTAGTAAAGGTACTCCTCTTGACTTTACCAAATCCGCACTTTACTGAGATACTTCCTCTGAGAGATCCAGACCTGACTGTCAGACCTTGCTGACTGCTCTGTTCTTGCTTACTGAATCATAACACTTCTTCAATCTGACTTCTAGTAGAGACTCATCATGTCTTGTGGATGTGTGGGATAACCTTTGTTGCCATCAATGACAACATTCATGAATCCATATAGTGTCACTTGCCAACAATCTCCCCCTTTGGGATTGATGGCAACACTTAGTGAAAAATGACTAAGTGTCACACTATACTCCCCCTTGGCTGATGCTCTGTCTCTATGTACATTTTTCGGAGCTCCCCCTTAGCTGGATTCCTCATTTTTCACTACTCATCACTCCCCCTTTGACATCAATGGCAAAGGGTCCACACACCAAAATTTTTAAAAATTAATCTATACTTAGTCATATAAGTATATCATCTAGTTGTACTCTACATATACTTTAGTATGTCTACAAAAGTGTTTTTCAATTGTACAACTTCGGTTGCCCAGCTCAACTTCATCCTGTCCAAAATTGATATGTGACCACTCAACAAGAATGCAAAAGCTTCTGCCTTCTTCAGCTCTACCAGATCATTTGTCTTGGCGGTGGTTTGAGCATCACTTAGGGCCTCATGCATGGCCTCCAACTTAGGAATGATTATTCTTCTAAGCTCATTTAACCTGTTGATTCTATTTTTCTTTTCTTTCTCTAGCTTCTTAATTTCATCCAAGACTGCAATAGTCTGACATTCTTGATTTACTATGGATGAGGTAAGCGGATCAAAATTTTGAGAAAGTTTTGTTAGTTTGATCTCCTGTTCTTTCATTTTCTTCTCAATCTCTATTGTTGCTTTGGACCATGATAGACAAAATTTATATATTTCCCCACCATCTTTAAGAGCATTTTCTAAGCTCTTTATCCCTATATCTATATTTCTTCTATCATTTGATATGAGACTTAGTACTTGAGAGAATCTTTTATCCAAAAACTCTTTCCGGACCTTTTCCTCAGCTGATTTCTCTAAGGACTCAAAATGAGTGTTGACTGAACTAACAAGAGACTTAAGATTACCTGATGAGGAAGCCGATGAATCCTTTAGAAAAGATGGCATGATCTTTTCAAGCACACCGGATGCAGCTTCTAATAGCTCATAGTCTTCCATGTGAGACTTCAGGAGTTTTTCTTTTGCCTTTGCATTAGCAAATGAAGCTATCTTCATTGTTTGTACCGGGGAAAGAGAATCAAAATCAAATGGTCCTAGTAGAAGTTTCGGTTCATCAATCTCCAGTGTCTCTTTGTTTAAGAATTCCTTGACAATTTCTATAGTGTCTCTTGCCAGAGACAAATTTTTCTTTTCTTCTACAATCTTAGAGCTATCATCTTCTTTTCCCTTCACTTCTTTTTCTTTCTCCTTTATCCTTTCTTCTCCTTTGGATTCGGAGTCAGCAGGGGAAACTAGAGGAGTGATGTTTGTTTGTTCATGGGCCACCTCTTTTGGAGCAGAGGGTTCCAAGTCCTTATCTTTTTCTTCACCGCTGTCCATTACTTCTTCTGTCATTACCTCAATAGATTCTTTTTCAACACTTGTAGCTGAGGGATCAACACCCAAGTCCTCTATAATAAGAATGTTGAATCTTGAGTATGCATTCTGCAGGATTTCTTCTGTTTCTTTTGCCACTTTATCAGTTTCTCCAAGCATGAGCTGATTCATTCTAGTCTTACTCTGGAACTCATCCTTGCAATCTTTGAAGATCATATCCATTTGTTTTAGAGTAATTGAAGGGTAGGGATAAATAGCTATATGTTCTCTAATTTCTAAGTCCTTAGCCTTAGCATTTTCTTTTCTCACTTCAAGTTCCTTTTCCAAACTTTTAGGAATTAGAGAAATTATTTCAATCAAGGCTTTATTGTATATGTTCAAGTACTTAATTGTGGCTTCCTCTAAGATTTTTCTATCTGGATCATTACATGCATCATAGAATTATGTTATTGGTTGTAGGTTCCCATCCATAGTAACAACTTTGACTACATCATCTGGGGACAGAGTGGGCTTTTCAACAAACTCTTCTGCCTTTGCCACCTTATCTGCACCAGATACTTTCTTCTTCTTCATCTTCTTGATTTCTTCATCAGATTCTGTCTTTTCTTCATCTTTCTGACTGATATACGACCTTGTGGCCTTTGTCTTAGTTCTTTTCTCTGCTTTATCGGATGATTTTGCTTCTGGTTTTGATGTCTTTGAGCTCTTGTCAGTGGTAGGAGCGGACCTCTTAGAGGATCTTGTTCGGGTGGGGACTTCTACCGGACCTCTTTCCTTCTCTTTCTCTGCTCTTTCCATCTTCTCCCTGTTTGCATTAAGTGTTTCTTTTGATATGCCAAAGCTTTTGGCAATGTTTTCTACTTCTTTTCTTACCTTTCTTTTCATCTCTAGTTGCCTTAGCTCAACATGGATCTTCACACTCAATTCTTCAAAGGTTCCAAACCTTTCTACCTTGGGATCCTTTGGTTTACTAAGCATGTGCTGAACATGCAACTCTACAATTTTCTCATTCACCTCATACCCCATTGGCATGATCCACACTGTTCTTGGTTCCACTGCCTCCATTAGGCACTGATCAGTCTCTACCATAAAACATATTGTGTCTTTGTATTTCTCAACTAGAGATTGGGGAATTCTCTCTCTAGCTTGCATCATGTTCTAAAAGTTTTTGAAGAAACCCCAGAGAGCCGTGTTTTGTGCTTTGTCATCACCAAGTCCATGCAAATAATCCCTGATTTGTATGGCAACTGGTCTGTCATTCTGCCATACCCACCCACTGGATCCGGGTAGCTCATTCATAAAGTAGAAGAATATACAGAGTATTAGGCCACCAAATTTGAAGGAATTCTTCTTGTCCTTCTTTATCTTCTGCAGGTTCTCCAAGAGTTGGTTTAGAAGGAGTTCACAAAGGTCATAGTTTGTATTTTTCCTCAATATTTCATAGGCATTGTAGATAGCAGTTCTAGGTACTGAATTCTCCCTGCTAGAGTGATATATCTTGTAGTTGATGATCATGGATGCAAACTTGACATCCGGATCAGTGATGTCATCTACTGTCATTGCTCTTTTGTCAAACCTAGATCCAGTAGCCTCACATTCTAATTCTTGACAGACTTGAGAGTAGGTATCCCACCGGATGAGTGTAAACCGGTAACTGCCCTAATGGCATCTTTTGTGATCTTGAATGGTCCATTCAACCACATGAAGTTGTCATGTATTCTGCTCAATACATACCGGACCCCTTCATCCTCAGCAAAGCAAGGGAAATGTATATACTGTGCAAAGTGCTTCTCCCGGAGGGCCTTGTATTGGGGTTTGAGTTCAAATGAATCATCTATTAGTTGTTTGTGGTAGATATCCCTCAATTTGAACTCTCTGATTTCTTCAATGTTTGCGTGAATGTAAACCCTAATATCTTCTGTATGCAAGACACCATGCGGAATACTGGAAAAAGCTCCTAGGGGATCTACTTCCAAGGATTTGTAGTGATGTTTCTTGAATTTGGGGTGAGGCCTATCAGTGATCTTCACAATATTCAAAGTAGACATGTTTTAAAAAGTTTTGTAGAGAGATATTTAAGAATGGAAAATACCTTTTGTGCCTTTAGGTTTCACGAAGTTAGCTGGATCAATTTCTGGATGAATTGACTTCTGCAAATGATCTTTGATGGGCTTGAGGAAATTTGTTGTAGGGCTTCTCTTTTCTTCTTCTTAAATGTAGAATGAGCAAATGTTTAATAAGAAGAACCCTTATATTACTCTGCAAACCCTAATACCAAGTTGCAATAAATGCTTGACCTAAGTCATTCCGGTTTGCCTTATTCGGATGACTTGAAGAACCGGATCAATTTTGATCTTAAACATCTTGCGGATCTTCCAAATCTTAACCAAAGTTTATTTAGATGTTTCTCTTATGAACCCTCTAATCCGCAACTCTCCTTGTACCAGTTTCGGCACCAATTAACTGGCTGGGGGAACAAGGTTTTCTTTGTGTCTCCCCCTGAGCCAGAGCTCACTTTTTAATCTCTGGAAGGAATATCAGCACCAGAGTCTAGTGTGGATCCATCGCCTACATTCTTTATACTTTTCTTCACCCAAATCTTGTTCATCTCACTTTGAACTTCATCTGCATTCACTTTTTGTTTTCCCTTATCTTGATTCTGATTATGATATACTGGACCTCTTTTGTCCTGTTTCTTGCTTCTACAGAATTTTGCAATATGACCAGATCTATTGCAAATTTGGAAAACAACATTTCTTTGCATATTTGACTAATATCCTCTTGATCTGCATTGATTAGCCATATGACCCATTCTATTGGATGCAAAGCATTTACCATTGAATGAATTGTTTATTTGCATATTTCTGCATTCATGAGATTTGTGACCATACTTTTTGCAGTTGAAACACTGTCTGGAGAAGGATATATTAGTCTGATTCATTCTCTTTCTGCATTGATTAGCTTTATGACAAAAGTTATTGCAGTTGTGGTAGTATCCATTGAAGGATGGATATCTTTGAGCATTAGGCTGCCTTACCAGAGGTCTTCTAGGCCTGTTCCTTAGATTTTCTGATCCAAAATTCTTCTGACCAGATCTGGAGCTTTCACTTTTTTCATACCCTAGGCCACATTTGTCATCTACCCTCTTTTGGATTTCAAGAAGAACTTCAAGTTGAGAAGAGCTTATCTTGAATTTCTCTTTGTATTCATTTGTTGTTTGAAGATCCCTTTTAAGAGAGACAATTTGATCCTCAAGTTTTTCTTCATTATCTTTAGCATCTTCAAGATCAGATTCAAGATGTCTGATTATTCTATCCATCTTGTGGTAGTCTTCTAATTTTTCCTTGAGAGATTGTCTTAGATCATCTTTAGATTTTCTTCTTTCTTTAGTTTCTTGGGTGAACTTCATAACTCCTGATTCTATTTCATGTCTTACCATGATGATTTCTTTTGATAACTTTTCACATAACTTGGTTTTCTCTTTTAGATCTCCATTTGTATCATTGACTTCACCTTGACTTGCCAATTGCTGAAGTAGCTCCTTTTTCTTTTTCATAGAGAGACTTAGTTTCTCTTTTAGTTCTTTTATGAAATCATCAGCCTATTTGAGTCTTTCCTTCAATTCATTGACTTTAGAGTTTGACTGCTCAAGATCATCAATGACAGACTTGAGTTGCTCCTTTATACCATATACATCCATTTGAATTTCCAGATCTTCCTCAAGCTGTTAGGCTCTGTTAGGAGGAACTTGGCTCTGATACCAATTGTTGATAACTAAGAGGGGGGTGAATCAGTTATCCTAATAATTTAACTTTCTATGCTTTCTTAACAGTTAATGCAACATCAGATCAAATAAGCAAGCATGATCATGAAATGGAAATAAAACCAATACACATGACACAATGATTTTGACGTGGAAACCCTATTAAGGGAAAAAACTACGGGGTGATTAACCCAAGATATTATTCTCTGTTAGAAGAATAGAAGATACAAAATGGCACTTCCCAATTAGGGCTCACTGCCCGAGCACACTGCTCACAAGAGGCTCATTGCCTACAAAAGACTTACTGTATACATGAAGAAAACTTGAATTGATGAGAAGCATCCACACATGCTGAAGTTCAGTTCCGGTTAAGCTCAATATACTGATCTGCTACACTTCATTCTTGCTCTCTTTAAGTGCTGCTGTCCTCTTTCATTCTGAACCTATTTTTTCTGCTTTTTATACTATTCTACTTTTATTCACACTTCAATACTTGCACAACTACACTTCATATCTAAATCCATCTTGTATATATATCTGCACAAGTGATTTCAACACTTTTCTAGTCGGCATCCAGAATAGTCAATATTATCTCAAACTCTAGTCTGTCGGCTGAATCCTTGCATACTAAGTAAATGTGGATCAAGAATATGCTTGTAGAAGTCTTCAATCATGTCAGCCAATCATGAGTGATACCTCAAGAAACTTAGTCATTAGCAATATCTCTTCCGGATTTTAGTTTGACACTCTGCCGGTACAGTTCTTCCTCTATCTACTCTGTCAAACAGAAACCCAACACTCAAGTGTTCATATCTCTTGACCCTTCCATCACTAGAGGCTAAATCCTTGGAATCTATTAGTCAAGGTACTCCTCTTGACTTCACCAAATCTGCACTTTACTGAGATACTTCCTCTAAGAGCTCCAGACCTAACTGTCAGACCTTGCTAACTGCTCTGTTCTTGCTTATCAGATCATAACACTTCTTCAATCTAACTTCTGGTAGAGTCTCATCATGTCTTGTGGATGTGTGGGATAACCTTTGTTGCCATCAATGACAACATTCATGAATCCATATAGTGTCACTTGCCAATAGTAACCACCTAGGGTAACTTTTGGGGCACTAGGGTTCACTTAGGGGGTCATAAATCCACTTTAAATGGCCTCAAAAATTAAAAAACAAATACCAAGTGGTGTAAGTCAAATAAAAATTATACGACACTTAATATTAATAAATTAAACAAAGGGGTACTAGGCCAAAATGATTAAAAATTAAATCAATCACTTAAATCACATTCAATTTCAAACGTGATCCTCATCCCTCTTGGGAATGGATCGATTTTACAGTGAATAACATAGTGTGAATTCTACCTCTAATTTCCCGTGGCTTGGGAATGTGAAACTTGCACATCTTGATCAAGTGTCAATCATATCATGATAATCATAGCCAAAGCAACTGGAATTAAATTCAAGCCATCGAATACAAGAAAAATTAATTATCACACAAATCTGAATTAAACTGCATCTTTCTATCACATGTCAAATAATCATCATCACATAAATAACTAGAATCACATCACAAAACATCATCAAATATATCTCGTATGTCAAATCACAAAATAGCATCAAATATGATCAAATTGAATCACATATGTCTAATCAATGTCCTATCAAAATCAAGAGATATAATGAAATCTGCATAATGAAACCATAGTCTCTAAAAAGTCTGATAATGTCATCAACTGAAATGCATAATGATCAAAATAAGGAAGGAAAAATAATCGGCCTCACATCCTCCCCCCTAAGACTAAACTTCCTCCTGGAATTTGTCAAAAAGGTGAGGATAGAGTGCCCTCAAACTAGCTGCATCCTCCCAAGTCATTGTGACCTCATCATAATGATCCCACTGGACCCTAACTTGGTCCAGCTCTCAACCTCGAAGGCCCAGTGTCTGACAAGACAATATGTGAATTAGCTCCAAAGCCAATTGCTCGTCTGCCTCTACCTGTAGAGCACTCCAGTCCAGTATATGAGATAAATCAGATATATATCACCTCAATATAGAAATATGAAAGACATTATGGATGCGTGATAGGCTAGGTGGCAACACTAGACGATAGGCAACTGGTCCTATCCGCTCCAAAATCTCAAAGGGTCCTACAAACTGTGGTGCGAGCTTAGAGCCCTTTCCATAACAGATAGGACTCTTGTGTGGCCGCACCTAAGGAATACCTTGTCACCCACTGAGAAGCTCCGATCAGTCCTCTTAGCATCGGCATACTTCTTCTGTCTATCTTGTGCCTCCTGTAACCTCTGCCTAATCAGTGTGACCTACTGCTCCATATCTTGAACTAGCTCTAGACCAATGGCAACTCTGTCCTCTATCTGATCCCAACTCAATGGTGTCCTGCATGGTCTACCGTATAAAGCCTGAAAGGGAGGCATACCCAACGAGCTGTGATGCCCATTATTGTAGGCAAACTCAACCAGATAAAGATACTCCTCCCATCTAGATTGATGGTCCATAACATACATCCAAAGCATGTCCTCCAACACCTGATTCACCCACTCTATCTATCCATCTATCTTGGGATGCTAAGGGGAGCTAAAGTTGAGCTGTGTGCCCAACGCCTACTGCAAGGTTCTCCAGAATGCTAAAGTGAAAACTGGATCTCTATCTAAAATAATGGGGTGAGGTACTCCATGTAATCTCACAATATCATCTAAGAATACTCTCGCCACTGTTGGCAAATTGTACGTTGTGCATATAGGTGAGAAATGCGCTACCTTGGTCAACTTGTCGACTGTCACCATGATGGCATCATGGCGACACGAAGACATAGGAAGACCAACAATAAAATCTATGGAAATGGTATCCCATTTCCACTCAGGTATATCATGTGGGTATAGAAGACCCGCTGGATGCTGATGCTTGGCCTTGACCCTCTGGCACTCAAGGCATCAAGCAACAAACTCTGCTATATCTCATCTCATACCCGCCCAATGGTACAACTGTCGTAGGTCGGCATGCATCTTCTTCACCCCTAGATGTGCCACATATGGTGCTCTATGAGCCTCTGATAACACTACAGTACGTAGGTCACCTATGCGAGGTATATAGATGTGATGTCGATGACAAAGTAACCCATCTGCCTCAAGTGAATACCCTACATACTTGCCCACAAGGCCCTCTGTGAACTGCTCTCCTGCTACACCTCAAAAAACCACTCATCCTCTGGAAGATGCTGAATAATGCGTCCCCTCAAGTCCACACTCAGACTCAAGGCCAAGAGCTCGTGGCTCCTCTGACTCAATTCGTCAGTAACCATGTTCTCCTTCCCTTTGATGTAGTGGACATCAAACTCATACTCGCAAAGAAACTCCATCCAATGCCACTAACGGGCATTTAGATTCAGCTGTGTAAATATATATTGAAGGCTGTAGTGATCTGAATGGAGCTCAAAGCGATGACCCAATAAGAAATGTCTCCAACAAACTAGAGCATGAACCACTGCCGCTAACTCCAAGTCATGCATGGGGTAGTTTAGCTCATGGGTCTTCAGCTTTTGTGACTCATACACGATCGCTCTATCACCTTGCATAGGTACAGCTCCCAAACCCTCAAGTGACACATCCGTGCAAACCATAAAATCTGTTGTAGGATTAGGAACTGCTAAAATGGGAACACTCGTAAGACTCTCCTTGAAGACTCCAAAGGCCCTCTCACACTGCTTAATCCATAGAAAACTCTTCCCTTTCTGCTGAAGGGAAGTGATGGGGTGTGCTATCTGAGAAAATCCCTTAATAAAGCAATGGTAATAACTAGCTAACCCCATAAAACTCCTGACCTCTGTCACACTGGTGGGTGCTGGCCAATCCCTGATAGCCGTGATCTTCAATGTATCCATTGAGATTCCATCGCCAGATAGGATATGCCCTAGATACTGAACCTCTGTCCTGAAAAATGCACACTTCGCCAAGTTCCCATAAAGATTTTGCTCCCTCAAACATTGTAGAGCCTGACGAAGGTGCTCCTCATGCTCCTCCTCAGTCCGTGAATAGATCAAAATGTCAATGAGGAAAATGATCACGAACCAATCTAAATAGGTACGGAACACCCCGTTCATGAGACTCATGAACACTGTAGGGGCGTTTGTCAAGCGGAAGGGAACCACAGTGAACTCATAGTGGCCATATCGAGTCCTGAAGGTGGTCTTATGGATATCCGCCTCTGTTATATGTAGCTGATGATAACCAAACTTCAGGTCTATCTTAGAGAACACCCTGGCTCCCTGCACCTAATAAAAAAGATCATCAATCCTGGGTAGAGGATAATGGTTCTTCACCATCACCTTATTCAACTGCCTGTAGTCCATGTACAATTGAAGAGACCCATCCTTCTTCTTCATGAAGATGACAGGAGTATGCCAAGATGAAATGCTCAGTTGAATGTGCCCCTTCTCAAGCAAGTCCTCCAATTGTAACTTGAGCTCTGTGAGCTCATGTGTGGTCATCCTGTAGGGTGTACGAGACACTGACTTGGGACCTGGCACTAAGTCTATGTGAAAGTCTACCTCACGATGAGGTGGCATCCCCGGTAACTCTGCTGGAAACACATTGGCAAACTCTCTAAGGATGGGATGATCATCTAAAGATGCCTCAGGCTCATCATTTGATCTATCGCTCACTATGATGGTGAACATCTAGCATCCCTTCCGCATGTAGTGCTTAAGCTACTGAGCGGATATCATATACACTGCTGTGGGCTTCTACATGCTCACTGTCTCAACTGATGTACCGTGATTGTCTAAGCAGCTAATCACCTTTCGGTGATAATCTAGCTTGGCTCGATGAGTCGCAACCTAGTCCATACCCCACACCACATCATAGGATCCTAATGTCATATCTCTAAGGTCACATACTGTGGTAAAGGGTCCCAAAGAAATCTTGCAGTTGTGGACTCAGGCATCTACTATCATCTTGGCCCCAGAGGCCAACTCAACCACCCACCTATCACCCTGCCTAGAGGCCATCAGCCTACAACGCTCCACTAACGATGGAGATATGAATGGGTCAGTAGCACCAGAATCAAAGAGAATATAAATGGGGTTACCCCCAATCATACCTGATGTCTCAATCACCGACGTCTGAAAATCAGCCTGGTGGTTATCAACCGCTACGAACGTATGGTGGGATCTACCCACATCACTAACAGTCTGCTCGGATCCTCCTGTACGAGTTTGTCCCCTTGCTATAAAACCTTGTGGACACTCTCTGGCTAGGTGTCTTGCTCCACCACAGACATAACAAGGGCCCCTAGCTTGTACCTATCCTATCTGAGTCCTACTCGACTGCTATTGTCCTGACCTACCAGTAGAACCCTGTGAGCCCCTATAAGACTGTTGCGACCTCGTGGGTCCCATAGGTGGTCCCTGCTACCTCTGATCTTTGTGTGGGCCCTATTTTTGCCAATCTCTATTATGTCCCCCATGTGCCCTTTGCTATGTCCTAGCTCTTTGCTGCTGCTGTGGCTACTACTATTGTGGGGGCCTAGGAGGTAAGGGTGTGGAACTAAACCCTCCTTTATGAGGTGGCTGTGATGGTCTATGGAAACTCTGCTGATGCTGCTACTATCCATGATCCTAAAATTGAGGGTGTGAACTCTTCCCTCATCCCTGAATCTCCTCAGCGATATATGCCTTCTTAGAAGCATCACTCAAAGTCTAGGGGTCTTCCATACGAACAGGTCCTGCTATACTGTAGTTCAGTCCTCTGATAAACTTATGAACTAGGAGTTTCTCATCATGGAGATACTCTGCATATTAGGATAACTCAATAAATCTACCCTCATACTGTGCCACTGTAAGTCCTCTCTGTTGGAGGTCATGAAACTCATCTATGCGACACTGCCTGTAATGATCTGATAAGTATCGCACATTGAAGCGCTCAATGAAGATCTCCCATATGAGGGTGTCTAATGAAAGGTGACGCTTGCACTCCTCAGTGCGCAACTAGGTAGCTGCTGCATCATGCAATAGGTGTACTGCTACACAGGCCTTTGTGTTGCCCTTGTAAGGACGCAACATGAAGCATCTATCTAAGCTAATGAGCTAGGCCTCTGCCTCAGCTCCCTCTGTGGTCCTGATGAATGTAGGAGGGTTCAACCTCAATAAATCCCTAATGGGATCTCCTCTATCCCTATGCCCTTTGATAGGCTCATCTGTGTAATAGTCATAAGGTCTGTGAACAATCTGCTCTACTCGTACTGCCTCATCATGCCTAGCATGGTGTGAAGGACTCCTGCTATGGGCCCTATTGGCTGAACCAACCTCCTCTGTCGTCGTCTCTAGCACCTCAACATAAGGCTCCACATGTAGTGCCCCTCACAGCTCAATGTGGGGCTCCACACGTGGCTCAACACATGACTTAGCTCTTGGCTCCATGTGTGGCTCCTCTCACAGATCCTCGTGGGGCTCGACATGTGGCTCTACGCGCGGCTCAGCTACTACCGGTGCAAGCCTATCTAAAACTGCCTATAAAGCTTGTAATATCTATGGCCTAATATCTTGTAGGGCTGGTGGTGCCTGCAGTACCTGTGGGACTGGCTGTGCCTGTACCTTAGCTGAAGAGTCACTGTGAACCTCATGGGATGGAGTGTGGTGGGACTGCACTCGCCGAACTCGTCGGGGAGGCATCCTACAAAAAATGAGGTAACCACAAATTAATCAAAGTTGTAGAAATAATAATGTGCCCTAAACAAGCCCAGTGTTTAAACTTAGGCTCTGATACCAAATGTCAAGCCCGTATTTCCTATGCGGTCACGATACACAACACGTGTCATGTCCACATTTGCATTGTGGTCATGACACAAACTACGAAAAACTTTTCTACCTATCTCTAGGAACCCCCTCGCACGCGTCTGCGTGCTTGGTGGCAATACGCATAAGGTGTAAATATGTCAAACATAACTGCGTGATGATAGCCTTTAAGGGGTATGCGACACGAAGTGTGTTGCGTTTAGGGTTAGACTAATTTTAAATCTGAACCCTAAGTTTTCCTAGGTGAAGATGATTACACTAGCATCGTAACCTAACTCTAGTTCAGATCTAGAATGGAAACAAAAAATGATTAAGTAATTGATGGTATGATGGTCTCATGATTGAAGTGCAAAGATAGAATAAAAGCTAATAAATTAACATAGAAATTAAACCCTAGAAATCTAGGAAAAATCTGACAGCATAACGTATTTTTGATAAATGCAAAATAAATTTTAAAATAAAACATCAATAAGATATTAAATCAAATTTAAGAATAAATATGTCAACTCAAGAACAAATTTGAAATAATTTAGAATAACAAATTAAATATCCCGCCAAGGTCAAATAAATCAACCTTGCATAAAAGATAAAAAAAATTCAAAATTAAATAGTAAAATAATAACACGTCGCCAATTAAATCCAAAGGGAAAATTGAGTCCGTTACTAAATATAATTCTGGCATTATATTTAATAATTAAATTGAATAATTAATAGAGGAGGGGGATGAGTTTAAATAACTCTTCCCGTAAAATAATAAAAATAAATAAATAACTAAAATGTTAAAAATCCCGCTAAGGAAAAATAAAAGAATAAAACTTCCAACTAGGATGAATTTAAAAGCAGGGGAAAATTCTCTTCCCAAATAAGATAAATTCAATCTCCCCAAAATAAAATTATTCACAAGGTAAATAATCCAAATGTAAAACCCCACTTAAATAAAACAAATTTAAAAAAAAACACAAGGAATAAACTAAAAGCAAGGAAAAGAAATAGAGGTTTTTTTTTTAATAAAGAATAAAACATAACGTCACAAATTAAAATCCTCACAGATAAAATATTGTTCCAAAATTGTGATACCCTAATCTCTAATTTAAGACTTAGTATCTAAAAGAAACCCTAATTAATTTTCTATTGTTTTCTTCTTTGTTGCCCTAATCCTCATCTTATTTTCTCTTCTTTCTTTTGTTGTTTTGTTTTTTGCCTCTTTGAATGCAGGTTAGGGTTTTGTATGAACCATGGAGGCCATGGATGGAGACTACCTCCCACGGAGGTATACATAGTAGGTTTAATGCTGTAGATATATCCATTTTTTTTTTGTTTAAACAGAGAGATTGGAGTATATATATATACACTCCAGTCAATATATAATGTATATATTTAGGGACATATATTGCAAGTTTTAGGGAGTATTAAGGTCAAACGGTGGCCGAGTGAAGGCAGAGGGAGTCCCCAATGGAGAGGGGAAGGCGGAGTAGAAGTGGGCGCGAGGTGCAGAGGGGCCGCGACAGTCTCAATGGTGGAGGTTTTGTTTGTGGGTGGCGGGGACTGTGTTAGGTTAAGGGGGAAGTGTGGGGAGGGGGCCCACGGGTGTGGGGGGAGGCACGGCCCCCTCCCCACACCATTGGTTGCAGAGCGGACAGGGGGGCGGCGGTGGGTGTGGGGGGGAGGCACGGCCCCCTCCCCACACCATTGGTTGCAGAGTGGACAGGGGGGTGGCGGTTGGGCCGTCGTCCCTCTGTCTGTGTATTATTTTTTTCTTTTTAAAATAGATTTCTCTACGAATAAAAAAACACAGTCCGCCAGCATGATTTCGATTCTCTCTTTTTTTTTTCATTCAACTCTAGTCTGGTAATTATAATTTATGCACTGTTCTTCAATATATATATATATATATATATATATATATATATATATATATATATATATATATATATATAGGGTGTGGGGGGAGGCACGGCCCCCTCCCCACACCATTGGTTGCAGAGCGGACAGGGGGGCGGCGGCTGGGCCGTCTTCCCTCTGTTTGTGTATTATTTTTTTATTTTTAAAATAGACTTCTCTACGAATAAAAAAAACATAGTCCGCCAGCATGATTTTGATTCTCTCTTTTTTTTTTTCATTCAACTCTAGCCTGGTAATTATAATTTATGCACTGTTCTTCAAAAATATATATTTAAATATAAATATATATATGTAAATATATATATGTAAATATATATATATATATATATATGTATATATATCTACACAGATATTTATACATACTGCATTTTCATAAAATCACAGTTTACTAAAAAATTTATTTTTATTTTACTTTGGTATATATATATTTTCATATGCACTTATTAATATATATATATTTTTTCATATATATATATAAGTGTATATAGATATATTTATTACCTACAATGAATACTAAGTCTCTGTTCATTTCAACTTTTTGCAAATACAATGAATGAACAGCAACCAGATTTATAAGATAATAAAACAACCAGTGTAATCTTTTTGTATGAATGTATAGACACATTGCACCCATTTTCTCAACATTGTTTTTAAAACAGAATACTAACTTACAAGTTGTAACATAATAAATTATTAGCACTCCCCTTTTCTTTTTTTTGAAAGCATAAGTATATACAGAGTATATTATTATTTTTCTTTATGCAACAATAGGGTAGAAAACTACTATTTCATATGAGTTTCTAACAACTCTTTTTCTTTTCCTTAACAACAACTAGTAATGTAATAGTTAATATAACAATAGAAAAACTACTTAAATATTCTTTTTCTTTCTTTGCATTCACTAAAATTTGTCTGAAACATTCACATGTATATTTTTTCTTGCAAAGAATAATGACAGAAATAATAGATATAATTCCACAAGCATTTCACCAACTATAACCTCACACTTAGAGAATTACAACTTTTATTACAGCCAACTCATGGCAAAATAACAAATCAAATTTTTACAATAGGGCTATACAGCCAAGGCTCAAAACAACCACCAACAAAAGAATATAGGAACACAAAAATAGACTTCACAAAAGCTCCATTCCTCATTAAAACACCTACAAATAAAGCACCACAAAAAAAAAACCCAACCTCTTCGAAATGCCCTCCTCCCTACCGTAGACCCGCAAGTGGGTTACCCCCGAGCTAGGGAGGTAGGGATTCACACGGTGCAAACACTCCACAACAAGAATCAAACAACACCAACACAAAACAGCCCCAAGGTTTAAGCACATAACTCAACTCATTAAAATGAGTTTGATAGGGGTAGGGAATGGACCCCTTTACTTCAAAGGCCACCCAATAATACCAAAAATACCAATCTCATGGCCTCAAGCCAAAAATCTCCAAAAAAAGACCCAAACTCTCCAATATCACAAAATAATCTCCATGACACTCTTGCCATTCAAATAATTTCCACAACAAGTAAAAGCCCTCAAGGCATGAATAACACAATATGGGAGTGACCTCAAGGTTCCTTTCCCCTACCCCAAACAAGTTGAGCCTTACCTCCAAATGGAGGTACTCTCACCATACTCCCATCCCACACAAAAACAATGAAACAACAAACAACTAAGAACACAACACAATAAATAAGCAAGGGTGAAGAAACTTAGTTCATGAGGCTTACCTTCAAAGCCCTATAATGGAAGCACGTTTGGTGATGAGCTCCAAGCTTTCCCAAACCTTCCAATCTTCAAGACTTTCTCTAACTTCCCCAAAATTGCACCAAAAATAGAAAGAAACTCTAACATGCAAGAACCCCACACTCCTCAGCAAGAGGGGATAATATAGGCCATCCATTTTGGCCTTAAGGAATGAGAAGGTGACACTTGTCACCTTCTCCTTCCTCCTCCAATGCCACTTGCAAGGGAGAGGACGTGTGAGGGTGACAAGTGTCATCCTCCAATTCTATCTTAATCCTCACCCTATCCACTTGTGCTCTCACACATGTGTGAGAGGACAAGTGGTGAGGTGGCATTCCCACTCAAACCTCCAAGAGGATAAGGGATGCCATATGGCATCCTCTTATTCTCTCAAGGAGCCATCTCCCTCCAAGATGCTCACACATGTGTGTGAGAGTCTTGGAGGAAGATCCCACACACTTGGGAGTCTTGGAGACCTCCCAAGTATTCCTTGGGAATGGATTCCCAAACTTTGGGAAGGGAGATGAGTTTTTCCCAAAGCATGACTCATCTCCCACCTTCTCTAATTTTAAATTTCGTCACTTTGACTAAACCATAGTTTAGAGTGACCAAAAGTGAGTTAATCCAAGGGTTAGTTAGTCAAAATTGACCCTAGACCCATGGGTAACCACCTAGGGTAACTTTTGGGACACTAGGGTTCACCTAGGGGGTCATAAATCCACTTTAAATGGCCTCAAAAATTAAAAAAATAAATATCAAGTGGTGTAAGTCAAATAAAAATTATACAACACTTAATATTAATAAATTAAACAAAGGGGTACTAGGCCAAAATAATTAAAAATTAAATCAAGCACTTAAATCACACTCAATTTCAAACGTGATCCTCATCCCTCTTGGGAATGGATCAGTTTTACAGGGAATAACATAGTGTGAATTCTACCTCCAATTTCTCATGGCTTGGGAATGTGAAACCTGCACATCTCGATCAAGTGTCAATCATATCACGATAATCATAGCTGAAGCAACTGGAATTAAATTCAAGCCATCGAATACAACAAAAATCAATTATCACACAAATCTGAATTAAACTGCATCTTTCTATCACATGTCAAATAATCATCATCACATAAATAACTAGAATCACATCACAAAACATCATCAAATATATCTCGTATGTCGAATTACAAAATAGCATCAAATATGATCAAATCGAATCACATATGTCTAATCAATGTCCTATCAAAATCAGGAGATATATTGAAATCTGCATAATGAAACCATAATCTCTAAAGAGTCTGATAATGTCATCAACTAAAATGCATAACAATCAAAATAAGGAAGGAAAAATAATCGGCCTCACATATTTCAGCAATACCATCTTTTGGTTATTCAGTAAACACACAAAATAATACAGATCTCATTCATTCTGAATTTAGAGAGCTGAAAGAAAATCAGCAAAGCATAGCAAAAATACTACAGACTGTGAGTAATGACTTAATGAGTCTGAAAATTCAAACAAATCAGAGTAACAGTCCTTACCAAGCAACCCCTTACCAAGCAAATAGACCTGGTTATCAGGCAGATTATTAGGGTCAAAGAAGAAATTACAACAATAGGCCAAATCAACAATACAATCCAAATGTTGTTAGTACATCAAAAGAGATAGTGCATATATAAAACAACATGGTTCAATAGTATGCATGGTGCTATCCCTGTAATTAGCCTCATAATCAGGCCACTTATCCAAATGGAATAGTAAGTCAAGCTTTGATAGTACAGAATAACTATGTTGCTGCTGAAAATTTAGCAAGTGATGTAAACAACTAGTCAGACATTTAGCCTTAATAATATTAATCCTGATGTAGCTTTAATGAATTGGCAAACTAATGAATTTTGTGATGTAAATCGGTTGCCAGGTCAAAAGCAATCTTTTACTAATATTGCAGTGAACACAAGATCAAAAAAGAGAGTTGTTGACTTGCAGCAATAGTCCAGAAACACAAATCAGCAAGCTGAAATTGCAAAACAAGAAGCTGGAAATGTATCACAGCCAACTAATAAAGGGAAAAATATAGTTTCTACAACTCGAAATAAGCAAAATCAAGCCTCTACATCAAAAGACTTGTACATTTTGTCAAGACAGCCACCTACAAAAAATAAACAACCAGCAAAAGACCACCTAGAGGTTGCTGTCCCAAAAGTACAACAAAAGGTTAGTGGCCCTATTTTTAATATTTTGGATCATATGCAAAAGACAATAGTAAGCATGTTTATTTTAGATGCTTTACATATACCAGGACAAAAATATTTACTACAAAATGCTCTATCTAAGTTGCCTTTGTCAAATGAGGTACAAAAGTCACATCAACCTCAGATTATGATTGCAAATGAAACCAAAAAAAGAATAGAACAACCTAAACCAGTAGGCAAACCTCCACCATTTTATGTCACTTTGATTGTGGGTGATTACTTAGTACATAATTGCATGATAGATTCAGGAGCCAACAGTTCAATTATGCCAAAACATCTAGCTAATAAGTTAGGTCCGAAATATGGACATATTGTTAGAGGTGTTGTACAAATGGATGGAATTAAAGTAAGTATAGTTGGAATGCTAAAAAATTTAGGCCTTACTCTGCATGCTTGTCCAAATTTTGTTATAAACCAGGACATTTATGTCATTAATTTTCCACCTACCTTTGCCATTTGCTTATCTAGAGATTTTACAACAAGGTTAGGAGGGTATTTATCATCTGATTGGACACATTTATTCTTCAGAACTAGATATGGAACCAAGGTTACAATCAAATCTGAACCACTAGAAAAAGATCATTTGGAACCTTACACACCGAGCTCTATAAATGCAAATCTTCCCATTTTTGATCAAGAGGATCTAATTCCTGTCTAAGATCCAAACACACCTTTAGAAGGAATTCCAGATTTGGTTCTAGACCAATGGGCAGTAGAAAATCATGAAACGGATCCATTTGAGCACATGGATGAGATTGGTCTTGGTGTGTACATGATTCAAGAAAACAATACAGTTATTCTAAATCTGATTAAAGAAGAAAAACAACAAACTGTAGAATTTGAAAATGATGTTTGGGAACTATTTTTTGATGGTTCTAGAAGCAAGGTAGGAGCAGGAGGAGGAGCTATTTTAATTTCTCCCACAGGTGAGAAATATTTTTCATCTTTCAGATTTGCTTTCAGTTGTTCTAACAACTTAGCTGAATATGAGGCTTTAGTTCATGGATTAGAATGGGCAAGGAAAAGAAAAATTAGATGTTTAAAAATGCTTGGAGACAGTGAGTTAGTGGTTAAACAAGTCAGAAACCTTGCTGCTACAAAAAATGACTTGTTGAAATTATACAAACATAGAGTTTGGGACATGATAGAAGAGTTTGATGCATTCAATCTCATATCTGTACCTAGAACTCATAATAAGCAAGCTGACAAACTAGCTGCTATAGGAGATGATTATGATATTCCTGCTAAAATGAAGAATTTTCACTCTCCTTTATATGTCAAGGTTGTTGTTAGACCATCAGTTCTAGATAATAATGTCAGTTGGCAAGTGTTTGATAGTGATGAATAGATTGTAAATTTCTTAATGGAAGAAGCTAAATTTTCTACAGGTAATCAGCAGAATTTTGTGCAACAATATGATGGGCAAATATTTCAGTTAAGATCAAATAAGTTACCCAAGGGATTAGTGACCTTGGAATCTATCTTTAATACTGATGATCAAGTAAGAAAGGACAAGGCTAGCTTGTCAATAAAGCAAGAACATTATGAACCTATTGAGATCTTTAAAGGAAAATTGCTTAAGCTGGGAAAGATATGTACAAAACAAGAACAACAAGCATTCATCCAGCTTTGTTAAGAGTTTAGTGAAATTTTTGCATGGGAATATGGAGATATGAAAGGTTTCAACACTGAGTTAGCTCAACACACAATAGAGCTGGAAC
The DNA here is from genome assembly GCA_027924645.1 of Cunninghamia lanceolata. Classification (NCBI taxonomy): domain Eukaryota; kingdom Viridiplantae; phylum Streptophyta; class Pinopsida; order Cupressales; family Cupressaceae; genus Cunninghamia; species Cunninghamia lanceolata. Next base: position 1,777,453 of record BSBN01000229.1, read on the forward strand.
CCAAAGCTAAACCTATCAGATAGAAGCAAAGACCATTGAACCCCAAACTGGAAGTGCTCATGAAAACAAAACTTAATAAACTCATTGAAGGCAATATCATTTTTCCTATCAAACATACTTCATGGGTATCTAACTTGGTTCCTGTTAGAAAGAAAAATGGAGAAATCAGATTATGTGTTGATTTTCATGATTTAAATAGAGCATCTTTAAATGATCATTATCATTTACCATCTATGGAATAGATATTGCAGATTATTTCTGGATCAGAGAGATTTTCTTTATTGGATGGTTATTCAGGTTATAACCAAATTCTTGTGAAAGAGGATCAATACAAGACAACTTTTACCACAAAATGGGGCACACTAGCACATAGAAAGATGCCATTTAGCTTATCAAATGCATGTGCAACATTTCTGAGAGCAATAGACATGGCTTTTCAAGGCCTGATTAATAAAATTGTGCTTGTATACTTAGATGATGTGACTATTTTTCTAAAAAAGATGAGAATCATTTTCATCATTTAAGACTAATCTTTGATAGATGTAGAGAATTTAGAGTATCATTGAACCCAAAGAAGAGTATTTTTTCTGTTCATGAAAGCAAACTGCTAGGACACATTGTGTCTAAGGATGGAATATCAATTGATCCTGAAAGAATTACTGTAATACTGGCATTACCTCTTCCTGCACATAATAAAGGCTTACAGAAATTTTTGGGAAGAATTAACTTTGTAAGAAGGTTTATTCCAAACATAGAAACACTTTTACAACCTCTTACAACAATGCTCTAATAAATCTAAATTTTGATAAAGACTTCATTTTATATGCATTTGGTAGTGTGGATACTATATCAGCAATGCTATGTTAGCAAAACAATGAAGGAATGGAACAACCTGTGGCATTTTTCATCCAAGTTCTACATGACTACAAGGTAAGATATTCTTTTGTTGAAAAGCATGTATTGGATATTATCAAGAGCTTAAAGAAATTCAAACACATGCTTTCAAATAATAGAATTTAATTAATGGTTGCTCACCCAATAGTGAAATAATTTTTGCTTAGTAATGATTTAAATGATAAGAGAGCAGGGTGGATAACAAAGGTTATGGAATATGACATACAAATTTAGGTAACCAAGCTGGTCTAAGGCAAAGGACTATGTGAACAGCTTGCAGGAAATGAAGGATGCAACAAGGAACTTGAAGGAGAGGCTAAGACAGTGCTTCAAAACAATGAAACAACTACTGTCCCAGACCCCCCTACAAGTTGGATACATGATATGATTCATTATCTGCACACTGGTGATTGTCCACAAGGCCTGGACAGATCTAAAAGAAGATATTACAGATTACAGGCAATCCCTTATGTTATAATTGATAGAATTCTGTACAAGAGAGATTTTAACAATATTTTATTAAGGTGTGTATAGCCAGATCAGACTCCAAAGATTCTAGAAGAATTTCATGATGGACTTGATGGAGGTCACTTTGTAGCTAGAACAACTCTAAAAATTATGAGGGCTAGTTACTATTGGCCTGACATGTTCAAGGATGCTCATGAATGGGTGAAGAAATGTCTTAAATGTTCATTTTTTGTAGGTAAACAAAGGCTAGCAGTAATGCCCTTGCATCCAATTCAAGTGGAACAACCATTTGGCAAGTGGGGATTGAACTTCATTGATCCTATCAATCCACCTTCAAGCTAAGGACACAAGTGGATTTTGACTGCTATGGATTATTTCACTAAGTGGACTGAAGTAGTTGCTTTGAAAGATTCTAATGAAACATCAATCCTAAATTTTTAGCAAGATCTAGTGTCCAGGTTTGGAACTCCTGACTCAATTATTTCAGATAATGCTTTAGCATTCATTGGATTAAGAATATCTGATTGGTCTGTTAAAAATAACATATTCTTGAATACTTCATCAAATTATTACCCTCAAGGTAATGGACAGGCTGAGTCAACTAACAAAAATCTGATTAAGATTATAAAGAAAATAGTTGATGAGAATCAGAGGTCTTGGCATGATAAATTAAAGTTAACATTGTGGGCTGATAGGATTACACCTAAAAGATCAATAGGTTATTCACCTTATGTGCTTACATATGGAAAATAAGCCAAGTTACCAATAATAGTGGAGTTGCCAACACTCAGCTATATAAAAGAGTTAGAGTTACTTGTGTTAAGGGAAAATTAGATCAAATGAATAATCAACAATATCAAATATCAAGATACCCAAAACTCAATAAAATGGTGAACTAAAGAGATTCAATAAACAATGAACAATAACAAAGCAAACCTCCTTAATTCGAAGCTTCCATTGATCACCTATCACAAATGATCTTGTCTATGAATATGACCCTCAGAAGGTACACTTCCTTGCTATGATTCCAAGATGTCAAATGGGAACGGCTATGATAATATCACCATGAAGAGAAGTGTCACAACAATGATAGTAGTGTGTAGTAACGAGTGTGATCACAAGAAATGAAGGAATTGGTGCCAAAGGCGCATTGTAATTCCTGCAGAGTAACGATACTTAAAGCTTGGATGATTGAAATGGAGGAATGAGGTTGAATTTATAGGCTTGGAAGAATGAAGATCAACGGTATAGAAAGAATGAGAAGATCAACGATTAAGAATGGTCGAGGAATGTGCAACAAAAAAGAAGACATGTGTCTTGCTTTCTTTTGCATGAGAGGATTTGCTAAGAATAGAAGAATGAGTTAAAGCAATTAAAAAAATATAATAATCAGTTAAGTGATTTAAAACAAGAAGAAGGGATTTGCATGAGAATAAGAAGATATTTTACTTTATTAAATATGAGGAATATTTAATTGCATGTGCAAGAAAGCTTGAATTATATTTAGAGCTAACTCAATTTAAAAGAAATAGACAACTTAAATAAATATTTGATTTATTTAAATTTAGAGAAGATATTATTGGAAGAAATAATTAAATAATTGGAATTATTTAATTTAGAAGATTAGAAAGGAAATTAAATAAATAAATTTATTTAATTGTTGTGCATGATTTTGGAAGAATAAATAAAATATTTGATTGTATTTTATTTTTGGAGATTGAAAGAATTTAAATAAATTTGATTTGATTTATTCAAATTTAGAAGAATGATTTGACTTAATTAAATAATTAAGAATTATTTAATTGTTTGGAAGAATTTAATTAAATAAAGGATTTTATTTAATTGTTGGAAGAACATGAATCAAATAAATAGATTTGGTTATTTATTTATTGATAGAGGAATTAGAAGGGAATAAATATTAAGAATATTTATCTAGACTAAATCATGTCATTTTTAGGCGTATACATTTTGCCCCTCTTTGATGCAATGCAGTTTATGGTGTTGCTTCAAAGAATAGATAGTCTGATAATGATACATGCCCCGGTTTTCCCCTGGTAAAGGTTATGATGATAGGATGCCCCCTCGGGAGATTGGACGAGAAGAAGGCAGAAGGACATGAGACAGACAATATCACGCAGAAGAAGGATGAAGAAAGGGTTGAATTGAGGAGAATGAAATTGGTTGAAGAAAGAGCCAAATGATACGTGATGCAAGAGAAAATGATAACACACACAAGCAAGCAAGAAAGTATGTACAAATGATACAAGAATAATCAAGGTATTGCCCCTGTCTAGCTGTAAACCAATCATATACTGATAACGATATACAACAATGTTGTCATGACGGGGAATGATATATCCCTAGACCAACACGACAGGTGTGTTGTCATGACGGGGAATGATATATCCCTAGACCAACACGACAGGTGTGTTGTCATGGCGGGGAATAATAGATCCCTAGAGCAACATGAAGGATAGTGTCTGGTTTCAGGAAATGAAACATGTTGTGTAAGACACATGTGTTGGTTTGATTTTGACAATGTTACATCCTGTATAAGACAATTGATTGATTAACTGATCGAGTTGGTTTATGACCAAACAAGGATCAAGACCACTGATTGTTATTGGATCATTCGACAAGATTGACTTGACTCAATTGGTATGGATTAAGGATGGACTTGCATTTGGATCATTTCTCAGATTGATAGCTAGAACTATTGACAAGAGATACAATGATAGACAAAAAGTTGATCTAATAGAAGAATGACTCAACAGAAGGAATCACAAGCTTTTATTTGATACTCTGCGGTTTGGATCTTTTATTGTATGGGATATGGATGCTTTGGAATTTTTATTACGTAGGATACGATATGGATGCTTTGTGGATGCGAATGGCTTCTTTGACATCTTGATGGTGCAAGTATTTTAAAGTGCTTATTTTTCATCATTGGGCAATTTTTTTGGTACTTTTTCTGAATGTTGTAAGTTAATACAAGCATCTAGGTATAATTGAACCGAGATGACCTAAGCATTGCTTACATGGATTTTGCTTTAGCAAGTTAATACAAGCATCGAGGTATAATTGAACCAAGATGACCTGAGTATTTCTTGCATATCAATAGACAAGGATTGCCCCCGTTCATGTTTAGATCTTAGATGTCCTCGATGATCTTTTACCGATCATGTCATTAGACAAGGCATCACATTACTAAAGTTTAATCCACAAACAATAAACAAAGAAAATAATCATGCCCCCATCATAGCATCTCTAGCTTTTGGCATCCTCGAGTAGCATAGAAAGACATGATAGCAAAAAATCAAGAGTCTGTATTTTAACCATGTTTCCAATCCACAAAACATTTTTGCATTTAGATGTGTTTGTTTCTTGCCATAATTTGGGTAAAATCATTTAGAAGGCCTTTAGGAGTTTGTTTTCTTTGCTTTGGATAGGTTAATGTCTTGCATTAGGATTTCTGCTTGAAATTGGGCTTTGCTTGCACTTGCTTGCCTGGTGAGAAGATTCCACAATCCTTATTGGTGAGACGGACCCTAAGGGATTGACCTAGTGTCTCGGGGGCTCATTGCTAAATGACCTTGCCTACGTGACAATGCAGAGGCAACGTAGCTCAGGGTAAACCCTAATGGACCATGGATGGACTAGAAGAAAGACAACAATAAATGGGACAGATGGGACCGTGGGAGCCTTGGGGGCACATTTGAGAAATGGCCTTGCCTACGTGATGACGCAGAGGCAACATAGTTCATGGACTTGGACCATGGATACCAATGAGAGACACTATACTAGGCTGACACTATAGATAGGATATGGGACAAAACCTTGGTTGACAAGGCAAAAAAGAGATAGAGTATCAAGCCATGATAGGTTATCGTTAAGTTTTTATTATGGAACGGATATGGGTCGAATGGGACACGAGGAAGAATGGACACAAGGTGATTGGTTTCCCAAAGATGGAGGAAGCGGTTTATCACAAGTAACGCCTATTTACCAGGTTTTCACCACTTGCTTTTATTTGCACGAAAAAGCTAGAGAGTAAACATGACGCCTATTTTCCAGTTTTTCATCATGATACCTATCCAAGGCGCCTGTTTACCAGGTTTTCACCAAAGGATGATTTTTTTGTGTTGATTTGATTGTACTTTTTCTAATTTTTTAATTTTTTTGTATATTTATGCCCCCCTTACATTAGGGTTCTCCTAGGTATAGAATCGACGAAGATGCATGCTATTGATTAGGTCATCCAACAACTCACCCTATGATGTTGCTAACTGATATGCCCCTGATCCATAAGCAGCTACGATCACATAAGGCCCAAGTCAGTTGGGTTCGAACTTGCCCTTCTTTTCCCTATCTTGTTGATTACGGGGATTCTCCTTAAGTACTAGATCTCCAACCTTAAAGATTTTTGGATGGACATTGTTGTTATAGCTTCATGACATCATCTGTTGATATGCTTTAAGATGGTCAAAGGCTTTCTGTCTCCTTTCCTCTAGCAACTCTAGTTCTTGCAATTTGGAGACTTTGTATTCTTCATCTGATATGAGACCTTTTAATGACACCCTGAGAGATGGTAATTAAACCTCAATGGGGAGGATAGCTTCTGAGCCATAGACAAGGGCATAAGGGGTAGCACCTGTGGGAGTGCGTATAATGGTTCTGTAGGCCCACAGAGAGGGATTGAGTTGGATGTACCAATCATGGCCAGCATTATTGAGTATCTTCTTAAGGAGTTTCAAGATGGTCTTGTTGGATGCTTTAGCTTGACCATTGCCTTGGGGGTAAGAGGGCGTGGAGAAATAGTGTTGGATTTTGAATCGGTCACAGAGTTCTTGGACATCCTGGTTTTTGAAGGGTCTTCCATTATCCATGATAATGGATGAGGGAATTATGTATCTATAGATGAGGTAATTTAGGATGAATGAGGAGATTTGTTTACCTGTGACAGTGGTGAGGGGAATGGTTTCAATCCACTTGGTAAAGTATTTAGTGGCGGTTATGATGAATTTGTGGCCATTGGAGGAGGACGGATGGATCTTTCCCACAAGGTCAAGTCCCCATTGGCAGAAGGGCTAAGGTGTCGTTAAAGGTCTCAACTCTTGAGCTGGTGCATGTATCAGGTTGCCATATATTTGGCACTGCTTGCACTTCTTCACAAACTAGTATGAATCTGTTTCCATGTTCAGCCAGTAATAACCCAAACGCATGAGTTTCTTAGCTAAGGAAGGACCGCTAGAGTGTTTTTCATAAATCTCTTTGTGTACGTCTTGTAAAGTGGTTTGAGACTCTTCTCATTCTAAAAAATAGAGTAAAGTACCATCTAGACTACGTCAGTATAGGGTGTCGGCAATAATGGTATAACAAGAGGTTTGGCGTATAAAGTTTCGTCATTGGTTTGAAGATAAGTCAGGTGGGAGGGTGTTGTCCTTGAGGTAAGTGTAAACCTTACCATACCAAGGTGAATTGGATCCAACTAATAGGCATATGGAATGGGTCTCAGGAAGATCATAAGCTAGTTGTTGAATAGTTTCCACTAAGAACTCGTACCGTGACTCATTCTATGGTATCTCGAGAAGAGAGGCAATGGTCGCCATGGCATTTGCTACTTTGTTCTCAATGCGAGGTATCTGTTCAAAAGATATAATCACAAAGTATTCCTTAAAGTCATCTACCATGCACTTGTATGGGACAAGCTTCTCATCTTTGGTTTGGTAATCATCATTGACCTGATTTATCACTAGTTGAGAATCACTATAGACATATAGCTCTTTGATTTTCCAACTTGTTGCCATCTTGAGGCCAATGACTAAGGCTTCATATTCTACTATGATATTGGTGCATGGAAATAATAGATGGTAAGACTTCAGTATGGTGTCGCCATGAGGAGTTACGAACAAGATTCCTGGCCCCGATCCATGGTCTGTGTAGGACCCATCAAAGTAAAGTTTCCAGGAATATGTTGAGATATTGAATAAAGATTCATCTAGAGACTCAAATTGCATTGGTGTGGTGTCTTGTAATGGTGCATCCGCTAACTGATCCACAATGACCTATCCCTTGATAGCTTTTCTATCTACATACTCAATGTCGTATTCACTTAGGAGCATTACCCATTTGGCTAGGTGACCTGTAAGAGCTGCTTTGCTTAGTAGGTACTTTAGTGGATCTATTTTTGCAATAAGTTTGATTGGGTGTGCAAGCATATAATGTCAAATTTTTTTGGAAGTAAAAACTACCGCAAGACATGATATTTCTATCTAAGAGTATTGCAACTCATAGCCCACCAATGTGCGACTGCTATAGTAGATGACTCTTTCTTTATTCCCATAAGTTTGTTGTGCTAGGAGAGCTCCAAGAGCTGTAGGTGTAGTAGATATGTAGAGTATCAATGGTTTTCCTTGGATAGGAGGCATCAAAATAGGTGGATTCACAAGATACTCTTTCAATTTGTTGAATGCCTCTTCACATTTCTCATCCCATCTGAATGGAATGTTCTTGTGCAGGAGATGACTAAATAGTTGACACTTGTTTGCTAGTTGTGATATGAATCTATAGATTACTTGTAGCTTGCCTTGTAGAGATCTTAGTTGAGTAAGAGTCTTGGGTGGTGGCATGTCCATGATAGCCTTGACTTTGGTGGGGTCCACCTCTATTCCATTTGCTGATACGATAAAACCTAGGAGTTTGCTTGAGGTGACTCCAAACACACATTTCTTTGGGTTCAACCTGACTTTGAATTGCTCTAATCTCTTAAAGACTTTCTCTAACACATCCAAGTGTGATTCTCTTATGAGTGACTTTTCTAGGATATCATCTACATAATCCTCCATGGTGATGTGCATCATATCATGAAATATAGTGGTCATAGCACACTGATATGTGGCTCCTGCGTTCTTTAGCCCAAATGGCATGACATTCCAACAAAAAGTGCCCCATGGACAAGTAAAAGCTATCTTATGCTGGTCTTCTGGTGCTATCCTGATTTGATTATATCTTGAGAAGCCATCCATGAGAGATAACATGGTATGCCCTGCTATTAAGTCGACTATGATATCTATATTTGGCAACAGAAAATCATCCTTGCCCCATTGTTTAGATCTCTAAAATCATTGCATAGTCTGACTCGGCCATCTAGTTTGGACACTGGTACTATGTTGGAGACCCATTCCAGATAGTCTATAGCTTTGATGAACCCTACATCTAGTAATTTCTTGAGTTCTTCTTTTACAAGTAGTGCTATGTGCAGATGCATCTTTCTAAGCTTTTATTTCACTGGTTTCACTCCTGGATCTAATGGAAGATGATGTAGAATCAAATCTAGATCTAACCCCAGCATATCTGTGTATGACCAACCAAAATTGACTTGATTTCTCTTGAAGAATGGTACAAACTTAGTCTTCTCTGGTGGGGTTAGAGACTTAGCAAAGTAAATGATCTTAGGCTATTCCTCTGTTCCAATGTTAATAGGCTCTGTGGATTCCACAACAATCTGAGACTTCTCCTGGTGCATGTCATCAGGGAGAGTGTCGAACCTTCCATTGTCAGGTGCCACAGTTGGGTTTTCACCTTCGGATGCATCCTTTCTTTTTACTATTTTGGGATCTGACACTATCATAGAGCAGTTTTCACCATAAGATCTAGTTTTTATTTTGACATTTTTGTGATTGGAAGGCTTGGCACCCTCTCTGAAATAAGCCATGGTATTAAGTTCAATAGAAAAACTAGCTTTATGATCCCCTTTGGGTAGGTGGTCCCTAAGTTCCATGTAGTCAATATAAGCATCGTCATTTTGGAACATATCCAGTTGAGGGGTTCCTCGTAGATCCCAGTCAATAAGCTCAGGATGCACAAGGTGGAGGGAGTCGGAGGATAGATCTGATTCTTTGATGGTTTGAATGGATATACTAGGAGTATTGGTAGGGGGAGTGTTTGGGATGGTACTTTCCTCCAAGTTGTTTATTGTGATAGAACTTGAACCTTCCTCGAAAGTTGTACTCTTAGAGATAGGCAAATCAGACTCTATTGGCCTATGTGGTAGCGTTTGTCCCTCACAGTAGGGGCTATAAGTTTGAATGGTATCGACTTCCTTGTCATCATAGGAGTGCTCTATCAAGTCATCCCACTCATATTCATTGGAATCTGTGTCACTGTCCACTTGAAGTGTATGGATTGTTTCCACTAGACAAGCATTTTCTTTAGCTTTGCCCTTATCCTTATATCCTAGACCCTTTGTATTTCTAGCCAATGAGGATGAAGAAAGTTGAATGGGTTCTATGATTCCTTCTCTTCTTAGGCTGATGGGGCCTTGTTCTTCATAACCTATTCTATGTAGGATAGATTCACCTCGCCCATAGATTTTTGTTGGGAGCCTAGGTGGTTACTGTTGTATGTTCTCTTCTTCGGTATAAAGCCATTGTAGGACATCTCTTTCCTCTATCTCATCTGATAAGGTCCCCCATTTTACAAAGGGAGCTGTGGGAGGTATATGAGGAGCAGATGGCTTTGGAAAATGCCTAGGTTGACCAAAGGATCGATGAGATAAAGGCATCTTGGAGAGATTGAGGTTGTGCTCTATGAAGTATTCCCCTACTTCAGTTTCTTTGATGGTAACCTTCTGCTCTTTGGGTTTTGATGAGGAAGCTTCAGAGGTAGGATCATGTTGTGGGATAGGGGATGTGTATGCTCTATTATTTGGTATGATGCAATTAGGTTTTGAAAGGATAGAGTTACAATGCTAGAAGGGGTCAAGGTTTCCCTGGATGGTGACTTGCTTGCCATTGTGTAGGAATTTTATGCATTGGTGATAAGTAGAGGGAACAAATTTCATGGCATGAATCCATGGTCTATCTAGTAGAATATTATAGGCAAGCTCCCTATCTAGGACTTGGCACACAACATCTTTTATCACTAGTCCCACTTGTCTGGGTAAGACTACTGTTCCTTTTGTAGTTCTCTCCTCTTCATCATAGGCTTTGATAGTTATCTTCTTTCTTGGATCAATTGCATTTTCAGAGAACCCCAATGTAAGGACTGTTGGCAAGAGACACAGTGTGGCTTCATGAGTGTTGTCATTGATGGCAACAAAGTCCATCCCACATATCTATAGGACAAGGTGTATCTATACCAGAAGTCAGATTGAAGAGTATTTTGGTCCGATGACCAAAAACAAAGCATGCAGCAAGGTTTGACAATCAGGTCCGGATCTCTCAGAGGAAGTATCTTAGTAAAGTGCGGACTTAGGGAAGTCAAGAGGAGTACCATGACTAATATATTCTAGGGATTGAGCCTCCGGTGATGAAAGAGTGAAGAGATATGAGCACCTAAGTATTGGGTTCTTGTTTGGTAGAATAGTCTAAGGAAGAACTAACTGGCAGAGCATCAGACCTTATTCTGGATGAGATATTGATGGTGATCAAGGTTCTTAAGGTATCATTAATGATTGGCCAACATGATTTATGACTTCTATAACTATATTTTTGATATGCATCACTTAGTAAGCATGGATTCAACCGACAGACTAGAGTTTGGAAATATCTTGAGTTTTCCAGATGCCGACTAGAAAGATGATTGAAATCATTGATGCGGATATATATACCAGATTGATTTAGGTATGAAGGTGTGTGAGTTGTGGAGTACAATGCAAATGAAAGCAGAGAGCAGTGTGGAAGTAGTAATATAGGTTTGGTATGTGACAGGACAGCAACACCAAAGAAGAGGAAGAATGAAGTGCAGTAGATCAGTGTATTGAGCCTAACCGGAACTGAACCTTAGCATATGTGGATGCTTCTCATCAGTTCAAGTATCTTGTTACTTTCTTTGTACCTTGTAGACAGTGAGTCTCTTGTAGGTAGTGAGCCCTAATTGGCAAGTGCCATTTTGTACTTCTATTCTTTTAACAGAGAATACAATCTTGGGTTAGTCACCACGTGGTTTTTCCCTTAATAGGGTTCTCCACGTCAAAATCATTGTGTTATGTGTATTGATTTTGTTTCTACTTTCATGGTTATGGATGCTTATTTGTTTTGATGCTGCACTAGTTATCAAGAAGAACATAAAGTTAAATTAATTAAGATAACTAATTCACCCCCCTCCTAGTTATCAACAATTGGTATCAGAGCTACGTTCCTCCTAACATAGCCTAATAGTTTGAGGAAGATTTGGGAATCTCAATGGATATGTATGGTATGAGGGAACAACTTTAGTCTACCCTAGATGATCTTGAGAAATCTCACTCTAAAGTCAACAACTTGAGGGAAAGACTCCAACAAACTGATGATGTCATAAATGAACTCAAAGAAAAACTAAGTATCTCAATGAAGAAAAGAAAGGAACTACTTCAACAATTAGCAAGTCAAAGTGAAGCCAATGATACTAATGAAGATCTGAATGAGAAAACCAAGCTATGTGAGAAGTTATCAAAATAAGTCATTATGGTTAGACATGAAATGGAATCAGGAGTTATGAAATTCACCCAAGAAATTGAAGAGAAAAGAAAAAGTGAAGATAATCTAAAACAATCTCTTAAGGAGAAGTCAGAAGACTGCCACAAAATGAATAGAATAATCAGGCATCTGGAATCTGATCTTGAAGAAGCTAGAGACAATGAAGAACAACTTGAGAATCAGATAGACACTCTTAAAAGGGATCTTCAAATGACAAATGAATACAAAGAGAAATTCAAGATAAGCTCTGCTCAACTTGAAGTTCTTCTTGAAAGCCAAAAGAGGGTAGATGACAAGCAAGGCTTGGGGTATGAGAAAGGGGAAAGCTCTGGATCCGGTCAGAAGAACTCTGGATTAGGAAATCCAAGGAACAAGCCTAGAAGACCACCGGTAAGGCAACCAAATGCTCAAAGATATCCACTCTTCAATGGATACTGCCACAATTGCAATAAATTTGGTCATAAAGCAAATCAGTGTAGAAGAAGAATGAATCAGACTAATTCATCCTTCTCCAGACAGTGTTTTAACTATAAAAGGTATGGTCACAAATCTCAAGAATGTAGAAATATGCAAATGAACAATTCATTCAATGGTAGATGCGTTGCATGCAATAGAATGGTACATATGGCTAATCAATGCAGATCAAGAGGATATCAATCAAATCTACAAAGAAATGTTGTTTGTTACAATTGCAATAGATCCGGTCATATTGCCAAATTTTGCAGAAGTAAGAATTAGGATAAAAGGGGTCCGGTGCATCATAATCAAAATCAAGACAAAGGAAAAGGAAAAGTGAATGCAGATGAAATTTAAAGGGAGATGAACAAGATTTGGGTGAAGAGGAGTACAAAAAATGTTGAGGATGGATCTACACCAAAATCTGGTGCTAATATTCCTTCTAAAAGCTAAATAGATGAGCTCTGGCTCAGGGGGAGTCACAAAAGAAAACAAGTTCCCCTAGCCAATCATTTGGTGCTTGAAATTGGCACATGGAAAGTTGTAGATTAAAGGGTTCTTAGAGAAACATCTAAATAAGCCTTGGTAAAGATATGGAAGATCCACAAGAAATTTAGAAGAGATTAATCTTCCAAGATTGATCTGGTTTAATAGTCATCCGGTAAGAAGCAGGATTTTCACAGTTAGATCTGCTATGACTCAAAATTAAGGAATCTTGATATGTGGATAGATGAAATGATTGGAGAAAGGAAGATAGATTGTCAATAATCACTAAGAAAAACTCTAAGTGCATCTTAGTGATCTAGAAAAGATCTTTCTCAGAACAAGGAGAACAAGGCAACTAGAATGACTTAAGTTGCGCATTTATTGCAATGTGGAATTAGGGCTTGCACAGAAATATAAGGGTTCTCTTATTGAACATTTGCACATTTACATTCGAGAAGAAGAGAGGAGCTCTGCAACAAAGTGATCTCAATCCTCTCAAAGATCAACTGTAGAAGTCGATTCATCCAACAATTCGATCCGGCTCAAATCGTGAACCCTAGAAGCGTAAGAGGTATTTTATGCTCTTGATTAAGTCTCTCTAAATCTTTTGAAAGATGGCTACTCTGAATGTTGTGAAGATCTCTGATAGGCCGTGCCCTAAATTTAAGAAACATCCCTACAATTCTCTAGAAGTTGATCCCCTAGGCGCATTTTCTAGCATTCCACATGGAGTTCTGCATGTAGAAGATGTTAGGGTTTATATACACACAAACATTGAAGAATTTGGTGAATCCAAGTTGATGAACATATATCACAAGGAATTGATAGATGAGTCACTTGAACTTAAACCTCAATACAAGGCCATCCAGGGTAAACATTTTGGACATGCATCCATTTCCCCTATTTTATAGAAGATGAGTGGGTCTGGTATGTTTTGAGCAGAGTGCATGACAATTTCATGTGGTTGAATAGACCATTTAAAATCACAAAAGATGCTATTAGGGAGGTAACCGGTTTGCACTCATTCGGTGGGTTACTTGTTCTCAAATTAGTCAAAAACCAAACTATGAATGAGGCTACCAGATGAAAATTTGACAAGAGAGCAATGACAATGGAAGATATCACTAATTCAGATATCAAGTTTGCCCCCATGATAATTGGTTACAAGATACATCAATCCAACAGGGAAAATTTAGAACCCGAAACTACAATTTACACTTCTTATCAGATGCTAAGAGAAAATGTTGACTATGATCTTTGTGAGCTTCTCCTAAACCAACTGTTGGAGAATTTGCAGAAAATAAAGAAAGATAAAAAGAATTCATTCAAGTATGGTGTCTTGATACTTTGCCTATTTTTCTACTATATGAATGAGCTACCCAGAACTAGTGGCTGGATATGGCAAAATGACAAACCTATTGCCATACAAATCAGGGATTATATGTATGGGCTTGGTGATGCCAAGACACAAAATATAGCTCTGTGGGGTTACTTCAAAAACTTCCAAAAAATGATGCAGGCCAGAGAAAGAATCCCCCAATCTTTAGTGGAACCAAGAATAGTATGGATCATGCCAATGGGGTATGAGGTTGATGAGAAAATCCTAGAACTACATATCCAACATCTGTTGAGTTAGCCCAAGGACCCTAAGGTAGAAAGGTTTGGAACCTACCAGGAGTTAAGTGTAAAATTTCATGTTGAACTAAGACACTGATCAATGCCTAATGGAGGTAGTGGAACCAAGAATAGTATGGATCATGCCAATGGGGTATGAGGTTGATGAGAAAATCCTAGAACTACATATCCGACATCTGTTGAGTCAGCCCAAGGACCCTAAGGTAGAAAGGTTTGGAACCTACCAGGAGTTAAGTGTAAAAGTTCATGTTGAACTAAGACAGCCTGAGATCAAAAGAAAAGTGAGGAGAGAAGTAGAATAATTCGCTAAGAGGCATGGAATTTCAAAGGAGGCACTTGATGCAAATAGAGAAAAGATGGAAAGGGTAGAGAAAGAAAGGCAAGAAATTGAAAAACAAAGTGCTCTAGTGCAAGCCCCCTCCCGAACCAGATCCTCCAAGAGCTCTACACCTACCACCTCTAAGAGCCAAAAAGCATCAAAACCAGAAGTCGGGACATCCAGAAAGGGAGAAAAGAGAACTAAGACAAAGGCCACAAGGTCTTACATCAGTCAGAAGGATGATGAAGAGACAGAATCTGATGAGGAGATCAAGAAATTGAAGAAGAAGAAGAAAACATCTGGTGGACCCTCTACTGGTCATAATAAGGAAGAAGAAGTAGAAGAATTCATAGAAAGGCCTACTCCACTATGGATGGGAACCTAAAACCAATGACCGAATTCTATGATGAATATAATGAAGCTGATTAGGAGATCCTGCAAGAAGCTACTGTCAGGTATCTAAACATCTACAACAAAGCATTCATTGAAATCATCTCCTTAATTCCTAAAAGCCTAGAGAAGGAACTTGAAATAAGAAAGAACAATGCCAAGGCAAAGGACCTGGAGATCTGGGAACAGATAGCTATTCAGCTCTATCCTTCCATCACTTCAAAACAAATGAACATTATCTTGAAGGATTGCAAGGATGAGTTCCAGAGAAAAGCAAGAATGAATCAGCTCATGCTTGGAGAGACTGACAAAGTGGCAAAAGAAACTGAAGACATCCTCCAGAATGCCTTCATGAAATTCAATCTCCCTGTTGTAGAGGACATAGATGATGAACCTACTGAGAAAAATATAGAAGATCCAAAAGAGATAAGTGAGGAGAAGACCATGGACCTGAATTCCTCTGTTCCAGAAGAGGAAGTCCATGAAGAAGTAAATATCTCTCATTTGGATTCCCCAGCAGACTCTGGATCTAAAGGAGAAGAAAAGATAGAGGAGAAAATCAGTCAAGAAGAAGAGGTAAAGGGAAGAGAAGAAGTTCAAACAAAAAAGACCCTAGGAGACAGTTCTGAGACTGCAGAAGGAAATAAGACTCTGTCTCCGGTAAGAGACACTACAGAAATTGTTAAAGATTTCTTGACCAAAGAAATGATAGAGATTGATGAACCGGAATTGCTTCAAGGACCATTCAATTTTGATTCCCTCTCCCTAGTTCAAACAATGAAGATAGCATCCTTTGCCCAAGAAAAGGCAAAAGAAAAACTTCTGAAGTCTCACATGGAAGACTGTGAGTTAATAGAAATTGCATTTGGTGTGTTGGAAAAGATCATGCCATCCTTTTAGAAGGATCTTTCGACTTGTTCATCTGGTAATCTAAAATCTCTTGTTAATTCAATTAATACACATTTTGATTCTTTAGAGAAAGCAACAGAAGAGAAAGTCTGGAAAGAATTTTTGGGTAAGAGATTCTCTAAAGTACAAGGGTTAATAACAAATGATAGGAGAACCATGGAAATTGGGATAAAGAGCTTAGAAAATGCTTTTAAAAATGGTGGAGATCTATACAAATTTTGTCTATCTTGGTCCACCGTAACAGCAGACATCACCAAGAAGGTGGAAGAACAAGAGAGCAAACTATCAAGTCTATCTCAAAGTTTTGATCCTCTCACCTCTTCCATAATAAATCAAGAGTGTCAGACTATTGCAGTCATAAATGGAATAAAGACGCTTGAGAAGGAGAAGAAAAATAGAATAAGCAAGTTAAGTGAACTTAGAGGGATAATTTTCCCTAAATTAGAGGCCATGCATGAGGCCCTAACTGATGCTCAGACCACAGCCCAGACCAGTGATCCGACAGATCTAAAGAGGGCAGAGGCTTTTGCATTCTTGTTGAGTGGTCACATCTCAATTTTGGATAGGATGAAGTAGAGTTGGGCAACTGAATTTGTCTAGTTGAAGACAACTTTTGCAGATATACTTCAGTATATGTAAGTATAACATGTATATATACTTATGCGGCTAAGTATAGTTGGATTTTTTGGGAATTTTGGTATGCGGATTCTACCCTTTGCCATTGATGTCAAAGGGGGAGTGAGTAGCAGTGAAAAATGTGGAATCTAGCTAAGGGGGAGCTCTGGTAAAGTGTACATTAGAACTGAGCATCAGCCAAGGGGGAGTGTAGTGTGACACTTAGTCATTTTTCACTAAGTGTTGCCATCAATGCCAAAGGGGGAGATTGTTGGTAAGAGACACAGTGTGGCTTCATGAGTGTTGTCATTGATGGCAACAAAGTCCATCCCACACATTCGTAGGACAAGGTGTATCTATATCAGAAGTCAGATTGAAGAGTATTTTGGTCTAGTGACCAAGAACAGAGCATGCAGCAAGGTCTGACAATTAGGTTCGGATCTCTCAGAGGAAGTATCTCAGTAAAGTGTGGACTTAGGGAAGTCAAGAGGAGTGCCATGACTAATATATTCCAGGGATTGAGCCTTCGGTGATGAAAGAGTGAAGAGATATGAGAACCTAAGTATTGGGTTTCTGTTTGGCAGAATAGACTGAGGAAGAACTGACCGGCAAAGCATCAAACCTTAATCCGGATGAGATATTGATGGTGATCAAAGTTCTTAAGGTATCATTAATGATTGGCTGACATGATTGATGACTTCTATAACTATCTTTTTGATACACATCACTTAGTAAGCATGGATTCAACTGACAGACTAGAGTTTGGAAATATCTTGAGTTTTCCGGATGCTAACTAGAAAGATGATTGAAATCATTGATGCAAATATATATACCAGATTGATTTCGGTATGAAGGTGTGTGAGTTGTGGAGTGCAGTGCGAATAAAAGCAGAGAGCAGTGTGGAAGCAGTAATATAGGTCCAGTATGTGACAGGACATCAGCACCAAAGAAGAGGAAGAATGAAGTGCAGTAGATTAGTGTATTGAGCCTAACTGGAACTGAACCTCAGCATATGTGGATGATTCTCATCAGTTCAAGTATCTTGTTACTTTCTTTGTACCTTGTAGATAGTAAGTCTCTTGTAGGCAATGAGCCTCTTGTGAGCAGTGTGCTAGGGCAGTGAGCCCTAATTGGCAAGTGCCATTTTGTACTTCTATTCTTTTAACAAAGAATACAATCTTGGGTTAGTCACCCCATAGTTTTTCCCTTAACGGGGTTTTCCATGTCAAAATCATTGTGTTATGTGTATTGATTTTGTTTCTACTTTCATGGTTATGGATGCTTATTTGTTTTGATGCTGCACTAGTTATCAAAGAAGAACAAAAAGTTAAATTAATTAAGATAATTGATTCACCCCCCCTCTCAGTTATCAACAAGGACTAGCTTCAACGTGCAAATATTTAAACTGGATCACCCATCAATGAGAACCCTCTTGATGTGGTGCTTGTGGATGAAGGTGATGATATGAAGAGGAGTGTTATGGGGTTGAGACATTGAGAGGTCATCTTGCTCGGTAAATGATATGGTACTTGAGGAGGTTAGATTACCTACCATGGCCTAAAACTTCTCTTGGGCCAAGTTAGTGGGGACTATGGTTTCCACTAAGGCTTTATTGAGAATTTCTTTGTGGGAAGGAGATAGACACAACAACTCTAAGATAGAAATGTGGGCCGGAGTCTTTCGAAGTTGGTCTATGACACTATACTGATGGGGATTGGACTGAGAAGGTGATGACCTTGGAGGGATGGTATTCAATGTGACTTTACCACTGCGGGTAATGATACTGCAATTATTTTGGTTAGGCTCTTATTGTTAGTTTAGTGTGACCACATTGATCTGTGGGACATGCTCTGATATGCAATTGATGGTATATTCGAATGGCACATTTGCGTAGTTGGCATTACTATTCCCACTATTTTGATTTTGCCTATTGCAGTTGTTGTTGTTATTGCCATTGTTGTTGTTGTACAGCCTGTCATGATTGAGAAGTGGATCCCTGTAAGCCACATGTGTCTCATTGGAGGTATGTTGTTGGTTTCCTCCTCGATTTTAATCAAGCACATCTTGAATAACATGTTTGAGACAGATACAATTGTTGGTTGTATGTCCCCTTCCTCTATGATACTCACAATAGTCAGTGTCTTTCCAATAGTGAGGTTTAATTTGTGGTTCGTAATCACTTGTTGGTGGTAGAGAGATTCATTGTTAGCCACTAGCTTCCTTAATACAGATTCTTGGACTCACCCAGCGGTGTGAACTTTCACCTTGGATTTGAGTTGAACCATGGTCTTGGCTCCCGAGAGAATGTTTTGTTAGGTGTAACATTGCTTGCCTCTCCTTTGAGAGTGAATATAGGTTGTTTCTTGGGAGCTGCTGCCTTGGCATCAACTACTCCATCATTGATGACATTTTTGTTTTTAGTCAAAAACTTTGATTTGTCAGTCGTATAATTAGAGGTAGGTGTGTCCTTGTATAATTTGATTTGCCCCTTGGCGATCATAGCTTTTTCGATGAACAATCCCATTTCAATGACTTTTGAAAATGAAGTAGGGCATTGTGTTTGTATTTTATAGCTAAGATCGAAGTTGAGGTTATGGACAAACATCTCCATTAATTGCTTCTCTGGTACATCATATGAGCACTTGTTTGCTAGTTGTCTCCACCTTTGTAGGAAAGTGGCAAATGATTCACCATTATTTTGCTTGGTGTTGCATAGGTCGAGCATGGAAACTTCATGTTCAATATTGTAAGAGAAGTGCGTGATGAATTTGTTGACTAACTCATCAAAAGTTTTGATGTCGGGTGGAATCCGTGAGAACCACTCCATGGCTTGACTACCGAGGGACCTAGGGAATAGTCTCATTAAGTAGGTCTCATTGTGAGCTACTTCCATGCATGTTGTGTTGAATTCCCTAATGTGATCTCTAGGGTCCCCTTTCCCTTTGTACTTATCAAACTTAGGAACTTCGAATCGAAAGCGAAATGGTGTCATGTTCAAGCTTTTATCAAAGGGTATGGTGCAATATCTTCCAAGGAGTAGGTTTTGGTGTTTGTACCCATTTTTAAATCCGTCATTTGTTGCTTTAGACCCTCAATTTGTTTCTTCATTTCTTCCATGGGAGTGCTTGGGTCTATGGCTTTCTTTCCTTTTTCATGATCATCCTCCACGGTTTCTTGGATTTTTTTAGATCAAAATCAGCAGGGAGCTTAATTCCCAGATTTGTGAGATCATAAAAAATACTTGTGAGGGTCGTCATGTAGCACTTTCTCTAGCAAGCGTTGGAACTTCTGATCTTGGAGGGTTCCCTAATACTCTTCATGAGAGATTTCTTCATCACTATTATGAGGGATGATGATGTGGTTGGATGATCTGGCCATTTCAAGTTGCTTTTTGTATTGAGATCTAGTAAGAACCATGCAAGGTGACGAGGGATGAGGTGTGATGAAGCTAGAGATTTTGACAAGATGCTAACGGAGACTGTTGAGGATAGGATACTTATGACAAGACTTGGACAAGGGACTTTCTCGATCAATGATTCCAAGTAAGATGGCCGATACAATACGGTAGCCACTAGTAAGGATACTCGATACCTGTCTTACTGTGTAGGGACTAGTCATGCACCAAGACCACTAGCGAAGTCTTGTGACCTACTAGGGTTATTTGAATCCAAAGTGATATGAAAAAGGGGCCTATGTTGACGTGATATGGGATACTTTTGACTTTGGACTAGGAAGACTCGATAGAAGGTGAGTGGGATGACCAACGAAAGAGAGATTTTGACTCGAAATGGATGGAAAAAAGACTGCAAGGTAAGACCTGATCTTAGATTTGGGAACTAGACTAAAATGGGTACCCAGAACTGGTAAAACTTTTCTCTCAAAAATTGTGCAAGTGCTCACTGTCACACATGCATTGTAGAAACTAACAAATGCGCTGTAAGTCAGGATATATGCGCTACACTAGTAAAAGGTATATGCACTATAACAAGTAGTGAAAGCGCTACAGGTCAGAACAGATGCGCCGTAGGTTGGCACAAATGCACAACAATAGGGGACAGATGTGCTGCTCTGGCTTTTCTTAGTTTTTTTGAAAATTTTGGAATTTTTCTGATGTTTTTGGTACTTTAGTTGCAAGAAGGTCTTTTTTGATTTGATTTTCTAAAATTATGGCAAGAAGACATAGCAAACACAAAGAATATTTTTATGGTTTTTTTTTTGTGATTTTTTAAAACTCTTTTTGGACTAAAAGGAAAAACAAGTACAAAATCCTAGGCTTCAAATGGATAACAATGGTTTTTGGCCACTAGAACAAAGGTGTTTAATGAAGGCAACCGTTCAAGTGGTTATACATGCGGCAGCACTACTCTCTGTTATGGAGTCTCCCAGCTTGTAAGGGTTGCGCCTTGGAGGGTTTTGGGGGAGGTTGGCTATCGATATAACACAACTTCACTCATTGTTTGAAGCTTTCACTCCAAACATAATTTATTTATAGTGGTTTGGAAGGGCTTGGCGTCTAGCCTGTTACCACTTAGGGTCGTTCCTACTTGGATGAACGGTATCCAAGAGCAGGCCCCTCTAAAGGAAAAACACATGCAAAAATGATATGTCTGGCATTTTGATCACCCAAGATAGGGGAGAGCATAGGCCTGGTATCATTCCCAAAACACAAAATACAGTGGTTCTTTTCCCCTAGTTAAACTGAGAAAAACTAGATGAGCTATCTACTTGGGCAAGCACAGAACTTTGAAGTGATTAGCAAGATAGCAATGGTCCAATTTTAACCAAGATAGCAATGATGAGTTCAATTTTATCCACGTAGCACGAATTGTTAACTTTGAAGTGATGGTCAATCGAGATAGCAATGGTTCAATTTTAACCAAGATAGCAATGATGAGTTCAATTTTATCCACGTAGCACGAGTTGTTTAACTTTGAAGTGATGGTCAATCAAGATAGCAATGGTTAGTTTTACCCAGATAGCAATGATGAGTTCAATATTATCCAGATAGCAATGAGTTGTTAACTTTGAAAAGATAACAATAGCAATGATTCAATGACATGCAAGATAGCAATGATTCAATTACCACTTTCCTAGTTAAACTATGTGAGATTTGCATGAGCATCCATTTTACTTTCCCGTTAGAAATCAAAGTGTGAGCTAACAAGTGCAACTATATGAATCTAAACCAGTACCTATCTTGTAAAACAAATCAAGAGAGTTCCTACAAAGACATCAGCATTAGCAAAAAATCTTCAAGAAAACCCTAAATCACTGCTGATAACAGATGCACCGCTTCAGAGACTAAATGTGCAGAAATAGTGAACAGAAGCACCGTATTACATATGCGCTGGAATAGAAGACAAAAGCTCTGGAAAATAGAGTATATGTGCTGATCTGATGTATGTACTATGACAGGTAGCAAATGTGCTAGAACAGTGTCTGTATGCACTGCAGAAATGTATGCGCTAGAACAAAGGCTGTATGCGCTGTGAAAACGTATGTGTCATGACAGGTAACAGATGCATGTTATGATGTATTAGATACACTGTTTCCTCCTTTGTACGGCTTTCTAAAACACAAAAACTTAGTTTTTGAGTTAAATTTGGGGCTAGGCCCCACGGTGGGCGCCAAAAATGTTAAGGGAAAATTGGATCAAATGAATAATCAACAATATCAAATATCAAGATACCCAAAACTCAATGAAATGGTGAACTAAAGAGATTCAATAAACAATGAACAATAATAAAGCAAACCTCCTCAATTCGAAGCTTCCATTGATTGCCTATCACAAATGATCTTGTCTATGAATATGGCCCTCAGAAGGTGCACTTCCTTGCTATGATTCCAAGATGTCAAATGGGAATGGCTATGATAATATCGCCATGAAGAGAAGCTTCACAACAATGATAGTAGTGCATAGTAACGAGTGTGATCACAAGCAATGAAGGAATTGGTGCCAAAGGTGCGCTATAATTCCTGCAGAGTGGATGATTGAAATGGAGGAATGAGGTTGAATTTATAGACTTGGAAGAATGAAGATCAATGGTATAAAAAGAATGAGAAGATCAATGATTGAGAACTGTTGAGGAACGTGCAACGAATAAGAAGAAGACATGTGTCTTGCTTTCTTTTGCATGAGAGGATTTGCTAAGAATAGAAAAATGAGTTAAAATAATTAAAAGAATATAATAATCAGTTAAGTGATTTAAAACAAGAAGAAGGGATTTGCATGAGAATAAGAAGATATTTTACTTTATTAAATATTAGGAATATTTAATTGTATGTGCAAGAAAGCTTGAATTATATTTAGAGATAACTCAATTTAAAAGAAATGGACAACTTAAATAAATATTTGATTTATTTAAATTTAGAGAAGATATTATTGGAAGAAATAATTAAATAATTGGTATTATTTAATTTAGAAGATTAGAAAGCAAATTAAATAAATAAATTTTTTTAATTGTTGTGCATGATTTTGGAAGAATAAATAAAATATTTGATTGTATTTTATTTTTGGAGATTGAAAGAATTTAAATAAATTTGATTTGATTTATTCAAATTTGGAAGAATGATTTAATTTAATTAAATAATCAAGAATTATTTAATTATTTGGAAGAATTTAATTAAATAAAGGATTTTATTTAATTGTTGGAAAAATATGAATCAAATAAATAAATTTGGTTATTTATTTATTGATAGAGGAATTAGAAGGGAATAAATATTAAGAATATTTATCTAGACTGAATTGTCTCATTTTTAGGCGTATACAACTTGATGAACAACTAATGGAAATTAGGCTTGCACAGCTGATTGAACTTGAAGAGATCATAAAGGAGGCCTTGAAAACATTGGAGGTACACCAAGCCCAAATGAAAAGGACTTGTGATAGGAGAGCAATACAAAGGGTTTATAAAGAAGGAGATCTAGTTTTCAAGTGGAATGAATTGAAAAGCAGACTAGGACAGCATACAAAGTTTGATACAATGTGGGATGGACCATATACAATCATAGAGTGTAAGCAAAACAATGCATTTCAGCTTTCTAAGTTAGATGGTGAGGTGTTGCCAATCCCAGTTAACGGGATTCACCTCAAGATATGTTACTAAGTAAGGCAGCCTTATGCTGCAAATAAGTGCTTTTGCACAGTTAGTTTTAGTTTTGTTGTTTTGTTTCCAAGAAGTGTTTCTGCACATGTAGCTGGTTCTATTTTAAGCAAATCAATTTTAGTTTTAGTTTTTTCCGTTAGTTGCTGCTGTTGTTTTTAGTTAGTGTGATTTGTAGAATTCCTCTAAGTTCAGGGCATAAATGACTCTATGCCCAATGAGAAGGCAAGGCTACTGGTTCTAAATTGTTTAGTAGGCAAACACCCCTGAGAGGTCGCCAGAAATGTTACTAATTTTTTGTTCACACTAAAAATTAGTTGGACGTAGGTGTAATTGTTTAGAATGAATAATAGAAAACTTCAAGGTTATGCATTCTTCAATGGTTGACACTTTGACAAAGCTGAAAGAGGATCCAGTTGTCAGGCTAACCCATCAGTCCAATCAGGACTGATAAATTATCATGACAAAATAATTAATCATCAAAGGACCAATCATTCAAGGAGATACAGTTGTTCTACAAAGTTTGATCTTTCAGGAGTTATAAGTTAAATTGATTATTCAGATTAATTAGTTTAGAATAAAAGAGAGAAAGATGTGTTACACTATTATTTCATGTCATGTTTTGAACATACATCCAGTTATCTATTACTTTATCTCATGCATTGATTAGAAAGGAAATACATATACATCATATACTTCAGAGAAACTAACTGATCATGTTTTAAAGAGATGTTCAAATGTGTCCCACACAAGCTGTGGGAATAACTAAACTGAGCAATTGTAGACATGAAAGCTATGTATCTGTTTGATAAAAGAAAAGAGAAAAGAACATATGATAAATCTAAACATCCATCATTGCTTGATGATGGAGGTTGTTGTTGAAGCAGGTGTTCAAAGTCTTCAGTCTTCATGCTTCAATCCAAGCCACCATCCAGTTGAAACCTGCAAATTTTTTTTGGGACAACCCCGTTAGTGCTTCGGATGTTTACAGTTATCACATGCTTTTATCAAACAGAGACATCTACTTTTCACATCATGCATTCAGATAAGATTTCAGATCAGATAATGATACAGATCAAGAAGAAATCATGAAGGAGATCAATCAATGCTATCAGGTACTTTTTTATGCTAACTTGTTTGTTTAATGTGCAGGTATAGGATAAATTTTGTTGCTGATTTGAAGACAAATAAACATGTGGATTAAATGTGGCTCCCACAAGGGTTGAGCCCAGCATGTTTCTTTTAATTTTTTCAAAAGAGTACCAGAAAAAGACAAGATGCACCATTCTATGCTATATCATGCATCATCTAATCAACTTACATAAGGAGAATGCCATCATGACATCATTACAGTTGATTGAAACAAATCAAAACTATATGACTGAATCAAGATTAACAAAAGACAAATTTAGAGAAATCAGATTATAGTCATCTCAAGAGTGAGACAAGTTTTCAGTTTATTGTGCTTGATAAAGAAGAAGAGAGACAGAGCAAGAAAGATACAAGAACTTGTGTAAAAGTTGCAAAATAGATCTTATGAACAACCATCTCATTATGACAAAGGAGTAAAATGAAACAACATTGCATACCAGGTATTTCTCATGTTGTTTTCATACTATCTAAAGATGATCAAAGTTTAAAACAACTATATCACATTCAAAGCTACATGTGTCTCATAAGAAGTAGTCAAGTAAATTCCACATGAACAGTAGATAGAACAGTGAAAGACAAATAGCTTAATCTCTATGCCAACTTGACTACCATTAAATAAGACATCACAATATGTATGGGATGGGTGTACAATCATCCAAAAAGGAGGAGATATAAAATTTGTAAAGGCTACCACTAGTACCTCAGAGTTTTCAAACCATCAAAAGGTACATGAAGATCAAATGTTGCATTCAAAATGGAGTAACATGTTCAAATAATCAAGCATCAAAGGATGAAGTATATAATACAAGTATATACCCCCAACATAGTGAATGGACCTCCAACATGACAGTCAGGTCAACCTTCGAGATCAAATAAAAGAAAATTATGACTGTAGTTGCAAGCTACATAAGATAAATCAATACATAGATACAATAAAGTATGTAAGTTGAAAACTGCAAGAAGACATAGTCAACAATTATGAATGAGGTTACAAGCTATAGACGATGCCACATAGTAAGGAGGGGACACAATGCAGTCAAGAAGAAGTGCCACATAGAAGTAGATGCACATAATACATGCCATGCAAGATACAACCAAAGAGTAGGTGTAGTCAAAAGATATAATGGTGACATAAAGAAAAGCACATTGCAAAAACAAGACAGTCACCATCATGATAGACAGTCATAGCAGTGACCTATGGAGTGGTTTAAATGAGAAAGAAACATTTGTAATACACTGTAATGACCAGTGCCCACCTATAGAGGAACATGCATAATGATGAAGATATGAACAACCAAAAGAGATCTAAGTATGTAAATAGATAGCTACATATATGAGGATGCATGAAGGCATACTACAGGAGATGAGATAAAGAAATATGCCTATGCTACAGTAATCCTTGAAAGACAACAAGAAACAAACAAGAAAGCATGTTATCCAGGACACAGTTGAGAGATTTCAATGAAGAAGAAGAGAGCTAATCTCTATGTCATGATATACATCTAGTTATAGCTGAGAGATAGTCCCACATTCAAAAGATGATGATACAACCACATAGTTCATCAACTTTACACTCATGCAATTTGAAAAGATAGTCTACAGAAGAGCCTTGCAGTATGATACAAACTATGCTATAATGATGCAAATGGAGGTAAAATGTCAAGCCATTATATAAGAATATAAAAAGTCTACTCTCATGACAGAAATTAACACATGTTTCTACCCAGTAGCCACAGTGAGATATAAAGCAAGTAAATCATCAGCAAAGGTGTATGAGACAGTCACAAGGAGGTGAGAAGTATTAAGAGAAGTAAAGAAAGAAAACCCATTTCCAATACTTCAAAACCCTTAAACTCTTGCCAGTAGTGAGAAATAAAAGCACAGTCAGAGTGATGCTACACAAACAATATACCATTAGTGTTGATGAAATCAAACCCTAATGATATTCTTGTAGGCTCAAAGAGAGATTTCAAAGAAGATGCTACAATACATTCATAAACTACAGAGACGAGCAAGAAATGAGAAAGAATGTATACCCATATGCCAAATTCATAGGATTTCTTCATAGATACATCAAATCTTTCATTTCTTACAAAGCATGGGAAGAGATCAAGTAAAATAGTGGCTATAGCATTACAAGAGTTTTCTGTGCATAATGAAGTTGAAACCCTAACTTCATGACTTACAAATCCTTTAGGTAAGTTATAGTTTTATGCCTATTAACAAAGACAAGCCTAGCCATGGTAGGTAGAAGTTCTGGGTATGCAAGAGGATTTGAAACCCTAACTCAAAACTCCAAAAACCTTAGATTTCTGCATGATGAAAATAGATTAAGATAAAAGAAGAAGTATGTAGCCATAGTCAATAGATACACGACATTTCTTTCTATTAAGTGCAGTACCCACAACCATCTACAACTTGTCATGCTACCTCAAGAGTAAGACCATCAAAAGAATGAAACTACAGAGTGCTCACCTCATTGCTGTCAAGAAAGAAGGATCTTCACAGCTTCATAGTGGCCTCAAATTTCCAAATATGCAAGAGAAGACCGTTGAGACGGAAATCACATAGAGAAGGAGTGAAGGTATTAAAAGAATGCACAACAGTAAAGGCTATTGTAACAATGAAAAAAGGTCATGGCCATACAGATAAAGAAAGCTAAAAACTTCAAATGCTTCATAACAAACATAAGAGAAAGGTTACCTTCATTCCAGCTCATGAGTAGTTCATGGCAATGATGATGCATTAGAGCAAGTGAAGGAGAAAACCAGAGCCACCATGGAGCAACTTCAAACACTTGGCTAACTTTTTTGCAAAGCTCAAAGAAAGAAATCAAAAAGATGAGTGAATGAGCAAAAATTAGGGTTGGTTCCCTATTTTGATCAAAGGTTCTTTTCACTCAAGTGTGTTTTTTGACTTAGAAAAACCAAATTATCACCTTATCCAAAATTGTTGTCGGGGTCAAAACTTTCTTAGCAATCATAACGCATAGTGGCCGATAACAACCCTTTGGAGGTTGATTCCTTCTAAGTCAAGAGGCTGATATAACATGTGGGGAGGCTCCAAGATTTATGACCTATTATGCATGATGGAGTTCCTTGGTGGTCAAATGGTGGAGACATAGCAAGACACATGCTTAAGTCCTTTTTCCTATGCCCAAGCATCCAAGGATGATTTCATGTTTATGCATGGTGGCTAACAGTCAAGGAGGTGGATGTTTTAAGACATGATATGCATGGATATAGAGTTTACAAAGGTGGCAGATAAGGTGAGCATCTATAATGGTGTAATATTTTATGCATATGAAATACATGGAGGTTCAAAGGTAAATTCTTTATGCATGGTGGAGATATAGCATATGGATGATAAGTAATGTGGCAATTGCATGATGGAACCATTGATAAAGACAACATATAATGGATTTTTTTATGCATAGGGCCAAGTTGCATAGTGGAGTTATTTTCTTTCCTTAACTTGAAATATTGCATAAGGGGATATAAGGAGATTCAAGAAATGGATATTTATGCAATTTTTGTCTTGTGCATGGAGTGCTACAGGAATGACTGGTTCTTTTTATTTTCCTTGCAGAGGGAGATTATTTTTTCACAAATGTATTGGAGTGATAAGGAAATGTGTATTTTTCCTAAGTCCTATTTTTTGCAAAATAGGCAAATGTATTGGAGTGATAAGGAGTATTTTTCTTCTAATCATGCATGATTTTACACATTAATTAATTGTAAATAAATAATAAAGTAATATTCTATAAATTACTTTATTATTTTCCAAAAATTGTAAAATTGAAAATAGACAAGTTGTAACCAATAATAGAGTAATATTTTATTACTTTATTATTTACTCACAATCAATTTTGCTCATGCAAAATAATGCAAATTGATTAGTTGAGTTAACTAGGCCACCTAGGAGGTTTTGCATGACTTTTAGGAGTATTTTTAGAATCCTTAGTCAAAATTTTGGTCAAACACATGGAGAAGCCCAATTTGAAGCTATTTTTGCTCAATTTGAGGTAGTTTTAGACCCTAATTTTGAGGATTTTTGAGGTTGCTTGCAAATGAGTATTTTTAGAGGCAGTTATCTGCAAGTCTATATTTTTTGCATGCCTCTTGGAGAGAACAAGCCTATTTATTGTAAAGCAAAAGTCTATTTTTGCTAGTTCTTGATTCTCATTCTGATTCAGACAGATTGGAGAATTCTTGTAGCTCACTATTTACAGTTTTATTGAGAGATCGACAGGTTACATGTTATCTTTTGTCTTTTTGCAAAGCTTTCCTTTGTTATTTTAGATCAGTTGAATTACCTTTCCTTTTAGTGTTGAATGTTGAAGTGATTTTGATGAAATTTTGCTATGTTTTATTATTAAACCTTCAAAATTATTGTCTCACCTCATTGTTTACAACATTAAAGCATAAATTCATCATAGGTCTTAGGTTGTGTTAACCAAAAATAGTCTTTTTATGATGTGAAAAAATATTTTCCTTCATAAAAACCTATTTTCAACCTTCCTTAGAATCATTTTTGTGATATTTATGCCAAGTATGGATTGTGTAGAAGTCAGATTTCTGAGCAAGCATTATGAATTAGATTGCATTATTTTTATCTATATCAGGTGCATCACTAGTTTTACACTTAGAGTTCATTTAGTTTCTTTCTCCCCTTTTCCCAAAAAGTAAAAACATACATCTCAATAGAACATTTGAAGGGAACCAGCCCACAATCTAGAGGTCTAATCTCATCATAGGGCACCCACAAGCTGAGATTAGCCCATGTTACACAGAATTGTAGTGTTTTAACCAGCTTTGCGTACGGGTGCAATTCCTAGTGATAACAAGTACTACCACACTACTTTGTAATTTTGCAATACTATATACATCAAAATTGTTCTAACAACTTACTTGGATGGAAGGATGTCTCTGTAGATTGCTCTAAGTTGTTGAACAATTGAGGCCCAAATACCACATTCTAAGGTAAGCAATTGAGCCTAACACTCACACTTTATACACATTTCCTCTGCTTCCTCTAAACTACTTGGGGTTTTCATCTTCTGGTCTGTCTTTTCTGCTTCGCCTAATGTGCTGGTCATTGCCTCTCTTAGTTGACTGAATTGTTTCTTTATATTTTCTCTTTGATCCTGCAGTTGAGATAGTTGTACATGTAGGCTTTCAACTTGTGCCCTCGTTGCACCCATCTTGTCTTTTGACAAGCCATATGTTTCTACTAGTTTATATAATTGTGACTCAATAGAGTCAATTTGTGCCTTAATATTCTTTGCTAAGATATGCCAGTTTAGGAAAAATAGATATAAGGCAGTAGCTTCAGCTATGCAATTTTTAAATTTCTTCAAGTTTTATTTAAGCTTATTATGTGTATTAACACATTTTTTAGTCATATCAATCATTTTATTACTAGTTAATTTTCTTTCTGCCTCTTGTTCTACTTTTTGCTTCAGATGGAAAGAATGATCCTTGAAAGAATCCATTAACAACTTAAGTTTTTGCTCAATAGGTAAAGAGGAGTCAATGTTTACCTCTAGTAACCCTTCCTGTATGACCTTGACTACATCCTCCACTACACTATTTTTCTTCAAATTTTCTTGTAGAAACTCTTTTCTAGCAATTGCATGCAATAAGTCTCCAAGATGCAGTTTATGAAGAGGGGAGATACCAGCTAGATCTATTTGACCCTAACTAGTTGGAACCTATAGAAGTTGAGGGATGATGACTGGTTGAAATTGTATTTGCAGGTTTAATAAATCTTGGAGGGAGTCTGTCTCAGATGTACTTTGACCTAGGTCATCAGTCTCTTCTAACCTTTCTCCCTCTTTATCTTCCTCATTCTTTTGTTCCTCATTGTTATTTTCCTTCTCATCTTGATTCTCCTTAGAGATAGCTTCTTCTTTAGTTTCAACATTTCCTGTGTTCTCCAGAGGATGTGCAACATTGTCCTTGTCTTAACTCTCAATAACTTGTGCCTTGACTATTTCTAGAGGAAGGAGACTTTGTTCTGCAGGAGTGTCTAGAGGAACTGAAGCACTAGTATATTCAGGAAGGGCCATCTCTTTATTTGTCTCCGGCATGTCATTGTCCTCCTCACTTTCCTCAAATTCTTCAGTAATCCCTGTCTCAATCTTCATTTCTTTGAGGACTTCTACAGTTTTCCTTATTGTTTCCTTTTTCAGTCTTTCTATCTCTTCCTCATTTCTTGACATTAGAATATTCAGTCTCTTCTTTGTCATAAATTCCTTTGTTAAAACCTTGGAGACTCTGACTTTGTCTTCTTTAGAAATTGTGGGACAAGCCTTTTCAACTGCACTCTTCTTCATCTCAGCTTCTACCTTTAGTGCTTCATCTCTCCTTTTGGTTAGAATGTCAGCCAAGCTCTTGAGAAGTTGATCTATTTCAATCAAAGCTAGATTGTGTGCTCCCATGTATTTGACCACTACTTCTTCAAGAGTGAATTTTTCATTTGTAGGCCTTTCATCATAGATTTTTACAACTTCTTTCAAGGCACTTTCTATCATTGCATTTATGGCTGGATCTAGTTGCAGAGGAACATAATCAAGTTTTTTGACCTTCTTGGCCTTTCCTTTGCCTTTGTCCCCTGAGGTCTCACTTTCTTTTCTTGTTATTTTCCTTAATAAGTATGCTTCCTTTGTTTCCTCTTCATCATCTTCCTCATCTGCAATATTTATTTGTTTGACTTTTTCCTCTTCCTTCTCCCTCCTTGCCATGCTCTTTTGCCTAGGCTTTTTCTTGTTAGTGGTTTGTCCATGGATTTCAATGCTAGTCCTTTTAGTAGGCAAAAAAGATCAAGAGGCAACAAAGGAGGATGTTGCAGATGATCTACCTATTCTTCTTGGGAGTGCAGAGGGAGGAGTTTGTGTCCCTCCTAAGGAGCCCTTGGGAGACTTAAGTATCTATTCCAAGTTTGTTCTCATTTCCCTAGCCTTGGCTTTAGTGTCCTATGTTTCCTTTACATCCTTTTTAGCATTTTTATATATGATTTCATCATGTGTCAAATCTCTTAGCAGAAGGATCCTTTGGCTTGCTAAGAAGTATGCTATCATATCCTTCCAGATCAAATTTTGACACTTCATAGGGTAAAGTTGTGATCCAAAAGGTCCTTGGTTCCACAGCCTCCATATAGAAATTATCCTTATCAACCATAAAGGTGATGTCATTTTTGTACTTTTCCACAACTTTTCCAGGTATTCTTTCTCTGGATTGCATGTCAATTTGGAAGGTTTTGAAGAACCCCCAAAATAAGGTATCATAGTGCTTGTGGTTAGAAAAACTTCTCATGTAATCTTTGACTTGATGGGCAACTGGTTTATCTGATGTCCACATTACTCCCTTCATTGAAGACAAGTCATTTAAATAATAAAACATGAGACATATGATGAGGGAACCATACTGAAACTTGTATTTGGTTTCTTTTGTCCTCTTTAGGTTGTCTAAGAGTTTCTACCAAAGAAGTTCACACAAATCAAAATCTCTTCCTTCCTTTACCATCTGGTATGCTGTTTGGATTGCAGTTGCAAAAGCAGAGTTATCCCTATTGGTGAAGTAGATTTTGTATGCAATTCCCATGGTTGTATACCGAACTCCCAAGTCATCAATGTCATCTACTATCAAGGTTCTTTTGTCAAAATTGGCTTTGGTGAGCCTCTTACCTCCTCATTCTTGATAAATTTCAGTATGGGCATAGGTCTAGAGGAGCATAAACCTGTCACTACCTTAAATATGTCTTCCTTGGTGATGATGTGAGGTCGGTCTAAATAGAAGATGTCTTCATGTATCCAGCTTAGGGCAATTCTTACCCAAGCATCTTCATACTAAAAATTTGGAAAACCCTTCCAAATGTCTAGGTTTTTGGTGGCAATGTTTGCAAACTCGGGCTTTAGTTGGAAATCATCTCCCAATAAGTACTCATTTCTGAACTGTTCAAGTTTGAGATGGTCAAATTCTTCAATTTGAGAGTAAATATATATCCAGACATCCTCAATATGTAATACATTTGCAAGAACCTGTGAAAATATCCCAGCTTCATCAGTTATCATAGATTTAAAGGGATGCTTCTTGAATTTAGGCCTTGGCCTCTCAACTATGTCTATTACCATTGGTGTTTCCATTGTAATATCTTCACAACTAGGGTTTAACCAAAAAGATGAAAAGTACCCAAGGAAGAGTGGTAACATATTTTTCTTGACCAATTCGCTGTGTGCTTTCAGATCTCCTCTTAGCTCTTCAATCTTTTATCTTCACTCAAAAGTGATTAGAAATGATCAGGGATGGTCTATATAGTTGTTCCACCAACAATTTCCTTCCACATTAATTACAGTTCCTATTTAACCTAATTTTCTTTTCTTTCATATATAGACCCTTGTAATTCTTCAACAATCCTCCACAAGTCCTTTAAATGCTTTAGAATTTTTGTCAAGATTATTTGTATGTTGTGTGTTTGCATCATCATGAAGATAGGATGGTGAATTTCTAGAAGTAACCCCCCTTGAACCCCTAAAACCTCTTGGTAGAAGTTCTTGTTACTGTGAACCCTAAAAACCTTCACATTTTGTAGCATTGAGAGATTTTCCTTTGGAATTTTCATCAGACTTCTTTAATTTCCTAATCCTATCATTGTCATGGCGGCACTGATCCATATGCTAAAATTTAGCATCTTGCATGTTCAGGGATTTTAAAGTTTTACTATCGTAACTCCCCTTGACCCAATATCTTGTCTTTTAATTACTAGAGGACCCACCTGCACTGGACAGAGGTCTGGAAATATCACTAACTTCCTTCTTCTTCCATACTTTATTCATTTCCATTCTTTGTGGAGCAATATCAATGGGTTTCACATTTTTTTCCATAATTCCTTGTTTGATTGCACTCATGATAGGCGCACTTAGTTTGTTGAGCATTTCCACTCCTTCTTGCCCTTGATCTATAGTTAACTACTTTGTGGCCAAACTTATTAAACAAGTGTAACAATATCCATGAAAATATTGAGCACTATCCCTATTATACCTTGGTATTTTGCTTTTGCACTCATTTTCTCTGTGTCCCAACTTGTTGCATACATAACATCTAATAAAGCTCTGGTTCATCCTACTTCTGCATTCAACAACTTTATGGCCAACTTTATTGCAAGTGTAACATCTTAACATATTTTGATTTATCTTGTTTCTACAATCCACAGCCTTGTGACCATACCTATTGCAAATAAAACAATTGCCATTGAAGCTTTGAGAATACCTGAAGTGACCTAATTGCCTTGTAGGTTGAGGAGGCTTGAAATTCTTCCTCACATTCTTCCTTTGTCTTTAGACAGGAGTGAATGCATCTTCTATTGAATTTCTATAATTTTTTCTCTTGGGATCTTCAGTGTAGGTTTCTTCTCTCCTAGATTTAGATTTTCTTATTGTATGAAAGTTATCATATAAGTTTGTAGAGACATTGATCATAGGATTCTTTCCCTTATCAAAACCAAGACCTATTTTTTCTTTGGCTGGTTTTTAAGAACTTATTATTTCATCAAGGATATTAGTTCCTCCTTTTAGTTTCATCTCCTTGTCAATCTATTTTTTTGCATTTTCTAGTTCTTTCCTTAGAGTGACAACTTCCTCTTCAAGTTTTGAGCATTTAGCTGATTCCTCATTGAGCTTGATATTTAAGCAACATTCAATCCTTTTTTCTTCTTCAACCATTACCTTTAACTTTGAGATCATGTCTTCAACCTCCTTGATCTTGTCACTTCCTTTATCTCCTTCTATCAGAGTTTTTAGTTTCCCAATTTCCTCTTTTGATTCTTTGGATTTTGTTTTCAACTTGTCAATTATCTCATTTGCCTTTTCAAGCATGTCTTCATATTCTAAGTTTAAATATTTTGCTTCCTCAAGATCATTGAGAGTAGTCTTGAGTTCTTCAAGATCTATTTCACACTCATTAGACTCAACGTCCCAACCTTCAGGATCCAATGCTTCCAGAT
Organism: Cunninghamia lanceolata; assembly: GCA_027924645.1. Taxonomy (NCBI): domain Eukaryota; kingdom Viridiplantae; phylum Streptophyta; class Pinopsida; order Cupressales; family Cupressaceae; genus Cunninghamia; species Cunninghamia lanceolata. The sequence continues at coordinate 1,812,339 of BSBN01000229.1, forward strand.
CAGGTTTAGGTGCAAATATTGCATTGTTAAACACTTTAGATTCCATGTGTTCAAGTGGAGGATCTACCTCAATGGTCAATATTCTTAGAGGTACTTGTCTCTGATACCAATTGTTGAACACAATGGGGTGTTGAGAGGGGGGTGAATCAACACACTTAAAAACTTTAGCCAAACGTTTATTGATAAAACTGAATAGCTTTGAAAACATGAAAGAAAACATGCAAGTCAAGAGTCAACACATAACACCAATATTTTTACGTGGAAAACCCTAAAATAGGGAAAAAAACACAGCGAGGATTAACTCACAATATAATAAGTTCACTGCAAAAGTATTACAACTTTGTTTTAGGGATTCTACCCAAGGAAGCTACTACTCCCTAAAAGTTTAGCTCACTGCTATTACAATGATAGTATAAATACAAGGACTACTAGTGGAAATACATTTGTTGTATGCTCATGGTGCCGGCTGTTATTTCTGCTTAATATCTGTCCTCAAACAGATTTTGCACATTTCATATCTACTCTTCTTTCTTCATATTCACCTTGATTACCTTTCAAAAGAATTATATCCTCTATATATATATATCCTCCATAACACCTTGAACTTTGATTAGGTCGGCATCCAAAACAATATTAAATGTAACGTGTAGCAAGTCACAGGTTGGCCATAACACATGTAAATTGACAAAAAACTTGTTGAAGACCTCAGGGCCTTACGAACCAAGTTAGCACACATTATTTCGTACCTTTCAATCTTAGAGAAACTGATTAGGAGCCTTTGCATGCATCAGGAACTTAGCTAGTTGGCTCATACTGTTTGACACTGTCAACTATTCATCTTTCAACTACTAGGGAGAAGCCAAAACTTCAATGTGGACCAAGGATTTAGTCATACACTTACTCAAAAATGTTCATGCACCTTTCCAGAGAAGTATCATGGTAACTTATGCATCCACAAGACAAGAGATGTATTTCTCTGTAGAGAATAGAGTCTTCCAGACCTTATTTAATTTTTCTCAGCCCAAAATATGAAGTTGCTGTAAAGTATAAAGCCTGAAACCTTTTGGAAATGATCAAAGATATCAAATTACACAAGTCATTGTATCCACACACCTTCTTATGGAGTTTCCAGAGGAATTTAGAAGTGACTTAAGTGTTTGCAGCTTTGGAAGATAGTGTGATAGCTCTGTCACTTGAGTACTACCTTTGCAGACCACTAGAACACTTGAAACTTTATTAAAACATGTAACATACTATTCTCAATCATTCCTTAGAGCCGCATGAAAAACAAATCTCTTCTAGAGGAATGCACAGCATTATATTGTCTCCTTAATACTACTCTGTTCTGTCAGGGTGATAGCCAATGTATAAATTCTTGTAACTTTTCATGCTGAGTGAGTGAGAGGCTAAAACCTTGGATATGTCATGTGTTAATCCATGTCATAAGCTATCATTAGAACTGCATGGCCAAATCTTTCTTTGCGGAGAGATGCGAACTAGTTCAAGTTGACTTTGCCTTGGAATATGCATTGTGAATGCCTTAGACACTTTTCAACTTCTCACCTTTGAGTTCAGTACTTGCAATTGATGAGATGTATATGTGTATATGTAGAAGTCATGTTAGGATATGAGTGTTTGCCTTCGCATCATATTGAAACCCAAAAATGATCCATACTTAGGCTTATTTACTTTTCTCCCAGATTGGTTTACCTTGGCTATACTAGTTCCTTCCTTGTACAAGTCTGTCTATACATTTCCATCTAATATGTTGACATTAATGTATACTATGTTGACATCAATGACAACACATATGGCCAATAGGGTATTGAGATAATTCCTACAACACTGATCACTCCAAAGTGTAAAAGTCCAAATAAATCATTTTAAATAGATCTTCAATGTAATATTTTTATTCATCAAACTAGCCATCCATGATATCCTTGATATTGTTGGAAAATGTGACTCAAATTTATTGGCTTGATCCTCTCCTTGTAGGTTATGATTAAATCCTTCATCGGCCTGACATTTAAATTTTGGCGAGACATAATTTGTTACCTAAGTCATGGGGTTCTAAGTTTTTCTAACCTTAAGTCGCGCTCGGTTCTAAAGTTTCGAAACCTCTGAACTTCTTGACTTAGTCCTCTCTCTTTTTTGTCAGTAAGTCACGAGTTTTGATACTTCATAACATCTGATAGAGGTTCTGAAGTTTGGTTTTCTAGCGACTTAGCAACAGAGGTTCTGAAGTTCAGTTTTCTAGTGACTTAGCGACAGAGGTTCTGAAGTTCAATTTTCTAGCGACTTAGCAACCAAGCGACACGCGCTAGCCTACTAGTTTTTGGTGGGACATAGTCTGTACCTAGAGGGGGAGGGGGGAGTGTTGTCAACCGATCGACATGGTCTTGTACAGTGATAATGTGGCTGCCACATTGGCTGTGGGGACCACTCGGTAGTTGTGCTATGCAAAGCAGTAACGACTGTGATCTACTTGATCCTACGACGCCCACTGGCCCATACCCATTGTGGTGGGTCCCAACTAGAACCTGAGGGAAAGTAGGGATTGGATGGAGGATGTTTGATTGAGTGAGTTGGCAATGCATATCACAAATATTGGCTGAACAGTGTATGTTGTTGGCTGTATAACTTGGCATGTAATATGGTTGTCGAGAGGACTTTGAGAGTTCAGAGAGAGTATATTTTGTGTCTCTTCGATGGCTCAAAATGTCTGTGACAGTTAAATTGAATTGTGACCATTATCTACAGATGGAAGCTAAATCAGCTATTCTTCCTGGTAATGCGAGTTAAATGTTGTAACAACTGTTGAGAATGAATGTTATAAAAAAACATTGAATGTTCTACAATGGACGGGGGGTCAGGTGAATGTGACGAGAGGAGAAGTTGCATTCACAGGGGGATTGTGCTACCGAATTATCTCCAGATGGAACAAGATATTAATCTATGTGAAAGGCTTAGTACCTGTATTGTATTATTACTATTTTTTTGGTTGCTGAATAATACAATAGGTCTGAGCTTTTGGAGTGTGGGGTTTTTACCGGTAAGGGTTTTCCCCACATAAATTTGTGTTCATTTATTTTGTTCTGTCTTTCATGTTTAATGATTCTACTCAATGAATCTAGTTAATGCTTGTCGTTGAAATTGGTTAAAACTTACATGAACTTTTCTCAGTAGGATTAATGATGGGAAATGAACTATGTCTAATTTCGCTTTGTGGCATAGTTGTGAGTTTCTTTGAGGTAATCTAAAGAAATTTAAACCTACTGAAGACACTGCTATTCTCAAATGTTCCTTTCTAAGATTCTCTCATTCCCCTACAAGTGGTATCAGAGCCTTCTTCTGGGATTTGTTTCTTCCTGGTGTGTCTGGTTCTGGGTATTCCTTCTATGAAGATTTCTTAGCTTGGCAAGCTTGAGGAAATCTAAAGGAATCGACTGATGATTGATCCTTGTTTGAGTGAAGTCTTGTAGTTGATCTTGTTTTCATGTTATAGAAAGCACTTAAAGGATGGTGAAGATGGAGAAACTAGAGCTAGTCATATTGAAATGATGTGGTCTGAGGCTCCTAGTTGATAGCGGTATAATCCTGAGACATAGGGTGGAATATTTTTCTCTATGATTGTGTTGTAGCAAAGCTTTCATAGTGGGTGTTCAACCATGGAATAATGTGCTTGTGCTGGGTGTTTACTCTCAGTATTGAAAGGAATTGTTTTGTGCCCCAATTGCATGTAGGCTATGGAGTTGATCATTGGATGGTTTGAAAGCTTCTGTAATAGCCTATCTCTCTCAGATGCATGTGCATGTTGGTGGTTGTGGAGTTGGCCTACAATGGGCCTGAAGTTCCTAAAATGATGATTCCATTTAAGGATGTTTTGTACTTACATGTCTTAGATGCATGTTCCTTGGATTTGAGGAGTTTTGTAGTTTTTGCTAAAATTTATGGTGATGCTCATTCATGATAAATCCATTTTCTAGTTTAACTGTTATGGTGTTTCTTGATTCATATTATTGGTCTTACAAATGTGAAGTGGGTATGGATGTGCATGGGTGTTTTTCAAACATAGTGGTTTTGCAGGTTTTACACGGTCAAGAAAACTTGTGATTCTATGAAGCTGCAGTCGAATTATTTTTCTAGACCCCAACTTTTAGGGTGTTGCTGGATGAGATAGTTGCAGTTTTGCATGGTGTGAGGAGGTGAGATACTTTCTCTACATAGGAGTGCTGGTATGTGATATGTCACTCAACATAATTTCTGTGGAAATGCTTGTTAGTTTTTTAGACTACAATACTCGAGCTATGGACATATTTGGCGAATCAGATTTGTAAGTAATCTGGTGCCTGAGTCATGTTGGCTACATGGTATTTTTTATTCCTTGAGATCTCATGTTTGTAATTTCTAGTGTGATAGTGAGTTTGCGTGGTACATTGGTTGGATCTACGAGTTATGTAGTTTTTTGGACTGATAACCTATTAAGCTATAGTGAGATGACTAGGATGTGGACTATCTTTATTCACCAGATTAATTCAGTATTAATGCAGATGTGTTAGTTAGCCTTGTCGGTGGTCACTTGTGCATTGGTGTGGTTGCTATGGGATGAGAGGATGGATGTTGTAGAGTACCTAAATAGTCGGTTATGGAGACCTGTAGCAAGTGTATCATGATGTCATAAATAGCTTGGATACATAGTTTTGTGTAAGCTATTGATAGTGATAATATATTTCCTTGGTTTGGAGATCTTGGTGCCATTTTGTTTTATTGTCACATGGACATGTTAATGTGTGGACCTGGAGGATTTTCAGATTAGGAGAAGTTTGGTCATGATGCTTGGAAAGCTCAATTGTTATAGTTTAGAGGGAGTTTTAGCAATGACTGTGAATTTGTCACTTGGTTATGGATAATCTTCTTTAGTGTTGCAAATGTTACTAGGAGGAGCTCTTAGATCCTGTTGCTGTATAAGGGTTCTTTTGTATTTACAGGGGCATTATTTGAGGATGTGTAACATCTTGGAGCCATGAAGGACTCTTGGAGTCTTTGGTTGAGGTGTTGACGATGCTTGACAGGTGATGTTGGTTTAGAGTTTGTTTGTTTTGTCATGATATACTCTTGTTTATGCATTTGAGTTTTAGCATGATACATTGCTCTTGAGACCATGGTTATGTTCACCTAGAGAATGGAATCTCCTAAAAGGGATGGTAAGATCATGATGTCATGATAAGTTCCTGATTCAGATGATTGGAGCTTTGATAGTGGTCTGGTGATTCTCTGTGTGTTGGGTGCATTGATCTTTTGCTTGATTACTTCATGTTGGTGCAGTGATGCATTTGGAGTTTAGCATGAAATGATTATTTGTAGGTGCTCATGGGTACATGGAGAATAAGGTGAGGTTGTAGTTCTCTTAAGATGAGAGAAGTGTTGTTGGTGGTTACTCTTGATGAAGATTTCAGCAGAAAGTCTGAGGAGCCTACACCTTGGTTGGACGTGAGTTCAAGAGAGACCAATGAGGAGATTGCTCTTGCAGAAGTCATGAAGACTTGGTTACCTTGGAGGAGCATTTTCATTCCCACTCTTGGTCTTCTTAGTAGATAATCATTTGAAAGGTATTTCCCATTATTACCTTTATATGTGTTATGTTCGTGCTTTGATTCCCATGGAATGAGTTGATTCATAGTGATTGGTTGTTGGATACTCATTTGAGGATTGGTTTAGCATGTGTCTATATGCTGTATCTTTCATGGACATGGATCTTGAACTGCTGATAGATGGTTCTGGAGGATTCATTGTGAGAGATGGATAGCAAGATTATCTCCTTGTGCATTTAAGTTTAAGATATTATTCATTGATGAGGATTGTTAGGAGATGGTTTATGAGCTGATTTCCTGAAATGGGAAATGGATTAGTTTGATCTTCTTTGGTTTGAGAGGCTTACATCCATATTGGTTGCATGATTACATATGTTGAATTTGATCTCTTTAGATTGAACAAATTTTGGGTGTTGTTATGCTATTCTCTTTGGGGTTTTGTAGAGGAGATCATACTTGACATAGTTGGCATTCAGAGGTGTATGTAGAAGGATTTTCTATAGGTCTATGATGTGTAGAGTTTTTCTCTATGGTCCTGGTTATCTTCCTGATGGTTTGTTTCACACTACATTGGTTTGAGGTTTTATTGGATCTGATTGTGATCACTAGCTTGTGGTAATGTATTTTCACTTATGTTCTTGGGTGATGATTTGGATGTTCTGTTATCTCTTTCCTTTGTTGGGTGTGGAGAACTTGGGAGAGTTTTGGACTAGGGAGAATTGTTCTTGCAGGTTTTTGTTTATAGATGTTGCATATCATTGTGGATGATTCCTTGGTACTACATGATGTTGTTACTTACACCTTCTATGTTATGCTATTGGTAGACTCTATATGCCATGATCTTTTTCAGATCTACATTACCCATGTGGGAGTTCTTGGATGTGTTTGGTCTTCTTCGACTAGTTGACACATGGAGCTTGTATTTGCAGTTGATGGGTTGGCTTTGTAGGTGGCATGAGTCTACTGATGTGGATACCTTCAAGGTATGGATAGATTGGATGGATTAGTACTTGTTGTATGTGCTATTTTTTGTCACATGGGTTTTGTTTAGTAGGATGGGAACAATTAGTTTTCCAGTTGTTGTTCTAGCTGATGTTCTATCTTGTTTCTGGAGGAAAACTTCATGGTAGTGTTTAGGTTGAAGCTTTGAAGTTGATGTTATTGATGCTTTTGTATAGCTTGTGAGCACAGTGGAATGGTGGCTGTGATGATGTGATCCAATGACTTCAAGGGTTGAAAGAAGCCAGTAAGTTCTTTGTCAAGTGGGAGCATGTTGGAAACTGTGACTCAAATTTACTGGCTTGATCTTCTCCCTGCAGGTTATGATTAAATCCTTCATTGGCCTAACATTTAAATTTTAGTGGGACATGGTTTTTACCTAAGTCACGGGGTTCTAAGTTTTTCTAACCTTAAGTCATGAGGTTCTAAAGTTTTGAAACCTCCTGACTTAGTCCTCTCTTTGTTGTCAGCAAGTCGCGGGTTTTGATAACTTCATAACCTCTAATAGAGGTTCTGAAGTTCAATTTTCTAGCGACTTAGCGACAGAGGTTCTGAAGTTTGGTTTTCTAGTGACTTAGTGACAGAGGTTCTGAAGTTCAATTTTCAAGTGACTTAGCGACCAAGCAACACCCGCTAGCCTGCTAGTTTTTGGTGGGACCCAGTCTGTACCTGGCGGGGGAGTAGGGAGTGGCATCAACCAATTGACATGGTCTTGTACAGTGACAATGTGGTTGCCACATTGGCTGTGGGGGTCTAGGTAGTTGCACTATATGAAGCTATAATGGCTATGATCTACTTGATCCTATGGTGCCTGCTGGCCCATGCCCATTGTGGTGGGTCCCAACTAGAACCTAAGGGAAAGTGGGGATTGGATGGAGGATGTTTAACTGAGTGAGTTGGCAACGCATATCACAATTATTGGCTAAATGATGTATGTTGTTGGCTATATGACTTGGCATGTAATGTGGTTGTCGAGAGGACTTTGAGAGTTCAGAGAGAGTGTATTTTGTCTCTTCGATGGCTTGAAATGTTTGTGACAGTTAAACTAAATTGTGGCTGTTGTCTGTGGATGGAAGTTGAAGGAGTTATTCTTCCTGGTAATGTGAGTTGAATGTTGTAACGACTGTTGAGAACAAATGTTATTAAAAAAACATTGAACATTCTACAATGGAGGAAGGGTCAGGTGAATGTGACAAGAGGAGAAGTTGCATTCACAGAGGGATTGTGCTGCCAAATTACCTCTAGATGGAACATGATGTTAATCTACATGAAAGGCTTAGTGCCTATATTGTATTGTGTTGTGTGGTTACACAACACGCCCCATTTTGACTTGGCAAAACAGGGACCCAACTTTTCTTTTGGCTTGTGTTGTCTGCTTTCTGGCGGTTTGGTAAAATCAGTCATGTTCATCATCATGTGGAGTCAAGATGAGGTAAATCCCAATATGAGGTCAGTTTGTCAAAATTCGTATTTCATAAATATGACCACATATTCTGAAAGAGCATTAAAATTCATGCAGGTTTGCCTTTTACATCACCCTGATATTCATCAGGATGTGAGAGTTATGAACAGTCAAAGTCTTGATCAAACCTGATATTCGCAAGAAGAGGGTCATATCTTATAAACTCAGTTTTGCTGTTTGAAGAACATCATCATCATATTTGAAACGTCCCCCCGATAATATCCTGCGGTTCAAATATCTGGACGTCAACTTTAAGTGATAGTAAGTCTTCCCTGTCGAACGGTCTTTTGTATCGCAAGCATCATATTTTGAAAGTAACCCGATATTCGTTAATATCATCCTGATGCAAAATATCACCCTTGGCAAACATCCTGATGACATCATCTGAATCCGATAAACAAAGAAACAAACATCCTGATGACATCATCATCATATTTACATTTCGACAGGATATTTTTGTAAACATGATCATGTTCACCCAATATGACGATGACGTCATAAGACATTTCCAATACAAAGAACAAATATCATGATGACGTCATCCTGATATTCCAAAGAGGAGAATGAGTAAGTTTGAGGGTCATCATCATATTTTGAAATATCACCCGATGGACCAAAATATCCTCTTGATGTGCTAAAATGAAAACAAAGGTGCGTTGTCACCCGAATTTTGTCGCGATAAGAGTTCCAATGCTGGGGAGGATGATATCGAAACTCAACCCGATATTTGCGAAATGTCATCCTGCTCTCATGATATCATGTCATATGGATATTCCCCCGCTCCCTTTGCCGCCATTGCCATTAAATGCGCGCAGATATGGTAGGTGATTCCCGCCGACCCCGGAACCCAATGAAACGTCTGGCGAGATCCTGAGTTTTCGCACGAATGATCAAAGATTGCGATCCAACTTGTCAGAGTTACCCTAAGTTTACCCTAACTGTGAGGTTAAAAGGTAATTCAACCGCCATTGTTACATCCACCTGCGTTAAAATTGTTTTACAGAGCACTAGCCTCCATATCTGCATAACAGCTACCGTTGCGCGACTGGAGCTCATAAACTGAGGAAAGAAGGTGATCAGAAGCCGAATTAAGGGCATCTCAACGATATACTGGTATAGAAAGATATCTGCATAACCAGGTAAGTGAAATGAAACCCTCATCGTGTTGTTTCTAAATAATGTTGTAAGTTCTGGTTATATATCCATGTAAGCAGGTAATGTGAAATTGATGCAGTAGGCATGATATTTGCAATATGTATACATGCATATCCCGTTGTGAGAAGAAATATTGTTAATTGCAGGTACCCATGGCTGAAAAACGCTTAGTCAAGTGTCAGGAAGAATTCAGCAGGCCTATGTTCTCTTCTCAGAGAGGGGTCCTGTTTAAATTTGGGGCAATTACAAATACCCATCAGGGGAGTACCAACCTGGAAGCTTGGTCAGCCAAGCTAAATGATGGACAAGATAAGAGTCCAGTATTGGACGCCGTGTTTGTATCCGGCATGTGGAACGCTGCTGGCTTCCCCTACTCCATGGAATCTCCAGAGCTGGTTATTGAGTGCACCCGGAATTACAACCCTCAGACGAGGCAGGTGGTGAAGCATGGGAGAGTGTATGCAGACCTATCCATCAAAGGTCTATCACAAACATTTGGACTGCCAATGGGCAGCAAGGTAAAGAGTGTAGACTTGAAGAAGTCTGAAAGAGAATATGAAGCCAACAAGAAGACGGCCAGAAAGAACATGTATGCTTGGCGGGCCGAGAACAGCACATATAATGCAGCGGCCAAGCTCCCTTTGCACATGTTCAAATTTGATTTTAATGAAGAATATCAGTATGTGATTACCCTACTGAACAGGGTGACTGGCCAGCCTGATACTGGAGAATTCAGAGACTGGATGTATGGCATAATAATGATGTACCTATATGCAGACATCAAGCCACTATGGGGCCAAATCATAAGTGATGCTCTGCATGAGCAGCTGCTGAACCTGGGAGGTTCAGATTGTGCCTTCTACATGACCTCCTATATTATTTATTCCTGTGCATATAGAGGTACTTTTGATGCCCTGGCCACAGATGGGAAGCTAACAGGCACAAATGCAGCCTATATCTGGGATCATCATCCCCAGCTGCAAAGAACTAATTACATCAAGGACTATAAACTGGTCAATGATGCATTCTCTATGCATCTGGTAAGGACCATGGAAGATGACAGGACAAAAAGACTGAGCATGGAAGCTCAGGAGGCAGTATACAGGCATGGGGCATGGTACATCCAATTTGCCACCTTTTCCTACATCAGGATAGAAGGTTTTGAAGGGCATCCCCTGATGCTGCCAAGGTATCCTACAGATGCAGTAGTATTAATGGAATTTATCAGGCAGGGCTCCACCATCATACAGACGTATAAGGATGCCAAGAAGCTGCCACCAATTTTGTTCCCAGTCAGCATTGGCAACTACATGTGCCCTGACTCTGACAATATTAAGAAGGTGATGGTCACTCTGAACAAGATGAATTTACTACCCTTCCTAGTAACAAGACCATATGATCCTTACGGCCGAATGCAGAAGATCCTAGGAAAGCCTATTCACCAGAGGCACCTAGAAGATTTTTGGGCTGACTGCGAAGATGAGGCAGAGGCTAGGAGGAGGAGGTATCAGAGGTTAACTCTGAACCAGATTAGAACATTTGACTGCATACCCCTCCCTCAGCAGCTGAAGAGTGATGACGGCAGGATCATGGCAGATGAATATGAGCAGAAGAAGATTTACAATGATACCATTTCTACCCCTGACCTCACCATGCAGGAGGATATGTCCTTGGACCCATTCTTTGCCAGAACCATACACTTGACCCAAGCTTGGGTAGATGCACAGGTAGAGGCATTGAAGAAAAAGGGTGTTGCCATCACAATAGATAGCAAGAACAAGGGGCAGGACATCCCCACAGATGAATATGATGACTTCCTGCTGGAGAAGCGGAAGACTAAGGGAGAGAGGACCCCTCCACCACAGCAACCTAGCAAAAGGGCCACAAGGGGCAAGAAGGTGGAAAAAGGACCCAAAGGGGTCATAGTTGACAGGGCAGTATTCACAGCGGAGGAGGTAGCCAAATCAGGGTCAGAATCAGATTCTCCTCCAAAGCCCAAGAAAGCCAAGACAGCAGAGGCTGGAACCACAAAGACCCAAGAAGTGGGTCAATCATCGAGACAACCAGGCAAGGATATCCTCATGGAGGAAGAGCCTGAAGAAGAGGAGGAAGCTCCATTGATAATCAGAAGAAAGAGGAGAGCTCCGCAGGTGTTGGTTCCTACCACACCTAAGAAACTAAGAACCTCCATGAGAGGTGAGATCAGTCAACCCCCAGTGCAATTACAAGGGGCAGGTAGTGAAGTGCAGAAGGAACTTCAGCACAATGTTCCACTTCCTACCATTGTCAAGTTCAAAACTGAACTTGCAGAAGAGCAACAAAAGGAATCATCTCAGGCACAAGCAGAAAAGCATGTCTCGCTAGACGAGACAATAAACTTGTCTGACGATGAGGTGGTGCAGGATGTAGCTGCACAAGAAATGGAAACACTTGCGGCTGTTGACATCAGTGTGACTCCTCACAAGCCTCCATCTGTCCAATCAACACTTGAAGAGATGAAACAAGCAGAGGCGGAGCAAGAAAAGAGCCCAGAACCAGAGAAGAGCCCGGAGCAGGTGGCTCAGGACATAGGGCTGGATACATTGATCGCTGAGGTGACAAGTCCTGCAGTGGTAGACTTGACGGAGAAAAGGGATGCAAGTCTTGAACAGCCAGCAGGATCACCTGATAAGGGCCACCTGACAAAGGAGATAGAGATGGCCGAAGCAGAGAGCCACGCTCTTGAATCAGGCCAACAGAGCCCACAGGATACATCAGTAGGACCTGCTATAGTAGAGGTCCGAGAAGAAGCAAAGGCTGATGATAAGAAGAAAGAAGTGATAGAGGATCCTGCCAACAAGGCACAAGAGGTGGATGCTGCAGGTATAGAACAGATAGCCGCTGCGGAGCAGATGCCATCACCTCAGGCAGATCCTACAATATCAAAGGTGGTGGACCTACCACCAGAAGTAGAAAAACAAAAGGAGGATGATCAACCTCCACAGGGGGAAGAACTGGGGACAGGTGAAATAACGAAGGAGAAAGATCATGATCATCATGATCTACCTACAGGTACACCGCCAGGTTCCCCACACAGGGAAGATGCTCCCCTGGAGAAAGAAGCTCCTCAACAGGAGGAGGCACCTCAGGATCAACAGCAACAAGGTGAGCATCAAGAGCCGGAAAAAGAAAAGTCACCATCTCCACAACGCTTGTTGGTGGAAACAGGAGATAGAGGTGAATAGCATCATGATGCTGAGAAGCATGATCAGGTGCCTCCATGGTTAGAAAAGGACGTAAATGTTGAGGAGGAGCTGGAGATTCAAGAGTTTGATGTCTCCACCCTGTTCGCCGCGGATATAATGAAACCCAGGAGGAAGGCCAGGATGACTTCGGCCATCAAGAGAGATCCGGCGACAGGGAGAAGGACCGCACAGATTGCTGTGCCTGCCGTAGAGAAAGAGAAAGGCAAAATCACTGTAGATGAATTCCAGATAAGCACAGTTGATTTAGGTTTTGCCAATGAAGAGCAGGAAGGTCAGGAAGGAAAAGACATTATAGACTCTCTAATTCAGAAGGTGAAAAGAGAGAAGGAGAAGAATAAGCAACATAAAGAACACATTGCTCAGTTGCATGCATACATTAAGGGTTTAACCAACCCTGAGGATACCACAGGTGAAGATGCAGTCCCATTGACTGCCATTTCTCAGGAGGAGGTAAATAAACTGGACCTCATGAAACATGAGGTTTCCCTAATAAGAAAGTGGGTGTCATCCACATTGGATGATGCCATTGAAATAATGAAAGGTTCTTTGAAGAGATGGAGCATATTGAGTGATTCCAAAACCAAGGTGGACAGGTTGCAGATGTAGACTGGGAAAAGGTCTTATAAACTAGAGAGAGTCCTCAGCCTGCTGGACGAAATAAGGCAGATAAATCCACAACTGCTTATCAGTAAGCAGGTGTTAAATAATAATACTGCATTATTAGTGGATATCTGGTATAAGGATGTACAGTTTGAATGCGGAGTCCTCAAGAGATGCAATAATAAGCTGAGGGAGATCAGCATGAGGCTACGTGATTTAATGGGCATTGAAGCAGACATGCTCAAAGCATTAGAGGGCAAGGTGGAAGGGAAGATAGAGAATCAAGATGAAGATTCTACCCTCAAGGCTCTGCGTAATAACTTCCAGGTGGAAGATGATGGTTCGCTAGTCCACTTGACAGAAGAGATAATAAATAAAATGATGAGGATCAAGGTCAAGATGAAGACCTATAATAAGACACTGCAGGATAGAAAGAATAAGCTGGATAACACCAGGGATAAGTATGAAGCGCACAAACACGCTATTATCAAGGCAAATACTCAAGATGGCAGAGGAATAGACCAAGTTGTGCAGTCATACGAACAAATCCAGAGCAGCATGCAGCCCCATATGCAGCATCGTCATCATCCGGATAGTGAAAGTTTAGGAAGTGATGCACATGATGATGACCCGCATGCATCAGATGAAGAACATGATGAAGCTACATCATGAAAGGGAAGTATTTTGCATATGCAGTATAGATAGTTGCCAGCTGGCAACTTGTGTCTTTTGTAAAATTGACATGTCATGAAGTGATGACCATTGATTTGTATTGATAAATCAGATCCGTGGATCTTTTGTAACAGATTCCTCACCTTATTCTATAAAAGGTGGTGGAATGCCTTGTTATATTCATTCGAAACTTAATTGAAATTTGATTGCTGAAATATTCAGGACTTATTTCAAAGCTGCTGTATATGTACATGTCTTTTGCATACTTAATGAAAGGGAAGAGTATTTTGATTACAAATCTTCGTAAATCTTGAGTAATCCGTGTCTAAATTCTGGATATGTGCTTTGATTTGCTGCGTCCCTTGGAGTGCTCATCATGTTGCATGTATTGTTTTCATTCATTATCCTCTGAAGTTTGCATCAACTGTATCTAGCTGTGGAATGTCCTGGTGAACATATGGTTTGATTTCTTCTCCTCATGACAGTATCAAGCATGTATGTGGATCAAAAGCTAAAGGTTCAACTTAATTAGAAGCATTTCCTTTAATTTCTTTCAATTTCAGAGCATCTCACTATCACAATTGCAAATAAACTGATAATCTTAAGCAAACAACCCAAAATATGCAGACATCTCGTAGATAATCGCAAATATTTAGCATATTTGAACATTAAGCATGCACAATTGAAAATATCATGCAAAGATCTAGGTATTTTACCTCTTTTCATCAAATAACCGTATAATTTGACTTCTCTGTAAGGGATTTCTGCAGGAACTTCATGAAGATAGTGCATTTTCACGTAAGGCCCCAAAATGGAAACAACAACTCACATTAACCACTGAGTAACGTCAGTCGATTAAGACCTAATCACTGGAGACTTGGGATCAGGAATTCTTTGAATTCACTGTATCTTTCAAGATGAATAAAGGTTAATGTGTACTTTTATTCTATGTTTGTTTGTGACTAACATCATGACCAACATAAATTGGCGCTAGAAGGAGGGCTGAGCTGTTTCTCAGCAAAGAAATCCTGTTCAATTGACGTGATATCCCCTGCCTTAGTATAGCAGCTTGCCCGCTTTAAATCTTGCTAACATATCTGCAGGCCCCTCGCTCCTAACGCAACATAAATTAGCGCTAGAAGGAGGGCGGAACTGGAAAAGACACCACTGCTTCAGTCATCATTCATTTTATGCAGGCCCCTTGCTCCTAACGCAACATCATCAGTATTTTCAGGTTTGATGACGTATAAGAGTAAGGTACCCTCAGATCGCCCGTGAATTTCAGTAAATTACATAAATATTTACTGTGACAAGATTGTATATGCACATTCTATGTAAAGATTTCCAGATCTCACATGAATATTGCAAGCTTTACAGTAGATCTCTCTGAATTCACTAATATCGGCTAAAGATGCGTAAATTTGTTCAAGCTTTGAGAATTTGAGCCTTAAACACTTGGGATCTTGTGCTACGGGTCAGGATATCCCAATATCTTGTCATATTTGCAGTATCTTCACAAATATTTCGTAAATATCCAGTCTGATTTACCGTTTAACCGCAAATATCACCTCATCCGGTGGAATCCAGCCAATATTTGCAAAGTTTCAGCCAATTTGCCTCCAAATCGAGAAATCCTGGCTCACAGGATAAATACCAGGTCTAGACCTAGTGAAATTTTTGAAGAATTGCCTGTTAGAGGTTTCAGACCTAGGACTGTAGACATTCACCATACTCCAGGGTCTAGTGCATCTAGAGCTTCACCGGGACCTCCTCCTGTAACTCCTGTTGGTTTGCAAATACCTTCCGGTATATCCGCGACACCTCCTGTTCAAACCCAAGGTATACCTTTAGTTCAACCTCAGCCAACTGCACCACTAGTTCAGCCCCCTCAGGCTGCAATGTCTTTCTTTGCAGCGGAGTCACCCTTGACTTTTACTGCATATCATGAGTTGCCAAAGAATCCAGACAAACTTTGTCCAAAGTATCATCCTTATCAAGATGCTGATGATCATATCAGGACATTTAAAGAAGCTTGCTGTAGAGCCAGAATAGAACATCAGGACGTGGTGTGCAGATTATTCCCTTTTTCCTTAGGGGAAGAGGCTTATAATTGGTTCATCAGTCTTGGCCAAGCTTCTGTCGGTTCGTGGGCTGTCTTAGAGAAAGCTTTTCTTGACAGGTTCAAGGTCCCTATTGATCCATCCATGAATTACCACATGTTTGCCACAATCAAAAGATTTGAGAATGAGCCTATTGCCAATTTCAATGCTAGGTTCCAGAAAATGTTGTCCAAGCTAGTTGCCCCATATGTGGTGGCTAATGCTGCTGCTAGGAGTATCTATTATTCAGCCCTAGATCCATTAACTTCCATGTTCATCAGAAGAACACATCCTGAGATCACTACATTGACAGGAGCTTTTCAAGAAGCTATCAAGGTAAATCATCAGTTGATACCTGCTCCTACTCCAAATATAGCATTCCCTACTTTGCCTAGTGTTAGTGCCTGAATTGACTGGCAGTTTTTTGAGCAATTTTCATGCAGGCACTCTCCCTAAGTATCCAAAAAATGTTCTAAGTGTTGGACCTCCTCAGTATTTTTTAGCTGCAGCATCATATTTTCTTTGAGGAGGAGGTCATCATCATCATCTTGTCTTCGATGATGGTCTGCATTATCATGTTTTCTGTCGACTTGTTTTCCATCAGGATCATCATATTTCAGTATCGGGTGATGTCTGGATATCATCCTGATCCTGCTGATGAGCTACAGTGCGCCCTGATTTGCTTGCGGGGGTGATTTTTTTCAAGTATCCGGTGATCTTCCAATTATCACCTTGCCCAAACATGATGATGATGTTGCCCCGATATTCTGAAGGGGTTATTCTCTAAGTTGTTCGACCTGACTTGTTTTTTCTTAAGGGTCGTCATCATCATCATCATATTTCTAGTTATCACCGTGTTGCTTGCGGGGGTCATCATATTTTCTGCCTTCATGATATTTCGCCGGGGTGATATTTTTATCATCGGGTGATCTTGGTTATGATCATCCTGATGATGTTGTTGAAGAGTTCTAAGTGTGACCCGATATTCACTGGGGTCATCATATTTTGAACGTCAGGATGATCTTAGTCAATATCATCCTGATGATGTTGTATCACTTCATGTTCGTTGTTTTATCATCCTGATGATGCTGACGTCATTCTTATGTCAGGGTGATATCTATTTCTCTGCCTATCTGCATCATGATATTTCCGAAGGAGGGGGTGATATTTTCATTTTTGAATATCACCCGGATGTATATTTGTTCCAGCGTCATGATGATGCTGATATCAAGGAGATATCCGCCTGCCGGCTTCGTGCATTATCTAGTGGGGGGTGATCTTTTCAAGCATCATCATATTCATCTATCGCCCCGATCTTATAGTGGAGCTACAGTGCAACATGATGTTTGTGCATAAGGATGATATTTCCAAATATCCGGTTATCTTCCGAATATCATCCTGATGTCGATATGATGATGACGTCATCAAGGTCCGGGGGGGTCATATTTCTAACACTGATCATCTTGTGGAGATCCCCCGATATTTGCAAATATGATGATGACGTCATCTGGATATGAAGAGGTGCGCAGTAGGCAGATCTGATGATGACGTCAGCAGGATATGACGATGACATCATCAGGATGTTCATCGGCCAGACTTTTGGTATAGGCTCAGCAGGAGGATGTTCTTCCGATGGATCAGGTTGTGCGGATGAAGGCAATTATCATGCAGGTTATATTGCGATATGATGCTGACGTCAGGGTGATATTTCAAGCAACAGGATATCATGCTGCTGGAGGATGATGATGATGGAGTCTTATACTAGTGTCGTCAGGAGCAAAAGCACCGACATCATATATGCTCATGACCTAGTATATAAAGTGTTAATGAGGTTGCTGCGGGGTGCATGTGGGATAATTGATATCCTGCATATTCGAAATATCATGATGATGAATCTCGGCGGGAAATGGTTGCGATCGACTGCTGGATGTTTTTCCCAAGGCCGCGGGTTGGTGCGCCATTAATGGCGAAGGTTACAGAGGTATGGGCGGATCTGGTACCCGATTGAAGGTGTACATCAGCAGACAGTGGCGCAGGGCTCGAGATATCTTCCTGTCTCCTCCCCTACCTGCTACATTCATGTTTGGGCGCCAATCTGGTAATACGTTGAGCGCCATTTTCCTGATACTGTGTATCTGGCGGGATTTTTGGTCAACCATGTGATTAATTGCTGTGGTACACTACCTGGCTGTTATAAGCAGGAAGTGTGACTCATTTGTTGTTGTTGAAAGTTGAGGATTTTTGGCTCTGTAATCCAAAACCAGCTGATCTGGTTGCTCTGTATAGCTTAAACTTGTGAGTTTATGTATCTCCTGTTGTATGATTTGGCATGAATCCACTGATTTCATGGTTAATCTTATATGAGTAATGCTATCTTAGCATGTGTTGTGTTAATTCTGTCTCCAGTATTGCATGTATTCTTCTTCTGAATCTGGATATTTGGGTAATGTTTAGATTCTAGAGCATAGAATTCCTATGTTGAATGTCTGATCTTTTAACTTCTTCTCAAAGAGTAGATTAAACCGTTTTCAGGTTGAACATTGGGAAGGGTATACTGCAGTAGGGATGCCATAAGTAGAGATAACTTAACACTCTGTATTTGGGAGATATCTGTAAGGCAGATATCGTGTGTATCCCCCTGAAATCCAGTTTTAGCTATTCATGCTGATCATTCACAGGTGTATGTCTACCGACTCCAAGCCCTGGATAGGCACCAATCTAGCTCTGTGTTGAGGTTATACACCATGTCTAGCTTTGCATCCAAAATTCAAACTAAACCATTTCATACTTCCACCTGTTAGTTGTAGGAGTAGGATTAGGAACCCCCTGCATGCTCTCATACCCAACCAGATGTCATGTCCAAGAATGTTGCCAGCCTTGTGATCTATCCTACAGATCTTGGTCCATACATGAGAGTATTCTGCCTGTTGTTGTCAAGTTAGATCTTTCTATCTTTGAGCTAGTCAAGGTTACATCTTGAGTTATAGGGATACCCCCCTTGGTGCGGCAGAACCAGAAGTGAAGGGGAGGCAGCTCACGCAACCTCCTGTATTTAGTTGGCTGAATCTGCCTGTGCATTAGAAGTGGCAAACCCTAATGCTGATTCAGAAGAAAAAACCAACACCTGGCGTGCAAGCACAATATCCAGCACAATATCCTGCAGCTTATCCTTCACAATATCCTGCACAATATCCAAATGGATCAGTGATACCCCCAGCAGTCATGCCTGCACCTTTGCAAATACCTCCATTGAGTATTATGCCTCCTCCTAATGGAAATAGCCAATTGCCACAATATCCTGCACATGCTCAGACACCTCAGGGTACCGATCTATCCAACAATAACCATGGATCTTCTTTTTTAAAGCCTCAGACTGAAAATGTAGTGGCCAAAGCTCAAGAGGAGAAGGAGGAAATCAAAGAAATTTCTGCTCAACTCAGAAAACTCACCACAAAAGTAACACATTTGAGAAATCAAGGGTTTTATTCGCAGTCAGGTCAGAATAGGAGTTATTCCAATGACAGACCAAACTACCCTGACAGAGGATATAACAACAATAACTTCAACAATAATGGTGGAAACAATAATAATCCTCCTAGACAGTCCAGAGTGTGGAACTCTAGGCCAAATAACGGTTCATTACCAGCACCCCTAGACAATCAGCCTCCTGGTGAAGCCAAACAGACTACCAGAGTCAATCTTGCTGAAGCAGCCCTTACCAATTGGTGTAGGATCCACAATACCAATGCACATGCAAAATTAGATTGTCCACAATTTAGGATTGCTGCCAGCATCTTTCAGACTGAAGTGTCTAATACTTCTGGAAATCCACCTCAGGCAGAGGGAAATGAAATAGTTCCTTGTGGATATGACTCAGCTTTTGTGCTAGAAACGTACACAAATCAGCCTCATCAGGATTATAATTAGACATGTGAAGAATCTGCCTTAACCTTTGAAATAAACTATGTCTTCCCCTTTGAGGATGAAAATGAACCTGCAAGAGAGCATGAGGAAGTACATGCATATCAGCAGCAATATCCTGGTAAGCACAATTATAACCTAAGGAGCAGTGCCAACAGACCTGCTGGTCCATTGACATCATCTCTACCTCCAAACAACTTCAACACACCTCCTGATCCTAAGGCTAGCAATAACCCTAGATTCCCTAAGGTGAATGCTCAATACTTGTCTCCTCAAAACACAGTAACAAAAGGCGTAAATGCACCTCAGGAGTCTAACAAGTTAGTCAGCTATTTGGCTGATGAAATGAAGAAAATCAAGATCAGCCTGTCCTTATCGGAGTTATTGAAAACTCTTGCCAT
This sequence comes from Cunninghamia lanceolata, assembly GCA_027924645.1. NCBI lineage: Eukaryota > Viridiplantae > Streptophyta > Pinopsida > Cupressales > Cupressaceae > Cunninghamia > Cunninghamia lanceolata. Next base: position 1,832,484 of record BSBN01000229.1, read on the forward strand.
GAAAAGGGCATTCATGAAGTCACTAGATGATCCTACTCCTAAAGAGGATAATCATCTTTCAAGTCAATCTAATGACAAAGATCATGCTGTTAAAGATAACATTATCAAGCCCAAAGTGTCAGCTACAGTCCAAGCTGCGGAAACCTCCCACATGACCTTGTATAGAGATAAAACTGAATCACCTCCGTTTCTCCTCACCATAAGAATGTTCAGCAAGAACTTGCACAATTTTTTGGTTGATTCAGGAGCCTCCACGAATGTTATGCCTTTATCAATATGCAACGCATTAGGACTGCATCCTGCTAAATCCTTAAAGAAGGTCACTCAACTAGACAAGACAGAAGTAAGTGTGATAGGAGAACTAACTCACATTCACATGCAGCTAGCATCTAATCCTAGGATACAGTATTACATTGACATTTAGGTAGTAGACATACCTGATACATATGGGATGTTGCTTAGCCGAGATTGGTCTAAAACGCTTAACGGATATATGTCCACAGACTTCAGTCACATGTGGTTACCATGGAAAGGTATACCTAATCAGATCAGGATTGATGCTGAGCCTAGGATGAAACATATGATCACGGAATATAACAAAACAAATGAGATCATGTATGTAAACGTAGAACCTAGAGTTTATCACATCAGGCCGCGAACTGTTAAAATAGAAGAGATCCTGATGTTGGATGTTCATCATCATCATGATAATGACTATCATGAGGACATGCTGAGTCTGGAGTTTGGTAATGATCCAGATAATGAGAATGAAATAGATCGCTTCAGAGATTTTGAGATGCATTTATCTACTCAGGTAAAACGTTGCCAATTATTGAATATACCTGCTAATGACATTTTGATTGATGGATGGTGCAGATTACACGGCGAAGCACACTCAGAAAAGACTTGTGAACCATGCTTAGACATAATGATACTGGAGCAAACGTATAGTGAAGCATCATCATCATATTCTGAGGTGAGTGTTACATCTGATGATGATGATGATATTAATTCTTATTTGTCTTCTGCAGAAGCAGAGGCACCGACGGATCCTGATGAAGATCATATCCGAAGAGAAGAAGAGATCCTGGTGTCTGATCAGATAAATGATGCGAGAAAAGAAAAGATCACTCCTGGTAGTGATTGCTTCATGGAATCAGATTATGAGTTGTTTGATGAAGATAAAGGCAGTGACCTGACGAAGTTCGAAGAATTTCTGGTAAAAGAAATAGAAAAGATGACACAACAGCGTAAATCTCCCCAGGAGGTTTTAATTAAAGGTTGGTGTAGGCTGCATGAGGCACTTCACTTAGAAACAACTTGCTCACTATGCTTACATATTTTGAAGAAGCATGCAGCTGTATGTGCTGAACACCATCCTCCTGCTGAGATGGAAGAGAAAACAGAAAAGCCATCAGGCTCACCAAATAAAGGAAAGAAGAAACTTGAGGATGACATCCCCAAGTTAAAGTGGATATCAGGCGGAGCAACAGCCAGAACTGCAAAGAAGAAAGAAAGTTCAAGTAAATATCCTGCTGAAGACAAATGTCCTACTGAAGATAAGCCTTGGATCTTGAGGTTTGACGGATCTAAATCCAAGCAAGGTGTCGGGGTAGGAATTGACCTTATTGATCCATCAGGGAAGTCCTACTTAGCAGCTTACAGACTACAGTTCCCCTGCACCAATAATGTCGCAGAGTATGAAGCTCTGATTCATGGAATGTTGTTTGCCCATAAGAAGAAAGTGAAGATCTTGCATGTCTTTGGAGATTCAGAACTAGTTGTGAGACAAGTAAGAGGAATTTACTCTTGTAATTACAGAAAGCTATCAAATTACAGACATCATGTGCGGGACCTGATTGAAGACTTTGATGCCTTTAATATCGTTCACGTACCAAGAGAACAGAACCAGAGGGCAGATGCACTTGTCTAGGCCGCCAGTACGTTGGAACCGCTGTCTATATCTGGTCTGAAGAGATTTTCAGTAGAATTGGTGTCAGTACCTTCAGTACCTGACAATGTGACTAATCTCCAGGTGTTTGATGATGATCAGCACATCCTGGACTTCATATCAAACAGAGACATATTTGAAGCTCAGATTATAGATGAGAATGGTATGGAAGATCATGTCTGGGAAGAAGATGAGATATTAGAGTTGCCTAGCAACAGAATTCCCAAAGGTATGATTAAATTAGAAAGAGCCTTTGATCTAGATAATATGCTTAAACATAAAGATCTGCCTAAGGCAGATGGAGGTCAATATTCACAGGTGAATATTGGACAAGCTGATGACAAGAGAAATGTCTTATTGGGTAAGGTTTGTACACCAGAAGAGTTAGAAGGAATAACTCAGGCCCTTAAGGATTACATACATGTAATTGCATGGACTTATGACGAGCTAAAGACATATGACACTTCGGTCATAACTCATACTATACCTCTCAAGCCAGATGCAAAACCTTTTAGACAAAAACAGAGGCCAGTCAATGCTCTGCTTGAGCCAATCATCCTTGAAGAAGTCAAGAAATTGTTAAATGCCCAGATAATATTTCCTGTGAGGCACTCCACTTGGGTGGCGAATCTTGTGCCAGTCAGAAAGAAGAATGGAGACATCAGATTATGTGTAGATTTCAGGAACCTGAACAGAGCATCAGAAAAGGATAATTATCCTTTGCCCTCTTTGGATGAAGTTCTACAAATTGTGAATGGAGCCAAGATGATGTCCTTCTTGGATGGTTTTTCAGGATACAACCAAGTGATGGTTGATAAAATTGACAGATTAAAAACTGCCTTCACCACAAAGTGGGGTATATTTGCATATAGACATATGCCATTTGGACTTATAAATGCTGGAGCTACATTCCAGCGAGCAATGGACATAGCCTTCAGAGGCTTAGTAGGAAAATGTATAGTCATCTACATGGATGACCTGACAGTATTCTCCAAGGAAAGAGGAAATCATGTTGCTGATCTCAGAAGTGTACTGAAGAAATGTGAAGAATATGGAATATCGTTGAATCCTAAGAAGTGCATATTTGGAGTCACAACAGGAAAGTTACTAGGCCACCTGATCACAGAAGATGGAATTATCATTGATCCTGACAGGGTGGAATCCATTATGAAGTTACAACTTCCAGGAAGCAAAAGGGAACTTAAATCTTATTTTGGTAAGATAAATTTTGTGAGAAAGTTCATCACCGGCTTTGCTGAGATTATCAGACCACTAAATGCCATGTTGAAAAAAGATGCACAAATTGAGTGGACACCAGAAGCCAAGGCTGCCTTTGAAGATATAAAGAAAGCCATTTCAGATGCTCCTGTCCTCATTAGTCCAGATTATACAAGAGATTTCTACATCTACTCATTTGCCTCAGAACATACTTCTGCAGCAGTGTTAACTCAAGGAAATGAAGAGAAAGAAGAGAAACCAATTGCTTTCATGAGCTGTCCTTTCAGAGATGCTGAATTGAGATATGTAGATGTTGAAAGACAGGCACTTGCATTAGTCAGAGCAGTAAAAAAGTTTAGACATTATATACTGAGAAGCAAAGTGATTTCTGTGGTACCAGATGCAGCAGTGAAGATGCTGCTGATGCAGAGTGAACCTGGTGAAAAAAGAGCCAAATGGATTACTGTATTACAAGAATATGACATGGAGATCACACCCATGAAGCTGGTAAGAGGACAAGCTCTGAGCCAGATGATATCTGAAACTGATCCAAACATCATCAGTCAGCAGTATGTGATCAATGAGAAAGACAATGGGGAATGGTATTCAGACATCAAGCACATCCTGATCACTGGAAGATGTCCTTCAAGAATGCAAGCCTCACAGAGAAGAGCCTTAAAGATAAGATCCCAGAAGTATATGATAAAGATAGGAACCTTGTTTAAGAAGAATTATGAAGGAATATACCTGAGATGCTTAGAGAAACCAGAAGCAAATAAAGTTTTAACAGAGTTACATGACAAGTTTGGTACTGCACACGGATCAGCATTGGCCACAACACATGCAATCCTCAGAGCAGGATATTACTGGCCTACAATTTTTAAAGACTGATCATGTTAAATGTTGTCATGTTTGCCAGGTTTCTGCCAACAGAGAAAAATATGCTGCACAACCGTTGCAGCCAGTGATGGAAGAGCGCCCATTTGCACAGTGGGGCATGGATTTCATAGGACCGATCAATCCTCCGTCTTCCTCAGGCCATAGGTATGTCCTAACGATTACTGATTATTGTACCAGATGGACTGAGGCTATCAGCAGCAAAACTTGTACTACGGATGATGTCATTAAATTTTTGGAAAGCAACATTGTCACCAGGTATGGAATTCCTTATGCATTGGTAAGTGATAATGGTTCTGCCTTCATTTCCACCAAATTGTCAAGTTGGGCTTTTGATCATGGGATCATACTTAAGTTCTCATCCAACTACTATCCCCAGGGAAATGGATTAGCAGAATCCACCAACAAGAATTTACTGAGTATAATAAGAAAATTGATAGAGAAAAATCCCAGGGAATGGAACTCATTTCTGAAATATGCCTTATGGGTAGACAGAACAAGAATGAAAACCGCATTAGGAAACTCACCCTTCCAACTAGTATATGGGGTAGATCCTATCCTCCCTGTAAACTTGAAAATTCCTACTCTGCAGTTTGCCCGGCATAGATAATAAACAGGAAGTTAGGTTGCTTCAGTTGATGCATCTGGAAGAAAAACGAAGTCAAGCGATTGACCAATTTGCAAAACATCAGGCTGTTGTCAAACGCTGGTTTGACAAGAGAGCCAGAATTAAAGCTTTCAGGATATCCGATTTAGTCCTGATGTGGGATAAGGCCCATGAAAAGAAAGGTGATAATGGTAAGTTTGATAGATTATGGATAGGTCCCTTTCAGATTTCTGAAATATTAGGAGATAGCACTTATAGGCTTAAGAACTTGACAGGTGAGGATGTCCCATTGCCAGTCAATGGACAATTCCTCAAACATTATTTCCAGGCCTGAATGACTTCATGACAGTCATATGTATCATATTGTATATTTGTATAGTTGTTTGTACAGTTTGTTTGTTGTTGTTGTTTTGCTGGTTGGGACCTTTGTTCTGGTAAGTCAGGATGATGCACTTCATCACCCTACGAAAATAATTAAATTGTTGGGATTCAAATGATGTGAACACGTTTAAATACAGGTTATGATTCATTCTAAGAAGTGTTCATGATCAGGTTTGTGATATCTATTCATCAGGGTGCTTTTTCTTGGTCAAAGTGAATCCATCACAATGAAACACCTAACAACCTTGGGTTTGTTGAACACACTAGTATAGGTGTTAAGTGAAAAATCTAAAGGGACTCCCTTGCTACCAATACAATCTCCAACCTAAAGCTGCAAGTGACTATACCTTGTACAAATGAGCTAACATGATGATATCAAATATAAATATGAAAGAGAAAATCATAAAAGAAATAAAATTAGGCCATCTAAGTAACTCTACCGGGGCTATAGACGCCTGCTGGCAGTGGGGCTCTACTTAGGGAGATTGTATAGATAACCTTGCCGGGGCTATAGACGCCTGCTGGCAGCAAGGCTCTATCCAGGTTGGCTATGAGGGATGATCCCCAACTATGTAGTTTAACACCAGTTACTTATGTTTTCAACTTACTTTCAAGATGAGGATAATTAATCATATGCACACACCTGATCCTTTGTTAGCTTTATCACCATAATGAAATTTTATCATTCAGAGGATTATGATGCTTACACATAGACAGAATTAGAACACTATAGATAAATGTGATCACATCACTTGAATCATTGGAATTTGTTTATTTTCTTTGGTGGCAAGTTGTTGTGTGGTTACACAACACGCCCCATTTTGACTTGGCAAAACAGGGACCCAACTTTTCTTTTGGCTTGTGTTGTCTGCTTTCTGGCAGTTTGGTAAAATCAGTCATGTTCATCATCATGTGGAGTCAAGATGAGGTAAATCCCAATATGAGGTCAGTTTGTCAAAATTCATATTTCATATATATGACCACATATTCTGAAAGAGCATTAAAATTCATGCAGGTTTGCCTTTTACATCACCCTGATATTCATCAGGATGTGAGAGTTATGAACAGTCAAAGTCTTGGTCAAACTTGATATTCGCAAGAAGAGGGTCATATCTTATAAACTCAGTTTTGCTGTTTGAAGAACATCATCATCATATTTGAAATGTCCCCCTGATAATATCCTGCGGTTCAAATATCTGGACGTCAACTTTAAGTGATAGTAAGTCTTCCCCGTCGAACAGTCTTTTGTATCACGAGCATCATATTTTGAAAGTAACCTGATATTCGTTAATATCATCCTGATGCAAAATATCACCCTTGGCAAACATCTTGATGACATCATCTGAATCTGATAAACAAAGAAACAAACATCCTAATGACATCATCATCATATTTACATTTCGACAGGATATTTTTGTAAACATGATCATGTTCACCCAATATGACGATGACGTCATAAGACATTTCCAATACAAAGAACAAATATCATGATGACATCATCCTGATATTCCGAAGAGGAGAATGAGTAAGTTTGAGGGTCATCATCATATTTTGAAATATCACCCGATGGACCAAAATATCCTCCTGATGTGCTAAAATGAAAACAAAGGTGCGTTGTCACCCGAATTTTGTCGCGATAACAGTTCCAATGCTGGGGAGGATGATATCGAAACTCAACCCGATATTTGTGAAATGTCATCCTGCTCTCATGATATCATGTCATATGGATATTCCCCCGCTCCCTTTGCCGCCATTGCCATTAAATGCGCGCAGATATGGTAGGTGATTCCCGCCGACCCCAGAACCCAATGAAACGTCTGGCGAGATCCTGAGTTTTCGCACGAATGATCAAAGATTGCGATCCAACTTGTCAGAGTTACCCTAAGTTTACCCTAATTGCGAGGTTAAAAGGTAATTCAACCGCCATTGTTACATCCACCTGCGTTAAAATTGTTTTACAGAGCACTAGCCTCCATATCTACATAACAGCTACTGTTGCGCGACTGGAGCTCATAAACTGAGGAAAGAAGGTGATCAAAAGCCGAATTAAGGGCATCTCAATGATATACTGGTATAGAAAGATATCTGCATAACCAGGTAAGTGAAATGAAACCCTCATCATGTTGTTTCTAAATAATGTTGTAAGTTCTGGTTATATATCCATGTAAGCAGGTAATGTGAAATTGATGCAGTAGGCATGATATTTGCAATATGTATACATGCATATCCCGTTGTGAGAAGAAATGTTGTTAATTGCAGGTACCCATGGCTGAAAAACGCTTAGTCAAGTGTCAGGAAGAATTCAGCAGGCCTATGTTCTCTTCTCAGAGAGGGGTCCTGTTTAAATTTGGGGCAATTACAGATACCCATCAGGGGAGTACCAACCTGGAAGCTTGGTCAGCCAAGCTGAATGATGGAAAAAGATAAGAGTCTAGTATTGGACGCCGTGTTTGTATCCGGCATGTGGAACGCTGCTGGCTTCCCCTACTCCATGGAATCTCCAGAGCTGGTTATTGAGTGCGCCTGGAATTACAACCCTCAGACGAGGCAAGTGGTGAAGCATGGGAGAGTGTATGCAGACCTATCCATCAAAGGTCTATCCCATACATTTGGACTGCCAATGGGCAGCAAGGTAAAGAGTGTAGACTTGAAGAAGTCTGAAAGAGAATATGAAGCCAACAAGAAGACGGCCAGAAAGAACATGTATGCTTGGCGGGCCGAGAACAGCACATATAATGCAGCGGCCAAGCTCCCTGTGCACATGTTCAAATTTGATTTTAATGAAGAATATCAGTATGTGATTGCCCTACTGAACAGGGTGACTGGCCAGCCTGATACTAGAGAATTCAGAGACTGGATGTATGGCATAATAATGATGTGCCTATATGCAGATATCAAGCCACTGTGGGGCCAAATCATAAGTGATGCTCTGCATGAGCAGCTGCTGAACCTGGGAGGTTCAGATTGTGCCTTCTACATGACCTCCTATATTGTTTATTCCTGTGCATATAGAGGTACTTTTGATGCCCTGGCCACAGATGGGAAGCTAACAGGCACAAACGCAGCCTATATCTGGGATCATCATCCCCAGCTGCAAAGAACTAATTACATCAAGGACTATAAACTGGTCAATGATGCATTCTCTATGCATCTGGTAAGGACCATGGAAGATGACAGGACAAAAAGACTGAGCATGGAAGCTCAGGAGGCAGTATACAGGCATGGGGCATGGTACATCCAATTTGCCACCTTTTCCTACATCAGGATAGAAGGTTTTGAAGGGCATCCCCTGATGCTGCCAAGGTATCCTACAGATGCAGTAGTATTAATGGAATTTATCAGGCAGGGCTCCACCATCATACAGACGTATAAGGATGCCAAGAAGCTGCCACCAATTTTGTTCCCAGTCAGCATTGGCAACTACATGTGCCCTGACTCTGACAATATTAAGAAGGTGATGGTCACTCTAAACAAGATGAATTTACTACCCTTCCCAGTAACAAGACCATATGATCCTTACGGCCGAATGCAGAAGATCCTAGGAAAGCCTATTCACCAGAGGCACCTAGAATATTTTTGGGCTGACTGCAAAGATGAGGCAGAGGCCAGGAGGAGGAGGTATCAGAGGTTAACTCTGAACCAGATTAGAACATTTGACTGCATACCCCTCCCTCAGCAGCTGAAGAGTGATGATGACAGGATCATGGCAGATGAATATGAGCAGAAGAAGATTTACAATGATACCATTTCTGCCCCTGACCTCACCATGCAGGAGGATATGTCCTTGGACCCATTCTTTGCCAGAACCATACACTTGACCCAAGCTTGGGTAGATGCACAGGTAGAGGCATTGAAGAAAAAGGGTGTTGCCATCACAATAGATAGCAAGAACAAGGGGCAGGACATCCCCACAGATGAATATGATGACTTCCTGCTGGAGAAGTGGAAGACTAAGGGAGAGAGGACCCCTCCACCACAGCAACCTAGCAAAAGGGCCACAAGGGGCAAGAAGGTGGAAAAAGGACCCAAAGGGGTCATAGTTGACAGGGCAGTATTCACAGCGGAGGAGGTAGCCAAATCAGGGTCAAAATCAGATTCTCCTCCAAAGCCCAAGAAAGCCAAGACAGCAGAGGCTGGAACCATAGAGACCCAAGAAGTGGGTCAATCATCCAGACAACCATGCAAGGATATCCTCATGGAGGAAGAGCCTGAAGAAGAGGAGGAAGCTCCATTGATAATCAGAAGAAAGAGGAGAGCTCCGCAGGTGTTGGTTCCTACCACACCTAAGAAACCAAGAACCTCCATGAGAGGTGAGATCAGTTAACCCCCAGTGCAATTACAAGGGGCAGGTAGTGAAGTGCAGAAGGAACTTCAGTACAATGTTCCACTTCCTACCATTGTCAAGTTCAAAACTGAACTTGCAGAAGAGCAACAAAAGGAATCATCTCAGGCACAAGCAGAAAAGCATGTCTCGCTAGACGAGACAATAAACTTGTCTGATGATGAGGTGGTGCAGGATGTAGCTGCACAAGAAATGGAAACACTTGCGGCTGCTGACATCAGTGTGACTCCTCACAAGCCTCCATCTGTCCAATCAATGCTTGAAGAGATGAAACAAGCAGAGGCGGAGCAAGAAAAGAGCCCAGAACCAGAGAAGAGCTCGGAGCAGGTGGCTCAGGACATAGGGCTGGATACATTGATCGCTGAGGTGACAAGTCCTGCAGTGGTAGACTTGACGGAGAAAAGGGATGCAAGTCTTGAACAGCCAGCAGGATCACCTGATAAGGGCCACCTGACAAAGGAGATAGAGATGGCCGAAGCAGAGAGCCACGCTCTTGAATCAGGCCAACAGAGCCCACAGGATACATCAGCAGGACCTGCTATAGTAGAGGTCTGAGAAGAAGCAAAGGCTGATGATAAGAAGAAAGAAGTGATAGAGGATCCTGCCAACAAGGCACAAGAGGTGGATGCTGCAGGTATAGAACAGATAGCCGCTGCGGAGTAGATGCCATCACCTCAGGCAGATCCTACAATATCAAAGGTGGTGGACATACCACCAGAAGTAGAAAAACAAAAGGAGGATGATCAACCTCCACAGGGGGAAGAACTGGGGACAGGTGAAATAACGAAGGAGAAAGATCATGATCATCATGATCTACCTACAGGTACACCGCCAGGTTCCCCACACAGAGAAGATGCTCCCCCAGAGAAAGAAGCTCCTCAACAGGAGGAGGCACCTCAGGATCAACAGCAACAAGGCGAGCATCAAGAGCCAGAAAAAGAAAAGTCACCATCTCCACAACGCTTGTTGGTGGAAAGAGGAGATAGAGGTGAACAGCATCATGATGCTGAGAAGCATGATTAGGTGCCTCCATGGTTAGAAAAGGAGGTAAATGTTGAGGAGGAGCTGGAGATTCAAGAGTTCGATGTCTCCACCCTGTTCGCCGCGGATATAATGAAACCCAGGAGGAAGGCCAGGATGACTTCGGCCATCAAGAGAGATCCAGCGACAGGGAGAAGGACCGCACAGATTGTTGTGCCTGCCGTAGAGAAAGAGAAAGGCAAAATCACTGTAGATGAATTCCAGATAAGCACAGTTGATTTAGGTTTTGCCAATGAAGAGCAGGAAGGTCAGGAAGGAAAAGACATTATAGACTCTCTAATTCAGAAGGTGAAAAGAGAGAAGGAGAAGAATAAGCAACATAAAGAACACATTGCTCAGTTGCATGCATACATTAAGGGTTTAACCAACCCTGAGGATACCACAGGTGAAGATGCAGTCCCATTGACTGCCATTTCTCAGGAGGAGGTAAATAAACTGGACCTCATGAAACATGAGGTTTCCCTAATAAGAAAGTGGGTGTCATCCACATTGGATGATGCCATTGAAATAATGAAAGGTTCTTTGAAGAGATGGAGCATATTGAGTGACTCCAAAACCAAGGTGGACAGGTTGCAGATGTAGACCGGGAAAAGGTCTTATAAACTGGAGAGAGTCCTCAGCCTGCTGGACGAAATAAGGTAGACAAATCCACAACTGCTTATCAGTAAGCAGGTGTTAAATAATAATACTGCATTATTAGTGGATATCTGGTATAAGGATGTATAGTTCGAATGAAGAGTCCTCAAGAGATGCAATAATAAGCTGAGGGAGATCAGCATGAGGCTATGCGATTTAATGGGCATTGAAGCAGACATGCTCGAAGCATTAGAGGGCAAGGTGGAAGGGAAGATAGAGAATCAAGATGAAGATTCTGCCCTCAAGGCTCTGCGTAATAACTTCCAGGTGGAAGATGATGGTCCGCTAGTCCACTTGACAGAAGAGATAATAAATAAAATGATGAGGATCAAGGTCAAGATGGAGACCTATAATGAGACACTGCAGGACAGAAAGAATAAGCTGGATAACACCAGGGATAAGTATGAAGCGCACAAACATGCCATTATCAAGGCAAAGACTCAAGATGGCGGAGGAATAGACCAAGTTGTGCAGTCATACGAACAAATCCAGAGCAGCATGCAGCCCCATATGCAACAGCGTCATCATCCGTATAGCGAAAGTTCAGGAAGTGATGCACATGATGATGACCCGCATGCATCAGATGAAGAACATGATGAAGCTACATCATGAAAGGGAAGTATTTTGCATATGCAGTATAGATAGTTGCCAGCTGGCAACTTGTGTCTTTTGTAAAATTGACATGTCATGAAGTGATGACCGTTGATTTGTATTGATAAATCAGATCCATGGATCTTTTGTAACGGATTCCCCACCTTATTCTATAAAAGGTGGTGGAATGCCTTGTTATATTCATTCGAAACTTAATTGAAATTTGATTGCTGAAATATTCAGGACTTATTTCAAAGCTGCTGTATATGTACATGTCTTTTGCATACTTAATGAAAGGGAAGAGTATTTTGATTACAAATCTTCGTAAATCTTGAGTAATCTGTGTCTGAATTCTGGATATGTGCTTTGATTTGCTGCGTCCCTTGGAGTGCTCATCATGTTGCATGTATTGTTTTCATTCATTATCCTCTGAAGTTTGCATCAACTGTATCTAGCTGTGGAATGTCCTGGTGAACATATGGTTTGATTTCTTCTCCTCATGACAGTATCAAGCATGTATGTGGATCAAAAGCTAAAGGTTCAACTTAATTAGAAGCATTTCCTTTAATTTCTTTCAATTTCAGAGCATCTCACTATCACAATTGCAAATAAACTGATAATCTTAAGCAAACAACCCAAAATATGCAGACATCTCGTAGATAATCGCAAATATTTAGCATATTTGAACATTAAGCATGCACAATTGAAAATATCATGCAAAGATCTAGGTATTTTACCTCTTTTCATCAAATAACCGTATAATTTGACTTCTCTGTAAGGGATTTCTGCAGGAACTTCATGAAGATAGTGCATTTTCACGTAAGGCCCCAAAATGGAAACAGCAACTCACATTAACCACTGAGTAACGTCAGTCGATTAAGACCTAATCACCGGAGACTTGGGATCAGGAATTCTTTGAATTCACTGTATCTTTCAAGATGAATAAAGGTTAATGTGTACTTTTATTCTATGTTTGTTTGTGACTAACATCATGACCAACATATTGTAACTATTTTTTTTGGTTGGTAAATAATACAATAGGTCTGAGCTTTTGGAGTGTGGGGTTTTTTACCTGTAAGGGTTTTCCCCATGTAAATTTGTGTTCATTTCTTTTGTTCTATCTTTCATATTTAATGATTCTGCTCAATGAATCTGATTAATGCTTGTTGTTGAAACTGGTTAAACTTGCATGAACTTTTCTCAGTAGGATTAATGATGGGAAATGAATTATGTCTAATTTCTCTTTGTGGCATAGTTGTGAGTGTCTTTGAGGTAATCTAAAGAAATTTAAACCTACCGAAGACACTATTGTTCTTAGATGTTCCTTTTTGAGATTCTCTCATTCCCCTACAAATATTTGGATGATATCCTTGGACTTTAGATGCTAGAATAGGAATTTAACCATTACCTATACCATTAATAGCATATAAATAGTTTAATTTTGTAACCAGTATCTAGAGATTACTTATTTCTAGTTTTAAAGTTTTTTAATAGCCACAATTGAATTATGATTAGGATGGAAGCTAATTATAACTAAAAAATGAAGATTGAATTAAATTTATTACACACATGGTACAAGTCAATATCCATGCAACAAATAATTGTATAGCATTAAGTATGTGTTGAACATGTACTTGCACATATAAATTTAAAAAATAAATGAGAAAATACAAAAAATTGAAAGTACAATTATCAACTCCCATCAACAGATGATGTTTTTCTTGTCTATAGAGTTTTCCCTTCCAAATTTATCATAGATAAGTCATAGTAGTTACAACTTTTGTACAACTATCAAAAATCTTCCCTAGCTACCATGCTTGAGCTCTAAACCACATTTGAAATCATGTCCACTAAATATTTATTGTGATTACATTATGAATTAGGTTATTATAACATACCCAAATAAGTGTTGCCTGATCCATAAATATACTAAGCCCTTGGAATATACAAAACACCCTTGCATATGAAAAATATTTATGCTAGGTCTTTGAAAATAGTCACTATTTCCTAGTTAACACAAAAGTAGGTTTTGACATGCTTGTTTATGGTTGTTTAAGGAATTTGATTAATAGAAGAATATGTTAGATCTCAATTATTCTTATTTAGTTGTTATCTTTCTGTTTAAGATGTTGAAGGATACATCTTTGTAGATAGATATCATTAACATGAAAATGCCAGAATCAATTGGCAATGTGTCTTGGAGTTTTAGTGCTACCACTATTGACATGAAGTTCTATCTATGACACAAAATTAGGTTAGCTCCCACATATTCCTATAAGCTAGAAGCTAGGAGATTTGGACTTTTTATTCTGTTGAATATTATTCTTAAATATTTTTTATCAAAACATGTTTTACAAAATTAAGAGTGGTATATGTGGTGCTGTATATGGAAATTAGCATAACTCACATCAATGGCTTAAAGAGTTAGCAATATAAATACCCAGTGAGGTAATAGTCTCATCAAGAATGAGGCAAAATCTAAAATGGAGATAGAGTGTACATCTACAAGAATGATTCTTCTAGTACTTGTGAGAAATGTGCTTTGTATGAAATTCTTATTACCCCCAAAGAAAATTTGAAATCATAAAAATGATACTTCAATCCATCACCCAATATAAATGAAGATCAATGATGTTCACCTTCTTCACCTCAAATATGATGCTCAATGTGATTTTTGTAACTAATTTAGAAATATAGTAATTTGTTGCATAATGTTTTTCTCTTTCTTCTAAGTTATGAATATTACTTGTATCGTGCATCAAGAATTGACTATATATTTTAGTGGTTAAATATATATCCAAGGAATTTATCTATCTTATCAATGTTATAATGCACAGGACAACTAAGAGGGGGGGTGAATCAATTGTCTATTAAAAGATTAAACCCTCAAAGAAATTCCAAACATCAACCTCTTATTATGCATTAGCAGAATGTAAACATATGAAGCATCAATGTAAACACATTTAAACATAGAAGAACACTAGATTTATGTGGAAAACCCAAGAAGGGAAAAACCATGGTCAAGATTAGCTCACATATATAAGAATAATGACACCGAAATCAAATAAGCTCATTGCTAGGGGCTCACTCCCCAGAAGAAAGGCTCACTACCAAAAGAAAGGTTTACTACCAAGGGCTCACCGCCTAGAAGAGAAAAGAAAGAAGAAGACTATTATAGAGAGATTCACTCTCTCAAAGCAACAGGAGAAATCCACCACTGCCACTCCTTGCCATCTGTAGCCTTTGGTTCACTGCCTCTAGAAACTTCAGGCACACTGAAATGTAGACACCTTCTTCTCACTGCATTCTAGAGTCATAAAACTTTAATCTCGCACACAACTCACTATGCTCAATTTACATTTGCATCTTCTTCTTTATATTTCTCCACTCAACTTGATCTTGCATTTATACCCTCCTACAACCAAGACCTATCTCAATTAGGTCAGTTCTAATGAAGCGTGTGCACCTCAAACGTGTAAAACCAATTAGGTCAACACTAAACACTTCCACGGTGGAAAGAAGTGAAAGTGGACCATGTCAAGGGTTAAGTAGGACTCAAATTTTCATCTCCAAGTTGTTCATCACATCCATAATCCACGAGGTACCTCCGCAAATAGTGCTAGCATGCCAAGTCAGTCAAACCTGAGCTAACAATCACATCCACACTTCTCCAAGTCTAAAACCAACATGTGGACCACAAAGAACCACTCTACAACATCCACACACCTTTCCATAACATTCAACACCATCAAAATCTCTTGCAACACTTCCACAACCTCCTAAAATAAAGAATGTCTTCAATCTGCACATTAGGATCCACTACCTTTGAACATCAACACAATAAATAGACTTGCGGAGCAACCTGTCATTAGAAATTTCAAGGGAAGGTAGATATAGACTATATAAGCACATCGCCAGATATATAGGACAAGAAACCTCAATGCGGAGCAATCTCATTTCGCTCAGACATTTTTCTACATAGACAAACACTCTGTAAAACACATCTTTCACTTTTGAATGATCTAGAACATGAAATTCTAGATATAACACCTCTGAACACCTCTGATCAATACTTCCAAACCACACAAGCATATCTTCAACTAAGAAGAAATGTAGAGCACAAAACTGAGCACACCTCTATCACACAACACACCTTTTTATCAAATTTTCTCAAAAGCACTTGGAAACCAATTAAACCATCTGCTGGAGGTAATTGACATCAATGACAACACCAACAAGTTTCCAAAAATCACAAATGTCAAACATTTGTTCTATAATATTTGGCTATGGAGATAGCCACCTAAGATTAAGAAATCCTGATGGAAATCACAAAGAAGATCAATATGAGAGAATAAACTGTATTCTATCAAAGGATGCAATAGAATGAAATGGAATGCAAAAGTATATGAGGTGGGTATATAAGATACACCACCAATAGATATGAATGTACAACCAATGTAGGATAAAGGAGAAGTAGTCACATGTCTGAAAAATATCTCCACCAAATAAGGAAGTACAAGTCACATCATGCAAAGTACAACATACCCAAATAAATACCTAAACAAGTAAGCTTATCCTATCCTAGGTGCATATAACACAATAAAGCAAAAAAAATAAATGTAAACAAATAAAATAATGTACCAACACTCCCCATAAGAACAACTTAGGTGAGTATGTAGAGATGGATAAACGTGTCCTAAAAATGTGTAGCCATGTTAGGTGCCCATTTACAAAATGACCCCCTGAAGAAGAATAGGTGGAGAAAACCTATAAGAACAAAACTCTCCCCCATGAGAGGATGAAGAGAGGGGATATGTGACACCCTTGAAAATAAGTGAGAAGGATAAAACCCCATGTGAGAAAAAACTCTCTCCTAAAATAGAAAGAAGAAGAGAGACCATGTAGTCCCCCTCAATGTTTAGTCTCATATGCCAATGATAGATGCTTAACACTAAATGTTGAAGATGGTACAAGATTGTTGAAAAAAAATTCTCCCCATAGGAAGAAACTTAGCCAAAGGTGAATGCAAAGATCTTCCCATTCCCAAAAGGAATATGAGGGATGAATGTACAAATATAAATCTCTAGAAGTTTCTTAAATGTCACCATGTCAAGAGTCCTAGGCCTAATTGAAGAAAGTGACAATCTAGAATAGTTTGAAAACTAATGAAGAGAAGGTACCAAAGATGTCGATGAATCCTCTAGAAACTATTCAAGATGCTCCAAGACAATGCTAAACTATGATAAACATTGATACAAAGAATCATGTACTATGCATGATTCAAGTACAATAAACATGGATGTATGGTGCTCATGATAGGTAAGACAACTAAACCAATAAGAATCTAGTACTACTGTAGAAGGTATCAACATGAATGATTATTGAGTTGAAACTATCAACTCTTGATTATCTATAGAATTTATCATTGTGGAAGCATATATGTGTGGAGAAAGAATAGGATGGTTTGAATGTTCCCTCATGACATTTGAAGAATGTGATGTAACTACCTATGAGATATCATCAAAGTGGAGATGAGTGTTTTCAATACTTTCATCAAGATCCTATATGTGGGATTCAACAAATAGATAATGAATATTTGGTATGTAAACATCCCAATGAGGTAGATCAAGAAGATAATGAAGGTCCTACTACACTAAATTATTATCAATCTCTAAACAATAATAACTAGAGAAATCAAATAACTACAATGCTAAGATCACTATTAACTCTATCCTTCACATTAATAGTGCAAAATTCTAAGGATTTAAAATGAGAAAGTAGAAATGACATCCAACCACTATATTACACACAAAGGTTAAGATATAAGTCTACAATACACTTTTAATATTTATCAATGAAACACAATATTTTTCTAGGTAATCAATGAAACAAGAGAGAGATTAGGCACTATACCACACATGAGCAGATAGATTTGAAGAAACATGAACCATTATATTGTTTTTTCCTTGCAATTGTAGGTACAAATCCAACAAGATGCTACATTAGAATTTTGGTTCTTTCTTCAAATTGTCTCTTTCTAATATAGAATGATAAAGTAAATGCAAAACTAAGCTAGAATGCAGAAAATCTCTAAGTAATTGGACCAATAGAAAAAATCAATAGAGGGACCCCTTGAATGAGATAGGCGTCCTCTTTTTATAGAGCCAAAGAAAACAAAAAGCTGCTTTAAAGATGCATACAATGCTTATCCTTATCTTTCATGCATTCGAACTAGAGAATAGATTTCCTATTTTTAGATTAAATCCATGCATATCTAATGGCTCATGTAAAGTACATGTAAAATTAGGGATAAATTTATAATTCAATGGGACCTCTTTTACATCACTCAAAGAATGAATTGAATCTATATAGAATATTCCTTATGTCAAAACTAGAAGATTTAATTGGATGTGCTCTGGGTACTTTGCCTTTGTTTGTATTCTACAGAATCTATCAAACACTTGTTTACTTTGTCTTCATTAGGGCCATCCATCCAATCCAATCTGAATATAATTTCTTCAAAAATTCTTTGGATAAAATCTACCTAGAGTTTTAGCTGTTGAATATCTATTTCTATTAACTTGAAGCTAGTCTTAATTTCTAAACATTTATCCAAGGTGGTCTCATCAAAATCTAGATAAACTTTCAATTATTCCTCTATTTTCTTCTTCAAGTCTTCTTTTGTGACCATGCAAGTATCCAACCTATGCATGTCTCCTAGATACAATTCAAGACCTAGGACATCTTTCACAAATTCCTCAAAATTCCCTATAGTTCGGTACATTTCCTTTTGGAGTTTCAAAATTATAGGTTTGTATTCAATCTTCAGGTCTATCCAAAAATTGATTATTTTAATACATTTAGTTACAAACCCTGGTTCTTCATCTTGTAGAATGTCAACTTTCTTGAGCTTAGATGAGTCTAACTTGTTTAATTATTTTAGTTGCCTACTATCCTTTTAAATCTTGTCTTCCTCTATCCTAAAACTATTCATGAAAGAATCTATATCCTTTTCTAACTTATAAGCATTCTCATAGTATCCAAAACCCTGGTCTAACACCATATTAGCTTGTTGGACAAAAATTGGGATATCCATCGATCAACAACATTTTCTTTCTTCTTTATTACTTGTAGAGAATCCACATCTTGTTTAGTCATCAAGATGGGTGCATTTGAGGACATTACCTATTATTGAGAAATGAGAGTGAGAAGCTCTTATATGAATGTTTTCATTTTCTCAAATTGCAACTTCAATTCTTCTTTTGTCTACTTATCCTTATTCATTCTTGATAGCACTGTATCCACTACTGATCCCAATGAATCTATTTCCTCAGTCCTAGTTTTTTTACCCAAATTTACCTTAGTTATATGATGGTTAGAGCTCAAAAGATCTCTACCATCCTTGTCTATTAGGGGTATAGCTATCTTTGCCACTCTTTCTCCTAATTCATTGACTTTTATGGTAGAGAGGGCCCTATGTTTCTTTGTGAATTTACCCTTTTCTACCTATCCCGCCATGTATTGCAAAGTTAGTGGTTTTATCACTACCTTTTGCCTCTTCTCAAGATTCATCTTCAGCCAAGTTGGGACAATAGAGTCTTCTCTTGAAACTTGATAATCTTTTGGCTATTATTTCACTCAATCACCATGATTAGAAGTTTTCTTTTCTGTATCTTCACCTAATCCACTATGATTAAGAGTTTCCTAATCTTAAGTTTCTTTTCTTTTATCTTTCTCTTGATGAGGAAATTCTTTAATAGCTTCTTCCTCTTTATGCAGATTTTATTTAGTGGAGACATTAGGGAGGGAAGTATCAAAGGTTTTTGTTTGTTTTTCAATAGTATCTATCAATTCCTATTGCTCTTGGTATGTCAAAACTTTCTCTTCCCTTTCTTCTGCAATTGTTTTCTCTTCTTGTTATGGCTATGCCACGAAGACACCCTTTGATGTATTACCTTATAACTCATCTTGATCCATTTGACCTTGTGTATCTTCTTCTTCCAACACATCTTCCACTATAACTTTCTCTTGAAAATGCTCTTGTGCTATGGAAGTGTTCTCTAGATCTTATTTATAAAATTCCATTTGGTCATCTTCTTCCCTAGTCATCTATTATTTATGTTGTTTTGTTTGAGGAATATAGGCTTCTTCATCCATCTTCTGTTGTTTATGAATTTGGATTTCATCTTGTGATGCTTCTGTAATTGGAAGATTTGCTTGAGGATTATTTTCATCTTCTTGTTTAACCTCCTCTTGTTGAATTTATTCTTCTTGATGTCATTCAGGAGGAGTAGCATCTTCCTTTGGGGAATCCTTAGGGATGTCGATGATTGGTCCCTAGGGTAGAGATTGCATAACAACAACTTCTTCATCTACATCCATAATATTTCTACCACCAGGTGATACTTCTGTTGTTTGTGTGGATAGAGAAGGTGTTGCTGCAGGTATTGGTTAAGATAGTTTTTTTCTAGTCTTTGAGGAACTTGTTGTTCGAGCTCTTCTCATTGACCAAAAAATTGGCTAAGGGCTTCCCTTGTAGGAAGAAATAGTGCCATAGGAGTTACACCCAAACTAGCCAGTACTCTAACTTCTGCAACATTATATGTGATGGCTTCCCTCCTATAGACTTCACTGACTATACCTACTACCTCTATTGGAGTAGCAATATCAAGAGCCTCTCTCATTTTCACCATGATAGGGTCCTTTTTTCTATTTTTGGTACTCTAGTAGAAGAAGTTGGCCCCTCAATTTCCTTCCTTTTATCCTTTGTCCTTTTGCCTTTAGATTTTCCAAGCTGGGCAATTCTTGCATCCAACCAAGCATTACTAAACTCAAGGACTGATTGACTAATGGATTCTAAGGACAAATTCTCCTTCAAAGACCATTTTATATTGGGCAATGGATCATTATCAATCTTCTTTAGGTCATAAGTTGGATTTAAGGTATGACCATCATCAGATAATTCTTTAAGGACATCTTCCCTAATCTTGAAAGATTTCAACTGATATGCAATCAACCTACAATAACTTCTTTTTCAAAATCATCTTTACAATTGGCCCAAAAGTCCTATAAGGTTTCTTCATGGTCATCCACAAATCCAAGCAACTTCTTTATTCTTCCATTTGGGTCAAATTTTGGCTTGGGCTCATAAAATTTCAAATTCAAAGCTTCTAACTCTTCATTGGTAGATTTAACAGCATTGATAGAGGGACATAAATAGAAACCCAAATCAAGAGGAAACCGTACACCCGGTTTATGCTTACTCTATAATTTCAAATGCAATTCTAGTATTTGCTTGGAGGATTCTAATAAAACAATCTTATCACTATAATACCTTGGCAAAAAGTATGGTTCCTTATTGAGTCTTGATATTCTTGTGTAGGTGGATCTATGGAACTGTGTGAACCATTTTCCCCATCCCCTTATCAGGCCCATTACTTGTACTGACATTCTTGCCCCAATGTATCCAGTGAGATGTCCAATTATTGCATAGAGAAAAGCATCATTAACTCTTTTGAAGTGCTTTTTAGTTTTCTTGAGTTCAAGGTGAGGATAGAATTCCCAAATTTTTCTTCGTCTAGGGGCTTCACCCCTTACTCCTTTGGTCTAGCCAATCTTGAGAAATTGCTTATTCTGGCTACAAGATAAACAATCTAAGAAGTCATGTATTACCTTTTGGTGTTAGCCACTATAGTAAGTTGTGCATGGAACTTATAAGACACAATCTGTCCTCAATCTAGGGAATTTTCATTTTTTAGGATTACATTGATGTATTGAAACATTATTGTGTTGTATGGCCTACTATCTTATTTTCCTAATGCCCTATTAAGTAGTGTGATTATGCTTCCAATTTCTAGATGGAATTTTTATCTTGTTAACTTTTCTAGGATTTTCCAACAAATTTCATTTCCTTCTACAACCAATGTCTACTTAAGTGATTTGAGTTATCTACATGACTATACTCAAATGTCTTCTGAGCTTGCTCTTTAGTCAATGTTTGTAGTTGCACATATGTTGGAAGATCAAATGTTGTTATAATCATGACAGGAGTGATTTGTAAAATGACATTTCCATATGCATCATAGCATCTCCTGTCTATTGGGTTATAAAATTGTAACATTGAAAGTATCAACTTAGGGCACTGTATTGTAACTAGGAATCCTGCAACATGAGCCAATCCTGGCCCAACTATGATGCTTGATCTTTGAGTGGGATTGTCTCCAAAAGTATCCTTTTTAAATTACTTCAAATCCACATGTCCCAAGTCTATTTTTGTGATATTCATCAAGTCCAAACTGAACTTGGAGATCTTTGGCACAGCTTGAAATTTGTCCTTCATTGTCAATGGTGGTTTGTCTACCTTCTCAAGCATCTACAATCGCTACAAAATCAAGAAAATATTACATAAGCATCAATATAGCAATAAAATCCTACAAATTAATAAAATTCCAAGTGTTTTATTCATTGACGGGTTTTTAGGTTTTGGGCAGACACATGGATGTGGAACCAAAGTGCATGGGTGCCAAAGAAACCTAGGATCCTGACAAGTCCTTTGTGTAAACGGGGATTACGTTTTCAGAAGGAACTCAGATCTCAGAACTTGATACAAGAGCATCACATGGATTTGAAAGTCTGTATAACTTCTTTTATTGTATCAGGAATTCAGGAGTCTAGAGAACTTAAGGATCTTTAGACTTCTGAAACATTTAAGTTTTGCAAGCACATTCCAATGGGTCTTTGAGTTCCATAGTGATGGAAGGTCAAAAGCGTTTGATGGTGGGGATCCGGAAATCAAGAAAACCAAGGGACTTTTAAACAAAGTCCTGAAATGATTGGGATTTCCTAAACCTTGATATATGAAATTTTAACTCATTCAAAAGATAAGTTTTTGGGAAAAATTGGGATGTAGGATTTCTTGCTTAGATTCAGGGTCTCGTGGATGATAGTGAACCCAAACTAGGTTCCAATGCTAAAACTAAGATAAAACATATAAATCTACCACAAAATCAAGACCAAGACTAAATATAACCTCTAAATCCTAACAGACAGACAAGGCAAGAAGAACCAACAAAAACCCTAGGTATCAAATTCAAATTGAACCCGGGCCTAGGGAAGAGAACAATAGAAAACAAACAAAAAAAAACAAAACAAAGAAGAGAAAGAAAGAAGACTAACAGAAATGAAAACCTACATGGAGAGCACATAATAGAAAAAAACAAGGTTAGTTCTTTGGGTTTAGAATGCAACAAAAGCCCATGCAATAAAATCTCATGAAATCTAGCAAGTAGCACAACAAATGCAAGCATATGATTAACATAATTGTAAGGGCACAATTTAGGTTTGGAGATTTTGGAATTTTGAATGCAAATACACAAATAATTCAACAAAAATAGTTGAAAATGACAACATTAATTCAAATTGCATGCCATTAATGCAGACATTGCAACTAGAAGTAGGATTCTAGAGGGAACTTGAAATTTGGAACTTGGCTCTAGGATTCAAAAGCTCCCTAACATTTTGAAAATTTCAAAACAAAAAAAAGATGTGAAGAAAGAAAGAAGTGAGAAATTGAAGTCTAGAGGGAATTGAAACTTTTGAACAAAGTTCCAAGGTGCGAAGATCTTTCAAAAGTCCAAATTTCTGGAGTGATGAATAGGCTAGGAACTTACGTAGAATCTGACATTCCAGGATTTTGAGAAACCCTGACACCTGAAGAAAAAGGGCTAAAACTAAAGGAAAAAAGGCCCAAAACCAAAACCAAAGGCAACAAAAAAAGACCCAAAGGGATCAAAACACAAAACTAAAAGAAAAGAAAGCAAGAAAACAAAGGGAAAAGAAAAAAAGGGATTCCCCAATTTGGTTAAGTAAAAAGATGGGGCGTGTATGAAGGGCATAACAAATGACAACTTTGCTGGAAAAATGCTCTTGAGTATTTTAAAGTATAGAACCTTCTGCTTTCTCAGAGCTCAAAGTTTAAATTCATAAAAAAAATACTCCATAAAATGCAAACCATAGAAAAGAAAGGATTAGCACAAAGTTCTTGAAATAAGGCTAAAATCTACAAGTGTGTGTGCAATTGGTTGATTCTTTTTCCAAAAGTGTCACTAAAATCTCAATACAACAAATCCCTCCTCAAGCTACTTTGTTATACTACATTTTACGCATGATGCCCATAAATGGGTTTTCATCATGGTACTTGTCCAAGGCACCGTATGAATGGTTTTCACCAAAGGAAATTTTTTTTCTCTTTACTCTTGCCTTTTTCTTATTTCTTTTTCTTTTAAATTTTATGTTTAATTGTAGCTGAACTAATTCAATGGCGATGATAATCCGGCCCCTATAAAATCTGGTAAGTCTAATTTACTTGATGGTACAATTAGAGATGCTTTTAGACCTTCTCTACTAATAAATAACCTTAAACAAACTACCCTACTGGAATCTTGATATTAATACTGTTGATGATAAATTTGTTGAAATCCAAGTGCTAGTGTATTATCCTTTCAATAATCTTTAGTAATAGTCAAGTTGGCCTTACCAAAGAGTTTCATCTCCATAGGGTGTCATCATAGTACTTAGGAAAAACTGACTTAGGATGCAAAGGTTATTGAATAGTATGGTTTTGGATGGTATGCTCTATTCATGTGCTTTGAGTGACCTTGAAGATCAGAAAATAACTTTGATATTGTAAGCAAGACCTACAATTTTGTTTGTTTCAGTAATATTAAGAATTTGTAACCATTCGGACAAAAACCTCCACCACTGGTTGCCTACTTTTGCTTAGTTGTGTAACCTTTGCATAAATGTGGTATCAGATCCAAACATTGTCATTTTGAGTCCTCTTAGACTAGATATTATAGAAATCACATTTTATTGGGGAAAATCAACTCTGTCAATTTTGGTTGACTTCACTGATTCTTAGTATTTTGGTTGTCTTTATTTGTTTAGTCCACTAATCCCCTTAAGGCTTCCTTTTTGTATCTCCACTCTCATGGAAGAATTTAGGCCTACTTCATCCCAACCTGCTGGTGTCGAAATGGTCAATGAAGCATTGCTGGAAGGATATTATGAAGCTCTTGAGATTCAACAAACTAAAGAATGCATTACTGGAGGCAATTATGAGAATATTGGTATTTCTTAACAAATAATATTAGGTGATGTTTCTACTTACAAGCCTCCTACTTTAAAACTAGAATATGTATATAGGAAATCTTAATTGCATCCTAATATTTTAAAAAATGTTGTTTTCAAGTCTACTTTTAAGCATTTTGTAAAACTCTAAACAAAAATTGTAGAGCTTACCCTTGAGTATGATCCTAAACACACTTTTCAGACCCATTTACTTCCAGTCATACCTAAGTCTAAAATCACATATATAAGGAGCCATAAAGATGTTAACTGTGTCCATTTTGGAGGCATAATTGTTTATATTAGCTCATGTGTTCTAAAGCATATTCAACATGTATCTTATCTTTCCATTTGTGATAGGCGTCAGACCTAGTATGACCATGCATGCCAACTTTCTTTATTGTCTTGACTTGGAGAAAATGTAGCATGTTCCATCTTTTATCCTAATTTGACTGTCTATGTAAGGGATCATGGATGTCAAGAAGTTAAACATGGATCAATTGATTGTTGGGGTATCTTTTCATATGTATACGGGTTAAATATGATAGGTGAATTTAAGTATGGCAGTGTCCAGATCCATGTTCTTTATAGCATGACTAATAGGGACCATACCAAAGTGTTAGAAACCTTTTCTTATGCCAAAAAGTTAAATGGAGAAGTCTAGTTACAAAAAGGACATGTTCCTTTTATAGAAATTTCCCATCCTTGGAAAATCGATTGGATTATGCATGTTGCTCCTAAAATTCTTGCTCCACTTGAGAAACTTGTCCATAAAATTAGGTGATATTCTATGCATATACTTCCTAGAAGCATGTCTCAACATTTCATCAAATTCCTTCTCCCTGTCCAAGCTTTCAATCTGTAAGGTCATCCTTTAGAGGATCTGAAATAGGTTCTTCTACTAGGAGAGCTTGGAGTATCTAGTTTTTGAAGTTGAAGATGAGCCTATTAATAAGGTCTAGATCCTATTGCCAAGAACAAATAAAAAGAAGATGAGTCTTTACCTTTTACCATGATGATTATGACTCTACCTAGAGAAAATACCCTTGAATGGTATAAAGAGAAAGATACATCTCTTTATAGAGGTGGTCAATGGCCTCCTCTTTGAGGAAACCACAAAACAACAAATGGTTTTGCAAAATATTTCTAGTATGCTTTTCAACCATCCAAGACAGAAGATAAGGAAACTGCCCATGATTATAAGCATCAAAATTACCTAGCCAGATATGCATCTCATTTACAAGAAAAAATTGCTGACTTGTTTAAAGATGTATTGTATATTACGTATCGTGTAGATAATATTAGTGTTAAATGTGACAAGATATTACAAGGACAAGTAGAAAATTTTCCTTACTCTCAACAAACTCACCAACATGTAAATGAGTTAAAGACAATAGTTGACTAGTCTTTAAATAATCTCCATAGCATTGGAGATAATGTCATCTGATTAAATCATAGAGCTAATGCAATAGACAATAAATTAGTTCAATTAGAACATAGTATCACTTGGCTAGAAGAAGAAGAGAAGAAAAAGGATGATAAAGAGATATTGTGGCCTCCTAATATTTTTGCAGGAATCAAACAATGGTCTTTTGACTTCAACAAAAAGATCAATAAGACTAACAAGGATAAATATCTCCCTTTTGCCATGATGATAAGAGTTAGTGTTCCTATATAGCCATGGTATTTAAATATTGATAATTTGCTCAATCTGATTAAAATTATAGAGCATGGCTAGTACTTTTGTCACCATACAAGCTACTTGTAACCTTAATGGTGTTGGTGCTGTTACACTTGCTTATCAATATTTATGGGGAATCATAGACAAATGGTGGGGATCTAAAGATCAATGTGAAAATAATGCTCTTGTATTCAACCAACCTGATCCTATATTAGCTCTTACTCAAGCCCTTGTCCAAGAATTTTGCCCTCTTGTAGTAAGAAAGTTTGAAACAAATCTCAAAACTTTGTACATTATGAAATTATGTTCATTAGATGATTTTCTTAAGTATTCTATGAAGTTCAGAGAGTTAGCATATGAAATAAATTCTGCTGACAGTGTCCTTAAAATTAAATATCTCCAGGGATTACCTTTCAACATTCTTGATAAAGTCAAACAATATCTTGATTTGAAAGGTCTTACTATAAGTTCTTCCTCTATGATTGTGCTTATTCAGCTTGCTCATGAATGCTATATTGAAATTATCAATGATTGCAAAGCTCAAGAAAAATTTACTAAACATCAAGCCATGTGTCTATCTCATCAGTTTCATAAAACTAAACCATATGGTGGCAATCCATTTACCAAATCCCATAGAATGCAACACAAATGCCATCCTAACTATCAGATTTCTTTTCACAAATGATCCTTTAATAATTCCATAGTTATGCACCCAAACATACCTATATGCGTAAGTGTCACACTCCTCGCCCTTTTAGGAAATTTGTTATCTGTTACATTTGTAACCAACCATGCCATATTTCCCCTCAATGCTCTTGTAAGAATAAAGTTGTTAAAGCCATTTATACCACTAACACAACCACATGGTGGGATATTATTGATGAAGATGAAGATCTTTACTTACAAGATGATATTTATGAGCTTGTTCTTGAAGAAATTGAAGATGATGGACCAGATTATTATGAAATTAAAGATTTGGTTGTGTTTAGGGTAAAATTTGATTCATTTAATGTTTAGCATCTTAAATGTTTGAATCCTCATTTCACCCTATACATTCAAGTATCTAGGGTCAAGTGGCAATTCACTATCATACCCTAGATCACTATGAGATGTAGGGAAACTTAGATTAGGGAATTTAATTATCAACTTCTCTTCTCTTATGCTTAATTGACCATTAAAACCCTAATTATTCAAATACGGCAATAAACTAATGAATAATGGAAAAAGCTCTTGCAAACGGAGGTAAAATATCAAATCATAGAGTACCTATTTTTGGGGTTCCAAGGCGAAATAGTCAGGGACATTGGAGCGAGCACCCAAGTCCAAGGTGCCAGTTTCTTTGCGGGATCCTAACCTCCTTTTGACACTAATCAACACTGTAACTCCTGTTTCTAGAAATTTAGCTGTAGAGGATACTAGAGTGAGCGCCCAAGTCTTGGAAATGCTCTAGTGTCTTGCTTCTCTTCGGATCCTGAATCCTTGATGTTTGCTAATCCTTCCTGCAACTTCACTTTTCCCAAATGCAACACCTGTAACCTGCAATCACAAGACTTTGGGAGGGGGTTGTGGTGTTTAGAGGCTTGCCTTAGTCAAGCCCCAGAGGACACTTAAGTCTCCAAACACCATTGTTAGATAGAGAGTGCATGCCCTTGTGAGGCAGAGGAAAAAACCAAAGGAATTGATGATGAAAATACAATATAATGTTACCTTGTAGTGAAGATATCATGGGAGGAAGATGCTCTTCATTCCATGATGAAATGGATACTCAAATTTGCAAATACAAACACACAAACCACACAAATCTACTCTTGTAACACAATGAAAGCCTTGAATTACCTTTAGAACACTTGAACATCACAATTGTCATCTAGTTGAAATCTAGTTTTCAAATGAATGCCTAAACATGCTTTTATATGCAACTACAAGCACTCCGGCCAAAATTTTCGTAATTCAAACTTACCATTTCAGCAAAGGACCCAAATAACGGTCATAAACTGACACCCAAAAATTGGGGCTGCCCCAAAATAGGGCAAGACTAGGGTGCAGTCACCCAAGTCCTCCCCCTATTTGGGGTAGGGTACAACTCAAGGGGTCCTCCTAGGTCCCATTTGTCATGTTACCTAGGGCTCATTCCATTGGGATGCCAAATTATGAAGTAAAATGTCCTAAATGCATGCAAAAGACTTGGGAACTAAACCTTATGAGGGAAAAGCCCCCAAGGGGACATTTTCTGACGTTACAGGTTGATGATTTATAAGAAGATGAACTTCCTACTACAATGATGCATGAACCATGGAATGATATATGTAGCAGAAGAAGAGGAAGATAACCATTTGGGAGAGGAAGAGTAAGATAACCATTTGGGAGAGGAAGAGGACAAAGTCCTCTGATATACAACCAGTATTAGTCTTATTCTAGGCCTCTACAACAATTGTATTTCCAACCTTGTCCATATCCATAACAAATCCAAAGGATAAATACACCAATTACTTTGAGAGAATTGTCTTTTCTAGAAGAATGGACTAGAGATAAATTATCTCTCAAAGCCGAAGAATTACAATTTGCCTCAAATGTACCTCCTCCTGAAGCACCAAAAACCTCTTTTGAGCCTCCCTATTGGGATGAGGAAGTAGATTATAATGAGGAAGATTTCTGTTCTACATTCAAACAAGGATGTAGTAGCCAACCTACTATTGTGTTGAATTCTAAAGAAAAGAATCCATTACAAAATCCTCTCAAAATCTATGATTTGTTCTATAAAAGAAATCTAAAGAAAAGACTTGAAGAACCAAGGATTGTTGAAATAGAAGAGAAGGAAGACTTTTTAAGAAATGAAAATCCCAAGTCCCTCAAATGCTTGATCCTGCAAAATGTCAACTTGTTATGGAAAGCCTACTTGTTCCAGAGCCTTCTCTAAAGCCAGAATGTATTATATCACTCATCATTGAATGGTTTGTTCAGTTCATTTCTATAGAAATCAACAGCAAGATGTATATGCCCAAGTTGATATAGGTGCATCTCTCTCATTTTGTAAAACTCTAGTAATTGATCATGGGAACAATTTAAAGAAGTCATTATAAAAGTAAAGATGTCTAGAGCCAAATTTTTACACGTGACAAATATAGACATCAAGAAAAAATTATCATAGAAGGAAAACAAATTAGATATGACTTCTTTGCATTTAATAAATTTTCTATTGATGTATTACTATGAGGATACTTCATTGATACCTATGCCACTTATGGGAGAACTAATAACCATATATTGTTTACTTTGAATGGTGAAAGAGTCAAAATCCCAAGATTAATTCATGCCTCAGAGAAAATCCCCTCAACGCTAATTGTATAGTCTAAAAATGAAGTCAAATTTCTAGATTTGAAGAAATAGATCTAGGAAGAAATTTACTCTAAAGACCCTTAAAAATTCTAGAAGAAAAAGATGCCAACTATGGAGATTGAATTACAAGAAGGAAAATCCATGAAAATTGGAAAGAAAATTCCTCTTCCTGCTATAGATTATCCTAACATGGAGTAAGCCATTAAAGAATTGGAGGAAGGGAAGTTCATTAAACCTTCTAAGTCTTCTTTCTGTTGTTATGCATTTATGGTTAATAAACACTCTGAACAAAAAGGAGGAAAGAAAAGGATAGTAGTTAATTATAAACCTTTGAATTCTATAACTAATCCATTTCCTTATCCAATTCCAAATAAGACATATCTTATCCAGAAAGTTACAAATTCAAATATTTCTCATAATTTGACTGTAAATCAGATTTTTACTAGATCCAGGTAAAAGAGGAAGACCAATACAAGACTGCATTTAGCTGGCCATTTGGCCATTATGAGTGGATGGTGATGCCCTTTAGATTGATGAATGCTCCTACATATTTTCAAGAGCATATGGACAAATTTTTTAAAGGCACTTCTGAATATTTGTGTATTTATATTAATGACATTTAGGTCTTAAGTTGAACTCTAGATGATCATTATGATCATTTTAAAACTTTTATTAAAATTGCAAGAGATGCTGGTATTGTATTATATGTAAATAAGATACAAAGGTGCTATAGTTCATGTATATTTCTAGGAATGGTTGTCAATAATGGTATTTTAGAGGTACAACCTCATATTAAAGATAAAGTTTTAGGTTTTGACTTGCCTTTTGAAAAAAAAGAAGTTCCAAGCTTTCCTTGGAATGCTTAACTATGTAAATTTTTTCTATCAAGGATCTGGACATGATCGAGAACCACTTCAGCAACTACTAAAGAAGAATAAATTACAATGGATAGAAGATCATACTACTATACTCAACCAAATTAAACAAAAGATAAGTAATCTGCCTACTCTCCATGTTCCTACTACTAATGACTATGTTATGTATACAAATGCATCAGACTATGCATGGGGTGGTGTACTCTATTTTCTAAAAGATAGAAAATAACGTATTGCAAAATATCCTAGTGGAGTATTTGGAGATGATGTCAAGAAATGGTGGTCATCAGACAAAGAGATATATGCATTCATTAAATATTTGAAACAAAATTGTTTTATACCTCATGCATATTAAAGGTTTTAAAATTAGAATAGATTGTACTAGATTTGTAACATTTAAAGAAAAAGATCATGGTAGGAAAGATGGTAGAGGAAAATATATCAAATGGAAAGATTATTTAAACTAGTATGATTATATTGCTGAACATTTTGTAGGGAAACATAGTATTATCACTGATTGGTTGAGTTGTGATTTGCCAATGACAAATGTGAATTATGGAGAAAGCTCATCATCAAATCCTCCTATTGGATTTAATTGTTTTAGAATGATTAATGTTAATTTCAAGTCCATCAAGGAACATGTTCAACTCTAGATCTTAAGAATGGGAGTTAATCCTAGATATACTCATTTCTATGAAATAGCTGCTAGTCAACTTACAACTCGAGGATGTATCTCTCCTCTCCAAATTCAAGGACAAAAGGGAAAGTTTTTAGTTCTTAGGATTAATACTGACCTTTCTTATCTTAGACTAATTGACATGGTAAAGGCATCCTCATTTTGAATGGAAAATAAAAATTGATGCTCCTATTTCTGATCAACTTGAAGATTTCATTAAACACACATGACCTCCTTCCTTACATCTTGATCATGATTGGTCCCAATTCATTATTAAAAGAATGATTATCGATTGACAACTAAGTTGGGAATCTTACTTTTCCATAAATCTATGAAGGAATGAGATTGGAACATATTGGAATCTTCAACATCATTTCCAAATGAGAGCACTTTGGCATCCTTTCATTGAAAATGATTTCTGGGGAGACCTTGATGATTTTGATGAACCCGATGTCCTCAGACGACATACTCTTGTTAATCTAATATCATCATCATCTGGTAGTGTGGGTACTAGAGGAGTTGATCATGGATCTATATATTTATGATAGTAGAATCATAGTGGACCCTACCACTTGTTAAAACATATAATAAAGTATGAAACATTGACAATGTTAGCCACTTGTTTTAGCATGATACTCCTCTTTTCATAAAGTAGATTTACCAGTTTACCTAGTAATATAGGTTAGATTCTAAATGAACGATTGTTTGGATCATTTGTTTGCTATAAATATGATGCTTGACGAGTCATTTGGGCATCAATTTTTAGAGTGTCTAGGAGTTATAGAGTCTTCCAAGCTATCATATACTCTCTTCATGCCCTTCAAGCAACCTTGAAGATCAGAAAATAACTTTAATATTGTAAGAAATCCCTATAACTCTATTTGTTTTAGTAATATTAAGAAGCCGTACAACCATTCTGCCACCAACCTCTACCATTGGTTTCCTATTTTTGCTTAGCTACGTGACCTCTGCATAATTGGGTGGATGAAGGATAGCTCAGGTTTGAACTCAAAATTTTCAATTATGATGAACTTAATGAGATTTGGGGTGATGGAATATGGAGGATGATGGGAATACGAGTACTTTGGGTATGTTTCCATACTTTGAGTCTAATTTAGATGTAAAGATAATTGTTTGCCCTGAATATTCCATTTTTAGTCAATCAATGGATATATTTCTTCTTCTTCTTCTTCTTCTTTTTAGATGAACCATCTACCTTTGATGGTTTTATTTGGCTTTTGGATGTAAGGTTCTTCAAGATATTTATGATTTGGGTCTTGGGGCTTAGATTGTTTATAATCTAGTTTACCTTGTTTACTAGATAAAGGATATTGGAATAGATAAGTATGACTTCTTTTGATGCCACTATGGAAATGAAAAAGGACAATGGGATGGAGTGTGAAGGGGAAATGATAATAAGGACAAACAACTAACCCTATTTTGATGATCCCCATTAAGTATGGTTACCTCAACTGCTACTCATAGTATTATCTTGATCCTTTGCCAGTCAAAATAGATTATCACTAATGTCTGGGATGTTGTTGCTACAAATCTAAGAGAAAATCTTAGATAATTTATTTATAAATGTCCCATTTCCTTTGTGAATGAACTGTTGTGTTTACAATCTTCACACTTAAGCTAGTGCTACCCTATAGATATATAGCTAAAAACCATTACACCTGGCCATCATTTAGCCTATAAGAAAAAAATTAATTTTGGTGAATAAAAAATCTTGTCTATCTACTTTCACCTTCTATGCATGTTGTCATATGATTTGATCAAATATTCAATAGAAGCCTTCTTTGTGACAAATTTTTGGGCAATAATCAAAATGTGTATGACCTTACTCTGAAGAAATGTAGTTTTTATGTTTTCACTTGAGGAAGAAACTGTTGTATCTAAATTTAAGCTAACTTTTGGAAATGTTAAGTTGTGATAAAAGATAGTATACTTTCAACAATATCTTGCAAACTTCACAATAATCAAGTCCTTTATAAAAGCCTTATGTTATAAAGTTCATATGGGATGAAAGTAAACTAAGCACTCCAAATAAATAGCTGACTATATATTAGAAAATACTTAACAACCGAATTCCAGAAAAGGCTACCTTTCAATATTCGTTACATACAAACTAGACCTTTCACTTAATAAAGAGGGAACACATCACTCAAAATAACATGATGGAAAATAAATAAAGAATGAAATAAAACAAACAAAAAGAAATAGAACACATAACAACAAAAAAATAGATAGCACACCAACCCAACTATGGTACATGGTTCCAAACCATCTTCAAAGACCAAAATAATGTTCGAGTTACTATCCATTAATGGGCAATGGAATAGGCTCTCCAATCAAGAAACTGACCATGTAAGTATTTTCTTTGAGGATCCCAAAGATCTAATACAAACCTAGCCAGAGTTTTTCAAATTTCTAGTGATCTCCTTTCTTTTCTTTAGCTTTATCCCATAAGAGAACTAAATAAGATATTCTAAAGGCCTTCACCTTAGCTCTCTTGTCAAACCATCACTTAAATACTACCTAGTGTTTGACAAAATGATGAAGGGAAGAATCTCTCTTTTCTTTAAGACTTAACAAGTTCATAAGTCTAGCTTATACTTTGTCCTCATCCTGAAGAACATCTCATAAATTTTAGGACTGGGATTTGCAAGTTTATAGGAAAAATGTGTAACTCCTTGTGATCCATTTCGGTGCACTAGTTGGTGAATAGAGGACTTTCCTCCATTGTGTGATGAAATGTGTAACCAACTCATTTGATTCTTTTTTATGCTTAGGAATCCCTAAATTCCTATTTACCATTTGGTTTATATTGAAAACAACGACAAACTCAACGATGAGCTATTGAAAGGAGTGGATAGATACCTCTAGAAGCTTATAATACCAATCCAGAGCAATGCCCTCCAAGGTTTTCAATTTTTTTTGCAACAACCCCATCCCAAGGAAGGATCTCCCCAACTACTATAGTTAAAGTCTTGATATGCAAGTTGGGATCTCCCACACATTTGAACTTGGAAAGGTCATGGAATGGTGACAACAACATTATATTATGAATTAGATGGTCTAACAACTCCTTGAGATATTTAAGATGTGTTCCCGAAAAGGGGTCATGTGTGGAAGGAGTGGTCCCTCTTAACATGAGCCCTATGGGTGGAGCTTGTTGCATAGGTTACATTTCAAAATGTATACGAAGTTATTTGGAATTAGAGAGAACTAGATAGTTAGGTAACAATATGTTTAGAGTTTGAAAACTAGGTGGGAATGTTTGACTTTGACTTTGAATCATAGGTATCACATCTAATTGTTTAATCTTGCCATGTTAAATGATGAGGGAAAAGGATGCATGAAAGACTCACTACTTAGATTGCATGAGTAGAAATTGGCATAAGGGGGTAGATGAGCTACCACTTGGATTTGTTCATTTGAACCCATAGTGAAAGGGTTAGTGTGAAGTTGGTTCCTCGAAGACCTCAAGTGTCCTTTCACTTGTATAGGTTGGATTATACATTAGTCATTTAACACCCCAACCTCAAGAGTCTTGATTTGTTAGACCAAGGTAGAAATAAGCACTTTAGGGGTTACTGTTATGGGAAAATTGGTGTAAATGAATAATCAATAATATATCAACAATACCCAATAACTCAATGAAATAAGAAACAAAGAATATTGAATAAACAAAGAACTTCAAACCTTGCAACCTCTTCACTCGTGGTTTCCATTGATTGCCTATCTCAAATGATCTTGTGTATGAATATGGCCCTCAGAAGGTGCACTTCCTTTCTATTTCCAAGATGTCAAGTGTGAATGGCTATGATAGTTTATTGCAATGAAGATGAGCTTCACAATAATGGTAATGGTATGGTAACAAGTTGATCGCAAGCAAATGGAATGACTTGGGTGCCAAAGGTGCAATGTAATTCCTGCAGAGAAAGGGTACTAAAAGCTTGGATCATAGAAATGGAGGAATAGGGGTACTTATAGACTTGTGAGAGAGAAGATCAACCGTATAGAAAGAATAAGAAGATCAATAGTATAGAATGGTTGAGAGATGTGCACAAATAGAAAGAAGACAAGTGTCACACAAAAGCTGTTTTGTTTGAGTTAATTGCTTTCTTTTATAAAGATAAGATTTGCTTTCATAAATTAGAATGCTTTTTTCTAATTTAAGAGTTATTGATAAAAACAAGATTGATTGAGTCATTTAACTCAACTTGTGATTTACTTTTGCATGATTTGAGAGGAATTAAATAATAAATTATTTAATTTTGTGTGCATGAAGAAGACTTATTTTTAGAAGATGGAAGATATTTTAGAAGATAAGAAAGCAAATTAAATAAATAAATTTATTTAATTGTTTGTGCAAGATTTAGAAGAATAAATAAAATATTTGATTGTATTTTTTTTTTTGATCCGTAAAATATGGGAAGAGAGCCCATTCCCGTATAACATAGAGATCAAAAAAGGAAGAAAGCTTTAGACCCAAAATCTGGGAGCAAAAAAGACACAGAGAGAGGAAGAAAGACAAAGAGGAACATCAATAAAAACCATGCAAAAAATCATCTCCATCACTCAAACCAACTCCAGAGATCAACCTTTCTTTTGCTTCTGCTTGCTCCTGGTGAGGAGCGCTTCCATTGTCCATTGAGTGTCATCTTCTATCGAATCCAAAGCTTCTGACCTCAATTTCTCTGCTTCAATTTTCCTATCCCTACGAATGTCACCCTTGGAGATGAGAGGTTTTGCACACTTGCTCATAATCTGGGATAAGGCACCAAAATTAGAATAAGCCAATGCATTAGCCTGATCCAAAAGATAATCATGATCTTCAACAAGAGTCATCCTAAGCTTCCCATCTTTTGAGGTCAAAAGGTCCTGCTGATCTGTGACAATATGATCCTATTGATCGAAAGCATCAGCAACCATAACCTCAACATCGGGAGGGACTGTGCCCACAAAGCCTTTTCCATCAACCCCACAAACTGGGGAGGCTGTAGAGTGATGTTGCAAGAAGACCCCATGGTTTCTCCAAATGAAATCAGCATCAAGACTGCCTACCTTGCGGACCCATCTCTTAAGGTTAAGAGTATGAAGGCCATTTACAGATTTACCATGGTAGCCAACAATCTTATGTCCAAGTTGGTTGCATCTGAAGAAGCGTTCTGGGAGCCCCTCATAGTTTAAATATTGAAGCCACGAGCCCAAAGAAGAATTAATGCGGACCATGTGAGGTAATGGCCTAGAAATATCAACCATAACACAAACTTTGATGAAACGTCTTAGGGCCAAAAGGCTAGCTTCCTCCACCTTAATGAATGTATCGACATGGTTGATCAAAGATTCTATAAGTCCCGCATTACACATAACCAGAGGTAAGTTGTAGAGCCGTATCCAAACTGGAATGGAAGTGATATGCACATTTGCAGGATCAAAAAAAGGGGACCACGGGGTCACGAAAAAACCAAATCTGCCATAAAACCAAGGCCCATTATCCATAACAAACCTGCAATCCTCTGAATTAAGAAAAATGACAAGGAAAAAACCATGGTCCAATAGCTCCACCGTAGGAGCAACCAAACCATCCCATACAATCTTGCTCCAAGATAAAAACTCATCCACTGAAGGCCTCTTCCCCATTGCTCTAAAAACCAAAGCCCATGATCCAATTTTACATGAAACTTCTGCTAAGCAATCATCTGAAATATGAAAATCCACTAGCTCAGAAGCCAGATCTACCTTAGTGTCTCCCAAAAATAGAGGGGGAGAAGACTGAGAAAAATATGGAGGGGCCGGGGGATCAGGGGCAAGGGAGATGGATTCCCCAATTCCCATAGGAGAAATCATCTCATGAGCAACCAACCCTAAATCCACCACTGGATTGGCCTTCAAGATTTGCTCTTTACAAAAATCACTACAAGCATGGAATGGATTGGGGGCATTTTTGCACAATTTGTAGTTTTTGTTGGGTTGTTCCACCAATTCCAAGGAGGGTGGGCCAGAGGGACAATGGCCTAGATTAGAGAGGCCTCCATTTCCAACCGCGTCTGGAGTGAGGGGATCAAGCCCTCTAAAATCTGCCCCCTCCCAAGCTGTGCCACTTAGGGACTTTTCCTTGCTTTACGCATCCTGTACAGACCTTCAGATGCCATTCTGAGCTCTCACACCATCACTCTTGCCAAGCCCACTACCCTTACAGTGCGCCTGCTCTCCTTCTGACTGCTCCTTCACTCCATACTTTGCCTGCGCCCGTAATGCATTTTTTAAGGATTTAAGATTTTCATGTAGATTAGTGATGTCATTACAGACATTCCCTGGATGCCTTATCATCTGAAATCATACTCTAACCCCACTGTTACCAATCAAAATTTAAAGTTTTTAAAAAGTTTAGGGCTACTGGGGGTGATAACCCCCGACACCCCTCTGTGTTGTCCTGACGCTCTACTGTCACACTGCTGCCGCCCCTCTGTTCAGTTCCTCCCTCTAGCCACCTTCACCGCACTCTACAAAATGCTAGCCGCTAATGCTCTGGGCACCACCTAAGCCGCTCGCCGTTGGGCCTCCTCTGTAAATCTCTTAATATTTGATTGTATTTTATTTTTAGAGATTGAGAGAATTTAAATAAATTTGATTTATTTATTTAAATTTGGAGGAATAATTGACTTAATTAAATAATTAAGAATTATTTAATTGTTTGGAAGAATTAAATAAAAGATTTTATTTAATTTTAACTTTAGAAGAGGTAATTAAATATCTTGATATTTAATTAACTTAGATGAATATGAATCGAATAAATAAATTTGTTTATTTATTTATTTATTGATAGAGGAATTTAGATAGAATAAAT
The DNA here is from genome assembly GCA_027924645.1 of Cunninghamia lanceolata. NCBI lineage: Eukaryota > Viridiplantae > Streptophyta > Pinopsida > Cupressales > Cupressaceae > Cunninghamia > Cunninghamia lanceolata. Next base: position 1,870,700 of record BSBN01000229.1, read on the forward strand.
ATTAAGAATATTTATTTGGACAGAGTCGTGTCATTTTTAGGCGTATACATTTTTCCCCTCTTTGATGCAATGTGTTTTATCACGTTGTTTCAAAGAATAGATTTTTCTAATAATGATTCATGCCACAGTTTGCCCCTGGTACAGGTTTAACGACAGTAGGATGCCCCCTCGGGAGATTGGATGGGAAGAAGGTAGAAGGAAATGAAACAGACAATCTCACGATGAAGACGGTGAGAAATAGGTTAGAGTGAAGAAATTGGTGAAATGATATGCGATGCAAGATAAAATGATAACACACACAAGCAAGTAAGAAAGTATGTACAAATGATACAAGAAAAATTAAGGTATTGCCCCTGTCAAGTGGCAAACCAATGATTAACTGATAATGATATACGACAATGTTGTTATTACGGGGAATGATAGATCCCTAGAGAAACACAAAGGATAGTGTTGTCTTGGCGGGGAATGATAGATCCCTAGAGCAACACGATAGGTGTGAGAAAGATACATCCCACTGATAATTATGACTGATTGAGTTGGTTTACGAACAAATAAGGATCAAGACCACTGATTGTGATTGGATCATTTGACAAGATTGACTTGACTCATTTGGTATGGATAAAGGATGGGATCATATTTGGATCATCGTTCGGACTGAATGGATAAGGATAAAAGAATAGATAGAAATTTGACTGATAGAAGAATGACTTGACAGAAGGACTCACAATCTTTTGTCTAATACTCTACACAAAATCTTTATTGCATGGATGGTATGCGAAATGTAAATGGATATGGATACGGATATGAGATACAATTGGATACATTATGGATACATATACTTTTCATCTTGATATTGCAAGTATTTTGAAGTGCTTTGTTTCATCATTGGGCTTTTAAAATGTTGTAAGAAAATACAAGCATCTAGGTATAATTAAACCGAGATGACCAGAGTATCACTTACATGGATTTTGACTTAGCAAGTTGATACAAGCATCTAGGTATAATTGAACTGAGATGACCTGAGTACTTCTTGCATTTCAATAGACAAGGATTGCCCCTTTTCATGTTTAGACCTCTAATGTCCTCGATGATCATTGTGTTGATCATGTCTTAAGACAAGGCTTCACATTACTAAAGATTGATCCACAGACAAAAAACAAACAAAATGATTATGCACCCATCCTAGCATCTCTATTTTTTGACATCCTTGAGTAGCATAGAAAGACATAATAACAAAAATCAAGACTCTGTAAGTTAACTTGCTCACGAACACAAACATTGTTGCATTAGATGTATCTTCTTGCCATAATTTAGATAGAATCATTTAGAGTGCTTTAGGTACTTGCTTGCTTTGCTTTGGATAAGTTGATGTCTTGTGTCAAGATTTCTGCTTTGGAAGCGGGCTTTGTTGCGCTTGCGTGTTTGCGTACTGAAATGGTGCAGATGTGGATATATAGGACATATGACAAGATATGGAATGGATGGGTAGCAGAGCCTTGGGAGTGCATTGATAATGGCCTTGCCTACGTGATGATGCAGAGGCAACGTAGTTTGGAGGGACATGATACTGGCGACGGGGTTGCAGACAATTTGCTATTTTTTTGGGATTTTCTAGATAGCAATTTGGATAGCCTAAATGCAGGATACCGATGACAAGGGAACACCATGGATAGGTAAACCGATGGGTGACAATGGATAATGGATGGGTAGGTAGAAGGATGGGAAATAGTAGATAGAAGGAACACACATGGAAAAGGGGAAAGGATGTGATCACCAAGGACTAAGTCACATAGGAATAACATGCCCCATTGTAGGTAGGATACTTAGAATTTTTTGTGACAATGTTTATGACGATAGGAGGATGAGAGGATTAGATTGTAGGATTTTCTTGGCTTGGAGGGATAAGGTATGTCAAGAGACATCTGAAACATTTGCCAACATTGTGCCCCCAATCTTTATCAAGACCCAAAAAAAAAGAGGAATGAAAGATTAGGATGGATGGATTGGACAGTATAGGTACGCAATGGATAGAAGGATAGGATAGGAAACAATATGAAAGGAAACTAATATGAGAAGAGTGATATGTCGATGAGACAAGGTGACATAGAAGATCAACTTACACATGATGCCTGTTTGCCAAGTTTTCATCATGGTATTTATCCAAGGCGCCTGTTTGCCAGATTTTCACCGTTGGACGAAGGGATTTTTCTTTACTTTTTTGATTTTTTTTTTGAATATTGGTTAGGATAGGGTGGATATGGACATGAGGGACTCAAGTGTCTAGTGCCATGAAGGTGATAGTGTCCCACTAGAAATGCATGTCGTCGCACAGATCATGCCAAATGTTGCTACGCTCATAGATGTTGGTAAGGATCACGTGAAAGGAAGATGAAGTAGGAAGATAGCAGATAATGGAAGGTGTAATAATGGATTATGGTGTGGATTGTGTAAGAGTTATGTAAGTCTGGAGGGAAGGCTTATGCAAAAGTATGGACCATAGGAATAGGATGGGGAAGATATGTAGGATAATAGTGGAATGAAGGGGAGATGGAGTTATGTGGAAGTGTCGCAGGATGGAAGGGAACTATGACCAACGATTGCACATACCATGAAAAACATTGAAGTGTATGATGGGAAGGTGGTGTAGGAAGAAAGGGAGATTTTTTCTTAGTGGATGAGTGATTTAGGAATTTAGGGACCCACATAGGATTAGTATTTTTCTGATTTTTGCTTGTCATGTGGGATGGAAGGATTTGAGACTTTTGGATGGAAGAGGAGAAAGTGGGTGATTTGGATGCTTGAGAGGTGGATGCCTCATTTGACTTGATGGCCCTTTGCTTAGGTACCCAAACCATTTTTCTTATAGACTTTACCTATGAAGGTATGGGCTTGGGTATATGTAGCTTTTGTCCAGCTTCTGAGGTAATTACTTGTTGCTTGGGAACCCACATTTTTTCATTTTTGCTTTGAGGTGTGTGGGTATATGTAGCTCTTGGGATGGGTCTTTCTTTGGTTCTTGGTTTTTGCATTTGTAGGCATGAGGACCTTTAGGATTTTTGACTTTATAGGTAGAGGCATCCAAAATTTTGTTGAATTCCCTTGAGATGGTGAAAGTGGAGTTGGTGGAAGCTCTTTGTTTAGACAACATGTGCATTGGTTGGCCATGATTGGGATATTTAGAGGATTTATGCATGGATGGATAAGGTGTTGGAAGAAGTGGTGGTAGAATGCATGGAGGGGTGTTAGGAGTTGAGAGTAGCAGGGGTAGATTGGATGGTGGAAGGTGTATGGTCACATGCTTTTGGGAGGTATATGATAAGGGAGGTGGAATGGCGACATATGTTTTGGGGATATGAGAGGGTTTGAGATGGAAAGTGATGGATTTAGGAGGAAAGGAAGTACCAACATCTTGAGATTGTTCACTTTGGGGTGTGTATCCAAGGCCGTATGAGCGAGGAGGAACATTGACATGGACGGGCTCCAAAATACCTTGTTCATGAAGGCCTAAGCCTTTACCTTGATAGTTCATATTTTGGAATATACAGTGGACAATGGGATTATGGGATATTTGGACAGTAGATGCGAGCTCATTATTTGATGGGGAAGGTGAAGTGGTAGATAACAGCTGATGTTCTCCTAGGGAAGAACATTCATGGATGAAGGTAGTGAGACCAAGAAGATAGGATAATGGATTTATAACTTGGTTGATAACAGATGGTGGGGGATCAATAGGATCTTGATTATCATTATGCTTGGTAGGATCCAAGTTATTGGTTTGATCATCTATGTGCACTTGGGAGGTAAGTGTCTCATCAAGGGAAGTGTGTGTTGTTGAATCATGGATATGACTAGGTGGAAGATAGATAGGAGTAATGGAGGTCTCTTTCTCATGGATGGTTATGGGGTTATGGATAGAAGGGGTAATAAGCTCATGACCATGGAACGCATAAAGTTGGCTAAGAGGATCACCATGGCTCGCTTGATCATAGATAGGATTAAGCATGATGGGATTAATGTGTTCATGTATAGGTTCTTCATCAATGATAATATCTTGATCATAGAAAAGATATAGGTTATGGAGAGGTTAGAATTGGATCTCTTTCTCATGTATAGGATCAAGTGGCTCATGGATAGCTTCTTCATAGATAACATCTTGATCATAGAAAAGATATAGGCTATGGAGAGATTGGAATTGGATCCCTTTCTCATGTATAGGATCAAGTTGCTCATGGATAGCTTCTTCATAGGGGATATCTAGATCGTGGAAAAGATAAAGGTTATAGATGGATTCGATGGGGGTGCTTTGATCTTGATTTAGATAAGGGGTTGATGTTTCCACATGCTCTAAGGTGTGCTCTTAACATAACTCTTGATGTGCTTGAATTGAAAGGGAGGTAGAGGACTCTTGGATAGGATCTTGGTCAACAACATGAAGGTGCGATGGACTTTGACTTTGGTTCATGGTAGGAAGTTATTCAATATGCTCAAGGGGTTGTAGATTACATGACAAGGTTGGAGCAATGGACATGTTTGAAGGCTCTTTGATATGGTCAAGGACTAGAATTTGGGGACATGGTTGAATCTCTGCTAGTAGCCCTTGGATCACATCCTTCATAGGTGTATGAGGTAACAGATGGGTGCTTTTGGATTATTCCATATCTTTTCTTTTGCTGCATTAATTTGGAAAAGGTCTTTGGAAGAAATCATTCGAGGATTCTTTGGTTGCCAGATTAGAGCTTGAGGAACTTGATGTCAGTTTTGGTGTAGGACTGGTATACTTTGTGCTATGCCATCTAGGAGATGGTAAAGGAGGACTAGTAGATGGAGTGGTATATGATTTCTAACTGAAGGTGGTGCTTCCTTTGTCAAGAGTATCATTAAGACAAGAAAAGAATGTACGATCTTGGTGCGAGACGTAGCTAGTAATGGCATGCTCATGTTGGGAGGGACTTGGTACATGTGGATAATCTATTTCCCTATATTTGTCAAACTTGGGATTATCAAAACTAGAAGAGAAAAGTATCTTAGCCAAGCTTTAATCAAATGGATAAGGAGATATGCCTCGTAGAGAATACTATTTTTTAGAAGATTTAGTTTGTAGGATTGCCATTTTCTGTTGTATGGCTTGGATTTCTTGAGCAATTTCTTCTAATTCGTTTGTCATATCCTCAAAAACTGACACAAGGCCGAAATGGGTACCCAAAAATGCTAAAATTTTTCTCTCAAAAGACATGGAAAAGCTCACTATTTTGGTTGCATAGCTATAGATGCGCTGAAATAGAAGGTATATGCATAGCAAGTTAGTGTAAATGCATAGCTCTGGTAAATGGTAAAAGTGTAGTAACAGATGATAAATGCATAGGAAGTCACAGTAAATATGTAGCAGGTCGAAATGGATGCACAAATCTACAGGACAGATGCGTAGTTCTGGTTTTCTTGACTATTTTTGTAATTTTCTTGGCACATTTTTTGATGTTTTTGGTTTCTTGGTTGCAAGTTGATCTTTTTGATCCAATTTCTTAATTATGGCAAGAAGATACAGCAAGCACAAAGAATGATTTCATGGTTTTTAATTTTTTTTGTAATTTTTTTTGGAGTCTTTTTGACTCAAAAGCAAGTACAAATCCTAGGCTGGCTGGGACAATATAAACTAAATTCTCACTATTTCTAGATGAGGCATCTGCAAGAGGTGATAATCACCCTTCCCTGCACTGACTTATAGGGGATGATTAGTAAGTGAAACCATTCGAGTGGTTATACATGCGGTAGCGCTACTCTTCATTATGGAGTCTCCCAGGCTTCAAGGGTTGCGCCTTGGAGGGTTTTGGGGGAGCTTGGCTGTCGGTATAACACAGTTTCACTCATTGTTTGAAGCTTTCACTTCAAACACAATTTATTTATAGTAGCTTAGTGTTACCTAGATTTCACTGCTAGCTAAATCAAGTAGAGCTTTGCAATTTTTTAGAGGAAAAGAAGGTACATTTTATTGCTGCTATGTTAAACCCAAGCACATTTGATACAAATTGATATGAATTGTATTGTTGCATTCAGATGTATTTCAGAACTTAAGAGATTGTACAAATCTTTCAAAAAATCAATAATATATATTGAAGAAATAAGTGTATAGGTTCTCACACAAGCTATGAGACTAACTGATTCAATTGCAAAATGAAAAAGGACAAACTATACATTTATGAAAGACCAAAAAAGCAAAGAGCACGTGAGGTAGGGTGACTCATCATTGCCTAAATGACGAGCCTTCAGACTGTTGCCGCATCTTGTGTTGTCCTAGATCATCGGCTTGCCCCCACATCCAGCTGCTGTCTCCTTGCTACCCCATCATCTACGTAAAATTTTGAAAAAATGATGTTAGAGCAATGGCGGGGCATCATACATCACATGATATGCACACATAAATGTACAATTTGTGTTTTCAGATGCAATAAACCAGTTAGCGTCACAAAAGCTTTTGAGAAGACAAAGCAAATCAACTGAAAGCATGCAATTATTTTCTAACAAGTTTGCTTCATGTGCAGATACAGATGTAAGTATGTTTCTATTTGATTCATTCAGTTATGTTATGAGTGGAAGAAATGTGGCTCCCACAAGGGTTGAGCCCAGCTTAGTAATAATGAACAAATGCAAAAGGCACAACTCCAAGAGCGCATTGAGAAAACCATATACAACTGTCAAGAGGTTTTAGGACAGCGAAAAATCAAGAAAGTCCAAGCACTGTAGGATAGCCAATAGTCAATAAACAAGACAACAAGGTACAGAATGCCAGTTAGGATCATAGGAACAACTGAAAATCATAGAAGGACAGTGAACAAATGACAACAAAGTCTAAATAATCATGGGGCAATCACATACAAAGGGCAACTATCATGAGATACAAAACATTTCCAAACTTGTATGCTATGAGGAGTTTCAGTAACACAGTGATCAAAGTGCAGGTTTAAACAGCCTAGAATGGCAAAAATAGCCCAGAATGGCGAAGAGACGAGGTATGAAGATAGTCAGTCTGGGAGAGGCACAGTCATTTGTTTGGGACAGCAAAAGAAGCATAGTAAGACTTATCTCAAACTCTGTCAATAGTTTAATTTGTAGCTGATCACTTGATGAGCAAAAGCATACAAGATGACTGTCGCAATCACAGTTGGAGAACAGCGAAAAACAATGCCCAGAATGGACAGAAATGCAGAGTTTTCAAGAGCAACAAAGTATATATAGCATTGTTCCAAGTTTTGTGTTTAAAATAGTAGTATATGCCTCAGCACAGTAGCGAAAAGACAACAATCATGATGAAAAGAATAGCATTTATAGTTGAGAACATCTTGGACAGCAGTCACAAGGTGGCTTTCAAATTCTCTCACTCATTCAAAACAGCAAAAATTAGATAACAACGGATTGTCATAGTAAGTGGATAGTTGATGTTAGAAGGGCAGGCCTAATTTTAGTCAACAGCAGATAGAGGAACAGAGAGCAACTATAACGAGGCATAAAGAACAATATTCTTGGCTCAGTCATATAAAGAACACTTTCAGGAGGACAAGAGACCAAAAAAAGAGAATACAGTGTCATGATGCAGATACTTTTAACGAGATAACAACTAAGAAATGTCTTTGTTCAAGTTTTGATAAGATTGAAGTGTGTTTATAGTCAAAGATGCAAATATCAAGGAAACAAAGTACGTTCTTTCAACTCATGTGAAGCATTCATACTCAGAAAATACCAAAATTCATGCCTTCTGGCAGTGATTTACAAAGAAAATGTAATTTTCTTTTTCATATTCGAACAACAGACAGGGAAAAATATAGAGTTTTAATTCAGAACAGCATAAAATGCTCTAGACCCAGTCAAAGATGAGGTGAAGACATTCAGAAAAATAAGGTTTTTTTTTGTGGTTTTGCACGCACATGCAAGCTCAGTTTTTGATAAAATCGTGCCTCAGCACTATCAAAATAGTTTTCAACTTCCGATACTGTCTTCTGGCAGCAAATAACTCAGAAAATGCAATTTTCTTAAAAGTTCAAATGCCACAAAATTTGCTAATCACTGAAAAATGGAGTTCAAGATCAGCACACAGCCAACAAAAAATGCAAATTTGTTCATGTTCAAATGCCATGGAATTCTCCATAGCAGAAACTAGAATTTTGAGCCCTTTTTTTAAACAGCCAAAAGAAAAAAAATGAAGTTTTTTTTGTGTTTGCTGCTTTAAGTCGCGATGCTAAGCATTTCTGAGGGTTTTATTTTGTTAAATGAGTTAAAACCTTCAAGTTGTCCTCTTTGTTGTTTGAAAACTGAAGAAAACACTGCATTTTTTGTTGTTGTTACTATGCACGGGCTTAGATAATGGAAATAGACCTTATGAACTTGAAAAAAATGCATGTTTCTGCCAAAAATGCCATTTTGCTACCAGAGGGCACGATACAGTTTTTCAAGTTGCAGCAATACAGAGCAGATACAAAGAAGTCTCTTTTCACGTTTTGTCATAAGATGGAGTTCGTTTTCAGCCAAAGATGTAGAAATATAAAGGAAACAATAAGCTTTTAAAACTCATTTCAAATTGTGCTTTCCAGCATTGAATGCCACGGAAAAAAAATGCAAATGTTTCGAATACCACAGACTTCGCCCATAGCAAAATGCATTTTTGAACAGCAAGTTGGAACAACAAATAAGAAATATAGAAGTTTTTAACTCTTTGTCAAGATAGCACACAGAAAATACAGGTTTTGAGGTACAAAATTTAGAGATATCATCTTGTTTCAAGTTTTGTTTGTCAAAACTGCAGTTCAATACTATAAAAACCCTCAGAAATGCCTCAGAATCGCATGAATACAGGCAAGATGCTAGTGTATAAGGCTCAAAAAAATGGAGAACGAAAGATCATTGTGAAAACTTACTTCTGTGTGTGTGCCATTGACTGTGGAGTGGAAAATCACAGAGTTTTCTTCATATCAACTGCCAACAATGCCAACGAATGGCCTCAACACAGCCACATGTATGCAACAGAGGGTTGGCCATGAAGAGACCCTAGACGTCCATCAAAATGCGACCACAGAGGAATGGTCGGCCATACAGCAGCAGAGAAATGCCCTCAAAAACAACAGGAAATGCATCATTTCACAGTCCAAGTGTGGCCAAAAGCGGCCCAAAATTGACAAAATGGAGTCAAGATCTCAGTAAAAATGTAGTTTACCACTTACCTTTAGAAAATCAACCCAGAAGCTCTCAAAATTGACTCAGAAATGCTGCATTTTTTCTTGTTCAAACCCTCATGGCAGCGGCTAGGGCGAACGGCCAGAGAACAAATGCAAATGAAATGTGTTTAGGCCTTCCTCTTTAGGGTTCGATGGAAGCCTTTGCATTATGTTTTGTTTTTTGAAACATTATTTTCCTTCATATGGAGACGTGGTAAACACTTGTGAAGTCATCCAAGCCTAAGTGATGCAAGATGGGGTCGTGGCCTTTGTGCCTTTTTGTTATGTTTTAAAGCCATGTCACATGGAATAGAATGATATAATTTGCCAAGGCATCAAGGTCGAGGGTGTAATATGCTAAGTGTTTGGTGTTGGGAGATATAAGGTTGGTAATATCTTTTTCTTACCAAGTCAAATGTATTAGGAGGGCAAGACAAGGTCGAATAGCATGTAATGTGCTAATTGCATGTCGGCTAGGAGATATAAAGTGAATAATGATGTATGTAAAACTTGATGTTGCCAGGAATAACAAGGTGGTTTGAAAGTAAAATAATGGCATGGTGATGCATATGGAGGTATAAGGGTCATTGAAAATATATTGCTTCAAACCGTGTATAGGCATGATGCGAGATGATGTGATGTGTCGTGTTATTTTGCCTAGGAGGTATGGACATCCTTGTTATGTCATAATGCCATTTTCTACATAGGTCTTATGATTATAAATTGTAAAACATTTACTAAGGTGGTGGAATTATAAACCTCTTAGTTAAATGTTTATTAGATGCAGAAAATGTGTAATTATGTCTTTTATTGGGATATTTTTCAGTTATTTATGATACTGCAGGAGTTATGACACAGATCTGACGTATGTCAGAAGTAGAGAGCATTTAAAGGCATTTTATGACATTTTTAGATGCCTTTATAATTGCAGATGGCATCCCTTGACTTTTTCTGCATTGTGAGCACACTTTGGAGGACTTTAGAGAGATATTTTGTGGGCATTTATGAGATGCACGGGAATGGAGGTAGTGGATGTCTATCTATTTACAGTTGTTTAGGAAGTATATATCTTTCTTCCTTATTCATTTTTCAGTGGTTCTTTCTATTCACTACCCTATATATTGTAATTTTCAGAGTTCTTTTGCAGAGGTGAATAGTTTTGTAACACATTTTTCAGAGATATACAGTGTTGTAACACTCTTTTGGCAGTAATAAGCAGTTCATACCTTCCTATTTCTTCTGATATTATGTGTCCTCAGTGTTAGTACAGATTCTGGTGATGTTTCTCTATCCTTGAAGTTGTCTTTCATGTTGGTGCCTTTATGCAGGGGTTTTTTATAATTTTTGCAGGTTGTGAGATGTGCAAGGGATAACAATCAGTTTGTGGCTAGTGAGAAAACCTCTTTCTCCTTAACAAGACTACTGTTATTTAGCCTTCTTACAAAACATTGATGCAAGAGTTATGATTTTTTCTGGGTTGTGTGAGGGTTCTTATTATTACTGGTTTTGAAGTGTGTCATTTCTGTCTATTTCCTGATGATCTTTTGGTGCATCACCTTAGACAGTAGGTTTCATTTTTATGTAATTTTTCTTACCCTTTTCTTTGCAAAGACCTTAGTATAAGTAGTTTAGGTGGAGTATCAGTAGGAAGCCGGCCTTCTCTGGAGGTTCTTTCCATCACAGGTGACCCACAGACCTGGAAAGATCCCATGTTCCTCTAGATTGCCAAGTTCTACAACTCAGCGAGGGTGCAAATCTGAGAGACAACAGTTAGCAGAGCTTGGCTTTAGCTTGTTACCACTTAAGGTTGTTCCCACTTGGATGGAAGGATATCTAAGGGCAGGCCTCTCTAAAGGTTTAACACATGCGAAATGAAATGTCTGGCATTTTGGTCACCCAAGATAGGGGAGAGCATATGCCTGGTATCATTCCAAAAACACGAAAGACAGTGGTTCTTTTCCCCTAATTAAAATGAAAAAGACTAAATGTGTTAAGCTACTTGGGCACACCCACGAGTTGTTAACTTTGAAAGCAAGATAGAAATGGTTCAATTTTATCCTCCTAGCATTGGGACTATATTCAATTTGTTGACGCAACAAGATTAAATTACAATCCTCCTAGTTAGAACTAAATGAGATTTGCATGAACATCCATTTACTTTCCTTTAGATCAAGAGATGAGTTAATAAATGTAGCTATATGACTAAACTAGCCCCTAACCTACAAGTAGATTAGAGAATATTCCTGCAAAAAGTGTGAGCATTAGCAAAATCACAAGGAATAACCCAAAAATTTACTGTCAGAATCAGATGAGTAGGTACAGAGATCAGATGCACAGGGACAGAGGTCAAAAGTGCAGAATCAAAGAGTATATGTGTAGAATTAGTGAATGTGTTGTATCAGAGGTTAAATGCATAGCTTCATAGAATAGATGTGCTGAAAGAGCAGATGTGCAGAAACATATAGCAGATGCGTGTTAGAATTGACCAGATGCATAGAATCTGTAGACACCTCAAAATGTCTTTTACCATCAAACTGACTCCCGACATCCCTAAACATACCAATTTCCCTTCTAACCAATTAATTAAATTTTTATTTAATTAATTATCCCTTCATCACCTAATTTTACATCATTTTATCCCCAATAGTTGGATTAATTCCATTAATTCAATGGTTCAAACTTTAGCCAATTGATTTAATAAATATGCAATATTTATTTAGTCAATTTCCCCCTCCTCTCTAAATCCAATGAATTAGCTAAATCATGTTTAACTAATTAATTCAGCCTATTAATTGACCTATCCCTACCCTAGGTAATTAAATAGCTATTATTTAATTGCCTACCCTAGCCTACCTCATCCTAGCCCTAGGATTAATTAAATACAACCTTATTTAATTAATCTTAAACCTCTCATTAAGATGGTCAAATCTAGCTTAACACCCTTCCCCACATCCTCCAGATAAAAAATTGGAATATATCCACATAAGTCAATTTTTTATTTAAATATATCCCACATCACAATTAATTCCTCCTACAACCCCTTACCACCCCCATACCTCATTTATCTCCACTTATCCCCAAATAAATTTTTTATTCATTTTACATTCCCCATATGAATCTTTAATTCATAAATATTCCATCTCACCCATACTCATTTAATTCCCCCTTTTCCCAAAATGAATAAAAGATTTACTTTTATTCCTAGCCCTCCATTCCTCCAAGATCAAATCTAGGCCATCCACATCACTTCAATCCTCCACCATTGATCTTCCAAACCAATCTCCACCTTTGGATCAAAATCCCTCCAAAAAATCTATAAATAGAATCTCTCCCAAACCATTTGGGAATCCAATCTTCAAGTAATGTTACCATGTCCAAATGTCTAATGAGCTAGCATTGTGAGTTGCAATTGAGATAGTGCATTTCACATTATATTCATCAATTAGGGTATATCATGTCTTAGGAGCTCTTGGGTGCAAAGTTCCTCTCCCTTTGATGAGACTGGGTTTTCATGTCTAGGTATAGCTATTTGTTTTGATTATGCATTTAATTTGTGTTTTTACCTTTTGATTTGATTCACCTAATCTACATTGGCATGCCCGATGGGACCCACAGGGTCCATATCTAATATTTTCTTGTGAGTTTTTGTGTTTAAGACGTGATTTTGCAGGACAGGCGCTATCTACCCAACACAGTGGCACTATCTTTGGCACATTTTGGTGCCATTTACTATTTTAGTGTTATCTAACAGAGCAATTCCTCTCTTAAAACTCACTCACATGTCTCTTTTATCTATGATCTTCCTACTATTTTTTCTTGTCTAGTTGCTCTCTGTTTTTGCAAGAATCTTGAATGAAACAAGGGGAGGTTATGCCAAAATTTTCCTATAGTCCAAATGTGCATTTCAACTTTTATTTTGTCTTACTTTCCATTTGGTAGACTAACAAGGCTAATAGGACCTCTATTTTTTTACATTTTGATGCTTTGTTTTGGTCGAGAAAACCTCTGTTTTGCAGGACAGACACGTTCAGGCTCGTATCGGCGCTATCAGAACCTAGATTGGCACTATTCGTAACTGGGACCAGACCATCTGACAGCGTGCACAGTGGCACCTTATTATACCCATATTGGCGCTATTTCATATTTTGACGCCTTCTATATCTCATTGTAGCACAATATTCTGTTCTAGCGCCTTCTGTATAATGTTGCAGCACGATCTTCTAGTTTGGTGCATTCTATATCTGATATTAGTAGATATTTGTAAAATAGCACTATCTGTATGATTCATCAGTGCTATTTGTCTAAGGTGTTAGGTTTCTAGGGTTGCTTCTATTAGTAGCACCATTGTTGTCCACAGTGGCGCCATTAGGTCTCTATTGTAGCACTATTTTTAGAAACTAAGTTTGCGTTCTATGTAGGGATTGACAAGTTGTTTGCAGGTCATCACCATCATTTTGCAGACACTAACGAGTTTTTGCAGGTTTTTTATCTTTAGTTTAACAAACCCTTCATTAGGGAATTAAAAAGAATCCTTGCATGTTAGCTTAAACAACATTTCAATTTGGTGTAATAAAAATTGATCAAACAAACCAAGAAACAAATCTGTGTGTGTGTGCCTTAGTTTAGAACAAACATTTGAATTTGGTGTTTTAAAATTTACAAGTGTGTGCCAACAACTTTATCAAAACATTTCAATTTTGGGCTTTAAAAAGAACCACAAAGTGCATCAATAAACTCATTGGATTAAAAAGAACAACAATTTGCATTCTTCACTCATATAAACAAGAAAACTAATCTAATTTATGTGAAGTGTTTTTCGTGATTTTTGTTGGTAGTGTGAAAAGTGTATGCTCTTCCCTCGCACCATTGGTGACCCTGGGAATCAAAAGCTTTTCACAACACTTGCACAAATCACCCCCAACATAATCCAAAGAACTAAAATAAACCTTGTTTAGTGTGATGCAAGCACAAAGAATATGTATGCTCTCCCCTCACATCTTTGTATGAACTTGGGGATCAAAAGTATTTTCATGGTTGTGTTGCTTTTGTTAATCCTTAGAGGGCTTGCCACCTCGCTTCGAAAGGTGGGAATGACCTAAGCGGCAACAAGCTAAAGCCAAGATCTTTCAAGCCACTATATAAAATAATGTGTTTGTGATGAAAGTCACAAGCAATAGGTGTTGTTGTGTCATACCGACAACTAACCTCCCCCAAAACCCTCCAAGGCAAAACCCTTGGAGGTTGGGAGACTCCATAACAGAGAGTAGTGCTACCACACGTATGGCCACCTGAACAAATGTACTTACTACGAGCTTTTGTTTAGCAAGCCAAAAACCTTCTATTTGTTGACGTAGAAGGGAAACCTTTGAAGCGGCTTTGATTCATGCGGTTCTTAGCCGAGGTAGCAGGGACAATCCTAAGGTTTGGTGAGGGATAAGCCTTCGTGGAAATCTAGATCTTGGTATGCGTGAGAAGTGTGTGTAATTGTAAGGAGGAGCCGGTGCTACCAAGATCCTGGAGCTACCTACTTTGAATAGGCGCAGCTAGGGGATTTAACAAATACTGTCATATCTTTGCCTTAGGTTGTGCAAAGTGCTTGTTTAACAAAATCACACATCTTTTCACAAACAAAATCTTGGTTATTGTGTGTTACTGTGCTTAATTTGTCTTTCAAAAAACTTTCCAAGAGACAATAAAAGTCATTTGATCAAACTTCATATCAAAACAAATCTAATTTTGACATAAAAAAAACTATCTTTTTCAGAGCCTCGACCAAAACTGCCCTATTTCAATGCCATCTCTGTCTGCGTTTGGCGCCATTTCACCTGTGGATTGGTGCTATTTGTAGATTGACTTGCCTAAAACTAAGACCAATTCCATTGTGATCTTTAGGACCTGCTTTGCCATAATCCATATTCACATTCCAAAAAACTGTCAGTACCCCATCCATTTTCTCCTCAAATTTTCCAAATCATACCTTCATTTTGACCTTAGAGAATCAATCATTATCATTATTGAACCCTTCGCTATATCAAATCCACTCAATTTTGTATCCATTCATCCTCATTGATCTTTGCATACCTTTTTGGACCAAAACAAAAAAATCCTTGCCTCAAGAAATCATTCCAAAAATCCAAAAACATATCCAAAATCTTCCAAATCAAAAACACCCATCAAAAAATCAACCAAAAAACTCATCATCCCTTTGAGCTAAAGCTAGATCTAGATTTCATCATTCACATCATATTTTGCTTGGAGAGTCAATAGTCAACCTTTCAAGTGAAATTGCCATCCTTCTTTGTGTAAGGTCATTAGTCTACCCCAAACAAAGAGAAACATCCATTTGTGCGACACAAATCTAGATCTTACTTGAACTTATTCATTGACCATCAAATCCTTTTTGAAAAACATCATCCTAATCTCTCATATCGAACATCAAAATCTCTTCCATCAAATCATCCTCAAGCAAACATCATTCATCACCTACCTTTTGGTCTAAATTTGTGCAAAAAGTCAATACCGTCCATTCTTATCATCCTTAGATTAACACCTTTTTGAAGACTTATTGATCCCTCATCATACTACACTCACCCTCTCCATCTTACTACCACATCCATCTTTGGGTCCAACAATTTAATCCAAATTCTGTAAGGTCTCCATCCCCATTTCACTCGATCTCCAAAATCAAATCCATACACTTGCATGCCCATAACTAGATCACAACACAAGAAAAATCAAGCAATGGCAGAACAATATAAGGGCATAGGAATGCCTAATACCAATGATAGCAACATACCAATCAACCAAACATACAACCTACCTACGGTCTTTCAAATCCCAACATATAATCCCAATGAAAATCCCTTCCATTTCTTACAACAACCACCACCACCACCACCACCACCAACACAAAATGTCCCCACCATGTCCCAAGATGATCTAGATGTCTTGATCTTTACACAAGATGCTGATTGCATGGATCTACTTGACAAAATCCTAAGGTTAGATCCAAATAGATAACTTGATTATCTCCTCAAAATTGGTGCTCAACCACCCTACAACATGACATCGTCTCAACCATCCACCTCTAACGTCACTCCTACCACATCCTCCCAACCATCTACATCAAACACCCAACCTATCATCTCACAAATATCAACTCCCACAGTATCTACCACCAACAAAACCTCTAATGTCACCACATCTACAATCCCCGTAAGTGTCTCCAATCCTACCACCTCCCAACCCATCATCACATCCACTATCACAACTATAGTATACGCTTCCGTTCCGCAAATCACCTTGGGCATACAAAGGAACCTCACACACACAAGTGCTTCCACAAGTGTGCCTCCACTTAACCCTCAAACCATAGCATACATGCGACAATTCTTTTTGAAACCACCTGTAAACACGATCAACCCATCCAACATCAACACAGCTAATGTCAATCCTTCTCATCTCACATATCTACAAAATCCCATAGCATCATCAACACATCATAATCCCAACCCTCAAATACCTCCCCATCTTCTCCAACAAATCCATGCTTACCAACAACACCTCACACAAAACACCATTCGACAATATCAAAATGCAACCTCCCAAAACCTCCAACATCAAACCCCACCTAATCTCCAACACCTCATCCATTAGTAAACCTACACACCCCAACCACAATCAACACCGGATATCACAACCATTGTATAGGCCTTAATCCAAAAGGTAGATGATATCCAAACTGGGGGCAAGTGCAAGCACTATTCCTTTGAGGATATTTTCCCCTATCCATTTGATCGGACATTGTACATGCCCCCTTTCCCCAAGAATTTTGAAACGCCAAAATTGGACAAATACAAGGGAAAGGGAGACCCTAGGGATCATCTTAGGGAGTTTTACTTCACTTGTTTAGAAGTCTCAAACAACAATACATACCTAATGAGACTATTTCCAAGAAGCCTTGATGGTCAAGCCGCTGAATGGTTTGCACATCTTCCCCTGGGCATTAGGTCTTTCCCTGAGCTCACAGAAAAATTTGTGAATCATTTCTCCTATAACTTTGAGCATGAAATATCTATGATTGACCTTTGCAACATGAAACAAAAAAGTAGACAATCCTTCGCTTCCTTCTTACAGAGGTGGAGAAGCTTAGCAAGCAAACTCCCTTGGCCAATTCCTGAAAAACAACTCGTCACCATGTTTGTGACTAACCTCAATAAGGAAATAGGGTTCCATTTACAAATCCTTTATGCATCTACCTTTGAAGAAGTCATCGACAAAGGTACAACAATCGAACAAACCCTCATCGCCAAGGGCTTGATCAAATTATATTACTACAAGTCCAACAAAAATAACAACAACAGCAGCAACAACAGTAAACTCAACATCAACGTCCGCAATACAAATAATAATAACAACACGCAATCAAATGAAAAGCCATGCTATTGGGGAAAGAACAAGAACACTTTGAACAATGGCATCATAGATGTGAAAGCCATCCAACATGTACAAAATCGAACACCTACACATACATATACTGCCAATACAAATAACCAAAGGGGGCAATTTAAACAAAACAAGCCGCGAAGATAATTCACGCCTTTAGGGGAACCAATTGTGGATATCCTCAATAGGTGTCTAAAGAAAGGTTTAATCACTCTCCCACGTGTTACGCCCCACCAAGAGAGTGAGCTCAAAGCGGCATGGTACAATGAAAATGATTATTGCGACTACCACCGCATAGTGGGACATAAGATCGCTGATTGCATGAAGTTAAAGCACTGTGTGCAAGACCTCATCGATCCGAACAAAGTCAATCTTGAGCAAAGCACCCAACCATCACCAAATGCCAATCTCAAAGCTTACAAGGATCCACTTCCTAACCATAATAAAGCCTCCTCATCCAATCAAGCATATAACGTCACCCCACCACCTGCATCCTATGACTCTATTGTAGGGCGAATAGAGCCATCATCTCACCATGTCAACACAATTACCATTCAGGCACAAGCACCCGATTGCGCTATCACAATCTGTCGTGGCCATGTATCCATCCGCACAGCCCCTAACACTAAACAAACACCTGCATCCACATCAGATTCCCTACCCCCTCATCCAACCACACGTCCATCACCTACCAATTAGTACAACCTCCTAGAGCATCTAGGAAAGACCCCTGGACAAATATCCATACTTGAGTTGCTCTGCACATCACCCCTTCACAAAGACATCCTTGACAAAGCACTCTTGGAAACTCAAGTTCCCGCCAACTTGAATGTGACCCAATTCCAAGCCATGGTAGGACATATCGCCATACCTCACCATCTCACATTTTCAGAAAAGGATCTTCCTACTTCTGAACACTTACACAATGACACCTTACACATAGAAGTCCGTATCCACAAGCACATCATCAAAAGAGTCTTAATAGATGGTGGCTCTAGCCTAAACATATGCACTCTTAAACTATTAAAACACTTGGGATACTCAGATGTGGTTGTAGACACCAGTGAGTGCATCACAATCAAAGGGTATGATGACACCGAACGGCTATCTGAAGGCACCATCAAGCTCCCTATTCAAGTGGGATAGAAAATACTGGAAACAAAATGTCAGGTCCTTGATCTTGACCTTCCCTACAACATTCTTCTTAGCCGACCATGGATCCATGCCATGCAAGCAGTCCCATCTACATTCCATCAATGCCTCAAGTTCCCTCACAACGACACGGAGGTAACCATCTACGCCGACCCCTGCAGTTTCTTGGAAGGCCATGACCACACCTTATGCCCACACAACAAAGCCACCACCAAAGCCAATCCAACAGCTTCCACCTCATACATCAACCCCGCCAACATTGCCACCACTTCATCCCAAACACCACCACCACCCGAGGTCAAGATCAAGCTCAATGACATGGGATGTGGGGAATATGACCTGTACGATACCTTTTGTGTGGGCACATTACCCAATCCTAAAATATTTGGCATCCCAAAAATAGAAGTAGCCAACACAATAGTCATCAAGTGTAAATCATCACCCATCTTTGAAAAGAAACATCTCCTAGATCAGGACGTGCTCAAAGATATCTCATCCTGGCTATATAAGGATGAAGAATCTAAGCAGGAAGCTCCTACCATACTAATAGAAATCTATGGTAAAGGGTCCAAAATTGTCAAAAACATGGGCTATAAAGGACAAGGCGGTATCGGCCTTCATGAATAGGGGATTGTGGAACCAGTCCAAGTGACAAGAAATCCCTATACACAAGGATTAGGATATGGTCAAAGACAACATATCCTCACTACCGGAAAATGTATCTTAGCTGAGGTTGCTACGGTTTCCCTTGAAGTCGATAGCATCAATGAAATGAGCCATCAAGACTCCTTTAGTGACTTTGCCAATTTCTTTGACTCATCCATATGTATCATCTACATAGTCACCACCCTAGCCTCATCATCCAATGACTTACCACTACTATACCCAGACCTCATAGACTAGGACCAATGGGGACCTCTTGTCTTCGACGTAGCACTAAACGATGAGGCCATTACTGAAATGATGGGGGTTAGAGATCACTTCCCCTTGGGAGATCACAGAGTAGGATACATCATGGAACTTGATACGCAGGCCTATTTTGGGGAGACAACCCCTGCTTCTAGTCATAAAAACATAAAAATCAAACATGGATCTAATGGTGAAAACCATTTTGTGGCAATGTCAGATCCCAAAAAATTAAAAATAAAAGACGTATCTCCTGGTGAAAACCTCCATGAGGCGCTGGGATATGGAAGCATGGGCCTTCTTGAGATAGACAAGGTTTATCCAGATAGGTCACCTGTCCTGGTAGAGCCAGCCCAAGAGATGAATCTTGGGACGGAAGAAGAGCCAAAAATCACTTTCAGAGCAGAATCTCTCAGCACAGTACAACAAGAAAACTTCCTAGCATTCTTCAAATGTAGAAATCACAATTTTGCGTGGACCTATGCAGACATGCCAGGGATTGATCCCGCTTTGGTCATTCATCACCTTGCAGTATGCCCTGATGCAAAACCAGTAAAGTAGAAGCTCAGAAAAATGAACCCTCAAGTGGCCCTCCTAGTCAAGGCAGAACTAAAGAAGCTATTGGATGTTGGGTTCATTCACCCAATTGATTATCCTGAATGCATTTCCAACTTAGTACCAGTAGCCAGACTAGATGGCCAAATCCACTGCTGCACCGACTTTCGAGACCTTAACAAAGCCCGCTTGAAGGATGACTTCCTGTTAACTAACATTAACATGATAGTGGATCTTACGGCAGGACACGAGATGTTATCCCTCATCAATGATTTTTCAGGGTATAATCAAATCAGAATCACTAAAGAGGATCAGCATAAGATAGCCTTCATATGTCCATGGGGGATGTACTATTGGGTGGTAATGTCATTTGGCCTGAAGAATGTTGGAGCTACATATCAATGAGCCATGACTCTAATCTTCCATGACCTTTTCCACCACATCATGGAAGATTATGTGGATGACTTGCTAGGAAAATCAAAGACAAGGGAGGAACACCTAGATGTATTGGCAAAGATCTTCGACCGATTGGAGAAATACAATGTTCACCTGAATCCAAAGAAGTGTGTCTTCGAGGTCACCTCTAGAAAACTTTTGGGATACATAGTCTCCAGAAGAGGAATTGAGGTAGATCCCGCAAAAGTCAAGGCTATCACTGAAATGCCTCCTCCAAAAACACTAAAATAGCTGAGAAGTCTGTAGGGGAAACTCCAGTCCATTCGTCGGTTCATTGCTCAACTTGTCGATAAATGCCAACCATTCCAACATCTACTCTGAAAAGATACAACTTTTGTATGGAACACTTAGTGTTAGGCTACCTTCGACCAGCTAAAAGATTATCTAACTAATCCCCCTATTCTAACTCCACCGAGGCAAGGAGAACCCCTCTTGTTATACATCTCAACAATAGAGACAACCATTGAAGCCTTACTAGCAGAACATGATGAACAAGGGAAGGAAAGAGCCATCTATTACATCAGCCGCACCTTGATCTCATATGAGCTAAACTATACACAAATTGAAAGACCATGTCTGGCCCTAGTCTTTACTTCACAAAAACTATGACACTACATGCTCAATCACAAAACCAAGCTCATTGCCAAGATCGATCCACTGAAGTATCTGCTAAATAGAGCTGCTCCTACTGGGAGAATGGAAAAATGGGTCATGATCCTCACTGAATTCAACATCGAATATACTGAGTGAAAAGACATCAAAGGACAGCTCATCGCTAATTAGCTAGCTGAAGCACCCATTCCTGCAGAATATCCTACACTGGCAGAATTCCTTGATGAAGCCATCTTGACCATAGCACCGGCAATAGAAACATGGAAAATGTACTTTGATGGATCATACACACACATAGGCTCAGGGGTAGGCATCCTATTTTTTACTCCTCAAGGTGACACCATCCCTAAGTCCTTCAAAATCACATTCCCATGTACCAATAATGTGGCAGAATATGAGGCCCTTATCACAGGTCTCTGAATGGCAATCAAATGGTGAATTGAGAAGCTGACGATGTATGGAGACTCTCAACTGGTCATTCAATAGGTTAACAATGAGTACAGGACCAAGGATGATAAGTTCCTGCCTTATAAAAAGATGGTCGATGACTTCAAAGACTACTTCGATGACATCCACTTCGAGCAAGTCTCAAGGCTAAACAACAAAGTTGCAGATGCCATGGCCACCATCGGATCCTTGGTTGACATGAAGAAAGACAACAAGAAGTGTGAGTTCCTAATAGAAGAACTCCCTATCCTAGCATATGATGTTCCTCAATTGGAGCTAGTGTGAGAAGTCATTGGTCCCCTATCCCCATGGTATCAAGAAACCTACCTATACCTCCACGATAATATCACCCCCTTAACCTATCCACCTCACAACAAAAATCTTTCATCCGTTGAGCCTCCCGCTTCATCCTTGTAGGAGATACCCTATATAAAAGGAGTCTTGATGGCACGCTTTTACAATACTTAGACTCTAGGGAAGTTGAAGTGGCCTTGCAAGAGGTACATGTGGGCATCTGTGGGGCACATTCAAGTGGACCCACTCTTTCTAAAGAGATCTTGAGGACCCGATACTATTGGCCAACCATGGAACTAGACGCCTACCAATTTATCAAAAAATGCCTACCATGTTAACAGCATGGGGATCTCATTCATGCACCAGCATAGGATTTGCAACCCATCATGATGTCGTGGCCTTTCTCACAGTGGGGACTCGACCTCGTAGGAAAAATACATCCCCCATCCTCCAATGGCCATAAGTTCATAATCACTGCTACCAAGTACTTCACTAAGTGGGTGGAAGCAATACCACTCACCTTCACCATTGGAACCTAGATATCCAAATTCATCCTCCATTACATCAACTGTCGCTATGGTATCCCTCATTCCATCATCACCGACAATGGAAAACCATTCAAGAACCAAGAAGTTCGCACTTTGTGCAAAAAATTTTAAATCCAACACCATTTCTCCACACCATATTACCCTTAAGGAAATGGTCAAGCTGAAGCTTCAAATAAAACCATCCTACGCATCCTAAAGAAGACAGTCAATGAAGCTGGCCATGACTGGCACCTCCAACTCAACCCTGCCCTATGGTCCTATTGCACAAGCATCCGCACCCCCACAAGAGCCACTCCATTTTCCCTAGTATTTAGATCCGAAGCCATTTTACCTATTGAGGTCGAGCTCCCATCCTTAAGAGTATCCCTACAAAACATAATCAATGATGAGGAATACCGAGTCGCACGGTTGCATCAGCTAGAATTACTGGATGAGAAACACCTAAATGCATTGAACCACCTGCAAGCCTATCAAAATCACCTCAGAAGAAGCTACAACCAGAGGATCAGAAACCAAAAATTTGAAGTAGGTGACCTTGTCCTTATGGAAAATCAGAAGAACTTGCAAGAGCATCCTAAGAAAGGAAAGTTTGAGCTCGATTGGCTAGGACCTTATGTCATCATAGCCACCTATGGATCAGGAGCATACCAGCTTGCAACACCTAAGGGGCAGCCTCTGGATGAGCCTATGAACATCCTACATTTGAAGAAATTCTATGCATAACCCATCGGGTACCCCACAAAAAATCAAAAAAATCAAAAAATTGAAAAATTGAAAAAATCAAGAAAAACCCGAGTGCAAAAAAAAAAATTCCAATGGTGAAAATCACTTCGGTGATGCCTTGGATAAGTACCATGGTGAAAACCTGTTTTAGGAGCCATGCATAGTGGCCGGATCTACCATCTAATAAGTCCTCTTTCCATTACAACACTCCATATCACACACAACCCATGGCTTGGAATTCTGAAACATCAAGTCCTATCACCCACCTTGCACTATCCCATCCAAATGTTAATCCATGGAATGAGGATCCTTGAAAGCTTCCCTTTGTACAATGCAAAAATAAAAAAACCTAAAAACAACACAAAATCAAAAAAACCCAAAAACAACACAAAATCAAAAAATTCAAAAACAACACAATTCACCGCAAATCACCCCATATATCGATCTCACTGTAACTTGCAACCATCTACATCTATCAATCCTCACCATCACACCCATCCCAAACCATTCCCACATCATCAAGTCTTGCCAGAACTACATATTCATCTTGCCGGCATCTTGAAAGTACCTTGATCCTGTGGATACAGGGTATGTAGGTAGTCTGGAATACGAAGGAAGTTTCTAGTACTCAGGTACCTAAGATGCACCCATCCACCCCATTTGGATGGTCCCCATACACTGAGCTTTCTGGACCCAATAAAGGATACACATGCTAAGTATACGCTTGAAGCATGTCCCCTAACGCAAAAATCATCAATCAACATACCAACTATAATCCCACACATAGCCTAACTGTCCTTTTGCCCACCTTTCAAAAATTATGCAACAAAATCCAACTAATTCGTGTCAATATATCATTCCTACAATGGACAAGAATCTGTCATTCTATCAACATGTATCTTCACAAGAATACACAAAAGCTATCTGTATCTTTTTGTTGGTCTTTTTGATTATTGATTTTTATCTTTTTGTCTCACTCTAGGTCATTTCCAAAGCTACCTTAATCTCATTTTATCATGGCAAGTGGCGGACAACACCTAGAGTAGACATGGCCATTGTTTCTGTATGCTATGTTTGTGGGTTGGTTTCATTACTCCAAGAATAGTATTCATATCTTGAATCCTAGGTCGGTTCTAGTATGATGTGCCTCATTTGCATGTACAGGCATCAAAAAACCTTATATGTACTATTTACACTCATCGTTGAGTCCCCTTCCTAGGCTAGACAAGGTTATACTACCTTGGGCATGCATGAAATCACCCTATTGTTTGCGGGTCTCGTCCATGCAATCATGGGATATATATCATCACCTAGGTCATTTCATACCTTTGTGAACTATATCCTACATTGCTATAGAAAACTAAGAAATGCTCTCAATTATTGTTATGCAACTACTATTACTAGCTCAAATCATCATCCTAATCATTTATTCAACTATACCATCTAGGCCTAGATTTCATAATCATCTACCCTTCCCCCCCCCCTCACCCTACCAAATCCCCTCACTAATCCCACTCCTCTAACTTATTCCCATGCAACACATCCTGAACCAAATCATATTCCCCCCTTCCTCCATGACGTGGTGTCTTATGACCTAACAATTCCCTCATCCCCTCCCCCACAATCTAGCCACTCCCAATCCTATCTGTACCCCATTCTTCCACCCTTATCCACTCCCCACCCATTCCCCTGCCACACGACCTCACCACCCAGGGTCCAACAAAGAACATCATGTGTATCAAGACTAATTTGCATACCACCTATCACCTACTTTGCATCTCAACACCACTTAGGTTCATTTTAGAATCTTGTAGTTTGCATCTTACATATCACTTAATTTGCATTTCATTAAGTGCATTTTAGAGACATTTAGTTTTCATATCACATATCATTTAATTTGCATGTCATTTAGGTGCATTTTAAAATCATTTAACATTGCATATCATAAACATAAACATTTAGTTCGTAATCACATAGCTGCATTGTAAAATCATAAATCATCACATTCACATTGTATTCCATATATCATCTCATAATCATTTAGTTACATTTACTTGCATAAAAATCATAATCACAATCATCATTTAGTTACATTGCATAATCACAATCATAATCATTTAGCTACATTTTACAAATCATCTAGTTGCATATCCATATTTTCCATACATAACATGTGTTTATAAAGATAAACATACATTTTCATTGCATCACATTTTTGCATCCATAATAAATGTTTATTAATCTAAACATTTATTTTACATTATACATCATAGACCATAGATCACAAATAGGCATATACCACAATAAGTAAACCATCATTGCATCCATCATATTACATCAATAGGTACATCCATAAGCATATAATCCATAAAGCATCCTACATCCATTAAGATAAGCATCATCATAATCATATAACATCATCATAAACAAACATATAGGCCATCAAAAAGCATCATATCATATATCATCATCGCAAAAAAATGTACATCGCTCATATATATACATCAAAAATTATAATGTCCTGATATAATGCCTCTAATGGTTAACATGATACAACTATCACATGGAGGATCCTCTCTCTGATGGAGTGGGAGATCTTGACCCTGGTCATGGCTGTGGTCCTGCCTGTAGCTGTGGTTGAACCTGAACCTGTGGAACCTATTGGGGCACATGTGATGGGGGGCCCGTCACCTGCTGGACACTCTGAACAGATCTAGATCTATGTGACCTAGATGCCCTTGATCCACTGACCTGACTATAACTTGGTGCATGCTGCTTTGCCAATACTGCCACGTAATAGAGGCCTCGATAATACTCCATCTACCCTGTGGCCTCTACCAACTCTCCCTGTGCTTGAGACAACTGGCCCTGTACCTGAGACAACTGTCCCTGTACCTGATATAACTGTGTCTGTGCCTGAGACACCTGTGTCTGCATCAACGTCAAAACTGGGGCCATACCAGTACCTGAAGCTTGCAAGCTACCCACCGTAGTCTCTACCTGTTGTGCCCTCGCAAGTGCTGCATCCTGCTCTCTGGTCAAAATCACCATGTCACCCTAATCCTGGGCTAACTGTGCCTGTAATGCAGCCACCTGTCCATCTGAGCCATCCAATAAGGCCGCTGTCCCCCGCAACTAAACTAACTCTGCCTCACAACTCTCTAAAGCCTCCTACAGGCTGGCTACCTATGCCCACAAGGTCTCCATCTCCTCCTCCTCACCTTGAGGCCATCGACGAGGTGTGAGACCTCAAACCTCAGCCTTTCCACCTGCCCCTAAAGGGCCTGCCTCTGCCTACTGCCCTACTGTGACAGCCTATTGCTACGCTACCTGTGGTGGGGGTAGACCCCCCTATCCACCCTTGGCTATCCCCCATGCTATCAAGGCCCTCTATGCTGCCGCACCACCCTAATCTAAACCTACTCAACAAGGACCTGCTGTACAGGTGCTTGCTGTCTCACTTGCTGCTGGGGCACCTGTCCAATTGTTGCTACTGCCAGCACATCCATCAGCTAGCCATCCCTCCCAACCTCCTCCTCCTCTCCATCCCCTCCAATCTCCATGAGGTAATCTATAATGATCTCCTCACCCTCCTCGAGGAAATCATCCTCATCAGAATCATCATTCCCCTCATCCTCGGAATCCTCATCCCCTGACCCCATTGTCTCCTCTGCAGGGACTACCTCCTCTGCCAGGTCCGTAAACCGCATCGGTCACCACATCTACCACCAAGTATCATATATAGGAGTAGTGCCTACATCCCTAACTGTGCTCCGCCAATCCCATTGCAACGGCCGCAAAGCTGCAAAATCCTCCAAAATGACCTGGGGTTGTATGGCTGCAGGCTAAAAATGTGCATTTCGATGGGTCCGTGCAAAAATGGCCATCTACTAAGGAGTATCCTGTCGCAACCCAAACTGCCGCATAACCTGCAATGGTAGATACATCTCTATCGTGTGGTCTCCTTGACCCATCAAATACCACTACTGAAAAGCAAAAGGTAGGTGAACATCATCATCAGGCCATGGCTCCACTTCGATGTAAGGTTGCCAAGTCACCCGAATAACATCATCCAGCATCCACCACCAATACCGAACCTATCCAGTATAGGTATACTTGGCATCCCAATATAAGAACACAAAGGCCTCAAATAGACAGTGATAGTACCCACATCTCGGTCGAGTAACTGCAATATGCTCCCAAATCCACACATGCAACAAAGTAACCCCAGCTGATTAGGCTACATCATAGTGACAGACAACTGTATGCATCTCGTGAAATAGCTGCACTAGCATCACCGGTCCCCAGGCATACATGGTCTCATGAATGACCATCCCCTCAATCATCTCCCCCCAACCAACTGGAAAACCCCTGCCCCTCCTATCGGGCATCACTACCCCACCAATCAATGCACACAGGAATAAGGCAAAGGGATCTGCACCTGCCGCCAGTGTCCCCTCATAACTTATCTCCCTCCCATCTACTGATAAAACAATGTGATCCTAGCCAAACAATCTGATCAGGGTCCTCCATCCCCGCCTCGTGTCGTATCTCACACGATGGCCATGAATAGGTAGCTCAAGGATGCGATAAACATCCTCATGTGTGATAGTGATCTCACCAGTCGGTAGCAAAAAGGTGCATGTCTTCGGCTGATAGCGCTCCACTACTGCTGTCATCAGAGCTCTATGAGCTCGCAACACTGGCATCGACACCGCTATCAAGAGCCCCAACCTAGCCAGTCGAGCTTGGGTGGTATCATCAAACAGATCGAATAATGCCATCACCGATGGAATATGTCGCTCTCACGAGGACACTATGAACAACCTTATCTCCTGCATCCACAACATTCTGGTAAAAAATCTACCTATCTTTTTTCCAAATCACCCCCTTTCTTCTAATGTTGAATGCCAAAATCATTTGGTGCCAAAACAAACCATGCTTTGCCCCATTTTTTGAAATAGCGCTACTACTTCTTCCCTAGGGCGCTGATTCAAATTGTAGTGCCATGGCAAAACCCCCTTCACGCCATTTTTACAAATGGCACCACTGCGCAACCTCCTTTGCACCATTTTTACAAATGGCACCACTGCGTAACCCCTTTTACGCCATTTTTAAAAATAGCGCCACCCTACCATTTTGCGCTACTCTAAGGAATAGCGCCATTTCTTCTGATAGCACACATATCAAATATGGCGCTAATTCTATGCATGGAGCCAAAATAACATATGGTGCCAATACCTAAAATAGCATTATTCAAGCACATAGTGATATCCTAGCATCTATTTGGCGATAAAAAGCCAAAACCCTAACCACTGCACACATTGTGCCAATGCAGACGATGGTGCCAAAACACTGAGTATTTGGTGCCAATATACCCCTATTCTACCTGAGCGGATAGCACCAATCCAAAGTATGGTGCTAATCCGCATACTTTTAGTGTTGTGCAACCTCGTGATAGCGCCACCAATTCCCAAACCCATTTCCCAAACAAAAAAAAGTGACAAAATTAAAAAATCACAAAGTCAGGGTTAGGCCCTACCTGGGCTCCAGCCTCTGGTACCCGGCCAAATGATCGAAACCAATCAGAAATGTGTAGAAGACGCGGGAATTGGGGGTTGTGCTCTACCATCTCTCCTCTACTTCTTCTCACCAAGTCAATGTGTGCAAATGTGGCACTCTTAGGGCCCACTTGTCCTAATATAACATGTCATGTCATCCCCCCACCCACTCTTTTTCCCCTCTAGGGTGCAGATCCCAACCTTTTTCCTCTATTTTTCTTCCTGTCATCTTCGTTTCCCATCTTCCATCCAACCTTCACTCCCATCACGTCCTTTCGAGAGCTCACCTGAAATTTTTTTATTTTTTCAGTGACCTCTCGAGGGCATCCCTCACTCATCTTATTCCTTCCCGGCAGCTAGGGCAAATTCTTTCTTTGACCTGACACCACTTCCCTGCTAGGTCCTAATGCCACATCAAAGAGGGGCAAATGTAGACACCTAAAAATGTCTTTTACCATCAAACCGACTCCCGACATCCCTAAACATTCCAATTTCCCTTCTAATCAATTAATTAAATTTTTATTTAATTAATTATCCCTTCATCACCTAATTTTACATAATTTTATCCCCAATAGTTGGATTAATTCTATTAATTCAATGGTTCAAACTTTAGCCAATTGATTTAATAAATATACAATATTTATTTAGTCAATTTCCCCCTCCTCTCTAAATCCAATTAATTAGCTAAATCATGTTTAACTAATTAATTTAGCCTATTAATTGGCCTATCCCTACCCTAGGTAATTAAATAGCTATTATTTAATTACCTACCCTGGCCTACCTCATCCTAGCCCTAGGATTAATTAAATACAACCTTATTTAATTAATCTTAAACCTCTTATTAAGATGGTCATATCTAGCTTAACACCCTTCCCCACATCCTCTAAATAAAAAATTGGAATATATCCACATAAGTCAATTTTTTATTTAAAAATATCCCACATCACAATTAATTCCTCTTACAACCCCTTACCACCCCCATACCTCATTTATTTCCACTTATCCCTAAATAAATTTTTAATTCATTTTACATTCCCCATATGAATCTTTAATTCATAAATATTCCATCTCACCAGTACTCCTTTAATTCCCCCTTTTCCTAAAATGAATAAAAGATTTACTTTTATTCCTAGCCCTCCATTCCTCCAAGATCAAATCTGGGCCCTCCACATCACTTTCATCCTCCACCATTGATCTTCCAAACCAATCTCCACTCGTGGATCAAAATCCCTCCAAAAAATCTATAAATAGAATCTCTCCCAAGCCATTTGGGAATCCAATCTTCAAGTAATGTTGCCATGTCCAAATGTCTAATGAGCTAGCATTGTGAGTTGCAATTGAGATAGTGCATTTCACATTATATTCATCAATTAGGGTATATCATGTCTTAGGAGCTCTTGGGTGCAAAGTTCCTCTCCCTTTGATGAGATTGGGTTTTCATATTTAGGTATAGCTATTTGTTTTGATTATGCATTTAGTTTGTGTTTTTACCTTTTGATTGGATTCACCTAATCTACAGAATCCTCCTGTTTACAGAACCTTAGCACAAAAAAATCAGTTTTTGGGTTAAATCGGGCCAAGGCCCCATGGTGGACGCCAAAAATATTATGGGAAAATTGGTGTAAATAAATAATCAATGATATATTAACAATACCCAATAGCTCAATGAAATAAGAAACAAAGAAGATCGAATAAACAAAGAACTTCAAACCTTGCAAACCTCTTCACTTCGTGGCTTCCATTGATTACCTATCTCAAATGATCTTATGTATGAATATGGCCCTCAGAAGGTGCACTTCCTTGCTATTTCCAAGATGTCAAGTGGGAATGGCTATGATAGTTTATTGCAATGAAGATGAGCTTCACAACAATGGTAATGGCATGGTAACAATTTGATCACAAGCAAATGGAATGACTTGGGTGCCAAAGGCAAGCTGTAATTCCTATAGAGTAAGGGTACTAAAATTTTGGATCATAGAAATGGAGGAATAGGGTTGTACTTATAGACTTGTGACAGAGAAGATCAATGGTATAGAAAGAATAAGAGGATCAACGGTATAGAATGGTTGAGAGATATGCGCGAATAGAAAGAAGACAAGTGCCACACAAAAGTTGTTTTGTTTAAGTTAACTACTTTCTTTTATAAAGATAAGATTTTCTTTCATAAATTAGAATGTTTTTTTCTAATTTAAGAGTTATTGATAAAAACAATATTGATTGAGTTAGTTAACTCAACTTGTGATTTGCTTTTGCATGATTTGAGATGAATTAAATAATAAATTATTTAATTTTGTGTGCATGAAGAAGAAGACTTAGTTTTAGAAGATTGGGAAGATATTTTAGAAGATAAGAAAGTAAATTAAATAAATAAATTTATTTAATTGTTTGTGCAAGATTTAAAAGAATAAATATAATATTAGATTGTATTTTATTTTCAGAGATTGAGAGAATTTAAATAAATTTGATTGATTTATTTAAATTTGGAGGAACAATTGACTTAATTAAATAATTAAGAATTATTTAATTGTTTGGAATAATTTAATTAAATAAAAGATTTTATTTAATTTTGACTTTAGAAGAGGTAATTAAATATCTTGATATTTAATTAACTTAGAGGAATATGAATCGAATAAATAAGTTTGTTTATTTATTTATTGATAGAGGAATTTAGATGGAATAAATATTAAGAATATTTATTTGGATAGAGTCGTGTCATTTTTAGGCGTATATAGTTACTTCTCTTGTGTTTTGTGTCTCACCATCATGAGGTAGTTTTTGTTCAAGATGTATGGGTTGAGTATCCCTATTCATTATTATTTCAGTTTGAGTTTTGAGTCTCCCCCTTTGGGTAGAGACTTCATCATTTTAAAAATTATGTTGAGGGTTGTTTATGCCATGCAAGCTTCTATCAAACAACCCACTAAGGACCAGGGTACCATGAGAGCACAACAACGAACAAAAATAGTCCCAAAAACCAAACCCAAAAAGATCACTCCAGTAACATAGTTCCAAACATAATCTCCCTGATAATAACCCCAGAAGGGCTAAGGAGCCAAGTCCAAAAAATATCCATCTTAGTATAGGTTTTAAGTAACATTATAACATATCACCCTAATAATAACCTGAACAGGCCAGGGGAACAAGTAGAACACAACATGAACACAACAGAATTTAAAAGACAAATCATAAAACTAAAAATGAGGAATGCTCTAGTCATTATGCATCTTATTCATCACCTCCTCCCAAGAAGAAGTGTTTTTGCCAGTCTTTTGTCTTTTCTCAGGTTCATAGTATTTATCCCACAATGACTTATGTTTCTCCATGTGGATCTTGATTTTCTTTACCTCAATAATAGTGTTTATCATGATACTATTAGTGAAATTTGCCAGTTCTTTGAGACCTTTCTCTAACCTCACAATTCTACTCTGATACATTTGAAACATATCAAACATATTACTCTGGCTCTCCTGGCATGTGGAACAATTCATTCTTCTATTGAAGATTTCTTCAAATTTCTCTAACCTATCTGATAAATCCTGAAGGTTGTGATAGTTGTGTTCCTTTGCATTTTTATCAAAATTATTGAGCTCTATTTCAAAAGCCCCTAAGTCCCTTGTTAAATACGGATTTGTAGAGCACATTGCAGAATCCATGCATAAACAATTTTTAATGATTAAAGGAGGTTCCACTTCCAGTTCCAACACTAAGAACTTTAGGTTCACAACCTACTTGTGCAATTTATTTCTAGTGTAGTTTAGTGGAACATTTGTGGCCAACAATCTTCAGGTTTAGCCCTCCATAAATGATGAGGTGAAAAGAGCGCTTCCACTACATGATTGGACCCATAAGATAAGTATCCATGATGCTCGAAGGATCCATGATGCTCAAAGGAACTACAATCATTTTGTTGACTACTTTTTGGCTCCATTATATAACGAAACCACAAGTACTCCAATGCCTAGATTGGCTGAGTCTTGTAGAGATTCCATTCAACTAGGAACAAAAATACAATTGGCTGACTGGTACTTCATGGAAGAATATACTGTGCTAAGATTTTATGCATTAAGAGTAGATCCCCACAAACTTTTAATACATGTGACAGAGAGGGTTTTTGCATTGGAATGCATCTAATAGATGGACACTATAGATCAATTGTACTTTGTTAGTCAACAAAATAAGAGCATATTTCCTTCCTTACCTTTTTCATGTGGAGGGTTCACATTCGAGAGAAAAGAATTCACTGTGGCACACCAAATTTTACAATTTTTAAAATTTGATGTTGACTCTCATTGGTAGTATGACCCATGTGACATGATTAAAGAAAGGCTTCTGGCAATAAGAAAGTTGGAAGTAGAATTCAACATCAAAGTAAACCCCTGCTAGAAATATTGAAAAACAAGAATTCTTGGGATGAGGTGAAAAAAGTAACTGAGAAAATTACTATTGAGAAAGGTATTTCTTTTGAATAATTATAAAAAAAATTAATGGCATTGCACCCATGGAGAGTAATAGAGATGCCAATCAGGAGGTGCAACAATTTTTATAAAAGAGTTGCTCAACCATCTAGTTTCAAAAAAATACCAGAGTCTCTCAGAAAATCTTGTAGAGATGAACTATGGACACAAACAAAAATAAATGCCTTTTGGTCTATGGGGAATGATCTAGGTGATCCAAAAACTACTACAAATTTTGTGGATATCTCAAAAGATGAAGAGTTTAGAAAATTATGGAATATAGAGCATGTTGAACACACTAAGATACTGAGAGGGGAGGGGGTGAATCAGTATCTAAATAATTTTCAATTTTAACAACTTCAACTTATTCAGAGTAGATTAAAACTTAATCATCACATCATGAACATGAAAGATTAACATAATGCACATCAACACGAGACACCTGATATATGTGGAAATCCCTAGAAGGGAAAAACCACGGTGAGGATTAACTCACAATATATGAAGCTCAAATAACAACATTGTTTCAGGGCTACAACCCAAGGAAGCTTCTACTCCCTGAAGAACTTTGATTTAGGGTCACTCCTAAGGAAGCTTCTACTCCCTAAATACTTTGTTTTAGGGTCACTCCCAAGGAAGCTACTACTCCCTGAATTGAGAACACACTTACAAAAGATTACAATATGAGAGTCTTCCTACTGTTTGAAATCTGACATTGAAACTCACACTTTTGATAATTGTACTTCTATCTCTTCACACTTTCTTCTGATGATTTGATCAGTTAGGCACCCTCTTCACTTGATCACTATCACATATAAGTCTTCAAGATGAATCAGGACAACATCAACAATTTCTACTCTTTCTCCTTCAGTCTCATATAAACAATGTATTCATTCTGCTTTTTATCTACTTGCAAGATTTTTAATTAACTTACAATCACACATCTCCTCACTCAATTTGATTCACTATTTATACATGATATTACATTGATTGCATTGCTTGTCATCCAGATACAACATGAAAAATATATTTTCAAGTCAGCCAAACAACACATAATATGAAACATGTAGAAAATAGGTCCTAGGTGAAGCCACACATTACACCAACAAAAGATCCATGCCTTGCAGACCCCAACACTTGATTAACCAGGTCCAAAACATCCTTCACAGCTTCAAACACCAAGGAATTACATCTGCACATTCTGCTCATTTGGAAATAGGACAACTTTAACGAAAACACGTGAAGACTTGAAGTATAACAATCACATCAACTTAAAAACTTTGTGCGGTACAGGAAATAAGAAAGATCTTCATGAAACTTTTTTAGATGAGTCCACATGACTCATACAACATCCCCAAACACTCTTGTGCCACTTTACCTCAAATAATTGTGCTGCATAGCTTTAATCATTAGCTCTAAGAACAATTTATCATCCAAAACACACTGCAACATGCTTTCATTTAAAAAATTGAGTTGCGGACCACCAAGAACCTTGAAACTACAAGGAGACATGTAATACACATCCATAAACATGTCCTCAAAACCACAAGGGCAATCATTCATTTATGGAGGAATGCAGAGCATTCCAACAGGCCTTCAATACTAGCATACTCTTCTAGAACACATGTCGGTACTCTATCATGCATAACTTTCATAGTGGAAGGGAAAATGATCTGGAAACTTGAAATTATCACCTTCATAGAATCCTAAACACAATTCTAGAACCACATGACCATATCTACAAATATGGAGGAATACAGAGCATTCCATTGTCCTACACATAACATCTTCACAAAGACAACACTGTCTTCAATCAATCAACAAAAAAACACTCTTCCAGTAATGCAATCATCATGGAACTTGGAACATACATACTTTAGGCCATTAGTAGCATCAATAATGCATTTGATCATCTTTGTGCTTCTAATTCCCATATTAATATGAACTATATCTTCTCCCTTCTCTTGTTGGATGGGACATGACATCCAACCATGAACTCCATCACACCACCATGATAGTGTTGACATCAATGACAACCTAGTGACAGTGTTGACATCAATGACAATCCTAGGGACCATATGTGTAACAATCCTACCCTTTGGCATTGATGGCAACACATATTTGCTTCTCTCCCCTTTGACATCAAGGACAAAGGGAAACCACTACCTTAATCAAATACCACATGATTTCTTCATGTAGAAAACAAACTCCCCCTAACATCAACAACCACTACCTGCTCCCCCTGACAAGTAGCCACCATTAGTCCAGGAACAAGATATAACATGAACTTCCCCTAAATAGATGCACCATTGTGTACCTAGGAAGAGGAAGGAGGGGAAATTACCCCTAACCTCTGCTGGAGATCCTAAAAAGTATCCTTTGCTAGAGCCTTTGTGAAAATATCTTCTATTTGATCCTTTGTTGGAACATATTCCAACTTCACTTCTTTATCTGCAACCTTCTCTATCAAAAAGTGATACTTGATTTCTATATGCTTGGTTCTAGAATGCATCACTGGATTCTTGGAAATATTGATAGCACTTGTATTGTCACACAAGATAGGAATAGGCTCATCATACAATACCTTGATATCCTTTAGGGTTTGCTTCATCCACAACACTTGTGTACAACAGGATGCTACTACAATGTACTCTGCCTCTGTAGTAGATAGGGACACTGAATCTTGCTTCTTGTGTTGCCATGAAACCAATCTACATCTTAGAAAGAAAGCACCACCACTTGTACTTCTATCATCAACACAACCAGCCTAGTTAGCATTAGTGTAAGCACTTAAAGCAAAGTCATTGCCTCTTGGATACCATAGGCCATAGTCTGGAGTTCCTTTCAAGTATCTGGATATCCTTTTCACTATCTTCTCATGTGTTTTATTTGGATTGGATTGATATCTAGTAACCAAACATACTACAACTATCAATATCATGTCTCCTTCTTCCTTGATGTAAAGATTGCTATCTGCAGTACCTTTCTTGAAACCTTGCTGAAGTAAGTACTTGTCCAACCTAGCATACCAATCTCTAGGTGATTTCTTAATACCATAGAGAGCCTTCTTGAGTCTACACACCATGTCCAAATCTTCTGATAAATAGAAACCATTTGATTGTTCAATATAAACCTCTTCCTCTAGGTCACCATTCAGAAATGTTAACTTAACATCCATCTAATATACCTTAAAATTTTTATGAGCAGTAAGAGCAAGGAACATTCTGATTGCCTCCATCCTTGCTACTAGAGCAAAAGCATTCTCAAAATCAATACCTTCAACTTGTGTGTATCCTTTGCATACCAATTTTGCCTTGTTCCTTAAAACTTCACCTTCTTCATTCATTTTATTTTGGAACACCCATTTTGTTCCTATAATATTCTTATTTGCTGGTCTGGGAACCAATTCCCATGTTTGATTCTTCTCAATCTGATCCAATTCTTCTTCCATGGCTTTTATCCATCCATCATCTTTGCTAGCATCAACAAAGTTTTTGGGTTCCACCTTTGATAACAAACACAACTTTACTTGCTCATATGTCTTAGCAAGCCTTCTCCTTGTCTACACACCTTCATCTTTATCTCCAATGATCTGATCTGTTGAGTGGTTCTTCTAAACATACTCTGTTGAACTCTTAGTCATCTGCACTGGTTCTTGTTCCTTTTCTTCTTTCACTTCTTCTTCTTCATCTACAATGCATGTAAATATATCAAATTTAGAGTCTGCTGATTTATGTGAGATCTAATATAGGTCTTCATCTACCTTGATGTGCTTTCAATCATCTTTCCCAACCTTTTGTTGTAGCATCTATAAGCCTTGCTTCTAGTTGAGTAGCCAGAAAAGATTCCTTCATCACTTCTTGAATCAAACTTTCCTAGGTCTTCTTCATCTATTATGATATAGCATTTGCTGCCAAAGATCCTTAAGTATCTGATTGTGGGAGGTCTTCCATACCATATCTCATAAGGGGTCTTAGTGCTGCTGACCCTCAGTTGTGCTTTGTTAATTAGATAGACATCAGGGTAAACTACATCCTTCCAGTACATATCAGGTAGATCTGCATTTTTCAACATTGCCCTAGACATCTCTTGCACAGTCCTGTTCTTTCTTTCCACTACCCCATTTTGCTGAGGGGTCCTATGAGCTGACAGATGTCTTCTAATACCATTATGCTCACAAAACTTTTCAAATTCATTTGAAGTAAACTCACCTCCTCTATCAGACCTCTAACATTTAACCTTGGCATCAACTTCATTCTCAACCATAGCTTTGAACACTTTAAATTTATGAAGGGCATCTGATTTTTATCTTAAGAAAGTAACCCAAGTCATTCTAGAATAATCATCAATAAACAACATGAACTAGCTCTCACCTTGTTGACTCTTTACTATGGTAGGGCCACATAGATCAATGTGAATCAACTTTAATGGTTTTGAAGAAGAATACTCCTTGCTTTTGAAGTTTGACTTTGTTTTCTTTCCTATTTGATATTTCCTATATACTGCATTTGTAGGCTTGATTATCTTAGGCATATCTCTCACTGCATGTGTGGAACTGATCTTTTCCATATTGTCAAAATTGTTGTGTCCCATTCTCTTATGCCACAACCAACACTCACTGCATTGAGCCAACAAACATGTTCTTCCATTTACCTCCTTCAGACAATAGATGTCACCATATGTCTTGATACCTTCTGCAACTAGTTTTTAGAATCCCACCTTCCTGATTTCATAGCCATTGGCATTAAAGGTGAGATTATACCCCTTGCTACACATCTAAATGACACTGAGAAGATTGTGTTTTAGTCCTTTGACATAGAGGACATCCTCAATCATGTTGTTCCCATCAATAGTTATAACACCTTTTCCATAGATTTGTGCTGACTCATTACCACCAAACTTAATAGCACCACCATCCCACTTTTCAAGGTTGATAAACTTCTCCTTGTCACCAATCATATGATTTGAGCATCCACTATCAATTACACAAGACTTGGCTTCTTCTCTTGTATGAAAGGCAATCCAAACAACCATTGATCTTTCATTGTTCTATTCTGCTTGCATGGCATCAGTCTTTTCACATTTTCCAACATCATCCTTTTTGTCACTAACACTCTAGGCCATGAAAAGTGTTTCATCATTTGAATCATCATGATCCTCATCTTATGAAGAATAATTGCTTTCTATGGAATATAAACTTCTCTTGAACTTGTCTCTTCTGTTACTACCCCTTGATTATTTGAAAGCACATTTAGAAGAAAAATGACCAACCTTTCCACAATTAAAACATTTGAAGGGTAACTTACTGTAGACACCTAAAATTGACTTGCTCCACAAACCAGTTTCCCGTACCTCTACACCAATTTATCCCTTCTATTAATTGAATAAATTCATTTTATCCCTAACCATCTATCATCTATCCTCTATGATCAATTAATTCACTTAATTTATCACTATACCTTACAACTATATCCTCATTGATTAAATAAATATTCCTAATATTTATTTTGCTAATTTGTCCATTTCCCTAGTCCCTATTAATTAGATAAATCATGCTTATCTAATTAATCTTCCCTATTAATCAACCTATCCCTAGCCTAGTTGATTAAATAGCAATTATTTAATCAATCTACCCTAGCCTACATATCCCCTAGACCTAAGTTAATTAAGCTAAACACTTAATTAACCTTTCTTAGCCCATCCTCCCACACACCTTTGAATAAAAATCAATTTTTTATTCAAAGGGTCAAATCCTCCTTACACCTCATTTATCACCCTCTTACACATGTAAGTGTACATGTGTCCTTCAACCTTCACATCTCCACATAAAAGTGAATTTTTAATTCACTTGTCATATCCACTCTTCCCAAAAATGAATCTTTAATTCATTTTTGTCCTCCACACCTTTCCCCATGTGAATTTAAAATTCACAAATAATGAGAGCCCTCCAAATCCCATTGACCAAATCCCAACCATTGATCTCCCTCATCCACTCCTCTTGTGACACTTGTCACAAGGCTATGGCCTCAATCCTAACCCTAACTCTCAAGCATTTCTAGCCCTTGATCTCAACCTTTGATCCTCACCATCCATCCATTTTCCAAAAATCTATAAATAAGACCATCACCCAAGCCATTGAGAATAACTTCTTATTGTGCCCTTACTATGCCAAAATCTCTCCAAAATCTTCTTATCCCAACATCATAATGCCAAAATCATTCCTCATTCCCATCTAAATCTCCACCTAAGTCCAAATCCTTCATCTACATTGTGTTGAAAGCAAGAGCAATCTACATTATACATCAACTTGGGTAAAATCTAAGGAGTTTGGGTGCAACTCCTTCCACCCTATCAATTAGAGGGATCATATGTGAAGGTATAACTTGGTGTGTTTATGCATTTGGTTTGTGTTTTCACCTCATTTTGTTTTCCTAATCTACACTTACCTTTGTATTTGCCAATGCCTTTCTTTAGTCTTCTCACAAAATTTGCTTCAACTTCATCAGAGCTTTCATCTTTGACATCAAGTTCTTCCTTTGTCTTCACATTGGCTTTGAAAGTAGCTTCTTTATTTGGAGCATCAGTGTCAAACTCTCCCATTTCAAAGGTAGTAAGGGAACCAAATAATTTGTCTATAGTTTATGTATCCAAGTTAGCATTCTCGTCAATGGAAGATACCTTATGACTATAAGATTTGGAAGAGATCTCAGGAGCTTTTTCACAACCTCATCTTCTTTCACTTCTCCACAAGACCTTTAATGCCATTGACCACTTCATTCACCCAGAGCATATATCCAACAATGTTTTCATCCTCTAAGATTTTTAGGTTCTGAAATTTGCTCTTGAAGATCTACATCTTGGCTTGCTTTACTTTCTTATCTCCTTCATAAACAGTTTTAAGTTTATCCCAAACATCTTGAGCAGAACTGCAAATCATTAGATTTCAAAGATCTGAATCAACTAACCTACTCATGATAGAAAACTTTTCCTTGGCATTGTTATCATACTTCTTAACTTCATCCACATCTGTAAGAATAGTAGCAAGAACTGTGTAACCAGTCTTGATAGAGTTCCAAACAACGTACCCTAGATAATTTATATAAGCTTCCATCCTTAGCTTCCAAAAAGCATAATTTGTCCCATCAAACCTAGGTATATTGATGGATCCATTTTGTCCCATCCTAGACCTTCCTCAAGTGGTTAAGCTTCCCTCAGAGGAACTTGGCTCTGATACCAATTGTTGAAGACACCAAGATATTGAGAGGGGGGTGAATCGGTATCTAAATAATTTACAATTTTAACAACTTCACCTTAGTCATAGAAGATTAATACTTAATCATCATAGCATGAACATGAAAGATTAACATAATGCATGTCAACACAAGATACTAGATATACATAGAAAACTCTAGAAGGGAAAAACCACGGTGAGGATTAACTCACAATATATGAAGCTCAAATAACAACTTTGTTTTAGGGCTACAACCCAAGGAAGCTTCTACTCCCTAAAGAACTTTGATTTAAGGTCACTCCCAAGGAAGCTTCTACTCCCTAAAGATTTTATTTTAGGGTTACTCCTAAGGAAGCTACTACTTCCTGAATTGAGAACACACTTACAAAAGATTATAGTATGACAGTCTTTCTACTGTCTAAAAATTGACATTGAAACTCACACTTTTGATGATTGCACTTTTGTCTGTTCACATTTTCTTCTAATGATCTGATCAGTTGGGCACCCTCTACACTTGATCACTATCACATATAAGTCTTCAAGATGAATCAGGACAACATCAACAACTTTTGCTTTTTCTCCTTCATTCACACATCAACAATGTAATCATTCTGCTTTTTATCTGCTTGCGTGATTTTTAATCAACTTGCAATCACACATCACCTCACTCAATTTGATTCAATATTTATACATGATATTACATTGATTACATTTCTTGTTGGCTAGATACAACATGAAAAATACATTTACAAGTTAGCCAGACAACACACAATATGAAACATGTAGAAGATAAGTCCTAAGTGAAGCCACATGTTACACCAGTAGAAGATCCATGCCTTGTGGACCCCAACACTTTCTTAACCAGGTCCAAAACATCCTTCATAGCTTCAAACACCAAGGAATTACATCCGCACACTCTGTTCATTTGGAAATATGACAACTTTAAGGAAAACACATGAATTCTTGAAGTATAATGACTACATTACCTTGAAAACCTTGTGTGGTACAGGAAAAAAGAAAGATCTTCATGAAACTTTTCCAGATGAGTCCACATGAGTAATACAACATCCCCAAACACTCCTTTGCCACCACACCTAAAATAAGTGTGCCACACAACTTCAATCATTATCTCTAAGAACAATTTGTCATCCGAAACACACTACAACATGTTGTCATTTGAAAAACTGAGCTGCAGACCACCAAGAACCTTGAAACTGCAAGGAAGCATGTAATACACATCCACAAAAATGTCCTCAAAACTACAAGGGCAGTCATTCATTTTAGGAGGAATGCAGAGCATTCCAATAGGCCTTCAACACTAGCATACTCTACTAGAACACATGACGATACTCTATCATGCATAACTTTCACAGTGGAAGGAAAAATGATCTAGAAACTTGGAATTATCACCTTCACAGCATCCTGAACACAATTCTAGAACCACATGGCCATATCTACAAATGCAGAGGAATACGGAGCATTCCACTATCCTACACAGAACATCTTCACAGAGACAACACTGTCTTCAATCAGTCAACATCAAAACACTCTTCTGGTAATGCAATCATCATGGAACTTAGAACATACATACTTTAGGCCATCAATAGCATCAGAAATGCATTTGATTATCTTCGTGCTTCTAATTCCCATATTAATATGAACTTTATCTTTTCCCTTCTCTTGTTGGATGGGACATGATATCCATCCATGAACTCCATCACACCACCATGATAGTGTTGACATCAATGAAAACACTAGGAACCGTATATGTAATAGAGTATCCCTCTGAAGCACCTAATCCTAAATCTAATGATGATATTGATAGGAAAAACCAACCCTTGGATCCCACTAAAGACTGCATACAAACCTAGTTGAGTGAGACCACAAAACAAGCATATACTTTAGGGACAACCATAGTAAAAAAACTGGGTTATGAAGGTGGTGGTTTGGGGGCCAAAGGATAAGGTAGCACTTGGGTGGTAATATAGAAGACCTAGTCATTTTCAAGGCATTGGAGCTGATAAACAAGCCCAAAGGCATACAAGGATAGGTAGTACATTTGTAGATTCAAATGAAAATTTTGACATTTAGATACAATTACCAGTACCACAAGAGTTTTTAGATCTTCAAGATACTCATTTGATTGGTAAAGGAGATGGTTTAGAATCTAGTGCTATTGGTGGTGATGGTACGAGTAGTAGTGGTCAGCAAGTGCTACAACAAAAAAAATACCTAGAAGAGGCCAATACTAGAAGATACTATACAAAAACTCAGTAAATAAGGAATTGTGAAGAGACAAAGGATTATGACAGATCCAAGTCCAACTTCCTCCATTTCCACCTCAATGGAATTATTTCTAGAAGGAACCCCTCCTATTGTTAGTGTGAATAGGATAGGAATGGCTAATCCTCAGCCTCAAATAGTTACTCCTTCACCATTCAAGCATTCAATTGTGTCAGTAGTCCCAAGTTTTGATTACAAAGCTATGTTTAACAAGAAAGTAGAAAAATGTAGAAGACACAAGAAGCAAGTGCTAGAGACTACATCTATTGTAACTTTAGAGCCTACAAGAACTAGGGTATTGCCTACATATGAACCATATACA
This sequence comes from Cunninghamia lanceolata, assembly GCA_027924645.1. Lineage (NCBI taxonomy): Eukaryota > Viridiplantae > Streptophyta > Pinopsida > Cupressales > Cupressaceae > Cunninghamia > Cunninghamia lanceolata. Next base: position 1,913,889 of record BSBN01000229.1, read on the forward strand.
AAAACCATGGAGTACATGTTTGTTGTGCTCAAAGTTCAAAATAAACTAAAGAATTAGATGCAATGCTCTGACTATGAGGTGAGCAAGTGTGTCTAAATGGATTTTTCTAGAATGAAAAATACTGACAAAATTAATGTATAAAAAAGGAACAACGATGTGGTGTACACATCATTGTTAAAGCAAGAGAGAGATACATAAATAGGTTGCAGAATCAAATAGAAAAGTTAGAGGAAGGCCTAGAAAATGAGAAAGAAAAGAGGAAAGCAACAGATAACAGGAGCAATGAATTAGAGAAAAGGATAAAAAATTTGCCTCTACACCTACAAGAAAAGAGAATGAATAGACAGAGGTGGAACTGAATGAACTAAAGCAAAGGTTAGATGGAAGCATAAAGAATTATGATAATGAAAGAGCCAATTCAGAAAAATTACAACAAAAGTTGATGGAAGCCAAGGCCTTAGTAAAGACATTACAAGAAAAATTAGACAAGTAGACACAAAAAGCAAATTAGTGAGAACAAAAACTGAGGAAGAGAGAAAAACTACTAAAAAACTATAGATACAACTAAACAATGCAAAAAATGAAATAAAATCTTCCCAAAATAGAGTATCTAAAATTTATAGAAAAATAGTGAGGCATATAAAAAAAACATTTGGGAGGAAATAATGTAAAGGAATGATGATTTGTCTGAATTATTTGAATTGATTGATGGTCTAATAATACAGAAACAAAAAGGTGACTTCAAGTTAGAAAATTGCAAAGCAAATTTTGCAAAAAATCTACAGAATCAGTGACAATGAATTGGCATCCAAAGGAATTCACAACCAGATTGATGCCTCAATAAAGACATCATCTATCATTTGTATGAAGCTAGGTGAACCATAGGAATATCTGGATCAGGTTACAAAATTGTTACGGAAGCTACATAAAAAGGTAGAATACCTGAAAGAGCTTGGTTTTCCATGGGCTTTTGACAATACATAGTGATACATTGGAAAGGGTGCTCTCAAAAAGAAGATGGAGGATACAAAGAAGTTTGATTTGGACCAGTTTCCTCAGAAGCTTGATGAGGTAAACTTTTTGGATTCCATCAAACCAGTGATAAGCTTGAATGCAACTTTGAAAAATACATTAAAGTTACTAGTCGGTTATGAATTGTTAACAAATTTACAGGTCAAATACTATGAGTTAGAATAGATTGCACTTCCATTAGATGAATAGTGGAGCATGCTACAAAAGATGATAGAATGATTTGATAATTTGATAATGCTTCTATGTACATTGTATTCCTTCATTTGAAAATCAATATGACTCTTTTCCATTTTTTGTGTTCAAATTATTTGTATTATTTAATTTCTTAATTTAGGAAAACTTTGGTTTCTAGATACAAATTAAACATTTGCTAATGTTGTATATGCTACTGTTAGTGTTGTTAGTATGCATTTAGTTGAATACATGTAACACTTATCAGTATCACACAATAATTATATGAAATTACTAATAATATATTAATTAATAAATGAAAATTAAAAAATGTGTAAAACTTAGATTTGCTAAAATAAAATCAAATTTGGAAACAATTTTTAAAATTTAGATTCTAAAATAGAACATTGGAAAATAGTAGTATGTTAATCTATAAATTTTTAAATGGAAAATGAAAATTGTATATCAGGATGGATTCAGTGATAGAAAAATAAAATATCATCAATAACAGTTTGGAGTTTGGAATATTCAATACATTATAAATACCTAGTAAGTGCTAAATCTCTTGCATTTGCCAAATCATCTCCTTACTCTGACCATGAGATTGAGAGCCATTGTGATCCTGGTCTTCATTTTTTTTCCTTGCTTACATCCTCTTAAGTGCACCTCCTCACTACCACTACATGTGTTATTCATTGTGTCACTATCATGTGTGCTAGTATGGTTTGAAGTGTTGCAAAACCCTCTTCTTTCACATATGGACCTCTAAATTGCGAGTGCCCTTTCAAAAGGAAAACTTTGACTATCATACCTTGTTGTATACATCCTCAAGAAAATTTTCAAATTCTTGTCAAGTTTATTTCTTATCTTTGATTTCAAGAACCCCAATGCACTGAAAACTCTCTCATCCTCCACTGACCCCAATATCATGGTTTGACATAAATCAACAAGTTTAAAATATTTTGATATTGAATCATGCAATATTTTTCTCTGACTTAACATTGCCTAAAGATTTGTTATCGATCCATCTAGGAAGGGACTCTCCATGATTTTAAACTATTCCATCATTGATGTTGTAAAATGGGTTGACTTCTTTCTAAGCTTAGATTTATTTATAATTCCTTCTACTTGTTGTCTATTGAGTTCTAAACTTTTAGAAAAATGATTGACCAAGGTCTTTATCTTGTTATGAAAATTAGCTAGTTGACGGTTAACCCAATATTGAGGATACACAATAGACATGGCTTGAAGCATTTCATCATGAGGGAATCAATCTCTAATCTCTGAGGAAAGATATATGACATATCCTTTAAAGTAGTACTTACAGAATTAATAATGTTGTCAAAAGCTTCCCTTGTAATAGGTATTGTTTTGATAGTATGCCTAACCCTGGTAAAATGGTGCATTGGTATCTCATATCCCCATATAGAGACACATAACTCCCCACTTGCATTAAACTATAAAAAATTAGAAGAATTGTTCACATTTGTCATCAAGTGCCAGCTACTAAATTTTGGACTTATCATATAAATGAATTCTATGATAGATATAGATTATCGAGGGTCATGTATATCATTTTACATAGTTTAGTATATTCTAAAATATACATAGTTCTTTCTTGGGCTTTTTTCACAAGACTGTTCATTTCCTCTAGTATGGGAAGAATACTAGATAAACTTAGGAGTATTTATATGTCACTTAACCTTTGTAAGAGGTCATGAGCTCTGTCTACTGTGAGGCAATGTTCATACATTACTCCAATCAAAGATTAATATCATGAAAAAAACTCGTTGCATTGATCCATGCAAGGAGATCCATCTAGTATCAACATCCCTAGGAAGCTTGTTTCCTGTAATTATTCCATCAACAAATTGTTGAAATTCCATAAAGCATTTGGAACTTCGACAGAAGTATGAGTAGAACTCACAGATCAGATCTTCAAATTTTGATACTGTAGAAAACTTGCTCACAATTTTAAATGCTAATTTCATTATGTGGGCCATGTAGTGAATGGAAATAATGTATGGTGAAAAAGAAGTTTGTAGCTTTATGCAAAGACTATTCCTATGACCTTGCATTATTAAAGGTCCATCAGCCCCAACACACACTAACTTTTTAGCAATTATGTAGTCATACATACCTCCAGTTTCATTCAAAAATTTCTTAACTAGTTCAAATAGATTTTACAATGTCACATTCTCCTTCATTTTATAAACAGAGAGTAGATGAGGTTGGTAGACATGTTTGTCTACAATATACACATGCATACATACCTAAGAAGTATTATCTACTATTGTAACTTCATCTAAAGTAATGCAATAATGGTTGACTATTTTATTTTTTCTTGTAAATCTTGTTTGTCCACCTCAACAAGATAACTTGCCCATTCCCATCCACTATTTGTTGACCAATGTGTGTTAGGAAAGTTAGGAACGCCCATAAAAGATAATAAACTATTATATTCTAGGTATTTTGTCATAAGATGCCCTCTGGTCAAAATATGATAAACAACACTCAACAAAATAGTTTTTGCCATTTGTGCTTCTCCCATCATCTTTCCAAATTGAGTTTCAATTAAACCTCCACATGCTACAAGCTTCACCTTTCTTTGCATATGCACATCATATTTGAAGTCATTCTTAACATGAAGACATTCTTCCTTTATTTTCCATCTTATTAGTGATTTTTCCTTTCCATCTATGATTTATTTTTCATAAACTTTACCAATATGTTTTTCTATAGTGTCATGTTTTAACTGCAACTTCTTGTCCCTACGATATTTCCAACTACAAATCTTACACTTGCACTTTGTTGGAGGTTCATCTTTGTTTGCATTCTGGACTGGTTCAATGAATGGGTACTTTAACACTCAATTAATCTAAAAATTCCTTGTCATATCCCACTCACACCCCATTTTCAATTTTTCTTTTCTTTTCCCCTTCCATGCAGGATCTACATCTTCCTTATCACTTGTTGAGGTCAATTTATTCATATTATCATTCTTGCTACCTTGGGTACCACCTGGAACATCATCCATGACATTGGCATCCAAGTCAATGAACTCATTTAAGCTACCCTGGGTACCACCTGGAACATCATCTATGGCATTGGCATCTAAGTCAATCGACTCATTTTGGCTACCCTGGGTATCCCTTGGAACATCATTTGTAGCATTATCATCTTGATCTGAGTCAATTAACTCATTCAGATCTTCGTCTGAGGTATTGCCTTGTTCATTAATATATGGTACAAGTGTCGATGTTGTAGCTCCATCTGATGGACTGCAAACATTGCCAAAGTACAACATTATGTTTCTATGTTTTGATGGCCTCCCTTCACCGCTTTTAGAAAACTTGTTCCTACTCGACATCTCTCACAAAATATAAGCTAGAAAAAATGTCTTTTTGTTTAAGAAGGAATCATAGAATATAGATCCCTGGGCCCTAGATGTCTCCCTACTCAATATCATTTGTATGAATGAAGTAAAATTGGCAAAGATATATAACACTGTAAAGAAATTCAAATGATCGCTTACCTTTAGGCTTTGATTGACTCGGTAATGCCTGTAGTTGTAACTTGCTTATGATCCAAATTGAGAGCTTGGAGCAAAAAAAAAGTGTAAATTATTAATCAAAGTTTTGATTGTATTTATATCAATCTATATTTGGTGAATTTTGTGGGATTTTTAAATGGTGTAGTAGTAATTTGGCGAATCCCGTGTGATTATAAAATGGTGCATATAAATGTTGGGCAAATCAGACCTTGATCAAACACATACATTGTAATTTTCAAGGTGATTATGGTCCTTAGATCAGGATGGAGTTATAATTGTGTTGGCGAAATGGGTCCTCATACACAGTGAGCTTTGTAATGCTATTGGTGAATATCTAGGAAAATTAAAACATGCCTCTAAAATTTTAGGCGAATCACCATTAGAAATGCATAGGTTATTATGGTGACACTATTAGTTAGATTGGCTACATGCACTCTGCTAGGGTTTTTTGTGTTTATGTTTCTCCTTGCTTTCCCTTGTGTCATACTGCGCCATTGGCGCATGAATTTTTACTGCATCTGTGAGTACGACCACATTTAGTGCAGTTTTAGGGGTTTATAATGCCTCCAACCGGCTCTAACCCAACAATTATTTCTGGCATTGGCAATTCAATGGCTCTACTCAATGGCTCCTCCCCCAAACAAGCATCCTCAAAAATTTGTTCTGAAAGTCTTCCAGAAGGTAAGTATTTTGATTCTCCTGCAGATGTGGTTTTACCCCCACATGATTTTGATTATCCATGTCATTGGTTAAAACAACATACTCTTATTAGTTATTTTTTTGGGAGGACCCCCCCTGAAAGTGTGCTTAAAGACTAGGTTCAAAAGGCCTAGGTCCCCCATGGGCTCCACCTTGATATGGTCCAAAATTTGACAAAAAGGCTTTTTTTTTTTTTTGCTTTGCGGAAGTCATCCATGTCTAGGCAATTCTAAATCACGGTCCTTGGTATGTCTAGTCCTCTTTACTGTTTTTCTAGCCCTGGACCCAGGACTTTGTTGTCTCAGATGACACCAAGTTGCGAGTGCCTGTAGGAGTTGAGTTCCCCAGTTTGTCCTTGCCTTTCTTGCATTTTTTACAAGCGATTGCTTCCTCTTTGGGAAGAGTTATTTGTGTCAAACCTGATAGGTTCTTTCAAGCTCGACCTCAAAAGAGAGTCTGTGTTGAAGTGGACGACATTCAAATTGGCTCCTTGCGTCACACCCAGAAGGTCACCTATTTCAATCTGCCCAATACCTTCTATTAGTGTCAGTCTACTGAACACAAGATTAAGGATTGTCCTCTTGCAACTTCCCGTACTCCATCTCCACCATGGGAAGCTGACAAGCCCTGCTATTGCTAAACCGGATGAAAAATAGTCAACAGTTACCAACCAGAAAAGCAAGCATAATGGCTCTAGGGAAGTTTCCAAAACCCCTGCACCAGTAAAGATGTTTCAAACCCTTCTATGAAGGGGAAGGAAACCCATAAGGTTTCTCCTAGCTCTTCAACTCAAACTAGGTTGGTGGTTATGCTCCAACCTATTCCAGTTATGATAACTCAGCCTACTGAATTTCCTCTTGTGTCAGGTTCTCTCAGGCATTCTCACAACCCTTCTTGACCTCTTGAGGAGGGAGAATATGTGCATGAGAAATGGACACATGCATCTCCTCCCTTTCAGATTGGAGCAATCTCACCAAAAATGTTGTAAAATCACTTTTCCTCCCTAGAAGAGGTAGATTTTGATACCATGGTGGAGGTTCTTCCATGAAGTTTCTTTCATGGAATGTTTGAGGTCTCATAGACCTCTCTCGGAAGTATTTTGTTAGGAATACTCTTCAGAAGCATGTTGGTATTGATGTTTTATGTCTTTAGGAAGTGAAAGTAACTAGTTTTTTGCTCTCCTCGGCTTGTCATTCTATTTGGCCTTCTAGTGAGATGTTCTGTACAGATCACGAGGCCAACCATGGCAGAGAGGTCATCCTTTTGTCCCCATGGTGGCACACTTCGGTGGTCTCTCATGGGCTTGACCCCACCCACTGGGTGATCTGGATTCTTCTGAACATTGATAATCATTCTTGCAACGATGATGTTGAAAGATCTCGCCTCTGGCATTGGATTGCTGGATCATTACCAATTACCACCTGGGTACTTTGTGGGGATTTCAATATGGTTGAAATAACATATGATAAAGGTCACCTGCCATTCCATTGAGTAGCTGGTGAAAGAGACATGTAGTTTTACATGCGCCATAAATTGGGTCTTTTCGATCCCAAAGTTGGTCGCCACCATTCTCATTCTCTCTAGCATACTTGGAGCAATTTTTGAGCTAGTTCTAACAGGATATTTAAATGCCTTGATTAGGTGATGATTTTGGCACAATCTTTTTTCTCTTTCATCAACTCTTCACCACTCCTGGTAGTGTCATTGTGTATGAGGAAAAAATCGATTAAATCAAACTAATAAAATCAAAGAACCCAATAACATAAAGAAAACGAATTTAAATAAAAGCCATGACAAATAATCAATGAAATAAAGACTTTTACCGAAATATATATTGTTTCCTTTGGATGGAATGTGGATTGCTCAATGAAGTTGCGAAGCCATAGCTGCAACAAGCAAGTAGTGTGCTCAAGAGATCAAAAGATCAATGTCAAGAGATTGTGAGAGTGCTCAATCGATGCATTTTGTATGCTCAAAGCGCTGTTAAGTATGCCTGAGAATACGATCGAAGAGAGAGAGAGGCTCAATGAAGGAGATGAGGGGGGTTTATATAGATTTCAATGAAGATCAATCAACGGTCCAGAAAGAATCAATGGAGGAGATAAGTTGAGGAATGTGCAATGAATGAGAAGAAGACATGTGTCTTGCTTTCTTTTGCATGAGAGGAGTTATCAAGAATAGAAGAATAAGTTAACTGAGGAGATAAATCAATTAAAAGAATAAAGCAATCAGTTAAGTGATTTAAAACAAGAAGAATAGATTTGTATGATAAAAGAAGATATTTTGCTTTATTAAATATAGAAAGCTTGAGTTATATTAGAGATAACTCAAATTAGAAGAAAAAACAATTTAAATAAATAATTGATTTATTTAAATTTAGAGAAGATATTTTGGAAGAAATAATTAAATAATTGGAATTATTTAATTTAGAAGATTTGAAAGCAAATTAAATAAATAAATTTATTTAATTGTTGTGCATGATTTTGGAAGAATGATTTTGATTTAATTAAATAATTTAAGAATTATTTAATTTTAGATAAGAGGAAATTTGTTGAATTAATTAAATAATTAATTTAATTAATGTGGACTTGATTTTTAGAAAGAGGATAATGATCTAGTTAAATAATTAAAATTATTTAATTATGGAAGAATAATAGAGGAATTTAATTTAATTAATTAAATAAAGAGAATTTATTTAATTAATGTCGAAAGTATGTGATTTAGAAGAATTTGGTGAAATTAATTAAATAATTAGATTATTTAATTAATGTGTGAAATGCAGGTGATTAGACAGAGATGACAAAATGCACATAGTGCAATGACGTGGTCATTTTAGGGTGTCTACATTTTGCCCCTCTTTGATGCAATGTCGTTTATAGCGTTGCGTCAAAGAAATCGATAGTTGAAGACACGATACAATTTTGATGCCCCAATGTAGGTAGTTGCCCCAGCGTATGCCCCCTCGAGCGGGAAGACGGGGAAGTGGGAGAAGAACTGTGTTGACGCTTGACTAGAAGAGTGCGTGACCAGGATTGAGAAAAAGAGGAAAAAAGAGGGGGGGAAGAAAAAAAACTAAGGGTGGGACACTATAAATAGGTCCCATGGGGACCACAATCCTCATTTGCACCCTTGGAGATTCTAAATTTAGAGAGGAGAGAATTCAAACCTAGTTGGAGTGCGTTGAGCAGCCAGCGAGGAGAGATGCTGATTCTAGCGCACAGTCATCGGGCGGAGTTGGTGTGGACCTACAGGAGGCCAGCAGGAGCTTCGGCAGCGGTAAGTGATCGAAAACCCCCTTTGCATTTGTCATTTAGGGTGGTTTTAGGGCTAGGTTTAGAGAGGGTGAGCTAGGTCAGCCAAAAGCACTTTAGGAAGCCGCAGCGCATATGGTAGGGGGTTGCAGCGCTTTTGGCGCGCCGCAGCGCAGCTGGTAGTCGCATGCAGCGCGCTTGGTAAAATCAAGTCACTTTTGGTTAGATGGTTCGCGCCGCAGCGCATTTGGCAAATCCCGCAGCGCGCTTGGTATAGCGGTGCAGCGCACTTGGTAGGGTAGGTTAGCGTGACTAGTAGGTAGGTGGAAAAATCGCGGCGCCTATGGCAATACAGAACAGCACGGTTGGGATGGGGGTAAAGTGCTAGTGGTAAACAAGGCGCATGTGGAAGAAAAAATGCAGCGCGGATGGAGAAACAGTATAGCGCTGTTGGTAGAGAGAGACAACGCTTTTGTATAAAACAAGGCATTTTCGGTTAAGCAACAGAAAAGTTAGGTGGGAAGTATACTAGGGGGGATAGAATAGGGATGGCCATCCTAGCTGACAAGGGGGGAAAGGGACTAGGTAGATAGGATTTTGAGGGATTGAGGAAAGAAAAACTGACACGTGAGTTGTTATGGATGCAGAGGATTTTGCCACCACTGATGTCGCGAGAGCAACATCACGCGATTGCACACGAGGTTGTATAGCTGACTTGGGAGGAGGATGCATTCCTGGAGCATGCGAGACTATGGCATGTGGCCCACCTGACACACATTAGGGCGAATCTCACCCTAGTGACTGCAGTTGTAGAGAGATACCACAGTGAGACTTCGTCGTTCCACTTTCTGATGGGGGAGGCTATAGTGACACTGGAGGATGTATACCGCATCCTGAGGATTCGGATAGATGGGGAGATCGTGGACTTTGACCCAGCACGGGGCAAGGCAGGCTTGGAGGAGGTCTTCTGCACAGATGACCTGTGGATTGATGACAGGGAGATCCAATGGTCAGATGTCCTGAGACTCTACGACCGGATCAGATGGATCGTGGCATCACTGATTGGTGGCTTCCTATGTCTAGACAGGAGATCTAGAGGACTATCAGTTGGCTGGGGGATAGTGCTATCAGGGATGTTCACCCATGGTAGACAGTATGCGTGGGGACCCTGCGTGCTAGGATAGCTATATCACGATATGCACCATTGTGTTTACAGGAGAGGCAGGAGCCTTTCAGCAGGGGTGACTTTACTACAGGTATGGGCATGGGAGCACATTCCAGTTATTCGACCCATGGCACAGCACCACCGAGACAAAGGTGAACCCTATGCATTTTTATACGACGGGGTGATGACACATCGGAGGATGGGTCTGTTAGCTACTAGAGGTGACAGATTGACGAGATGGACCTATTCATATGGAGACCCTGGTTACTATGTGAGGAGTGGGCAGACGAGCATGAGCAGCTCATGTACTGTAGACAGGCTCTCTATCTGTTCAATAGACAGATAGATATGATAGAGAGATACCTTCCAGAGCGAGTTCTCAGGTAGTTTGGATTGCCGCAGGGACTACCCGTGGGGGAGGCCACACATGCCAGGACACAGAGGGAGATTGGAGATTGGGATGCCAAGATCCCAGTGGCGACAGCATTGATAGAGGTATGGGGACTTATCCCCATGAGATGGGATTGGGACTCTGGGCTAGCAGACCTAGGGACGCTGCCAGAGTACGATCAGTACTGGCAGACACACAGGCCGATGAGATTGACTACACCTGGTGTAGCAGGGGCAGTGGGAGAGGTATTGGTCCTTGGAGGGAAGGCCAGGATGAGACGGCAGGCCAGGGCAGCCAGGCAGCAGGTTGTGGGTCAGCAGGCAGTTGGAGAGGGTAGCAGCCAGCAGACTGATGTGGAGATGGCAGAGGCAGTGGGCCCAGTCGTAGAGACTGATCTGCAGAGGACTGAGCGACTGCTGCAGGAGGAGATAGCCCAGAGGACTCGCTTAGAGCTCCGAATGGCATGACTGCGAAGGGATAGGGATGCAGCGCGGGCGGATCTGAGGCAGGCAGAGGCCACAACCCAGGCACAGACACAGGCAGCCTCAGCAGCACAGACAGCCCTGGCACAGGTACAGGCACAGTTACAGGCACAGGTGTAGGCATACAGATAGTTACAGGCCCAGGTACAAGTACAGGCACAGGTACAGGTGCAGCCGCTAGCTGCACCAGTAGCAGATGCCGAGGAGCTAGCACAGGCCAGGAGAGAGAGAGAGACGCAGAGGTGCAGGTGCGGTTGACGGCAGAGGCCACACTATTTAGATTGAGGCGGGAGAGAGAGGAGGCACGCCGTGCACTGGGTGCAGACCAGAGGACCTTATACAGCGAGGTCGTCTGAGTGCAGGGTGAGCTAGTATCAGCCGGCCGGGAGGCAAAGTACTATAGGGGTCTGTATGTGGGTGCGGTGCCAGCAGCTCAGCAGGCACCGAGCTATAGAGACAGGAGCAGGTCTGGGGCGTCCAGATCACAGAGGATAGGGCAGTCAGTGTCCTCAGTTAGAGGGCCACTTTTGCCACTAGGGGGAGGAGGAGGACCATCAGGGGGACCTCCACCGAGCACAGGGGGAGGACAGGGGCCACAGCAGGAGGGCAGCTCTACCCACTAGGGTGCATACACTTGTATATTGTATCATATTGTATCATTTTGGACAGATGCCTGCGTGCATTCTGATGTATATTTCACGGGCTCTTGATAGCCTTGATGTACTATATTGATGTATATTTGGATGTATACATATTTTGTATTATTGATGTAGACACCGAGATTTTGTATTATGATGACCATTACATGATATATATGATAATCTATTCGGCTCACTGTTGTTCATGCTTTTGTGTATGCATTCCTTGATGTCATGGATGTGATGATATGTATGTATGATTATGGATTCACATGATGACATATATTTCTTATATGATGCTTATAGATGTATGATGATAGAGATGTATGATGATATAGATGTGATGACTAGTGATATCTGACATGTGGGTTTTGCAGATATGCACTAGAGAGAAGAACAGGAGGAGATGGAGACAGGGACTATTGATCGATTACTGCAATGAAAGCGATATAAAGGTTGTGGGACTGGATGAATGAGCTTGTTACAATGGCTTCACATTTGTATATAAAGAGCAATCCTTATTTTGATATAGCACGTAGATAGTTCACCACCAAGGTATAAAAGACCAAGGTGCAGCAATATTCGAGTGCGTGGACGTTGACTCTGCAAGCAAACGGTTTGAACTTAAATCCTTTAGACATAATATAACCTTGTTGGAACGTGTGAATAAGCCATAGTCTTGAACATAAAATAAACTTCCATACATGTAAATGTAAGAAGAATATTAATATGTAAGATGCTAGGTCGTAACACACACAAGATAAATAGAATGCTAAGAAAGATACTAAAGATCATTCCTCAAACACAGCACACAGAAAGCAATGACTATGCCCCCAATCCGTACTGCATCGCAACATACCAAGATTATAGATAAATCAAGGTAGCTTTGAATAGGTAATGGAAAAGGAACAAAAGATAAACCATAAAACAAATTGACTAACTTACAAAGTAAACATACAGCCAACATATTCTCTTGCCAAAGAGGTTGCTCAGGATAGATTGGATAGGAAAGATAACAGCCTTATTGTAGGAACTCTGTGTTCGTTAAAGGGTGCTATCTACCTAAAAAGACAATGTCTTGCTGCAGGAAATGCCACATGTCGTAGGAGACGCGTGTGTTGGTCTCAACAATGGAACACTTCGCAGAAGACAAGCTTGATGATCTAGGGCTTTGGTTAAGCGGTACTTAGCTGATGTTGGTAAATTGGTATGCATGACAGTAGATGACTCTGGAAGAAAGATGCTTTGCTTCAGGTTTGTTAAGGACTTTTGCTTTGAAAGGATGCGCTAGCTTGCTGCTTGAGTTAGTCAAGTCGAGGTGAATGTATTTTGATAAACGGAAGACTAGAAGGATGAAATGCAACTGGATTGAGACAGGCGGAGAATGATGGATCGTGTGTGCCTGAGTACTGGATACATCCTTCGTATTCCAGACTGCCTACATACCCTGTATCCACGGGATCAAGGCACACTACGATGGAAGATAAGAAATGATAAATATGTAGTTCTGGATAGAGTGATGAGATGGGTCAAGGTGAAGGGGAGGGGATCTTATGTACCTGAGTACTGGATACTTCCTTCGTATTCCAGACTGCCTACATACCCATATCCATGGGATCAAGGTACTTTAAGATTGAAATGAGATCATATGTAGTTCTGGTAGATGTGATGATGTGGGAAAAGTGCGGAGAAGAGGTGATCTTATGTACCTGAGTACTGGATACTTGCTTCATAATCTAGACTGCCTACATACCCATATCCGTGGGATCAAGGTACTTTAAGACTGAGAAGATGATAATATGTAGTTCTGGTTGATGTGATGATGTGGAAAAAGAGTGCCTTGAGAAGATAACATCCTTATCGTAGGAACTCTGTGTCCGTTAAAGGGTGTTACCTGTGGGAATGAGAAAAGATTGAAGTATGCGCTGGGAACCACGAACAAGGAACCAATCCTAGACCTAAGTTAAGGAAAGAGTTGCCCCCATTCTGGTAGAGGAAACTGTAGGGGTGACTGCCGAAGCAGACACAGAAAGACTTGACCTAGGACAAGACAGTGTTAACTGTAGACACAGATCATGACATGGGATGACGACGAGGGACATTGACAAATTTCCAAGCTATACTAGATAGGGAGATGGAAATGCAAACAAGGTCAATGGTTTTATTATGGGTGAATGGAGAGTGTGCTGCGAACTGGACAAGGAGTGGACAGGACTCAATAGACGATGGATGCTGACTCTACACATAGTGCCTGTTTGCCAGGTTTTCACTATGGTACTTATCCAAGGCGCCTGTTTGCCAGGTTTTCACCAGAAGACGGATTTTTTGTGGATTTTTTTTAGTTTTTGTGTTTTTTTTTTTTTGGAATACTCTGAGGATCAGGGATAGAACTTCTTGAGATGGACACTGTTAAGTGGCTCATCTAGAGGAATGCTGTCAGGTGTAGCTAAAGTATAAGCTCCTGATCCATATGCTGTTGTGACAATGAAGGGACCTAACCAGTTAGGCTCAAACTTACCCTTCTTCTCTCGATCTGCTTGATTTCTCTGATTCTCTTTAAGTACAAGATCACCAACTTGAAACTGTCTTTCTTTGATCTTTTTGTTGTAATTACGCCGGAGGCAGTTTTGATAGACATGGATATGATTAAGTGCTGCAAGGCGCCTCTCATCTAGTAATTCAAGCTCAGCTAATCTAGAAGTGTGATACTCATCTCCGACGATCAGGTCCTTCATGGAAACTCTGAGGGATGGGATCTCGACCTCTATAGGTAGGATGGCTTCAGAGCCAAAGACCAAGGCATAGGGTGTGGCACTCATAGGTGTTCTGATACTAGTGCGGTAGGCCCATAGGGCGGGATTGAGTTGCAAGTGCCAATCACGACCAGCTTCATTGACTATTTTCTTGAGGATCTTGAGAATGGTTTTATTGGAAGCCTCAGCTTGGCCGTTACTCTGCGGATAGTAGGGAGTTGAAAAGCGATGTTGGATATTGTATTGTATGCACAAGGCACGAACATCTTGATTCTTGAATGGTCTCCCATTATTAGTGACAATGGCTTGTGGAATATCATACCGGCATATGAGGTAGTTTAGGATAAACTTGGCTATTTGCTTACCGGTGATATAGGTCATAGGAATGGCTTCCACCCACTTCGTGAAATACTCAGTAGCGGTAATAATAAACTTGTGGCCATTGGAAGAGGAAGGGTGGATTTGTCCTACGAGGTCAAGACCCCATTGAGAAAAAGGCCATGGAGTTGTCACAGGTTGTAACTCATAAGCTGGTGCATGAATCAGATCTCCATGCTGCTGACATTGTAGACATTTCTTAGCAAACTGTGCAGCATCTTGCTCTATTGTAGGCCAGTAATAACCTATTCTGAGTATTTTCTTAGCAAGATTAGGACCGGTAGAATGTGCACCATAGACACCTTCATGTATGTCTCGTAAGGTAGCTTCAGTTTCTTCCGCGTTAAGACATCGTAAGAGGATACCATCGAGACTCCGGCGATATAGTGTATCACCCAGAATGATGTAATGGGAGGATCGACGAATAAAGGTTTTGTGTTGGGTGGATGATAGGTCAGGGGGAAAGGTATTGTGTTTGAGGTATTCATAGATATCTTCGTACCATGGGGAATTGGGACCAACAAGTTCGCAGATGATTTCAGTAATAGGAACATCGACGGCTGGTATCAACAATTGCTCGATCAAGAATTCACATTTATGTGTATTTGCAGGCATATCAATCAGTGACCCTACAGAAGCCATAGAATCTGCAACTTTGTTATGCTCTCTTGGAATTTTCTCAGCTGTGATGGTAGAAAAATGTGGTTTGTAGGCATCCACTAGTTGTTTGTAGGGGACCAACTTTTCATCCTTTGTTTGGTATTCATCTGTGACTTGGCGAATGACTAGCTGTGAGTCTCCATATACTTGTAATTCTGTGATGTCCCATTGAACTGCTGTATTGAGACCTATAAGGAGTGCTTCATACTCGGCTATATTGTTGGTGCAAGGGAATGCAAGCCGATATGACTTCGGAATGTAGTCATTCTGAGGTGTAACAAATAAGATGCCGGCTACTGATCCATGTTGTGTGTAAGAACCATCAAAGTATAACTTCCACATTATGGAGGTAGCAAGAGTGAAGAAGTTCTCATCAGGAAAGTCTGCTACCATAGGATGTGTATCTTTCATAGGTGCATCTGCTAGTTGATCCGCGAGGGCTTGTCCTTTGATTGCTTTACGATCCGTGTACTCAATGTCGAACTCACTAAGGATCATGACCCACTTAGCTAGTCTTCCTGTGAGAGCTGCTTTTGCTAGTAGATACTTCAAGGGATCAATCTTGGCTATTAGATTTGTGTGTTGGTTTAGCATGTAATGTCGCAACTTTTGGGAGGCAAACACTACTGCTAAACAAGCCCTTTCCATTGGTGAATAATTGAGCTCATATCCCACCAAGGTTCTACTAATGTAATAAATTGCATGCTCCTTTCCTGTGTCATCATTTTGTGCTAGAAGGGCCCCTAGGGCCGAATTTGTAGTGGAGATGTATAATATCAAAGGTTTGTCCGCAACTGGTGGAACTAATACAGGAGGCATAGCCAGATACTCTTTAAGTTGATCAAACGCTGCCTGACACTTGTTGTCCCATTGAAATGAGACATCCTTTCGGAGCAAGTGTTGAAAGGGTTGACATTTATCTACTACGAGTGAGATGAAACGCCGAATGGACTGCAACCTTCCCTGAAGGCTCCTTAGTGCTTTAAGGTTCTTGGGTGGAGGCATCTCCACTATAGCCTTTACTTTTACTGGATCTACTTCGATGCCTCTACGAGATACAATGTATCCCAATAGCTTTCCTGATGTTACACCGAATACACACTTCTTTAGATTGAGTCTTACTTGGTATTTTTCAAGCCTGTCGAAGATCTGTCCTAGAACCTGTATGTGATCCGCCCTAGAAGATTTTGCTAGTATATCATCAACATAGTCTTCCATGATGTGATGAAACAGATCGTGGAAGATCACTGTCATTGCTCTCTGATAGGTTGCCCCTGCATTTTTCAGACCAAACGACATGACACACCAACAATAATTGCCCCAAGGACAAGTAAAGGTTGTTTTATGTTGGTCTTCTTCAGCTATCCTTATTTGATTGTAACCTGAAAATCTGTCCATGAGAGAAAGCATCTCGTGACCTGCCGTCAAGTCCACTATTATGTCAATGTTTGGTAGTGGAAAGTCATCTTTAGGACATGCCTTGTTGAGATCTCTGAAATCATTACACATGCGGATGCACCCATTAGGTTTAGACACAGGTACAATGTTTGAGACCCAATCTGAATAGTCAATGGGTCGTATGAACTTTGGGTCTAACAGCTTTTGTACTTCCACCTTCACCAAGAGAGCTATCTGTGGGTGCATCTTTCTCAACTTCTGTTTGACTGGTTTCACTTTGGGATCAACTGTGAGATAATGAACTACCAGCTTAGGGTCTAGTCCTGGCATATCTGCATAGGTCCATGCAAAGTTAATGGTTCGTTGCAAGAAGAAGTTGTTAAGATTTCTGTGCTCTGTGTCAGATAATGATGCCGCTAGGAATGTGGTCTTTGGATTCTGTTCTGTGCCCAGGTTGATCTCTGTAGAATCTTCCACTAGGAGAGCTAATTTCTCTTGATACGTAGATGGTAAGGGAAGGTCAAATCCTCCATCCTCAGGTGCCACAGTTGGGTTTTCACCTTTGGATACGTCCTTTGTTTTTACTATTTTGGGATCAGGAGGTGCCACAGTGTGGTTTTCACCTAGAGATCTTTCTTTATTTGCACTTTTGCGACTGGAGGATTTGGCATTCTCACCAAAATAAGCTGTTAGCTCTAGTTCCATTACAAAACCTACTTTGTGATCACCAAGAGGGATACCTTCCCGAAGTCCCATGAACTTAGCTAAAGCTTCATCATTCTGAAACCGGGGGTCCCTTGTTGGTCCCAATCGATAAGTTCAGGGTAGACAAGTGTGACATTCTGGGTGCTAGTGGTGGAAGTTAAGGAGATGGAGGATAGTGTAAAAATGGAGGATTCTGCGAATAGATTGGTCATGTGGAGGGAAGAGTCATTGATGATATCCTCCATAGACATCGAATTGGCGGGAAAAGTGTTGGCTACCTCGTCGAGGATATACTCGATGTCCAAGGCGCGTGGTACCTTCTTAGCAAATCCTAATCCTTTCTTGTCTAGCTTCTTTGTCACCACAATGGGTTCCATAGTTCCTTTATTCTGTTTCCCAAGGCCACCTTTGCCTTTATAGCCCATGTTTTTTACTATTCTTAAGCCATTGCCATATTGCTTGACTGGTATTGTGACTGGTTCTTTCTCCTTATAGAGCCAAGAAGAAATATCTTCAATAGTTTCCTCTTCCAGTAACCGTCCATCTTGGAATTGGGATAGGAATCCTGGGGGAGGAATAGTTGCTTTTTTGGTTACTTTGGCAATGGGTGGTTTGCCGTAAGATTTTGGAGATAAGGGCATCTGCCCTACACAACAAGATTCTGAGATATCATAAGTGCCAAAGCCTATATCTCGGACGCGAGCTATGATTTTGGGGAGGGGTGTAGATTCACTTGTAGAGGCTTGCGTGAGAGTTTCAGGGTCAACATAGAGAGGGGATTCAAGGGCTTTGTCATTTTTAGGCACTTGGTTGCAATTCTTATAGCTTCCTTGCAAGACACGACAAAATTCAAAAGGATTAGGATCTCCTAGGATGGTGATCTCCGTACCATTGTATGGGAACTTTAGGGACTGATGGTACGTGGAGGGAACAACTTTCATTGCATGGATCCATGGGCGGCCTAGAATAATGTTGTAAGGCAGCTCAATCTCAAGAACTTGACACCTAGTTTCAAGCATGACAGGGCCCAGTTGTATAGGCAAGTGAATAACACCTTTTGAACGGCGTTCTGCATCATCATACCCCTTGATTGTAATACTATGATCAACGTTGACATGATCCTCAGAGTATCCCAATTGCTTTAGTACGTTTGATTTTGTGCTTATGGATGAGGACCTCAATATGAAGGGCATCGTTGTGACAAGGATCATGGGAAGGGAGGTCTTTCTCAGAGAAGACCACATTGTAGGGCGAAGCAATGTTACCAACTATAGCTTGGAAATCCGCAACTGCTATGTTGTTAGGAACGGAAGACTCTTGGAGGGCTTTTTCTAGCACCACTCTATGTGCAGGTGATGACCATAGAAGGTCCAAAATAGAGATCTGTGCTAGTGTTCTCCCTAGATGTTCGACAAGATTATAATCAGACTGAACCGGAAGCCTAGGTGTAGGTGCACGGATGGTGACATGACATCGACGAGTAGTAACAGCACAATCCATAGATTTGCCTTTGATCGTGAGGGTAGACACTCGACTCTCTTCAAAATGACCTACAATGGAATCGAAGGATGTGGATGTATGATTGATACCTTTACCTCTATCCTGAGGAGGAGGTGGACTGTGATGAGGAAATGGTTCCTTGTACATATCTAGATCCTTGTTCGTGTGTTGAGTTGGTGATTCATCCTCAAAAGTGATTTGATTACTGTCGATGAGGTTTTGGATGAGGTGCTTAAGTTTCATGCAAGATGCGGTTCGATGCCCTTTGCTCCTATGGAACTCACAATACTCATTGTCTCTGTAACATGCTATTTTGTAGACAGGTTCTCCATATGGGGGAGCATCAGGTAAGGTGATGAGCCCTTTCTACAAAGCTTGCCGTAAGACTGATTCGATGGGCACCCCCAAGGGAGTGAATTGACGTCGCGGAGGGTAATCTTGTTGGGGCCACTCTTGTTGTCGTTGCTATTGGTTTGGATAAGGCTGCCTTTGTTGCTGCTGTTGTTGAGGTGGAGCTTGACTTGGTTTGGAGAGCTGCAGCGGTGTTTGCAATGTTTGGACATGCTTAGTATCGACCACCCCATCATTGACCACGTTTTTGTTCTTGTTCCAATATTTGGGCTTATCATTCGATTGTTGATGAGAAGTTCTATCTTTCGTTTCTTTAAAAATTTTGACCACACCCTTAGCAATGAGGGCCTTCTCAATGTTGATACCCTTGTATGTGATTTCATCGAAGGTTGTAGCACTAAGAATTTGCAAATGAAAACCTAACTCTTGGTTGAGGTTCTGCACAAATATGCTAACAAGCTATTTCTCTGGAATCTTGAAAGGGAATTTACTAGCCATTTGTCTCCATCGTTGAAGGAAAGAAATGAAAGTTTCACCATTTTTCTGTTTATTGTTGCATAAATCCGTCATGGAAATCTCATGCTCTGCGTTGTAAGAAAAATGGGTGGCAAACTTCTCTGCTAGCTCGTTGAAAGACTTGATACCTGTAGGTAAGTGTGAGAACCATTCTATTGCTTGACCTCCAAGACTGCGAGGAAAGAGACACATAAGATATGTGTCGTTATGAGAGACCTCGAAGCAAGCAAGATAGAATTCCCTAAGATGGTCTTTTGGGTCACCTTTTCCTTTGTATTTATCGAACTTGGGAATAGTGAAATTTTGAGGAAA
Source organism: Cunninghamia lanceolata (assembly GCA_027924645.1). Taxonomy (NCBI): domain Eukaryota; kingdom Viridiplantae; phylum Streptophyta; class Pinopsida; order Cupressales; family Cupressaceae; genus Cunninghamia; species Cunninghamia lanceolata. Next base: position 1,933,844 of record BSBN01000229.1, read on the forward strand.
AGGGATCATTGGTAATGACCGATCAAAAGGATAAGGACACACTTCCTCTAAAGAGAAGGTCTTTTTGGTGTGGCCAAACGTAAGATCAGATAGCTGCTGTTGAACTTCTGCAATCTTTAGCTCCATAGTTGTGGGAGGGGTTGGTAACATCTCCTATTGTCCAAAAAGTGGTTGGTGTTGCCCATACGGAAGATTATAATGTGAGCCATGCGTACTGGTGTTATAAGGGTCGTAAGATTGATTGGGAACATATGGGTTGTACGATTGGTTTAGATTGGGTTGGAATTGGAGGTTTTGATTTGGAAGAGGTAGAGGTGGCGCTAGGTAAGAGTGTTGGCTTTGTGATGGTTGAATAAATGAATTGGGTGGAGGAAAGCTAAAGTGCGTTTGATTAGGTTGTGGTGGCGGCACATAGCTTTGGGAAACCTGATGTTGGGAATGTTGAGAGTGGCTAGGCAATGTGTGAAAGAAGTTGAGCAAGGACAAACGTTGTGGAGGAGGGATATAGGTAGAAGTGATTAACGAAGGTTGGGGTTGATTGAGGATGAGAGTAGAAGAATGTTGTGGTTGGGGTTGCTTAAGGACGAGAGTAGAAGAATGTTGTGGTTGGGATTGCATGACTCTAATTGGTTGAGAGACATGAAGGTGTGATGATATAGGGGGTGGCATTTGTTGAGACCCTTGTTGCATGGCTACATAATTGTTCCCCGGATTGTAATTTGGTGGGAAACCTACGCGTGATGGGGTAACCAAGATTCCACTTGTGATTGGGGTGGACACTTTAGGAGGTGGTTGCACATTCGATTGAGCTAAGGTGGCTTGCTTAGCTAACTCTACTTGACGTTGGAGAGTTTCTTGTTGGTTTTGATAGGTCTCCATAGGAGTCAAAAGTGGTGATATGGGCCTCTCCCCTGTTAGGTTTTGAAAAAGGGGATTCCTATACTGCGATCCTTGTGTAGGTAAGGGCGTGGTCACTGTTGACATGGTTTGCACCACTTGTATGGCATCTTGGGCGTTGTTTCTCTCCTTGAGAGTGGATAAATCAAAATCTTGAGGTAACTTGGTGCCTTGCTTTGCAAGCAAGCGAAAGAAATGATCCTGGTTCTCACTAAGGATTTTATCAAAGGCGGCTATAGCTCTAGGATCTTGTATGAATTCATCAAGATCTTGCCCATCTTCTTGAGAGGATTGACCTATTTCAAAGTGTCGCTCTTCTTGAGATGGGGTTTGATCTACGATATAACCTTGTGGTACAAAATCCGGAGGCAAACCCATGGTGTATTGAGGGGCATTTATCAAAGGGATCCTATCATCCTGAGGATTGCTTGGTTCATCAATGTGCAGCATGTTCAGAGAGCTGATTGGTTTTGCCGCGGGTGTACTAGGAGTCACCTTGGGAGTAATGTTGAGATGACCTGATTGTGGTGTGCGGGGAGGTGACTTGCGCTTCTTAGGGACAACTTGCTTGGATTTCATAGTTTGCTATAGCCTAGTGGTTACCATGGGATACACTAGGACAAAATGTAATGCTGGGAACCTGTGAGGTGCTTTGAGAAATGGACAAACTCTGATGCACAAAGTACTGGACCAAAGGCGCTATACTTTTTGACCAGAGGTGCAGGACTGTGCCACCAAAAGCGTGCTACTGTGGACCAGAGGCAACGGACCGAGCTACCAATAGCGAGTTACTGCTATACCAAAGGCGAGATACAGTGACCAAAAGCGAGCTACTGTTATACCAAGGGCGCTGAAGTAGTGTTTTGCCAGAGGCAGGTTACTGTTGTACCAAAGGTGATCTACTGTACTACCAAAGGTGAGCTGCTGTAATACCAGGGGTGCTGAAGTAGTGTTTGATGTTTCAAAAAGGCAAGATGTTTCTGTTTCTGATTGGATTGGTTTGGCAAGAGAAAACACAGCAAACAAGTGGTCAAAAAACAAGGGATTGACACAACAGATAGTGTATGTTCAAGGCTCCAAACAAGCCCAATGTTTCCACAGGTCTAAGACAATTGCAATCAATAACAAGCACTTTTTATCCCTAGAGACAAGGTTTCATTGCAGTAGATCAGCTCATAGCTTAATACTCCGTTGATAAAAATATCATTCCATAAAGGTGTCAGATATTTAGTATCTTTGCGAGAGACAATAGGTAGGGATATCTCACCCTCCCCTTGGAAAGCTCAAGTAGGTCACAAGAGCTTTATGTCCAAGGGAATACTATCTCTTCTCAAGGGAGCCAATGGTGAGTATCTTAAGGGTTTAAATCGATTTCCCTTGCACTGATGATTACCGCAATGTTCGGAGGTAGGTTGGGTAGTCTCTATCTAGAATGGTTCTTAGTGACTTTGAGGGACCAACGCCTTACGAGCAATGCGACAAGCTACTAAAAGCTTTAACTAATCCTACTAAGAGTTTCAAACACTTCACTCAATGTGAAAATCATTTCCACAAAGAGCTAGTACACCTCTTTTCAGTTTGGCACCACAAGGTAAGGCTAACGTCGGTTAGGACTTGGCTTTCGCCTTATCCCTTTTATATAGCGGTTCAAAGGAAAACTCCGCTTAGGGTCGTCCATTTTAGATGAAGCGCAATCCAAAAGCAGGCCCTTCTAAAGGAAGTACAGAAAAGTAAGAGCAAGCACGTCAAACAAAGGTTCAATTGTCTCGTTATAAGAAAAATAGGTTGCAACTAAACTAGGCACACACATGGTTGTAGTTGTAAATTGTCCCTTATGAAATGAAGTGTTTGGCATTCATGTCCATTATCCTTTAGAAAATTGAGGTGTTTGTTCATACATGTCCATTGTCCCTTAAGAAAAGTAATATGTTCCTAAGACTTAGATTGCAAGAAAAGATTTGTTTAATTATCCTTTTAAGCATGCAATGTGTTTCTAAGACTTAGTGAGATAAATCAAGAGGTCTTCAATGCTCGTCCTGCATGAATATGTTAAAAACACCTATTGGCTCTGTGTGAGTAATAAGAAGTTGCAACAAGTGAGTTAGTTCCACCAAAAATTCACAAGTTAGCAAAAAACAAATCAACTTTGACCAAAAGTGCTGCACAATCTTACCAGAAGCGACTTACTGTATTTCAAAAGTGCTATAAGATAGACCAGAAGCGATGCAGAATATGACCAAAAGTGTTGAAAAATAACCAGAAGTGCTGTACTGTGCATCTAGGAGCGCAACACTGTTCTGCCAAAAGCAATGTCGTATATAGCGGAAGCGCTGTAGGATGCCAACAGAAGTGCTGAAAAATAACCAGACGCACTGTATTGTTATGCCAAATGCGCCGCACGGTCTCAGATCATGGAAAGATTAGCTTTTGTCAAAAAGGACTAGATCAAAATGGGATTTCATGTTTAACCTACTACTCTGAACAATAATATCTGATAGATCTGAATAGTGAAATCTAGAAAGCTCAGAAAGTGTAGCAATACAATAGATTAATGCAACTACCGAAGATACCCCTAAATAAATCAGCTTAGGATGTATCAAAGGCAGGCTTGGAAAGACAAATACAACAGCTTGTCAAACAAATCTACTGATATGAAATGAGAAAAACCCTGCAAAAAACCTCGAATGCGGTCAAAACCTAATTAAGCCAGAAGTGCTTCACAAGACTGCTGGTCGCGCTTTTTTGTGCTACCGAAAGCGCTGCTCTGTGGTACCAGAAGCGCGGTAGTGCCCCCAAGGGTGCTGAATTGTGCCTCTAAGAGCGCCGAAAGATACTGCCAGAAGCGCTGTGTAATATCGTTTGCACTGTGCCGTACTGTGACTTAAAAAAAAACAAATTTCTCAAAGAAACAAAGGGATTAGTGGGTCCCACCGGGTGTGCCAGAATGTGTATGAGGAAAAAATTGATTAAATCAAACTAATAAAATCAAAGAACCCAATAACATAAAGAAAATGAATTTAAATAAAAGCCATGACAAATAATCAATGAAATAAAGACTTTTCCCGAAATCTGTATTGTTTCCTTTGGATGGAATGTGGATTGCTCAATGAAGTTGCGAAGCCATAGCTGCAACAAGCAAGTAGTGTGCTCAAGAGATCAAAAGATCAATGTCAAGAGATCGTGAGAGTGCTCAATCGACACGTTTTGTATGCTCAAAGCGCTGTTAAGTATGCCTGAGAATACGATCGAAGAGAGAGAGAGGCTCAATGAAGGAGATGAGGGGGGTTTATATAGATTTCAATGAAGATCAATCAACGGTCCAGATAATTCAGAAGAATCAATGGAGGAGATAAGTTGAGGAATGTGCAACGAATGAGAAGAAGACGTGTCTTGCTTTCTTTTGCATGAGAGGAGTTATCAAGAATAGAAGAATAAATTAACTGAGGAGATAAATCAATTAAAAGAATAAAGCAATCAGTTAAGTGATTTAAAACAAGAAGAATAGATTTGCATGAGAAAAGAAGATATTTTGCTTTATTAAATATAGAAAGCTTGAGTTATATTAGAGATAACTCAAATTAGAAGAAAAAGCAATTTAAATAAATAATTGATTTATTTAAATTTAGAGAAGATATTTTGGAAGAAATAATTAAATAATTGGAATTATTTAATTTAGAAGATTTGAAAGCAAATTAAATAAATAAATTTATTTAATTGTTGTGCATGATTTTGGAAGAATGATTTTGATTTAATTAAATAATTTAAGAATTATTTAATTTTAGATAAGAGGGAATTTGTTGAATTAATTAAATAATTAATTTAATTAATGTGGACTTGATTTTTAGAAAGAAGATAATTAAATAATTAAAATTATTTAATTATGGAAGAATAATAGAGGAATTTAATTTAATTAATTAAATAAAGAGAATTTATTTAATTAATGTCAAAAGTATGTGATTTAGAAGAATTTGGTGAAATTATTTAAATAATTAGATTATTTAATTAGTGTGTGAAATGCAGGTGATTAGATAGAGATGACAAAATGCACATAGTGCAATGACGTGGTCATTTTAGGGTGTCTACAGTCATTAGTGGATGTAACGTTATCAAACCACTTTCCCATTATGTTTTGCATTGAATGGCATGCCAGGCAAGCACATGTCAGTAGGACCCATTTTTTTTTAATACCTCTTTGTTAAGTCACTAGCCCACATTAGCCCACATTTGCACCATCTAGAATCTTGAATTTTGTCCACCTAGCTCAATAGATTGGATCCAATGGTGGAATGATGCTATCACACGGACTGTAAGATTTCTTCACATATATGGGCGCCAGTTGACCATCTTTCACCGGCGGTCTTATGTAGCCACAACAACTGACCTCTGTGCTTCCACAAAGGTGTTGTCGGCCAACCTTTTTCCCCATCTCTGCAAGTCCGGGTTGCTGAACTTTAATATCATAAGCAAGTCACTGATAGTTATGCAGCCAAAGGGGCGCAAGTCAAAGCCTGGTTACATTGGCTATAGATTGGGGATTGTGCTTCAAAAGAATTTTTATGGTGCACTTTGAGACAAACATTCCTCACCTAGCATCAAGCACATCAAAGAAGGCAATTATGTGCTTTCAGAATTACCTGATGTTCTTCAGGCCTTTGTTAAGCACTATGAGCAAGTCTTCACAACCCAAGAATATATTCCTAAGCGGTCAGCTGCGCTTCAGGAGTGTCTTACTGTTGTGGGCCAAATAGGCTTTCTTTAGCCCAGGCAGCCTTCTGTGAGTAGCTACTCACTATTGAAGATCTCCATGAAGCCGTCTACTCTATGGTAGATGATAAGGGTCTGAGAGTTGATGGGTTTCCTTGTGAATTTTACAAAGCTCTGTGGCCTTGTGTTGGACAATATTTGCATAAAGTTTACCTTGAAGCCTTTCATTCTAATTCTCTAGGTACTCTTATCAACAAAGGTAACATAAAATTCATACCTAAGTCTGGTGATCCCAAGGATATCTGCAAATGGCAGCCCATCACACTTCTCAATGTCTCTTACAAAATCATTGCCAAAGCCCTTGCTCTAAAAACTGTCTCCTATCCCAGATTGTCTACCGTGAACATACTAGTTTTATTAAGTCTAGGTTCATCTTGGAGAATATCATTGTTGTTTGGGAAGGAATGGAATGGATGAGAGGCTCTAATCAGCCAGCCATCTTCCTTAAGATTGATTTTGCTAAAGATTATTACTGCATTGAATGGCCTTTCATTTTAGCCATGCTTACTAAGCTAGGTTTCGACCCCAATTTCCTCCAGTCTATCAATATGTAATTTTTTGATGCCTCAACTTGCATAACCATTAATGGCCGCCAATCCCAATCTTTTGGTCTATTCCATTCCATTCGTCAAGGCTGCCTACTTGCCCCTTCTTTTTATGTTTTGGCTACTAAAGGGTTTGGCTACCTTCTTGCTCACTCCATTTCCTAGGGTTTGGTTCACAGGATTTCCTTGCTTAATTCATCCACTCAACTTGTCAATGGCCACTTTACCGATGATTCCTTCCTCACTTTGCTGGAAGAAGAGACTATTGTCAAAACAACTTTGGATTGTCTTGAGACCTTTTGCTTAGGCTCTGGTTCAGCCATTCAGTGGTACAAAACCTTATGTTACAGACAATCAGTTCTTCCTAGCCCCCTTTGGCTTCAGTAGTTAGATGAAAATGGATTGCACCTGGTGAAATCTTTCAATTTCTTGACATCCCCTTTTCCTTTTAGGCTTTGTCTATTGATCTATGGCAAGTAGTTCTCTCGTGCATTGAGCAGAAATTAGCCTTCTGGCTTACTAAACCACTTTCTCTAGCTGAGAAATTTCAAGTTTGTTCCAAAGTGCTTGCTGCAACTCATGTGTATTACTCTTCTTGTTGGGCCCCTTCCAAGGCCTCTTATGCTAAATTGGAGAAACTTCTCAGAGATTTTCTTTGGGTATCTTCTGAGACCCATCGCGGCTTTCACCACGTTGCCTAGGAATTTTGTTGTCTCCCTAGAGATTTTGGTGGCCTTGGCCTTCTCTCTACTTAGCGGAAAGGCATCACTCTCTATGCCAAATGGATCATCCGTGCTCTTACTGGTAATGAGGCTTGGAAATCCTCCTCAGACACAATATTGAAGCAAGGTTCCCTATTCACAAACCCTCTTGGAAGGGAATTGGCCTTCATACTCTTCTTATTATGCGGGAGCCTATTCAGATATTGGGTACCTTTGTCACCAAAAGCATATGGTGTGCCTGGGAGGTGGTAAAACCCTAGATCTGCTGGTCAGGGAATAGTTTTCGTGATGGGCTCTCCCTTAATCAGCAGAACATATGGTGGTCTCCTCTTTGAGCTAGTGCTAGTCAGTCATTGGCTAAGCTTCTATGGCTCAAGGCTCTCAGGTTTCACAAGAAAGGTGTTCTCACCTTACATGACATCTTTCATAGACCCACCATGCGCATTTTATCATGTACATAATTTCATGCCCAATTCGGCTTTCAAAACCATGACCGTGAAACCTACAACGGTCTGGTGAGTGCCATTCTGGTTGATATGCTTCATAAAGTGGGTATTCGTTCCAATAAACCATGGTGGAAGGACTGGAAGTGGTATCCAGAAGCCCCTTTTAGAAACTACAAGTCTCGACTTGGGTATCAATGGCTTTTGCCTGATTTTCCAATGATTGATGCCCTCAATCAGCGATGGCTTCTTCAGTCATCGATAGAATCTTGGCAAAAATGATTCTTGGCTGTGTGGTTTGCAATTGTTGAACCAAAGCTTGCCCACTTTGCTTGGTGTATTATTTTCCAAGTCTTTCCTATGGGAGCTCGGCTATTTCACTTAGGGGTTTAGGACCCTCACTGCCGTTTTTGTGGGCAGGCTAAATCATTCGAGCATCTCTTATGGTATTGTGCCAGAGCATAGAAACTATGGAATTAGATCCATGACTTCTTTCAGCCATTTTGGCTAGAGCCTTTTTCCTAGCATATGGCTTTGTTGGGAGACTCTCCCAGGATTCTAGCAAAGTATACCCATATTTGGCACACTTTCAAGGTGGAAATCCTCTTTAATTTATGGAAAGACAGAAATTCATGCAACTTTTCTCATAGAAAGATGGATATTATTGTTTCTTTATATTCTAAAGCTATTATTTGTTCTAATGTTCTTATACAGATTCAAGTGCAAGCTAACAAAGTTGCGCTTGAAGTTTCTCACCTTCAGGAGTTGTTAGACCACTGGGGCAATGCCCCTTGTACTATGGCTTGTGTGCCCCCCTCTCCCACTTCTTCCAGGGGCCGGTCACCTCCACGAGGCCAACGGAGAAGTGGCTTTGCCAGGGACTCTCGCCCCCACTCTTAGCCTCTCTCTCGTCGCGGCTCTCACCCTTGCCGATGACGATCGTCCTCTCCCCTTCCGCGGCCTACCCTGGGATGGCCTTATGGTGGAGCTCTGGGGGGAGGAAGTGGAGATTCAGGGTGGCCTTCTGGTGTTTCCATTCCTAGTGGCGGTTTTGGTTGGCCCATGGGTGATTCTAAATGGGTCCTGTGTTTGGATCTGGTAACCTCACCTCGTCGTGAAGATAAATATGTAGAAAAAGAAAAGGATGGCAATGGTTGGGCTCCTCTTGATGTCATCCTAGACCCCACTATTATATGGGGCAAACCGGATGATAAGGATCCTTGATCTGCGGGCATTGCTCTGGTCGCTTAATGGTTTTTCTATTTTTGTCATGTTTTTCTAGTTCTGGGCTTTGGCCATGACATTATGACTTTCTGGGCTATGCCCATGTGACTTGGGGGTGTGCTTTTTTACCACCCATCTTTTTTTGTGAATATGTGTACTCTATTTTCTTATTAATATAGATGCTGCCTATTCATTAAAAAAAATATTAGTTACAAATGCCTAATAAAATAAATTGGTGGCAAATTGAAATGTATATGACTGATAATTCATAAATTTTGGGCAATTTGCCCCCCCTAGCAGTTGCAATAAATTTGCCAATTTCAAATTTATGAATATGAACTATTTTCCAATTGGTGAAGATTCGCCACTAGAAAAATGTTGTTCAATAGCCCCTTGACATTTTTCCTCCAAGATTACAAGTTTACATGTAACTTAATATTATAAATCTAATGGTAGATGTGGGGTTGAAGGATCTAGAAACAAGACTAGCTATGATAGTGTAGGAATATATTGATGTTGGAATAGAAATATATATGAGTGATAAAGATAAAATTTGTAGAGTGGATGCTAAGTGACTTTGATGCTCTCAACCTAGTTGTCTAGAGACAATGCCTAAGCCACCACCTATTTCTATTTCTAAAAAAGCTACCCAATAGAAAGACTAATAAGCGGCTACATTTTGACCATGAATTCACTATCTGCATGATGTTTTCTTACTGTTGATGTTGTTCTATATCTTGATTTTTGTGTTGCTAAGTTTGTTTCAAGTAGAGATTTATCTCTTGACAGAGATAACCAAGAAGAAACTTTCTCATATGAGTCATCTCCTTCTAGAATCCCAATACCTAAACCATATAGCTTTCTAACAAAAATCAGATGCTCCACATATCCATAAACAAAGAAATTTTTTTGCAAATGTTCATAGTAGAAAAACTTAGGATATGCGTACATACTTGAAAACATGAAATAACTGAATAAAACATAAATGTGTAGACAATCACACATGTGTATATACCACTTTATTTATCACCACCGAAAGGGTTACATTAGAGAAATCTTTCTTTTCTGTTACGATTACAACTAGCATGTTAGCAATTAAGATTAATAGGCAACATACAATGCAGTAAGGTCGGTGTTGACAATGTTAAAGGATTGTCTAGTTCTGTATTTTACAATTTTATAGTCATGTCAATTTTAAATTTTGATGGCCTGCATTTTAGTGAGCTTAATCATTATAGCACCTCTCTCGCTTTACAATCCCCACTCAAGAATTTTATCCTAATAACAATCTTAGTAGTGTCTCCATTACTATAGTTTCCATTAGATAGTCTATGGAAAGTCATTTGTGTTGGCAGAAGTGGAACAGGGGAGGGAGACTACTGGCCACCACAATACAAAAGCAATGCTACAACAATAAATATAAAACACACAGAGGAGACAAGGAGACAAGACAAAAGATAGCAATAGATGTTTTATATATATTTTCCCTTTTCAAGTTACATACAAACTTCATATGCAAACTATAGTTAGAGCTGCTGCTTTGTTTTCCTATTTTGCTCCAATCTCTGGAGCTGCAGTCTATTTGTTTGGAGCTGCCTGGAACTCCGTAGCTACCTTACTGTTACTACTGCAACATTCCTTTCTACTGTCTTCTTTGTGTTGTGATACACCCTCACATTCCTCTGCTGCTGCAGGATAACAAATCCTCTATCTCTGTTCTTTCTTGTCAACAACTAACTTTTTTTTCCTTTTGTCTCTTTTCTCATGCCCAAAAAATGGGTGCTCAAAACTCCATCCAAATTCAAAAATACCTATCTCAATAACTTCTAGTAGGCCAATAGAGCTGGAGTCTGATGCAGGGGTAGAGGCAGTTAATGCTCTGGCAGAAGATTAATTTCTTCCAACACTCCCCCTTAATCTGAAGTTAGACATCATTCAAAAAAAAATTTCTTTCCGGAATTGATCTCTGGAGTTGTACTTATCCACTTGCCTTTCCAAAGCAGGTCTTCGGAGCTCTTTCTGTCATGCTGCATCATCTCCAGAGTTGTTCTCTGCATCTTCAGAACACCTTGTCTGCATCTCCGGAGCTGTTCTCTGCATCTCCGAAGCACCCTGTCTGCATCTTTGGAGCAAACTTCCTATTTCTGTGTCTCCGGAGCATCTCTGGAGCTGACTCTCTGTAACTTCAGAGTTCTGTTTCTGCATCTCTAGAGCACTTCTGGAGCTACACATACATTCTAGAGTTGAATCTCTGGAGCTCTCCTACTGTCTTTCTGGATCTGAATCTCTGGAGCTGTCCTCATTCCGGGGTTACACACCTCCAGAGCTGTCCACTATGCCTAGCCTATCCCTTAGGCATTTAAAAGAATATTTCGGCAATGCTTTTATGAAATATTAGCGAGCTGCTGCTTGGATCTGCAATACTGCAACTCAATCTCTCCTCATTCTACCAACTCCCTTATGAAGTGATAATGGATCCTAATGTGCTTGCTTCATCCATGGAAGACTGGATTCTTTGTCAGGGCTATTGATGAAACATTATCACAATGAATGGTTGTACCATCTTCTTGTTGCTCATTCAAGTCTGCAAGGATCCTCCTCAACCAAATAGCCTGACATGCAGCTGTATTTGCTGCAATATACTCAGCTTCTACTGTAGAGAGAGAGAGAGAGACAATGGGCTGCTTCTTGGATGCCCATGATATCACGCTTGAACCCATGTGAAATACATAGCCAGATGTACTCTTTTGGTCATCTACATTTCTTGCCCAATCACTATCCATGAAACCAGCTAGCGTAAACTCATTAGAAACATCATACAAGATGCCATAACCTGTTGTTCGATTCACATACCTCAGGATCCTCTTTCCTGCTTGCCAATGTGTGTCCTTAGGCTTCTCCATGAACCTAGAAATCAGGCTTACTACATACATCAAATCGGGTCTAGTTGCTATCAAGTACATGAGGCTTCTAACCATGCTCTTGTAGAGGGTTGGGTTTACTTCCTTGCTGATGTCCTCTTTACTCAACTTTAGACCTGTGGTTGTAGGTGTAGGGGTAGGTTTACTATTCTCCATCTTAAATCTTTTCACAATCTATTTGGCATAGTTAGTTTGAGAAATAAATATGCCATGCTATGTTTGTTTGACCTCAATGCCAAGAAAAAATTTCAGCAGACCTAAGTCTGTCATCTCAAACTCATTCTTCATTGCCTCTTTGAAATCAACAATGAAAAGATCACTATTGCTAGTAAAAATCAGATCATCTACATACAAAACAGCAATTAAAATTTTACCTTCAGCTACTTTGATGTAAAGAGTGGGCTTACTATTGCTTTTGCTAAAGCCATTGCTCAACAAATATGAGTCAATTTTGTTGTACCATGCCCTAGGTGCTTGTTTCAGCCCATAGAGGGCTTTCTAGAGCCTATATACTTTGTCCTCTTGCCTTGGGACTTCATAGCCAGGTGGTTGCTCCACATACACTTCCTCTTTCAGCACTCTATTCAAGAAGGCTGACTTTACATCCATTTGAAACACCTTCCACTTGTGTTGGGCTGCTATTGCTATGACTGCCCGAACTATTTCTAGCCTTGCAATTGGTGCATATGTCTCATCATAATCTCTTCCAGGCTGTTGTTTGTACCCTTTGACAACTAGCCTTGCCTTATGTCTTTCTATTTGTCCTTCAGTAGTAGACTTGGTCTTATAGACCCACTTAACTCCAATCACTTGTTTACCCTTGGGTAAATTAGTTAGGTGCCATGTGTCATTCCTCTCTATGGCATCTAATTCTTCATCCATGGCCTTACACCATTTCTCCTCTTTCACTACTTCTTCAAAGTGGATTGGATCACTACAGGAAAATAAAGCAAAATCCAAATTTTCATCATCATCAGCATACCTTGTGCTGTCATAAATCTCCTTCACACTCCTTGTCCTCCGTGGAATCCTTGATGCAAGTGTGGGGTCTGAGTTACCTCCAGAGCTGCTATTGTTTTGACCTCCGGAGCTACTACTGTGACCTCCGGAGCTATGGTGTTGATGACCTCTAGAGCTGCTGCAATGACCTCCGGAGCTACTGATCTGCTGGCCTCCACAGCTACTGCATTGACCTCTGGAGCTGTGGTTTTGACGACCTTCGGAGCTATTGATCTTCAGAGTTGCAGACCTCTGAAGCTGCTGATCTTCATAGCTACAATACTATTGTCCACCTCCGGAGCTGCTCTACTGAGCATCTCCGGAGTTGTTATTTTCTAGTGCTCTACGATAATTTCTCCCTGAGTTGCTGCTCTCTGTAGCTCCTCCAGAGTTGCTATCCTCTAGAGCTTCTTCATCTTCAAGGGGTATTGTGACTGAAATACCTGTGGTGCTATCCACCATTCCATCCCATGCTTCATTCTCAATGAATTCAACATCCTTGCTGATCACAATCTTTTTGGTGATGGGATTATACAGTCTATAGGCTTGTGATTCTTCACTATAGACTATGAAGATACATTTCTCACCTTTATCATCAAATTTTTGCCTCTTCTCTTTAGGTACAAATGCATATGCCACACACCTAAAGATTCTTAGGTGCTCAACACTCCACTTGTTGTTTGTCCACACCTCTTGTGGAATCCTATCACGAACAGCCTTTGTAGGACACCTATTCAATAGGTAGACCATTGTTGCTACAACTTCACCCCAATAATCATTTGACAGTCCCTTTGCCTTCAGCATGCTTGCTGCCATCTCTGTGATGGTTCTATTTTTCCTTTCAGCAACTCCATTTTCCTATGGAGTATACCTTGTTGTGAACTGTTTATGAATGCCTTCATTCTTGTAGAAATTCAGAAATTGTTTGGAGATATACTCTCCCCCTCTATCTGTTCTTAGGGCCTTGATATAATAGCCACTTTGCTTTTCAGCTGATGCCTTAAACTCCTTAAACTACTCAAAGGCTTCTGATTTGTTCTTCAAAAAATAAATCTAGATTTTTCTGCTGTAATCATCTATGAAGGTCATGAGATATACATTCCCACCTAGTGTGGGGGTCTTCATAGGGCCACATAAATCTAAATGCACCAACTCCAATGGTGCTCTTGCCCTTCTAGAATACCCTGATTAAAAGGGTTGTCTATGCTACTTTCCTAAGATGCAGGCTTCACATTTTACATCGGGCTCTACAATATTTGGTAGCCCTCTAACCATGTCTTTCTTGAACAATAAACTCAAACTAGAAAAGCTTAAGTGCCCATACCTCAAATACCACAATTTGGATGGGTCTTTGATGACTGTCCTAAAGGTTGTTTGTTGTCCCACTGCTGTGAGCGCCGGAGATAGTGCAGAAAACTACGCTAGAGATAGCGCCGGCGTTAGTGCCGGAGATGGCATCGGAGACAGTGATAGAGGAAACATTCTATTTCTCGTCATCTGCACTACTGTAATGACTTTCTTACTGCCTCCTTTATCAAATATTGTGCACCCTCCATTTTCCATCAGGATTCTATAACTGTTTTGGACCATCTGTCCAATGCTCAATAGGTTATGCTTTATGCCAGGGGCATAATATACATCCTGGATCTACATTTTCTCACCTTGTTTTCTAAGGACTGTGATGATGCCTCTGCCTATGACAGGAACTTTTTGACTGTTCCCCATCATGATTTCAGACTTGACATTTCTGTCAATGGAGGCAAACAAGTTTTCATTACCACTCATGTGGTTGCTCCACCCACTGTCTAAATACCAGACTTCAAGGCTGCTCTTCTCAGCAAGGTTGCATACAATAAATACCTTAGACTAATTTTCATTTTTAGTCCTATTCTCATTTGCTACATTAGCATTTTGGCCGCCATGATCACGTTGTTTCTTTCTACACTCACTAGCATAATGGCCAAACTTATGATAGTAATAGTATTGAACATTACTTTTGTCATACCTCTGATTAGAACTGTTGTTCTTCTTCCTTTCTTGATAGCTTGGTTGTGAGGTGCTTGCCTCTTCTTGGCTGTTTGAAACTCCTCTTTTGGAGTTGCTTCTTCCTCTACCTCTTTGACCTCTACCTCTGTAATTTCTTCCTCTTCCCCGACCTCTTGCATTGGTTTGAGCCTTGAAGGCTTGCTTAAGGGAAGGAGCGGATCTATTCAACTGCTACTCATGGCTTTGTAGAGAGCCCATCAACTCATCCACTATCATCTTGGACAGGTCCTTTATCTCTTCAATGGTTATGACAATAGGGTCAAATCTAGAAGGTAGACTCCTTAGGATTTTCTCAACAATCCTTTGATCATCCATGGTTTCTTCATTTATCCTCAGCTGATTTAACATGGTAGAAACCTTGGTGTGAAAGTCTGAAATAGACTTACTCTCCTTCATCTGAAGGGTCTCAAAATCTCTTCTAAACAGCTGGAGCTTGACTGACCTCACTTTATCAGTTCCCTTATAGTTGTTTTGCAATATTTCCCATGCCTGCTTTGAGTAGTTTGTTGCTGTAATGCGGGGAAAAATAGCCTCTGTCAAGGTTGCCTCAATCAAATTGAGGGTTTTTGTATCCTTCATTCTTGTTTCCTTCTACTAGTTTCTTTGAGCATTCGTTAGGGCTGCATAGGTTGCTGGGTCTGTGGTGTCTGTGAACCCATTTGTGACCAAATCCCATAGGTCATTTGCAACCAGTATTGTCTTCATCTTCTTAACCCAGATGTCATAGTTCTACGCATCAAAACTTGGTGGCTACTGTCATCCTTTGCTATCCCCACCTGCCATGCTTCTCAAATCTGAGAAGGCTAATGATGCCTAGACAAACTAGGGCTTATATTGAACACCCACACAAACTTGACTACCCAGAAAAATAGGACTTTGATACCACTTGTTGGCAGAAGTGGAATAGGGAGGGAGACTGCTGGCCACCACAATACAAAAGCAATGCTACAACAATAAATATAAAACACACAGAGGAGACAAGGACACAAGACAAAAGACAACAATATATGTTTTATATGTATTTTCCCTTTTCAAGTTACATACAAACTTCATATACAAACTATAGTCAGAGCTGCTGCTCTATTTTCCTATTCTGCCCCAATCTCTGGAGCTGCACTCTATCTGTCTAGAGCTACTTGGAACTCTGTAGCTGCCTTATTGTTGCTGCTGCAACATTCCTTTCTACTGTCTTCTCTCTGCTATGATACACCCTCACATTCCTCTACTGCTGTAGGATAACAAATCCTCTATCTCTGTTCTGTCTTGCTGACAACTAACTTTTTTCTCCTTTTGTCTCTTTTCTCATGCCTAGAAAATGGGTGCTCAAAACTCTATCCAAATTCAAAAATACCTACCTCAATAACTTCTAGCAGGCCAATGGAGCTAGAGTCTGACACAGGGGTAGAGGCAGTTAATGCTCTGATGGAAGATTAATTTCTTCCAACAATTTGTGGCATTGTCATCTTGAATCGAGTCGATTACAACCGTGGTGTCACTATAGTAATGGAGACACCACTAAGATTGTTATTGGGATAAAATTCTTGAGTGGGGATTTTAAAGAGGGAGAGGTGCTATAATGATTAAGCTTACTAAAATGCAGGCTGTAGACACCCAAAATTGTCCCAACTTTGTCTATGTCTAGCAACACCTTGTTAAACATTATCCTAGACATCTTGTAGCATTTTATCCTAATCCATTAAGCCAATTAATTAAATAAATTTTATTTATTTAATTAATTCCACATCATATCCCAATCATATCCTAAGCCGACTTTCCAATTAATTAAATAAATTTTATTTATTTAATTAATATCCAACTCATATCCCAACTAATTCAAATATTTTATTTGAATTGAGTTCTCATCATAAGCCAACTTTCTAATTAATTAAATAAATTTTATTTATTTAATTAATTTATCTTATCATTTAGCCGACATGTGTGCCTCTTTCATTTAAAAAGACAAGTGGTACTACCCCCTTTTATTTAATATCTTTTATATGTAGTACTTTTTATGTACACAAGCACACATGAGCCCTATTCTCCCTCCACTTGTCACATGACTACAACTCCCTTGAAGAGTGGGATAACTGAATCAATCCTAGCCATCCACATCAATCAATTAACTTTTTAATCTCAGCCGTCCATTGGAACCAAGCCTTTCCTATAAATCAACTCCCTCACAAGCCATTAGCATGCATTGAGCCTCAAGTACCCTTATTTTGCCAAATTTTCTAAGATGCATTGATCCTCAAGTATCCACATGCTATTGAAATATCATTAGAGCCTTTGCATCCTTCATCTATCATTCATTCTATCATCTTCATCTTAATGTTATGCTGCAGAAGTGAGCACCCAACATTCCTTGAACAATAATCCTTCAAAATCTTGCATGCTCATGTGAGGTGGAGAAGAGCAATGGAGATAAATCAAGCATAGCGTGGAGATCGGTTTGCATTTACATTTGTTATTTTGATTTTCATGTTGCCTTGTGCTTCATTGTGCATTGCTAAGGTTTTATCATTGTTGTTTATTCATTTGCCCTGATTTGCAATTTTACCCTAACTACATCTGGCACGCTCAGTGGGACACACTTCGCTTGATCCTTTTTTCAGGTTTTTGTAGTAAAAATTTGCATTCATATAACCCCCATTGTTGAGTTTTGTAGGTTTAATTAACTTTTTGTTGCAGATCTGTTGTTTTTTGGACAAAACCCTAGGTTTTAAAGATTTCATCATATCTTCCAAACGGCTATGAATTTTTCTACAAGATTTTAGAATAAGTTTGTCCATGAGATAAGGAAGCTACAGCAGAAAAATTTTGGGTTTATTGCTATTTTTACAGGATTTATCATGTTTTTATGTTTTTTCATAAAATCATAATTCTAGGCGTAAATCAGTGAATTTTTTAAAAAAATTTATATTTCTGGAAAGCTCTTGAACTTCTAATGGGGTTCTATGTTTTATAGATTTAATTTAGAGTTCGTTTATAGTGTGAAAAAATTAGATCTTTGCCGACTGTACCGTTTCCATAAATCCACATTTTTGGGCGTAAAACAAGGAATTTTTCTGATTTCTTTACATTTTC
The DNA here is from genome assembly GCA_027924645.1 of Cunninghamia lanceolata. Classification (NCBI taxonomy): domain Eukaryota; kingdom Viridiplantae; phylum Streptophyta; class Pinopsida; order Cupressales; family Cupressaceae; genus Cunninghamia; species Cunninghamia lanceolata. The sequence goes on from BSBN01000229.1 coordinate 1,951,489, forward strand.
AGAAAGCTCTCTGAAAATTAATGGGGGTCTCTTCTTTGATTTTTTAATTTTTGAATAAAAAATGTATCGAAATAATCAAATCTAATTCAGCTATGCATCTAAAATTACAATTTTCCTTGCTTGATTAGCCTATTTTTTATGTTTGCATTATAATATCATTTTTGTTGATGTTGTAGGTGATCATAAGGAGCTGAAGCAACATTGACATCAACATCTATAGCAATTTGGATAGCGAATTAACCAGGTGCAATCATTTCATTTCTCATCTTCTAATCATTGTTTGCAAACACATTTGGATTTTGGGCATAAAATGAACAATTGTTTGCAAATTCACATAAAAAAATTGGGCTAAAACGAACCATTGTCTTTCATCACATTTGGATTTGGGTTTTAAAACAAACAAGTGCTTGCATTGTCTTCCACACATTGAATTTCTAAGGTTAATGAACCCCATGCGAGTGTGACCAAGTAAATGTGTATGCTCTCTCCTCGCGTCCTAACACGAACTTGGAGATCAAAACCATTTACTTGTGTTGCTTTTGTTAAACCTTAGAGAGGCCTGCCTTGGTATCCACCCCAAGGGAATGACCTCAAGCAGTACTTTCATCCAGTCCTCTATAAAAATCAGAGGATAAGGCGAAAGCCAAGTCTAACCGGTATTAGCGCTCACCATACAGTGCTAACTCGAAAGGAGGTGTACCTTTGTGTATATTAAAACTCTTAGTAGGGTTAGTTAAAGTCTTAAGTGGCTTGCTGGATGCTCGTGGGGTGCCGATCTCCCGGATTTTCATTAGAACCTCCTTATGATAGTGGTCTTGCCTTGACTAGGACTTGTTGAAGTGTCTTCACATGCTTGCTTAACCATCATCACATTCTTCCAAACTAAAACTTGTTTATGTGTCTTGCGTGAGTGATTCATGTGTGTATATGCATAATCATTTGTTTGAATATTGCCACATCAAGCTATAAATACTTAAACACATAAAGACAAGTCATCCTACACATTCTTCCAAAAATATTCAAACCCAATCACTTTCATCCCAAACATAGCCAAGTCATCCAAACAAGCCACATCATCATCAAAATCCCTAAACAACAACTTGCTAAAAGGACTTAAAACAAACACTTGGGTGACAACATGTCTACACTAGAAGACCCAAAATCCAAATTCCAAAGATTCCTCCAAAATATTTATCAAGGATCACAACCCCTAAACCAAGACGCCATTGAAATATTACAATTCTTCATCCAAGAAGCTCAACCCCATGCAAGCCAATCACCTCAACTGCAACACTCCATAGCCCAAGTCCAACACCTTTTAGCCACTAGTCAAGCCCAACAAGTACAACAAACTTTAGCCACTCCCTATCAACCTAATCCACTTCATAGCCACATATCATATCTATCCACTCATCAACCCAATTCAATACCAACTTATTCCATTTCTTCTAATGTTATCCCTTATCCACATCAACACATCACTTCACAACAACCCATTCAACAATTCCAACAACAACAAATCATATCACAACAACAAATCCAAATGCCATCCCAACCTCAACAAATTCCACCTCAATCCTATGTGTCATCCACCTTAACTTCATACCAACCTCATCTATCTACACATCAAGTCAATGCCACATCAACCTATCAACCTCCACCTCAAACTTATCCAATCCCTCATACCACCATTCCAATGCACTACCAAGCCCATCCACAAGGCAATCAAGTGATATCACAAGAACAACATGCAAGTCCAAATAGCCCTTTGTACATAAATCAAGCAGGTCCAAGTACACCTTTTCAACAAGACCATCAAGCACCATTGATAGGCCAAAGTCCACCTTTCCAACAAGAAGCACATCCAAGTCCAAGTGGTCCCTTGTACATAAATCAAAGCCCAATTTATCCTATGCAAGATCTAATAACCTTTGACAAGGGAGATACCAATCTAGAGTGGCCTTCACCATCCAATCACATGCCAACACATGAGCCAACTAATCCTATCCCAACACCACCATGTGATCCTACTCCTAGTCCATTGGTCCATCAACCTTCCAAATCATCAAGCCCTCCATTACCTTCATCACCATGTCATTCTAATCCTTCACCAAAGGATGCGGCTGAGATAGTTTTACAAAGGATGCTTGATGCAAAACTCATCGAACTTCCTGAGGTCAAACCATGTGAAGAAAGTCCATATGATGAACATGATTATTGTGCATACCATAGGACCAAAGGCCATAATACAAATCAATGCCCAATATTTGTCCCAATTGTTTACAAGGTGTACCTACCTATAATGGGAAAACATGCCACATCATCCCAATCCCATGTGTCACCCCCATCTAGTCCAAATCCTAATCCACCCAATCCAATTAGCCCTCAACTTAATCCTAATCATAAGCCTACAACACCATCTACTATTATCATCCATCCATTAGATTGCTCATCCACTCATACCCTTGCGAAGGATGTGATCCATTGGCTACTAGCTAGGAATAAACTATCTCCATGTCAAACACCCATTCATGAGCCTACCAAAGAACTTCCAAAGGTCATGTTCAATCCTATAATCCCATCATGTGGTCCACCTATCCTTAAGCCTATCCAAGAGCCCTCAATTAACATTCCTAGCCTTTCAAGCCCATCATGTGACCTACAAGCCATCAAGCCTATTCAAGAGTCTCCTATTATGAATCCAAGTCAAGAGTCATCATGCCTTCATGTTGTTGACCAAGAGCCTTCCAATTCCATTCAAGAAACTCAAGAGGTATGTCAAAGGTTTAATCCTAAGCATGTGGAAACATTAAGCTCTAGTCCAACTCAAGATCAAAACACTTTCATGCAACCCATCCATAACATTTACCTTCTTTATGATCAAGATGATACCTATGAAGAAGCTATCCATGAGCACCTTGCTCCTATCCATAATCTTATATCCATCCATGAGCAAGATATCCACATTGCTCCTAGTCATCCGTCATCTAGCCCTATCCATAATGAGCAAACATCCACTTGTCATGATGAGACACTTGTCCCCCAAGTAAGGATAAAAGATCAAACAAAAAACTTGGATCTTAGTGAACACAATGCTAATCAAGATACTAATGATTCTCCTTCCACATCCACCATTGATTCCACTTCAAGTCCACCATCATGTCCTATTGGTCTTACCACCCTCATCCATGAATGTTCTTCCTTAGGACAACAACAACCTTTGTCCTCTACTTCACCTTCTCCATCCAATAAAGAGCTCAAGTCTAGCTCCCAAAACACATCTAGTCCCATAGTCAATTACATCCTCCAAAACATGAACTACCAAGGTAAAGGCCTAGGCCTTTATAAACAAGGTATTTTGGAGCCAAACCATGTCAAAGTTCCTCCATGCTCATATGGCCTTGGATACACACCCCAAGGTAAACAAGCTAAAGATGTTGGTAATCCCTTCATGCATTCTAAACCTACCACTTTCTATCGTACCCCCCATCATCTAACCAAGACATATGTAGCCATTCCATCTCCATCATCTTATAAATGTCAAAAGCATGTGACCGTACACTTTCCACCATCCACTTTGCCTCCACTTTTACCAACTCCAAATATCCCTCCATCCACCTTGCCACCATTGCTTCCAACACCTAACATACATATCATTCATAAGTATCCTTACATCCCTAATCATGACCAACAAAAGCACACATCACCTAAGCATAAAGCTTCCAATCATTCCATCCACTCCACCCACCCCATGGGATTCGAAAGCAAAGAATTTAATGCCTCTACTTATAAGGCTAACAATCCTACCAAAAATCCTAAAGGTCTTCATACCTTAGGACATAAAGAATCAAATTCAAAGCAAAGTACATTCACAAAGCTATCCAAGCCCCTACCTCCAAAAGTAAAGCCCAAAAGCAAAATGGTTTGGGTTCCTAAGCAAATAGCTAGCAAGTCAAATGAGGCATCCTCATCCACATCTCAAGAATCCCAACCACCTATATCCATCCAAGAGCCTACTTCCATCCAAAATTTCCATTCCCTTCAAAAATCCCACAAGCAAAACAAAAGCACTAAAAATATTAAATCTATGTGGGTTCCTAAATCACTTCATAAACCATCCCCTAAGCAAACATCTCCATTGCTTCCTATACCACCATCTCACCAAAAGCTTCAATGTTTATCACGGTGTGTGCAACCGTTGGTCATGGTTCCCTTCCACTCCGCAGCACCTCCACATAACTACATCTCCCCATCTTCCTTCCATTATCCTACATATCTCCCCCATGCTCTCCCTATGGTCCATGCTTTTGCATAAGCCTCTCATCCATCTTCATTCCATAAGTCTATATAAATCCACACCATAAGCCACTAGCCTACCCTACCGTAATTCCACATTATAATCCACTATCTACCTAATCCATCTCCCATCCATGCAATCCCTTATCAACATCTATGAGCATAATGACATGGTCCATGCGAGGACATCCATCTCTAACAGGACTACCAACATCCATAGCACTAGCCACTTGAGTCCCTCTTATCCATTACCATGGTGAAAACCTGGCAAACAGGCGCCATGTGTAATTGTTAACCCATCTAAAAGCAAAAAAAAGAAAAAAATCAAAAAAGTAAAGAGAAATCCCTTCGTCCAATGATGAAAACTTGGTAAACAGGCACCTTGGATAAGTACCATGATGAAAACCTAGCAAACAGGCGTCATGTGTAGGTTGATCTTCTATGTCACTTACACTTGGGGGCACATTGTCTCATCCATCTTATCATATCCATCCTATCATGCTACATCCTACCATCCTTATGCATTACATAAACATGCCTATCCTATTGAGCCCATTCATCCATCCTTCCGCCTTTGTTGATCTTGATGAAGACATAGGGGCAAAATGTTGAAACATGTTTGGATATTTCTTGACATACCTTATTTCCAAACCAAGTCATCTCCATTGACCATTTATCCATCCCATTCAAACCAATCTATCATGTCATCCCTTGGTCATGAACTTTGTCATGTAAAAATCCTAAGCATTACCACCTAGAATGGGGCAAGTTCTTCCTATTGAACATAGCCTTTGGAGATCACATCCTAGCTCCCTTATGATCCATCCACTATGGCGTACCCTTATCACGAGCTTTCCATATTATAGCTTATCCCTATCCATTTATCATGAGCTTTCCACTCTAGCCTACCTATCCGTTTATCATGCGGCAAGCATCCATCCCTTATATGGCCTATCCTCTCTTCCATCCCATCCAACTCTCATGATCTTTCTATCACATTCACTATGAGCCCATCCTTTTCTCCATCCTTTTATCCATCCCTTGCACCTAGACTTGGTTTTCTCCCTTGTCATTGGTATCAAGCACAAAGGCTACCCAAATTGTACATCCATTGGCGTTTTCCAAAACATTTCAAAAAACACAAAAGAAAAAAAATCAAAATATTCCAAAATCTCAAAAAATCAAATATCCAATGACAATCTAAGCAATAAACCAATCACATCATCCAAAACAATCCACTCCATCAACATTCAAATCAAATCATCATCATCAATTCTTCCTATCAATAACATCATTCATCCATTTCAATCAATCACTTCTTCCAATCATATCAATCAAATCAATCTAAGCAATGATCTAAAATCTAAGTCACACTAATCCATATCAAGCAAGCTAATCAATCAAGGAACATTATCCAATCAAATCAACAAGTTTTTGATCCTAATCTTGTCATGAACCCAATCAATCATCATCAATGGGATATAGCGTTCCCACATCCTTGTGTTGATCTAGGGATATAGATTTCCCCACAATGACAACACTATCTATCATCATCAATCAAACAATTAATTATTGGTTTATGACTTGACAAGGGCAATACCTTGTTTGTTTTACATCCTTTGAGCACACTGAGAACACCTGCTTCTGCTTAGATTGAGTGGACACTCTAATCATCACACCATCACTATCAAAACAAATCCCATCAATCATCAGCATCAACACCAAAGCACATCAAGCCAACCATCAAAACAAGTCCAATCACTTCAGCAAATCAAAAGCAGATCAGTCCACCACAATTCATCCATCCTTCATCAAATCAATCTAATCAGCATTTCATCATCTTCCAACCATTCCAAACAAAGATCCAAGTGCAAGCCCATCTTTAAAGCTATACCAATCAAGTTAATCAATGTAGCCAAGTTATCTAAACACAATCCATGGTCTTGATCCTAGCCTTGTTGTAAGCCAAATGAATCAGCCAATCAGCCAACCAATTCAGCAAACAACCTTGTGTTGATCTAGGGATATAGCTTTCCCCGCAATGACAACACTCTAAACTATTATCAATCAACAATCAATTATTGGTTTACAGCTTGACAGGGGCAATACCTTGTTTGTTTTTGAATCATTTGTGCATGCATGCTTGCTTGCTTGCTTGTGTGTGTCATCATTTTTATCTTGCATTTGCATCATATCAGTATCATTTCTAGCTAATATTCATATCTTGTATTTAGACAAGGTTGTATTATGCTGGGGCACGAGACACATCGTCGCCCTGGTCTTTATACCTTGGTGCATAATGTCTAGTGCTATATCAAACATCATGGTTGCTCACCTTCCATTGCAGCATAATGCATCCTTCATTTCTTCTATCTATCCCCTTATCTTTCTTTTGTAGCCAAGCCATTTATTTTCGAGAGCATACCTGTGTTTGTCCAACCCACCTATCCTCTCGAGGGGGCATCATCATCCCATTTCATCCTCATCCTCATCATATCTTTCCATCATCACTATCCTTTTCCTCTATCCATACCTTAGCTTCTTTGAAATGATGTTACTCAACACAAATCTCATCATCTCGAACATCATCTCAAAGAGGGGCAAAATGTAGACACCCAAAATTGTCCCAACTTTGTCCATGTCTAGCAACACCTTGTTAAACATTATCCTAGACATCTTGTAGCATTTTATCCTAATCCATTAAGCCAATTAATTAAATAAATTTTATTTATTTAATTAATTTCCCAATCATATCATAATCCCACTTTCCAATTAATTAAATAAATTTTATTTATTTAATTAATTCCACATCATATCCGAATCATATCCTAAGCCGACTTTCCAATTAATTAAATAAATTTTATTTATTTAATTAATATCCAACTCATATCCCAACTAATTCAAATATTTTATTTGAATTAAGTTCTCATCATAAGCTGACTTTCCAATTAATTAAATAAATTTTATTTATTTAATTAATTGATCTTATCATTTAGCCGACATGTGTGCCTCTTTCATTTAAAAAGATAAGTGGTACTACCCCCTTTTATTTAATATCTTTTATATGTAGTACTTTTTATGTACACAAGCACACATGAGCCCTATTCTCCCTCCACTTGTCACATGACTACAACTCCCTTGAAGAGTGTGATAACTGAATCAATCCTAGCCGTCCACATCAATCAATTAGCTTTTTAATCTCAGCCGTCCATTGGAACCAAGCCTTTCCTATAAATCAACTCCCTCACAAGCCATTAGCATGCATTGAGCCTCAAGTACCCTTATTTTGCCAAACTTTCTAAGATGCATTGATCCTCAAGTATCCACATGCTATCGAAATATCATTAGAGCCTTTGCATCCTTCATCTATCATTCATTCTATCATCTTCATCTTAATGTTATGCTGCAGAAGTGAGCACCCAACATTCCTCTAACAATAATCCTTCAAAATCTTACATGCTTATGCGAGGTGGAGAAGAGCAATGGAGATAAATCAAGCATAGCGTGGAGATCGGTTTGCATTTACATTTGTTATTTTGATTTTCATGTTGCCTTGTGCTTCATTGTGCATTGCTAGGGTTTTATCATTGCTATTTATTCATTTGCCCTGATTTGCAATTTTACCCTAACTACATAGGCCATCAACATTTAAATCGACATGACTATAAAATTGAAAAATATAGAACCAGACAATCCTTTAACATTGTCAACACCGACCTTACTGCATTGCCTATTAATCTTAATCACTAATATGCTAGTCGTAATCATAACCGAAAAGAAAGATTTCTCCAATGTATCATCCATAGACAAATTTGACCAATATAAATAGGACAAATATTTACTACTTTATGTTCTAAATGAGATGTAAAATTACTATTGACTATTTGATCATTAAAGTGGATGATATTTAAGTAGAGTGTAAATATAGACCCTAATAACATTGTTGATGACTGTTTTGATGCAATCATAACAATAAGTTAAAATTCACATATAATGAACTAAAACTATACTTGAAAGATAAGAAGGAATCATTTGAGATTCAACTAATCCCAAGTCTACAATGGTTCGGTTGGTCAAGTTCAGTTGGTCAATGTGAAGCTGTAATGTTCAAGGGGCCTTACGTAGTTTAGGTTTGTTTGATGGCTTACTGGACTAAGAATATGCAAAAAGGTCATAGATTTCAACAAGTATTCTGTTCATTTTGCATACAAGTGTTACCGGGCTGCAAGTTTTAGATGGTTTTCTTGAATTTTTGCAGCTTTCTTCTTTATCTGTTTATGAAAACTGTCTACTTATAGCTTTGTTATACATGCTTCTTCAAATTTGAGACAATTCCCTTTAGATTTCTACGTTTTCAGCTAAATATTTCAGATGGGTTGGGAAAAGTTAGAAAGATCTAATCTATACCTCATTTAATCTACCAAAGGATCTAATTGTTTCTGTTATGCACAATGTAAATACCACAGTAATTTGATCAAATCCACAGTAAAAACCCTAAATGTAAGTTCTGAGCATTTTCACAAACATACATTTAAAATTGCAAGCTCTCAAAGAAAATATTTCAAAACACAAAGAAGAGTAGGAGAACACTCAGAAGATAGATGCAGAACTCCAGATTCTATTGTATTAGAAACGAATAGTCATACATGATTTACAATGTAGGAATGACTCTTAGTTTCATTGATCATACTATAGAGAACTTACAAGCTTTACAGATACAGTAAGGCAGCCAGACATTCCACGCGCACCTTACTGCAGACAAACAGGCGACCTCCTTCTTCTACTCCTAAACTATGCTAACTTGCTGTATGCTTCTAAAAGAAAAAATCTGTTGTAGCCACTGTTGTTTTCCTAAAATCCTTGTTGTAAAGTATTACAGTGTAGAAAGGCACAATATAAAGACATTCTGATTGTCCTTACTACAGCAAAAACCTAACTGAACCCCTGGTTCAAACCCTTGGTTACAGCAATAAATACAGGTGAACCAGTTCTCAAAAAATATCCCTGAGCAGTGTCAAATCTGGGCGAAATATTGCCCCTTCTGAGAAGTTCCGGCAGCTGGGTAATAACTTCTGTTTGTCTGCTGCAGTAATACCTTCAGCTGCAACCTTGTTCTTTACTTGAATGGCCTTGACTTTTCACACTTCATCCTTATCTTCCTGCTCCTGAGATCAGATTTCCTTCCTCCATGAGGTCACTGTGTTGACTTTCCAGCTGCTTCCTCAACTGCAAGCCTGCAAGACAAGACAAGCAATAAGTATTTCATTCATCACATAAATAGCATGAAATTAAAATAATCGTTTAAACCCAGGTGACAGCGCAAAATTGCAGAGATCGGATCCAGAATACTCCTCAAACACGTCCAAAATGCATTCAGACTGCTCAAAATTCATCGGGTCAACTATCGCTGACCGGGAAAAATGTCACAGGCACCAAAAAAACACTTTAAAATTCCACCGCCTCATTTCCCGCCCATCGGCATGACTATCGCTGACCGAGAAAAAAAAAACATGTTGGTCGATATTCACTTCATCATCATGATATTCTGGAAATATGATGCTCTCCCTCCTGAAGGTCCAGATGACGTCATCAGGATGTTTCGCTTCTGCATGTTGGAGATAAGAACAACATCATCATGATATTCTGGAAATATGATGCTCTCCCTCCTGAAGGTCCAGATGACGTCATCAGGATGTTTCGCTTCTGCATGTTGGAGATAAGAACAACATCATCATCATCATCATCATGTTGAAGGAGAATAGGAGGATATGAAGATAATCCTGCTGCTGAGGAAAGGAAGATGATGGTGACGTCATCGTCATATTCGGGCTTCATAAAAAATGCAAAAGATGACGTCATCGTCATATTCGGTTAAGATCAGGGGGCTAATTATGATATCGGGTCACCTAAGGAGCATGATCAGGATGATGAATGTAATACGACCCCTTTGCAGCCAAGGCAACCCTCTCGAAAGATCAGGATGATCATCAGGATATTTGCTTTTGTCGAACTTAGAATAAGACGTCATCATCATATTCGGGAACCGGATCGTGCTTTGGAAAATATCCTGCCGAAGGGAAAATGTGATGATGATGATGATCATCATCAAGATATTAGCTTCTTCGTTTATCAGATCGAGATGATGTCATCATGATATTCGGAGCCTTCGTTAAACTTAGAACATGACGTCATCATGATATTTCGCTAACCGGATCATGTTTTTAGAAAATATCCTGCCGAAGGGAAAATGTGATGATGATGATCATCAGGATCTTTTCAAAAGGTCTTACTTCATCGGCAGGAGGACTTCACGAAATGTCGGGTGAACAAACAAGATCATGATGATCTTGACAACAGGACAGGATAAAAAATATGATGATGATGATCCTCATCGATTTATCATGATGACGTAATCATCATATTTCGTTTTCAGAGCACAAGGATGAGTTGAGGTCATCATGATATTTGCGCTAGGGTGATATTGTAAAATATGATCATGCTGTTTGAGGAATGAAATATCGCCCTCTTCTGAATAGATAGGGTGATCATCATGATATTGCAAAAAAGGCGATCAAGAGGATATGAAGTCGTTATCATCATCTTAGCGAACTTCAGTGAATGACCCGTGAAAGATCAGGATGATGATGATGACTATGAAAAAGGAGATCAGGAGGATATGAAGTCGTCATCATCATCTTAGCGAACTTCAGCAAATATCATGATGATGACCCTCCGATAGGATTATAACACGCGCACACAAATATGCCGACGGTGGATTTTCTAAGTCAGGGTGATCTTATATTATCAGCATGATATTATAATTTTAGGCGATGCAAAAATATCATGATGATGTTCGCGATACAAAGACCGCTCGACGGGGAAACTTACCGTGACTTAAAGATGATGTCATCATGATATTTGAACCTTAGGATATTATCGGGGGGGCGTTTCAAATATGATGATGATGATGTTCTTTATACAGCAAAACCGAGTATATGACCCTCCTAAAAAAATCATGATGCTGACGATGCGCCTAAGGCCATTTGACGGGTAAAGGGCACTACCACCTAAGATTGACGTCCGGATATTGCGACTGCATGATTTTTATCGGGTGATAGACCAAGATCATGATGACCTTGTCAACATGAAAAAAATATGATGATCACTTTGCGAATATCAGGTTTGACCAAAACTTTGACTGTGCATAACTTCCACATATGGACGAATTTTCAAGTGAAGTAAAAGGCAAACCTGCATGGAATTTCAAGCTCTTTCTAAATATGAGGTCACAGAAACAAAATATGAACTTTGACAAACTGACCTCATGATGATGACCTACCTTATCCAATATCATGATGATGATGCATCTGACCTTCATTTTTACCAAACCGCCAGAAGGCAGAAAAACACAAGCAGAAGCAAAAAGCAAAACATCAGCAGGGGTCCCCAATTTGCTAAGGAGCATAATGGGGCGTGTTGTGAACATCACAACAAACATGTTCTATAGTCATATTCATTATTTGTGGTCGGTGATCCATCATATGACCAATGACAAAGGGTCATGGCCCCTAAACATAAACATATTGCTCGTAGATTCCCTCTTCATTCAGCCACCGCCAAACAGTGTTATGAAGAAATGACAGGGTTAATGTATTTTATTCTTTACAATCCCATCTATTTCAAATTGACTTAAACATTTTTGCACCATCTTGTACAAAATTAGGAATTCAAGGCTGAAAAAGCTTGAAGTGACATGAGAGCTTTCAAATATTAAGACAATTAAAATAAAATATTAATATAATTAAATATTAAGATAATTCCCTATGCCTTTATTTAGAGATGCTATCTCTAATGATAAAAATATCCACACACAATCTAAATGTAGTAGATATCAAGGGTCTTATCACTGTGGATATGATCAAAGACTAGGTTACTATAGAATTAGCTCTACAACTTACCACTACAAGGAAAATGCACCTATCAAAACACATGGACAAACTTCCTTTTGAAAATCTCTAAGTCATATTGGAAGATGAACCAAAATTATTCCCAAAGATGTATTGTGATGATAAAAAAGAAGGTACAGACAGTCACTCGATAATTGTAACTCTCATTTTCATAGTAACATTTTTGATACCTTCACAATTCCAGGAGGAGTACAAAGTGACAATGGCATTCCCGTGTAGATGCATGTTTGTTATTGCACTCCAAATATTGAATATATTTTCTCTATATCCAATTTATGGATCCAAGCTAACGGAGTCTTACAACTTGAATATTTATTGCATCCATAAATGTATGCATAAATTGAGAATACGCTATGTATTCAAGCTCCAAGACTCCTTTAGCTTGAATACAAAGAAAATGTATGCATGTTTGTTTATTTAGAAATATAATATATGGCTTGTATGACTCTTTTAGCTTCACTATTTTCATTACATTCATGTGATGTTAGTTGAGTATTTGTAGTATTTTATACCATTGATTTGATTATATTTAGTACTTGTCGTGAATCTTATATTATCCTTATTAAGTTTAATTTAAATAATAGTATTAATATGTATATGATGTGATTGGAAGATGGATATGACTTGTTTGTTTTTCATTTACATCAGTTGTTATACATTATGGTTTAGCTATTTATGTCATTTAGGCATACTTGATGTGTTAATTGAGTTTGTGTAAGTATAGGGTTAAAACTAATGTTGGTTAATTTGGAGTTGGGCACATGGTCTATTTGGTTTTGTAAACCCATCTTTCTTCATGTGGGGTAGTAAGATATGTGATGTGTGAAACCACTTAGTCTTATCTCAATCATTCAATCTATTTAGAATCATCATTGTGTTAAACTAGTTAAATGTTTGCAATTCTTTCTTGCTCTTAATTAATTTCTTATAGACAATTATTTTCTAAGTGGGAGTAATTTAATAGCTAAGTGAAATGACAAGTTACACTTGAAAATACTAACGAGTCATTTGGATTCTACATGGTGAATTTTGTTAGAAGTGATTTTTATATCGTATGGCAAAATAACTTGAGTGTTGTATATATGTAAGGGGTAAGTTCTTGAACACTTGTAGAGTACATTTAAAGGTCACATATAGATATTTTTAGTGAATATATATTATCTCCATTTAAAAAATGAGAAGTTTCAAGTGTGAAAATGAGAAAAATATTATTTGGAATTAGGGATTTATTTATAAAAAAAGAGCTTTTAGATTCATTATGAATGATTCTTGGCTTGTGTGCATTTAGAGAGGAGTTTTACAATTTCAAACTCTAGTAATTGTTATTCTAGAGAAAAGTTTGGTTGAAATAATTTCATTCTTGGTTTGACTGTTTGTTTGGAGTGGAAAGGCTACAATCTCCTTGATTAAAAAAAATACAAACTAGAAAAGTTGACACAAGTGTAGGAAAAGTTTAACTTAATGACTACAAGATATGCATATTTTTTATGGAGTACCATTATAAGAATATTTGGATGCACAATTACTTGGACTAGGTATATCTTGTTAAATTCAAAGACCATGACATAACTATCTTATCTCTACCTTACTAACTCAACCAATCTTGGATGCTCTTTGAAAAGACCACAAATAATATTTTAATTTCTCAAAAAAAGTGTCCTATTTTAGATAGTTCAGAAAATATGGGCACAAATTATGTATCATGAAATGAAAGATTTTAATGAATTTTACGAGACTAAGTAGTTTATGAGATTAAGAGTCATAGAACAAGTGTATTATGTTATAAAATAGACATATTCTCATTTATTTGATTTTAAAAAGGTGTGTTAATATATTTGGACCTAGTAAAAGAATGATTTTTTTGATTTGGACAAGTTTAACTAAGCCATAAATTTATATAATGTAAATTTACATGCCCAAAACACTCCTAAGTAGGATGAGGAGCTAAATCTATAAGCACTAAAAAAGTGCATGGGCCAACATGGTAATTTGATGATGATTTGACAATCCAACTTATGACCCTTGAAGGCATGAATTACACTTCTCTTAACATTTTCACACTTGATGATGTGTCCTATAGCCTATTTAGCCCCATTGACCATCTTTTCCAACCTCTGAATTGAGTTCTAGGACCTTACCATTATCAGAGAACCTTTTGTGGATCCTCAACTAGATGGTGACTTGACAAACCTTAGGGTCACTTGAGTGAACTATCCTTAAGTTGCAAGGTCACCCAAGTGACCTACCTTGGCAAAAGGAGTAACCTTGTCATCTTTTGACATGTGTGATTTCTTTTAGTTTTGAACAATTTACTTTCAATTTCACTTTTGATTAAGAGTTCTCTCTTGTCTAACTCAACCACTCCCCTTAATTATTTCTCTTCTTCCAATCCTAGTTTATTTATCATCCTCAATAAATTCCTAGTGATCTCTCAATCAATCTCTTATCTTCTCATCAACCTCTATGATCTCCCAATCAACTCTATAGTTAGCTCCTAATTAGTCCCACCTTTGGTGTTGCTTTCCAAGCTATAAATATGCCCCTTTCTTATTTTAGAGGAGGCTAATTATATTATTTGCATTGTAACCCCCACAGCATTTTAATGCTCAGACAAGACTTCGAGAGCCTTTTCATTTTTGTTATCCCAAGCATCAAAGATTCAATCAATCCCAATTTTACTCACGTACATGTCTTCTTTCTTGTCATCAAGTGGAGGACCCTATTGTTGTAGAGGAGGAGAAAGATGATACTAGATCTCTAAGGACACAAGCATGGCACTAGTTCCTATTGATATTCATTTATAGGTTCTCAATTTCTTTGAAAAGGTAGTTTAGATTAGTAATTAGCAAATTCTCCAACCCTTGGGAAAGTAAAATTCTTATTTTCTCTTAGATAGATTAAAATTTATTGCTTTACTAGATCTAGATTTCATTTCCTGTTGTTGTAGAATAGATACATTTTTATTTAATTAGAATAATTCACATTCAAAGTTGAAACACAAATAGACCAAAATAGTAGAAAATTGCATTTAGGAAGAAGCCAAACTAGATTTACATTCATAAAAGATTTCATTTTTAACAAGGTAGTAATTAGATCATATTTAAAATTTGGGAAAAACATAAAAGGAAAGTTGCATTCATTCATGATAGTTTCATTTAAAAACTCATCAAACTATGAAAACACAAACAAAGAAGAATTCCCTTGATTTCATCATGAGGTACACAACACACAACATTCAACAAAGGGAAATCCCTTCATTTCATCATGATGCATGTAATATTTGAAAATCAATAAACAAAACAAAGACTTGAGTCTTCCATCTTCCTTAATTCAACATTCACACTCAATGTCCTTTGGAGTGAGAGAAGATTGGATTAAAACAATCTTAGCTTTTGTCTTTTTTGGATCTTTCTTTTATTTGTTTGGCTTGCTTCAAAATCCAGATTACATCTTTGAACTTCCAAGACCATGCTCCAACCTTGAATTTTCACCTAGAAAGCTTCCTTTTTGGGTCATCCCTGGGTCTCCCTCGGGTGACCATACTGGTAGAAGGGGAATCCTCTTTTTTTTCATTTGTTTGGCCTATTTCAAAAGCCATCTTGTATCTTTGACCTTCCAAGACCATGCTCCAACCCTTATATTTCACCAAGAAGCCCCCCTTTCTAGGTTTCCCATGGGTCTCCCTTGGAAGAACCTATTGGTAAAATGGGCAACCCATGGGAGAACCTATTGCATTTTCATGCATGAGTTACTCTCTAGTTTAGGCCCCAAAAAGCTCTATTTTTCTCTAATTTGCATGCAATTTCAACCCTAACATAGATTGGAATATTCTTAGCTTAGTCTCCAGTCCCAATCATCCATAATTAATTCTATTTGATCTATTCTAATCCTCCCTTCTACTCATGGTAAATCCATTTTTTCAACCAGTGATAAGCTTCCATAGATTCATCACACCTCAATTAGTCCAATATTTTATTCAATCGATATTGTTAACTATCCAATCAAGAGAGTTAACTCTTCAATAAATTTCCCCCTCTTGTGTGCCCTTCCAAGAAATAAATACCCCTCACCTCTCTATTATTTCTCAAGTTGGAGAATGCCCTTCTCTTCTTCACAATCTTTGTCAAGATTCTTCACAGGCGTTGAAGCCTCTTATTTCATTTCTTTAGTTTTTCAAAGCTTCAAAGCTTTCATTAGGAGGAAAATTCAATAGTTGCAGCCATTCATAAGCTTTGTGTTTGCTCTCCATTTGCATCTAGGTGCTCAATGTAGGATGAATGTGCCTTTTCTTTTTGCTTAGAACAGATTCTCAAGCTTTCTAAAGCTTCTTAAAGCATGATTATGCTCTCATTTTCTCAAGACAATACCATTATGCTCAATTAGCATGCTCACATAGTGCTCATAGCTCACTTTGAGCTTGATCAATATCAACATTAGCTTTTTTAAGCTCAAGCCAATATCAACCATTTGCTCTCTTCATCCCTGCCACCAAGAGGACCTTGATGTTGCAAGAGGAAAAAGATGTCTCTGGATACAAAGGATTCTTGAGGGTAGTGTAAAGACTCATGTATCAAGCTTATTCCAGGTTCTTTCAATGATTTTTGTAGTACCTAGATCATAAAATTGCTCTTGAGGGAAGTAATTTATTGCTTTACTCTTGATAGGACATTGTTAGTATAGCATATTTTCCTTTGCATTAGACTAGTTGTTTATTGTTTTCAATATATTAAATTATTTCATTAGAGTATACCATCATTTGCTTTCCTTAGAGTATGATTCAAAAACAATTTCAGAAAAACACAAAAACATAGATTAACTTACATAAAAAAGACTCATATAGACTTGCATTCATATTTCCTTTTGTAGTAATTAGATGATTTTTTACTTTTCAAAGTTGGTAAATGAATAAGAAATTTGATTTTATTCATATAGCTATATACATCCAAAAATACCAAAAAAATTAGGAAACAGCAGAATAACTAAACCCTTGGTTTTGTCACAAGGTGTTGCTAAATGTTAACAGACAAGAGTAAACCCTTGGTTTCATCACAAGGTAAATCTGACATACAACATAACAAGTCAAACCATAGGTCAACTATAGGTCAACTATGGTCAACACTTCACTTCTCCCCTAAGCATACAAATGTGCCTAGGAATTAGAGGTGAGTGGGTTAGGGCCATCCTTGAGGAATTAGGAGAAATACATCCTAAGACACCACAAACACAACAAATAGTTGAAGAGAAAGAACATGCTCTTAGTATAATTCAACAAAGAGATCAAATACAATGCATTCAAGACATTGGGGATAAGTTACAACACACTAGGATCATCAACAAATAAAATCGACATCCATCTAGATGTTGGAACCTAAGCAAACCCAAATATGAGATTGATAACTAGTGACCCTTTCAGTCATATTATTATCTCAACCACAATAACCACAAAAAGGGCTTGACACATTGCAATCCACAATAGGCCCCTAGACTAATTGACCGCTCTTCGTGATGTTCTACTCCCACAAGAACATAACCACCCCCAAGTCTTAGCCCTGCTCGACTAGCTTTTACCACGAGAACAAGAGTGACTTGGAGATCACCCAAGGAAAGGAGAGGGTGCATGTGCTACATGGAAGTTGACTCATTTGTTTTTGTGCCTAAGTCACATTTTGAGTAACACAAATTTTGGTGAACCTGACATGAAGAACAAATCCTTTTGGGATGGGTTCTTTCACATTTTTGCATATTTCACAATGTTTCATGCAAATATTCTAGGGGAATGTCCCCTAGAGTAAAATTAAAAATTCAAAGGGGATCCAACAAAATCCCCACAAATTCAACCAAATCAAAACATGACATGTGAACATTCATTCTGAGATCCATCAACATAATCAAACCATAAGACTTAGCCATAGACAAATGTCCACCCAAATGGACAATGAAGTGCATGGTCAAAAGAAAAACTTACAAGAAGTTCAAGAAGTATAAAAATCACTCCACATAGTAATTTAAAATAATAGGTCCACAACATGTGAAGTGTCATCATAAATAACAAACAAGGTCACTCAAACTCTAAAGAAAAACAATTCATCGCAAGGTGGAAAAACTTAAAGGACAAATGAAGCCTCACCCATAGACCTTGTAGCAACCTTGGTATAATGAATTAAGGTCCTTGAGGCTAGGAGTGTTGAAAAATGAAGCCAAAACAAAATTGAGGAAAAACCTAGGGCATAGGGAAATCCTTTCATCAATAAGATTGAATCAAACCAGGGGGCAACACATAATCCCCCTCATCTAATCTTCTATTCTCATGACACACATAATGAAGCATTCATCCCTCCCTTGCCCTCATTATCCAACATGACAAGTTTTAATCAAATAGGTGGGATTCCTATAATGCAAAACCAACCACAAACAATCCCACAGTATTTTCAAAACATAAATATGACATCATCTAGTTATCCAACTTTTTCAGGATATCAACAATCTAGAATAGCCTTTCAACAAGTGCAACAAGCTCCACCTAAAGGGCTAATGTTTGGAGGAACAATACCCTCTACACATAACCCTCTCTTAGGAACATACCTCAAGTATTTAAAGGAGCCTCTTGACTACAACATTCATCATGTCATACTACCACATCCTCTCCCCAAGATTCCAAAATTTAAAGGAGAGGGTGATCCCAACTCTCATATCAAGGCTTACATCACAATAGTGTGAGAACTCCTTCCTTGGGGTGGAGTGGTATCAAATATTTTTCCAAATACTTTAGAGGGTATCACTTTAAATTGGTACTATCGACTTCCAGAATCATCAATCCAATCATTTAGCCAACTCAGATCAATTTGTGGTTTCCTTTAACATAAACAAACTAGTCAAGACAAGAATAGGAGAATTTTTAACAATCAAATAAGAAGACGAGTCAGTTGCACACTTTATCACAATATGGAGAAAAGTTCTATATTCTTCAACAAGCACACCAAACATGGATCCTAAGGAGCTTTGTGATTTCTTCTTACACGCTCTCAACAATGACATATGGGAACAAGTCCAAAAACTCCCTTGTAAATCACACAGAGAGGCACTCAAAAGTTCCCTTAAAATTGACTAAGATGCTATTGATAGTGGAAGAAGGGAATTTGATGTCAATGGAAGGTTGGTAAACCATGATAGAAATAAAAAATACTCAACAAACAATCAAGATATAAATGGGTCAACAAACACTTCACCATCAAGGCAAAACATTTATGACTACAACAACCATATGAATTTGGGGAACCAAAATGTCAACAACTATCCCTTGAGAATCAACAAGCAGTCATACAATGATCATCATAAGCCTCGAGATTACAATCATGATAAATAATGCCCATTTCACAAGATAAGGGGGCATGATATCAAGTCATGTCGAGAGTACCATCGCCTCATACCAATCCCCCCAAAAGATGGACGCCAATCATTCTTGGACACATCCTCACAAAATGAAGGAAATAGTCCCAAAATCCTTCAAAACACCTTTGATCAAAACACCTTAGGCCTTGTGGAGTTAGATAAAGAATAACAAATTTGTGTCACCCAAGGACCAGAACGACCAGATGACACCTCCAACAATTCAAAATTTTCTCACATGTTAGAACTTCTCAAGAGATATCCTACACATAAGAACACTCTCCTCAATGCCTTAGATCTAGGCCATCTATTTCAAAACACTCCAAGTAAAAATTGTTCTTCCTCAATATTTGACTTTGAAAAGTTACCCTCAGATGATGACATATCTAAACAAGGTGATCTCCCCTTCTACTTAATAGTTCAAGTTCATGACTATTCCATTAAATGTGTAATGATTGATGATGGGTTTGCAATAAACATAGTCTCTTTCTCTCTTCTTCAAAGAATGGGTTATGATGAAACTCAAATCACATAAGAAACCTCCATCCTTAGAATTCATGATAACCCAAACATTAAAACCATGGGTAAGGTCAATCGTCAAATCACATTGGGTCCTAAAACTCTCCCAACTAAATTTTATGTCATCAATGAAGAAACCACTTATAACATAATCCTTGGAAGACCTTGGATCCATAGGATGAGGGCTTTTCTCTCCATGATATTTCAAGGAATTCACTTCTCACACATAGGACAAATCCACATCATTAAATGATACCCTAATCCTTTCAATATTTATAGAGTTGAGCAAGTCAAAAAGAAGGGAAAGACCATAGAAACCATCAATGACCCAAAAATCAACACTTTTGAAAAAGAGACATTAAAACAAATTGCAAACATAGCCAAGACCTCAAAATGTATAGGAAAGGGGGAAATAGGGGAATTCCCCTTTGATCCTCATTCAACAAAGTCTTATGCTCCATGCAACTTAGCAGCCATTCCAATCAATCCAAACACAAACATTCATATGATTGAAATCACGATGAAAGAAGAAGAACCAAAACTCATAGAAGAACTAGGAGATTTGATGCCAACATCATTTGCTCCTCAAAAATTTATAACAAACATTGAAACAACAAGAATAGAAAATGACAAAGCTAGGGGGAAAATCACCAAACAATGAAACATGAGAGTATACAAAACTTCTCATTAAATACAAAGACATGTTTACACCAAGTCTTTGAGTGTCCTTCCAAAGAATTTCAAGTGAAGTTTAGACTGAACTAGATAGGTCCATATGTATTTAATGAAGACATCAAAGATGATGCTTACCACTCGTGCACTATGGAAAGTGAAAAGT
Source organism: Cunninghamia lanceolata (assembly GCA_027924645.1). Classification (NCBI taxonomy): domain Eukaryota; kingdom Viridiplantae; phylum Streptophyta; class Pinopsida; order Cupressales; family Cupressaceae; genus Cunninghamia; species Cunninghamia lanceolata. The sequence continues at coordinate 1,972,495 of BSBN01000229.1, forward strand.
TTAATATAGGAAAAATCCAAAAAAATCAAATAATCTCAAAAAGTTCAAAAATTTATAAAAATCATGAAAATTCAAAATTTTGCATTCTTCATTCTATTCCATCATGCATTTTGTGAGTGTCATGCTCTTGTTCAATTTTTTTCTTAGTAAGGAGTCTAAGGTTGCTTAGGTATAGGTTGACCCTTTGAGCCTTTGAGATCCCCTACGATCATGTTTTACCACTTATCACTACTCCTCTATTTACATTTCCCAACATTTGATTCTAATTAGAGCCTAGCTCTTAGCTTCACATTGATCCTGATCTTAACAAACCATGCTTTTAAGTCTAAGCAAAGTTAGTATTCAAAACTATAGTACTTAATTAAACCTTGCAAGGAGACCTTCCCCATTCCTCCTCAGTAGAAAGGAATTCCAACGGGATAGTGGAAACTTTTAGTGGTGCTTAGTCCCTTGTCTTTCCTAGCCAAAAATTCTAGGAGGATCATAACTCTATCTAGGAAGCAATCTAAAATATGCATGAATAAAAAATGAGTGATTAAAAAAATAAGTGTGTGAGAGAACGAAAAATCATTAGAATAGAATAAACACCAAAGCAACAGAATATCATGGTATCAGAAATAAAAAAACATCAAAATACCAAGCAAAAGCAAAATATTCAAGTGAGGCATTACAAAAAATAAATTAAAAAAAAAGATAAAAAAAAGAGAGTGAAAAAGAGAAGATTGTTGATGTCCACACTTTTGGGTAGAGATAAATCTAAACTTAAAGCTACAAGGGTGACATCTATCAGAGAAAATAAAAAAGAAAGGTACAAAGCACATGCACACACACTAGCTAAGAAAAAAAAGAGTCTAGTTGTCTTTAGGGCCATCTTCTTCTCTAGAGACTTTCCTCTACCCCAGGTCTATCTTGTTGGCCATCTCTGATCCAAGTCTAGAGGGTGCTAATAATTTTTTTTACTTGTCTAAGTTGAAATCTTTCGAAAATATTTTATCTAGATAAGGATCAGTGTTTAGCCTTTTGCAAAGACCCAAAATTAGGAACATTCCATTTCCTCCCTACTCCCACTTGAGTCCCTAATCCTATCCCAAGGTTCATTAGGTCTCCCTATACCAAGTCAACTCGTAATTCCCTAGGTCAAAAATCCTACTAAAGAGCATTCACATTGTTTGTTCCACATGCATACATCTCAAACATTCAAAAGCAATAATTTCATGTAATAACATAGTGACATTCATAACACTTAGAACATAGTACTTTGCATTGCATATTTGTGAATCACATCCAAACACATTGCATCCCATTTATATCATAAAAATACAAAAACAAATTGCATCATCCATGTGTGATCATCATAGGTATGCATTATTGTAAGAAAAATAAAAGCTCTAACCAACCATATGCACAAAAAGGAAAGTGAAATACAAGATGTTGCTTGAAGCTATATAGATCTCATCCAATTAGGTCTCACAATAATAATAAGTACAAAACAATGTTTGAGCACAAGTCAATCCTCCAACAAGTCAAAAGAGAAAAATTAAGCACTCAACCATGCAAGTCTCTCCATGCAAGGAGGCAAGGGTAGAAATATATTAAATAACCATAGGTCTCTCAAAGACCTCAAAGAGAATCAAGTTGGGCCTTTTCTAAATCTTTAGAAAAACCATTAAAATTAGAAAGTTGGGAAAAAAATGTAAAAATTGTAAAAGTTTTCAAAAATCCCTAAAAATTGAATATGTTCTTCAAAATCTGCAATAAAAGGACAATTTGTTCTTCTCTTTAGTTTAGAATGTGTTTTGTCTCCATAGTTCTCTTGCACACTTATTTTTCATGCTTTCATCCTTGCAAATCCCCATAGAGAAGAAAAATAACCTAGGTGTACTTATGATGCAATCGACGATACAATTGTTGGACAATGACAATAGGCAAGACATATTTTGGGAATGATACCTACCTTTCATATAGACTATCATCCCTAAGGGGGTAAATATTTAAGCACTAAAAATGAACATGAGCTTGAATGAGGACCCTATGATGAGTTGTAATCCTAACCATGTACATGGAAGCGTGTGATAAAATTCCCTCTCAGTAGTGCTCTTCTTGGCGACATGTGGCTGTCAATTTCTTGCTTCATCAATTCTTTGTAATTCTAGCTTTTCTTCACTTTCCCCTTGTCAACATTTGCATTCCCAACCTTAACTACATAGCTAAATTTCATCATAACATAGTAATTTCACCTTTCCTATACCTATTTCATGTGCTTCAACCCTTTAGAGGCCTTTAAATGACATCCCAGACTAACCCCAACCTTTAGAATTGACATAGATTTTGTCTTTTCCAGATACCCCTATTATTTTTGGATCTCCCCCAGGTGACCCTACTGGTAAAAGGGGGATACTCAGATTTATTTTGTCTATTTGACCTATTTCAAAAGCTAGATTACATCTTTGATCTTCTAAGGCCATGCTCCAACCTTTAGTTTTCACCCATAAACCTTCATTTCTGGGTTGTCCGTGGTTCTCCCCTGGGTGACCCTACTAGTAAAAGGGGATCCTCTTTTTTCATCTGTTTGGCCTATTTCAAAAGCTAGATTGCATCTTTGACCTTCCAAGGCCATGCCCCAACCCTTAGTTTTCACCTAGAAGCCTTCCTTTCTCGGTCTCCCATGGGTCTCCCTTGGGAGACCCTACTAGTAAAAGGGCCAACCCATGGGCAACCCTATTGTATTTTCATGTGTGAGTTACTCTCCAGTTTGGGCCCCAAAAAGCTTCATTTTTGCTACAGTTTGCATGCAATTTTGACCCTAACATAAACTAGACTATTCTTAGCTCAATCTCTAGTCCCAATAATCTGTAATTAACTCCATTTGATCTATTCTTATTCTCCCTTATACTCATGCTAACTCCATTTTCTCAACTATTGATAAGCTTTCATAGCTTCATCACTCCCTAATTAGCTCATACTTTTGTCAAATTGAGCCTGTTGACTCTCCAATCAAGAGAGTTAACTCTTCAATCAATTTCCCCCTCTTATGTGCCCTTCCAACCTATAAATACCCCTCACCTCTCCATTATTTCTCAAGTTCGAGAATGCTCTTCTCTTCTTCACAATATTTTTGAAGCTTCTTCATAGGCCTTGGAGCCTCTTAGTTCATTTATTTAGTTTTTCAAAGCTTCAAATCTTTCATTAGTAGGCAAATTCAATAGTTGCAGCCATCCATAAGCTTTGTGTTTTCTCTCCATTAGCATCTTGATGCTCAATGCAGGACAAATGTGCCCTTTCTTTTTTCTTAGTATAGATTCTCAAGCTTTCTAAAGATTCTCAAAGCATGCTCTCATTTTCTCAAGCCAATACCATTATGCACAATTAGCACACTCACATAGTGCTCATAACTCACTTCAAGATTGATCAATATCAACATTAGATTTTTCAAGATCAAGCCAATATCAACCATTTGTTCTCTTCATCCCTGTCGAGGAAGACCCTACTGCTACAAGAGGGTGAAGAGATTGTTAAATACAAAGGATTCCTGAGGGTACTACAAAGACTCATGTGTCAAGCTTATTCTAGGTTCTTTCAATTCTTTTTGTAGTAATTAGATCACAAAATTGCTCTTGAGGGAAGTAATTTATTTCTTTACTCTTGATAGGACATTGTTAGCATTGCATCTTTTCATTTGTATTAGATTAGTTGTTTATTTCTTTCAATAGATTAAATTATTTCATTAGATTAGACCATCATTTTCTTTCCTTAGAGTAGGATTCAAAAACAATTTTGGAAAAACACAAAACATAGATTAACTTGCATAAAAAAGACTCATATAAACTTGCATTCATATTTCCTTTTGTAGTAATTAGATGATTTTTACTTTTCAAAGTTGGTAAAAGAAAAAAAAATTGTTGCATTCATATAGTTGCATACATCAAAAAATACCAAAAAATTAGGAAAACTTAGAACAACTAAACCCTTGGTTTCGTCACAAGGTGTTGCTAAATGTTGACATACAAGAGTAAACCCTTGGTTTCATCACAAGGTAAATCCCACATACAACATCACAAGTCAAACCCTAGGTCAACTCTAGTCAACATTCCACTTCTCCTCTAAGCATATGAATGTGCCCAAGACTTAGAAGTGAATGGGTTAGGGCCATCCTTGAGTAATTAGATGAAATACATCCTAGGCCACCACAAACACTATAAACAGTTAAAGAGCAAGAACCCACTCTCAAAGTAATTCAACAAAGAGATCAAATACAACACATTCAAGACATTGAGGATATGTTACAATGCACTAGGATCATCAACGATCAAAATTGACTTCCATCTAGGCGTTGGACCCTAAGGAACTTAAATAGGAGATTTGTAACTAGTGACCCTTAGGTTCATATTATTATCTCAACCACAATAGCCATGTAGAAAGGGCTCGACACATTGCAATCCACAATAGGCCTCAGGATCATCTAACCAATCTCCATGACATTCTACTCCTATGAGAACAAAACCACCCTCGGGTCTTGCCCCTACTCGATTGGCTTTTTTCAGGAGAACGAGAGTGACTTGGAGGTCACCCAAGGCAAGGAGAGGGTTCATGTGTTGTATCAAAGCTGACTCATCTCCATTTGTGCTTGAGTTACATTTCAAGTAAGACATAGGCTAATTGAGCAACAAAACCAACAAAGATGATAAAGAGATGAGCTCCATAATAGAGAACTTAGACTCCTTGAAGAACTCATCAGGTTAGAAGAGAAAATATTGAACACATTCTGCCTCTTTGCAACAAAAAATGAAGAAGAATAAGAGTGAGTGACCCTCTAGGTCACATAAAAATAACAAAACTAATTGAACAACTTTTCCAACAACATCCAAACTATGAGAATCACAATAATCATCAAACTTGCACACAAATAACCCACAAAAATAACACAATTGTCATTCGTGATGTTCTACTTCCTTGCGAATATAACAACTCCTCGGTCCCACCATTTCTAAACTAACTCTTGCAATGAGAGAAATAGTAACTGGGTAGACACCTCCAACAAGGTTATAGTTAAATGTGCTACATTAGATCTTAACTTACTCATGTTGTGCTTGTTTGATTTTAAACAACACATACTTTGGTGAACCTAATGTGAAGAGAAAATCCTTCGAGGTGAGATTTTTCACATTTTTGCACATTTTCTTTTATTTCACTTCCACCTTTCTATTCCATGTTCATTCCATTTATTTTATGGTCCTTCTTGCATCCCCATAATATGATAGAATCAGACAAGGTTTAGGGGGAGGACCCCTCCAATGAACCTCTTACTCCTTCATTTGATAGGTATATCTTGGTAGACTTGCAAGCTCCAATATAAAACTATTATGAATATGAAGACTTTGATTTAGAGGGTACCCAATAAGAGCCCCATAATTTCTTGACTTTCAATAACCCAACTTGGAAGGAAGACATGGTCATTCAACCCAATTATCGCAACTAAGGTAGAGCATGTTGAGTGCTCATTTGATCCAAAATTCACCAACAAGATTACCCTATTACAAGTTATAGAAAAATGACCACTCAAATGGAAAATGAGGTGAGCCACCAGGAAGAAACCTACGAGAAGCTTGTGAGTCTCAAGAAGCCCTTCACATTCCTATTAGGCTAAATGATCCGCAATACTCCAACCATCATAAAAAAATATTCTTGAAGAACAAAAATGGGGCTACTCAAATGTAAGACAACCCATTACAAGATGGTGAAATTTAAAGAGCAAAGGCTATGACACCTACCAAACTTATAGCTACCTTGGCCCAATAAATTAAGATGCTCATGGTTGAAGGTGCTAAACAACCTCAAAAAGACAAAACTAAAGAAAGAGCTATACAAAAAACTAATCCCCTCATCACTAGAGTTGAACAAAACCTTGGGGCAACCCAAATCCCCCTATCTAAACTTCTACTCTCACAATGCTAGTAATGAGACTTTTCCACCTTTGTAGAAATAATATGTTTATAATATGCAACCTAATGGAGTTTGCATGATGAAAAATCATATGACTCCTCTAGCATATTGACCAATTCATGCACAACCAACTTACCCATCCATACCAAGATATCAAGAAAATATTCAAACTTACAAAATTAACCTAGTTCACAGGTCCCATCTATGGGCCTTATGTTCCTAGGAGCAATGTTTGCTTCTCAAAACCCCTTCTTGGGGACTTATCTAGAGTACTTAAAATAACCTCTCAGTTTCAATATTCACAACATCTTGTTACCACGTCCCTTCCTAGACGTACCAAAATCCAAGGGCGAGGGAGATCTAAACTTACACATTAAATCATATGCAACAACTATAAGGGAACTCCTCCCTTGGGATGGAGTTGTGGCCAGAATATTTCTAGAGAATCTTGAAGGGATTTCTTGAGATTAGTAGTATCACCTTCCTAAGGCCTCCATACATTCCTTTCATTATCTTATTGGTGAATTTATCATGACCTTTGATATGAATAAATTGGTAAAGACAAGTATCCAAGAATTCTTAAGCATGAAACATGAAACCGAAAAAATATGTGGCACATTTTATTATACATTTAAGGAAAGTCCTTTATCCATAAACTATTGCCCTAAAAATGGATCATTGAGAACTTTGTAACCTCTTGGTGCACACCCTCAACAGGGACACAAGAGAGGAAGTTAAAATATTGCCCTATAAATCCTATGAAGAAGTTTTAGAAAGCACTTTAAGAATTGACTAGGTTGCCATTGATAGTGAGCAAATAGTTTATGATACGTAGTCAGTCGATAACATATCAGCCGTAAAGAGTCAATATATACAATTTAAAAAGAAAATTCAACTCAAGAAAATTTGATTAAATACAATTTAATAAGGAAAATTTCAGCAAAGGAAGGCGTATTTGGAGAAAATAAGACTTATTTCAGCAAAAGAAGGTTTGTTTCATATCATGTTTTCTCTCTTTCACATCATACAAGTCTTTTATTATGATATATATTTAAAATAGAGGCATAATGTCTTTCCCACCTCATGATTAAATCATTATATTGTTGTGTGGTTACACAACACGCCCCATTTTAACTTGGCAAAACAGGGACCCAACTTTTGGCTTGGCTTGTGTTGTCTGCTTTCTGGCAATTTGGTAAAAATGAGTCAGGTGCATCATCATCATGATATTCGATGAGGTTGGTCATCATCATGAGGTCAGTTTGTCAAAGTTAATATTTTGTTTCTATGACCTCATATTTAGAAAGAGCTTGAAATTCCATGCAGGTTTGCCTTTTACATCACTTGAAAATTCGTCCATATGTGGAAGTTATGAGCAGTCAAAGTTTTGGTCAAACCTGATAATCGCAAAGGATCATCATATTGTTATATCCTCAGTCATGTTGTCAAGGTCATCATGATCTTGATCTATCACCCGATAAAAATCATGCAGTCCCAATATCCGGACGTCAATCTTAGGTGATAATGCCCTTTACCCGTCAAATGACCTTATGCGCATCATGAGCATAATGTTTTGAGTGTAACCCGATATTTCAAATAACAACGAGCATCATGATATTATAACATCACCTGATATTATAATATCATGCTGATATTATAATATCCCCCTGCTTAGAAAGTCCACTATCTGCATATTTGCATGCGCATGTCAAAGTCCTATCGGAGGGTCATCATCCTGATCTTTCAAGGAAGGGTCATATTTGCTGATATTCGCTAATAGGATGATGACGTCATCATATCCTCCTGATTTCCTTTTGCATGATCATGATGATCACCCTATCTTTTAAGGGAGGGTGATATTCCATTCCTTAGCATGATCATATTTTAAATATCACCCTAGCGTTAACCTGATGATGACCTCTCCTCATCCTCATGCTCCGAAGACGGAATATGATGGTTACGCCATCATGATATTCGATGAGGAGGATCATCATATTTTTATGCTGTCATGTTGTCAAGATCATCATGATCTTGTTTGTCTACCTGATATTTCGTAATGTCCTCCTGCCGAGAAATATGACCTTTTGCAAATATCCTGATGACGTCATCCTAACCTGATAAACGAAGAAGCAAATATCAGGATGACATCATCATCACATTTCCCTTTGGCAGGATATTTTCCAAAACATGATCCGGTTCGCGAATATGACGATGACGTCATGTTCTAAGTTTAACAAAAGTCCCGGATATCCTGATGATCATCATCATCCTGATCTTTCGAGAGGGTTACCTCGGCCGCAAAGGGGTCATATTACATTCACCACCTGATCATCTTCCTTAGGTGACCCGATATTACATTTATCCCCTGATCTTAACTAAATATGATGGTGACGTCATCTTTTGCATTTTAATGAAGCCCGAATATGACGATGATGTCACCATCATATTCCATTCCTCAGTAGCAGGATCATCTTTCATATCCTCCTATTTTCCTTCGACATGATGATGATGATGATGTCATTCTTTTCCCCAATATACAGAAGCGAAACATGACGGTGCTTTTCATCTGGACATTCAGAAGGGGGAGCATCATATTTCCAAAATATCATGCAGACGAAAGTTTTAAGTCTTGCTGTCGGCCTTATCTTGAGTTATCATGCCGATAGAACATGTCTTCCCGATGGATGGACATCATCATGATTTTTGGCGTCGGTATAAGTTTAACCGTCGGCCTAATGTAAAATTGTCATTCCGACAGTGTGTAGTCACGCCGATACATACATGATCATATTTGGAGCCCGATATACAAGAAAATGGGCGCGAAAACAGAGCGATAGAAATTTGGAGCCCGATTGCCTGTAGCTGCACATTTTGAGGCCTGTTTAATAAAACATTTTACTTCCTGTTGTTTATCCACATGATGATGAACTTAATGTTTGTCTGTTTATTTGCAGGAAGTCATGATGCTGTTAGAGCTGTTGCTGAGCATTGTATGGTTGCACATGGAGGCAACATGAACCAGAAATGAGGAGGATATTGTCAAATATGCTGTTTGCCAGCTGGAGACCTATAATGAGACACTGCAGGACAGAAAGAATAAGCTGGACAACAGCAGGGATAAGTATGAAGCGCACAAACACGCCATTATCAAGGCAAAGACTCAAGATGGTGGAGGAATAGACCAAGTTGTGCAGTCATACGAACAAATCTGGAGCAGCATGCAACCCCATATGCAACAGCGTCATCATCCGGATAGCAAAAGTTTAGAAAGCAATACACATGATGATGACCTGCATGCATCAGATGAAGAGCATGATGAAGATACATCATGAGGGGGGGAGTATCTTGCATATGCAGTATAGATAGTTGCCAGCTGGCAACTTGTGCCTTTTTGTAAAATTGACAAGTCATGAAGTGATGACCGTTGATTTGTATTGACATATCTGATCCGTGGATCTTTTGTAACGGATTCCTCACCTTATTCTATAAAAGGTGGTGGAATGCCTTGTTATATTCATTCGAAACTTAATTGAAATTTGATTGCTGAAGTATTCAGGACTTATTTCAAAGCTGCTGTATATGTACATGTCTTTTGCATACTTAATGAAAGAGAAGAGTATTCTGATTACAAATCTTCGTAAATCTTGAGTAATCTGTGTCTGAATTCTGGATATGTGCTTTGATTTGCTACGTCCCTTGGAGTGCTCATCATGTTGCATGTATTGTTTTCATTCATTATCCTCTGAAGTTTGCATCAACTGTATATAGCTGTGGAATGTCCTGGTGAACATATGGTTTGATTTCTTCTCCTCATGACAGTATCAAGCATGTATGTGGATCAAAAGCTAAAGGTTCAACTTAATTAGAAGCATTTCCTTTAATTTCTTTCAATTTCAGAGCATCTCACTATCACAATTGCAAATAAACTGATAATCTTAAGCAAACAACAGAGAAATATGCTGAAATCCCGTAGGTAACTGAAAATCATTAGCATATTTGAGTTAAATGCATGTAGTATTGAAAATATCATGCAAAGAATTGCAAATAATGGTAGAAATCATGCAAATATCAGCCTGTAGGCACATTATTTGACTAAATTCAAAGTACAGAGGTAGAATTGTTGGAGATTTATGCAGGGTAGACATACAGAGCAGGATATTTGGAGGAATGATGATGAACTTTGCAGAAATACGTAAGGCCCCTGAATGGAAAACAGCAACACACATCAACCACTGAGTAACGTCAGTAGATTAAGACCTAATCAACGGAGACTTGGGATCATGAATTCTCTGAATTCATCGTATCTTTCAAGATGAGTAAAGGTTGTTGTGTAACTTTTATTCTATGTTTGTGAGTGACTAACATCATGATCAACATATATATACTATCCTAGGCATCTAGGGAAAAATAGCTTTATGTTTGTGCACAATCATGTTTTCCCTTGCACCTCTTCTCTTCTCTACTTTTCATTTATTTCTCATGTGTAGGTTCCATCCCTTGTTACAAATTAGTATTTAACAAATGGAATCAATTACATTAGTATTTAACAAATCAAATCTATTACATCTAGTGTGATTTCATTTACATCACATCCTTGCATTTAAGGAATCATAGGTCTTCCCCTTTGTAATCTTATCCTTTCATTGCTATATACATTCTCATAAGATCTATATATCATGTTTTCTCTCATTCACATCATATAAGTCTTTTATTACAATATATTTAAATTAGAGGCATCATGATATGTACCAAATATGCTTATGATACCAAATTTGCTCATGATATGTTTGTAATTTGAATGTTTTTTTCTTTTGGCTTTAACAAATAAACAATTTATAATTTAGTGTTCTATTTATGTAATATTAACTACATGCATTCATTGAAAGCACACATGTGTGTACACTTGTATGCAGGTGAATTCAAATTTGAGTGTAATTTGTGATGGGGAATCGAAGGACTAGATCGAGGAAGTATGATCAAACAAGAGAGAGGAAGAGAAACGTGGGTGAAGGAATATCTACTAAAGAACAACCCATGGAAAATATTGATGACCAAGGTGACGTAGAGGTACAAGATCAAATTGAACCTAGTAATAGAAATTTGTTCTATGGTATGGAAAATTTGATGGAGATGGATGAGGCTTCTCTTTTCAATAAGATTTTATCTGAAGATATGTTACCTGAAAGAAAAGTAAAATTACACTCTAAAAGAATATGGGATGTATTTTTTGAAGAAAAATCTCTAATTGGAAGAGCACAATTAGTTGCAAAGTTATTTAGATGAAAAGAAATGACCCCTGTTTTGGAGTTGTTAGGGGTTGATAATAGGAAACAGTCATTAGGTTCATTAAAATAAATAATTGTTGAAAACTTGCAAGAAGCATTGAATTGTATTGATACCAAGAATCAAGCTAGTGATCCAATTGTTGCATGTAGTGCATTGATGACTATAATTTCTAGTAAGAAATTTCACATAGAAGACACGTTCAAGAAATTTCTAGATTAATAAATTTTTCTAGGAGAACTATTCAAAGGTATATTGAAAAGAGAAATGAAATAGATGCAAAAATTAAGAAAAATTGGGTAAATATTTGTAGGGTTCCCCAAAAAGATAGAATTTCAGAAGATGTAAAGAAACAGGTGGTTGAATATTGGACCAATCACTCTCATGTTTCTTCCAATAGAAGGGATACTATACAAATAACAAGTGAAGATGGTACAAAAATTTCTCATCCAAAACATTTTATAGATATAACACAAAGTGAACTTTTTGAAGCATTCAAGCAAGAATTTTCAAATGTGAAGATTTATCAAAGGATGTTTGAGACACTACGACCATCATTTGTACGTATAAATAAAGTATGTGAAACTTGTTGTTATCAAAATCATGTTGAATTTGATCTACATCTACAATCATATAAAAATGCTATGGCAGTAAGTGATTGAAATATAGCCATCCCTGGAAGCACAACACAATTTGTGAAGTCTCTTTTATGCGAAAAAATAGAAGATTCAAATGAATTCAATGTTTAGTGTATAAACAATATATGTAATGATTGTGAAAATTTGAAGAATCTTAAACTACAAGTTGACAACATTGAAATGCAAGTTATTTGGAAGAGATTTAAATATGAGACATACTTAACGAAGTCAGGAGTCGAGGCTAGAAAAATTGTTCTCAAAGAAAGTGGATTGCCTTACAATGAATTTATGAATAAATTTTGCAATATCATATATCCACATATCCATCATTTTCATGGTACAAGATGGCAAGCTAAGCAATTTTGTGATTCAAAGAATTGATTTCCACTAGGTTGTATTCTCTCTATTGTAGATTTCTCTAGGAACTATACATTTAGTCCTTAAACTGAGATTCAAAGTCAATAATATTATTTAGAGCAAGTTGCAATCTTTGTGCAAGTTTGCTATAGACATGCCGAGTTTTAGGTAGATGGTATACAAAGTAGCAAAGATGATCGAATTATCATCAAAGAGGTTCACTTTTATATCAGTGATGATACAGGTCATGATAGAAGTTATGTAGCTCATTGAATGAAAATATTTTTTGAAGACCTAAGCCAACATGACATAAATCAAGAACAATACTGGATATGGTCTGATGGATGTATTGGTAAGTACATTATTTAGGGTTTAATTTTAAATTTTTATTTACTTTTAACTTTGAGACTTAAATTGTTCAATTACTTATTTAATATGTCAAGTTTTTTGAAGCTAGTTTTGTTTGATTGTAATTATTTGTAACTTCATAGGACAATTTAAGTCTGTAAAGGCTTTTTTTTGGTTAAGCCATCAACATGCTAGATGCAACACCAAATTCTTGTGAGATTTTTATGAGAGTGGACATAGAAAAGGAGAGCACGATGGAGCATGAGCATGTGTGAAGCGTGCACTTCGTTAACATGAACTTGCAGGTAGTTCGTGCCATATATATAGAATCTAGAGATATTTTAAAAAAAATTATATCTATATTTAAACTTTAATTTTAAATTCTTAAATAAACCTTGAAAGTAACAAGTGACAAATAAATTGCGAACATGTCTACTTGTAGCTAATTCCATACGGAATGCAAATAAAATTGTTGAATGGTGCAAAAGTCATTTTTCTGCTCACAACTCAACATACAACACACGGTATTTTTGGGAAGTTACAAGTACATCTAGTCAAAATTTGTTAAATTTGAATTTCAAAGTGTGTACATACACATGATTTTTAATTGAATTTTTAAATTTAAATATATATATATATATTAATCACTTGGATGTTTATATAATTTACAGCTATTGATCGATCAAATGCTATTAATTGTTAAACAATTAATGGTATTAAAAGCATGCATCAAATCATGACAATGGGAGGTAGCAAGCCTTATGTAATTAATGTGAGAAAAATCATGTTTTGTGTTAATTGCATCGAGGATAATGCAAATATTGTTTAATGTGAGAATATTAAAGATGGGTATGTTTCACGATGGGATATGAAACAATTAATATCAATGCCTCCTTTCGAAAACAATAATAATGTCGATGTCTATGATCCTCTATATTCAGATGATTATGAATGTGTATCTGATTTAGTTGTTACAAGTATGTATTTAATTGATTAACTTAAAATTGATTTATATATTCTATGTACAAGTAAGTTTATATATATTTAAATTTATATATATTAAAAATATATATTTACAACTTTCCTAAACTCTACATGGTGTGTGTACAGGAGATATTTTTGTTGTTACAGATCTTGACAATGTGGAAGGTGTAGATTACTATCTACTAAGATGTACACAACCAAAAAGCAAATTAGTGGAATCGATGATAGATGGTGGTGGACAAGAGTATCCCATTGGATCAGTCATTATTGAAGGCACATATAATCAACAAATAAATATAGATATACATGGTATTGTATTTGTTGATTATATGCCAAGACAAAAGGTTCTACATTATAGTCACTTAGTTATAGCAACAAAAATAAATTTAGAAACTTTACCTAAAAGAGGACGGGCCAAACAAAAGTGGAGGTTGCCTATTGAAGATCATGAAAAGATTTTAGAGATAATTAAAGATAGAGAGGATCCAGATTATATGTACGAGGAGCTTTAAGTTGGTTTTTGGATATATGTACATACATATGACTGGATATATGTATGTACTTACATAGCTTGATAAATCTAAATCTTTGTATCTTATGAGAGCCAATACTATTCTTCATCATATGTTTTCATGTTAAGATTGATGAATAGTAGTTTTCAACACCATAAAGTCTCCATTCATTATATTGCCTTTTGTTTCTTGATTTGGTCTTAGATTATAGGTATATGTGTTACAGTGTCATAGTCAAAATTAGTCTCCTATCCAAATTCTAGGTACATTATTAATTTAGTTATCTCTATTTTAGTTTCTAATTTATTATAATTAGGTACATGCCTAGACTTAGCTCTTTTATCTAGATTCAATCAACTATTGCTTGCTTTATTACATTTAAGTAGTCTATATTAGATTTAGGTATATGTATCGACTTATCTCTTCTATGTAGATTAATTTGATTATTGCTTTCTTTATTGCATTTAAGGGTGTGTCTTCTTACCTTTCAATTAAATTTCTATGAATCCAATAACGTTTATAGTAGGACTCCACAACTACCACAATATAATTGTATTTATTTAACTTCCACTTTACAAAAGAAGTTTAATGATTAATGATTAATGTAAAGTATGGAATATTAGGTTGAAGTTATATGACATGGTAGGGTATTTTTTGGTTAATAAAATATATTCTAGCTTATTTATTAATTATCATTTTTATGTATTATTTATTGAGAATTTTAAGAGAGTAAAATGAGGTAGAGGAAATAGGCTCTATAAACAATCTTTGATATAATTTGTAGTCTACATATCAATTAGGGTTTTGATGCCTCCATTATAATAGCTTACATTGTAAGAAAAAGAACAAATTTGTGTAGCTTTTGGCCACTTCCAAATTTATTTCTTGTACAAATAGGTTGGTGTAGTTATTTGTGAATCCAATCTAATTGTGACTTGATATTTAAATAGTCTCCTTATGCTAGATATATGTTCTAGGAAATATTTACTATCTTTGATATCTCATTTGCATATATGTGTATTGTTTGTAGTTGGTTGTCTTTAACATAAACTATAATATTTCTCTAAGGTTTCTTTGAGTGTGCTATTATTGCAATATATGGCACTCATAAGTTAGCCCATGGATTATTAAAATATTCCTAATATTTTGTTTCTTACAATATATTTTGAATATTTTGTATCTTATGAGAGCCAATACTAGATAATTCTACAAATGGTTATGTTAAGTTGCTTTCTTGATTTGTCATGCATGAACCAAGATATTCAATTGCATATTGCTTCAAGGGTTCAAATATTAATTTTTTTTAATGGAGATGTGGTTTTAGAAAAAAAATGGGTTGGACATATAATTCAATGTAGTGGACACATCCAATAAGCTCGACTATATATTATAAAAAACTATAAAAAATAATTCACAAGATTCAATAGATATAAATAAAATAAAATTCACATTCCCAAATATTTTATAGAAAACTATTCCTATCAATGACTAGGGTGTTGACATCATTTCTCAATCATTAATAGTTCATCACATCTACAAGTAAATTCATATGCATCTACAAGTATTTAACATATATACAGATTTAAACTATTTAAGTTAAAACTTGATTCTATCCAAATTAAGACCCATATATTCAAGGAAAACATCCATATAGATCTATATTTAACTAAACATCTAAATGTACATATATACATATTATATATATAAAGTCTAAATAACATAAAGTCTATCATGCCCATTTTTGCCAAGTGGCCATGACACAGAAAACATGTCATGTCCACATTTGCCATGTGGTCATGACATGAAACCCCAAAAACTTTCCCACCTATCCTTGAAACCCTGACACACAAGGCGGGGAAGGAAAACAAGGTGCGAGACAAGATGAGCCCGACGCCTTGTCAGGTGAAACACAAACCAAGGGACACTCACATAAAACATCAAAAAACATACACCAAAATTAGGAGAAGTATTTGAAACATAATTACAACTCAAGAAGGGATAAAAGAATCGTAAGCAAATGAGATGCAATTATGTTCATCATAACATACAAGAACATCAAGAGAATTTCTAAGATCAAGCTTCAAAATAGCATTATGTAATTTCTTAAAAGACAACCAAAGTACAAATGAGTTAATAACAATTAACGAAGATATAAATAAGATCAGGTAAATTACATAACAGAAGATTACATTACTAATGATGTCACCTCTCTCACCAATTTGGAGTATCCCATGAATACAATTACACCTTTCAATAGTACAAGTATATGAATACGTCAAGAATACAAATAGATGTCAGAAGAATAAATAATGCTATGAAGTTGAAGGTGAATAGCCACAATGAAGTCTGATCGATCACAAATAGCAAAACCCCAATGGTGATGGTGCACTCCACCCAACCATGTGGATCCAATAGGTCCACTCCCCTGTGCTCGAAGATGATCACATGGCCATACAAGTATAAGGGCAAGTAGAACAAGAAGGCATACATAGGCGACCACACAAGAGATACCACAAGCCACATAGTTTCACACGAAGAAAAACTTGAGCACATGAGAATCGTGCCAACAAAGGTACAACTCAAATGAAAGGGGTGTGAGGGGGATGTTAGGTAGTGACACCCTTCGATATTGCGTCCCTCAGTAAAGTTTGGAAGAGATGCTAGCACGAGAACAAACTTTCTATCTTGTACTACCATTGTCATTGTCACCCTAGTTCATATCTACAACACCTTGAAACATCACACCAAACCCCCAGTAACGTTACATATATCAAGCTTCCACAAATCAACATACTAATATAGATTTCCCAAACACCTCTGATATACTTCTGTAGCAAGAGGTCTAGGGTTGCAACTATTCAACCCAAAATTTGTCATGTCGAGAAATAAGAAAGGATTGCTATTGAACAACACAAAGATACTCCCAAAATCCAAAAGGGGGAAATGCAAAGGTAGTTTTAAGGTCACCGCCAAGTGAGACAAGCCATAAAAGAATGTCAGATTTATGCAAAATGAATTCTTTATTACACCGATAGGCGTTCCTACATTTATAGCATGAATGGGAGCTGACGATTCTGGAACTTCTATGTAGACTTATAAGTTTCCAATCTAGAATATTTATAACCATGGGGTTGGACAACTCCACCACGTATTAGATTGTTAAATGCTTATGTGACTATGTTCACATTATGAAAGCAACAATGGTCATTTCTCTTCTGCAACCAGCCCCTGAAGTGTTCAATCTTTTTGACGATATCATTTCTTTTTTTAGAGGGCAATCTAGTTTACCATGGGCCTTCACAATCTATTCTTGGATTTTTTTAGTATGATGAGTGTTGTTGGCAGTGTAATGTTTTGTATCTTCACACAACAGCCAATCTTAATTTCCTCCAAGCAGCTCAATTTGGAAAGACTTGACAACTCCTCAAGCTCAGGGCACTGTTTATTAATCAGATGTGTAAGCTTTGAAAAATCAGCATTTCCTACTACTCTGTGAAAATCTCTACAACTTTGTACATAGACTAACAAGTGTTGTTGACAACGTAATGTTCTGCAGCTTCTCACAAGAGGTGTTCATTCTAGGTATTTTCGAGTGCACTCGAGAGAATGAATGGGGAAGAGACTTGTTTCATTATTTCTAGTGTCAACCAATATCTCTCTCTTTTGCAAGACTAAGTTGGATTTTGGGGGAGAAACTTCTATTTTTATCATTTAAACTTTCACCTTGTATTTTTCCCACTTGCAAGACTGACGATTGGATACCCAGTTTATGCAATTTCTGGTTAAAATTTCACTGGGGATGACAACTACTACATTGGACAGAAAGGTTAATAAGCAAATATTTTTCATCAAATAATAGTTAATTAGCCACTAGGCTTTTATATTTGAGCATTAGCTTTCTGAATATCTAACTAAAGTGCTACAAAAACAACCGGTAACTTCCGGTAAATCCTATTCAAAGGGTAGTTTGACAATACCCAAAAATTACCTCCAAACAGTTTTCAAAGAGGGAAAAATAGAGGAAGAGCTGTGGAACCTCTATTCTTTTTAGTGAAATATTGTAGCTCTTTTTGTATCATATGAGTTCAGTTGTTGTTCTTTCCAAGCTTGAAAGCATTTTATTGATGGTTGGGTTTTTTTATATGTGATCTAATGAGAAGGTTGTAGAAGCTTTTAAGTAAATGCCATTGGCAAGTGTAAGACCAGATTCTCCAACCTTTGCTAGACTTCTTTGTAGCCTATGCCAAAAAAAAAAATGCGAGTATTGGAGAAGGTTATTGATACCCATTGAATCATAATGGAGGGGAAAAATATTTGACAAATATTTTAGATGTAAGTGCCCTAGCAGAAATGTACGCATACTCATGAAGAAAAAACAAAGGCTTGTGATCTATTCTGTGAAAAAAATTTCAAGAGAAACGTGGCCTCATAAACTGCCATAACTGCAGGTTACGTAAATCCAAGATTTGCTCAATAGGATTAAGAAGCTTTAAGGTAAATGCAACTACATTTGCCCTGGTCAACATACATGCGTATGTGGGAAACATGGACAAAAAATTTGAACAGATTTGTCAGAATGCCTCGAGAAGATGACATCCATCTCATGGAACACAACGAAATGACAGGGTATAAACTAAATGTATTTATTGCAAGGGTCACAAAAGTTACACGCAAATGAGTTCGATAGAGTACAGGCATGGCCTCGAATCTAGTAGCATCATCTAGTGCCAGAATGATGGATGTCAGTACAAATCACCTTCAATCACTTCCCTCCTGCTCCAACCACCCCCCTTCCTCTTCTTCCTTTCTTCTTCCTCCTTCCTCTCTCTCTCCGAACCCCCCGCAAAAAAACCCTTAGGGTTTCTAGCATTCCTCCCCATGAACCCGAAATCCCTCACCAACATAACATTCCATGATTAAATTCTTAAGTGTACTGTTATAAACATCTAATATACTTTTCTTCATTATTTATAGCAATAACACTATTGACACTTATATTCGATTAACGAATACGTAAAGATAATTGTTGAGAGTTAATAGATTTTCATTAATTTAATGAGTATTGGTATTAATTAATGGTTTAATTGTTTGATAAAATAATGTGGAGATAATAAATATTTGTTGTGGAGTTGATTGTAACTATTGATTTTGATGTTATTACATTATAATAATTTATTGTATCAAGTTGAAATTCATCTATTTAGCCTATTAATAATTAATTGAAAATTGTTTCCTTAGTTATTGTGGTTGCAATAGATTTATACAACATAAATAGTGAAAGATCTTATTGTTTATTTATCCCTAATAGAATTTAACAAGTTTGAATGCATTTTAATAATCAACATCTCTTGATATTTTACAGTTAAAAACTTTATATTATAATACAAAAAACTTCGCAATGACTCTGCATTGTTATTGGAACCCTATGTTGTTTCCACATTGCATTGTAAATATATGTACAAAGTAGAATTTGGATCACATTATTTTCCATATAATTGTTGACATCTAATTTTATTTTCGAGAAGAAGTGTTGCAGTTCTCACCAAACTACAAAAAATGACTAAACCACAAACTTTTTTATTAGAAAATCCCTACCATGGGTACTTGACCTAGCCCAAACTCCTCTCCCAGGCACCGGTTAAGGTACAAGTATTTGTAGAACTTTCCAATTCCCCAATTAAAATAAAAAACCAATCTATAATTACCACAAACAATCATCCATGATATGATTACTAATAGACCTTATTTATAAGAAAGTAAAATAATCATAATTGATGTAGTAGTAATCTTATTAAATATTCCAACATCATAGTTGGCTATAATGGTACTTATAACATCAAATCAAACAAGAATGCCATAATTCAACTAAAGCCACAATCTCAACATTAACAAAAACCAACATTAATAGTATCCACCATGGCTAACAGACTTAAATTAACCAACTATGGTAACAATTTTATAAACAAGCAATTATAGTAACTACTATAATAATCTCATCAATGATTGACTATGTTAATAACCCAAATGGTAAGCAATACAAAGACCAATTGTAAAATAGGCCATTGCCACATAACCCAAAATTATACACAAAAATAATGTCCAACTATAAAATAGTCCCAAAATTATACATAAGAACAACAATCGACTGTAATATCAATCTAAACCTAACCATATTAAAGAAACAATGCAACAATAACTATCTGCAAATAAATCCTAAATTTCCATTATTAAACAAGATTCTATTTCATACAAAAGGTTGTCCAACTAACTAGAGTATCCAATAAAATATTTTTTGAAGGTTTTAATATCCAGATGCCACAATATAGATATTCATTGGTTGTGCATGATATAAATGAGAAGCAATAAATTGACAAAATGCCATTAGACATTCCTTTGACCAACTCACATCATTCCATCATGACCCCACACACCTTCCAAACATGACATAAGCATTTGTAGGAAGAATTTTGCATAATAACCTCCATTATCTCATAAATGCATGAAGAATAGTAAGTTGTGCATTCATTCAAGAGTGAAAACCCAAAATAGAAAGTGAATCAGAAATGCCCAAATTGAATAAAGAGATGGCTCTTCAATTCTCAAGCTAAGAAGAGCAAATGACATCGCATGAGAATACAAACCAATGGTCCAATGTAGAACCTATTAGAAGAATATAATAAAACTACTAGTGAATATACAAGGTAATCATAACAAATTAGTTAGTACCCCATAATCAAATCACAATAGCTCTAATCATCAGATCATAACATAAATAAAATGTCAGAAACTCAACATCATATAAAACTAGAACTTATACCTCGATGTCACCTCAAACATGCCAGAACTAGGGAGGCACTACACACTCCCCCCCAAGAACTTGACTTACTCCTGGAAGTCACAAATGCTAAGAAAAGACCATAGCACACGTTAGTACATGATAATCAATATAAATATAAAATTCAGGTTAATGATATACACGTTTACATGCAATAAGTCCTGGTACCAAGGGGACAAAGAGATAAGGTACTTGCTTCCATTAAGACATACATTAGCATATAACAATTTTTTCTCTAATCAAAGTAAGGGATGATGCCATACATTCACTTTTCTCATAATTTGTAGGAAACTGCATGTTACATCACAATGTGATTGACATTAAGTCACCAATAAGAAAGGAGGGAAATCATGGTCACTACCTATGCTATGCAAACACAACCAATGCAATAGCATCACGTAGGCAAGTAGATCACTTTCACTACATGTGCTATGCAAACACAACCAATGCAATAGCATCACATAGGAAAGTATATCACTGTCACTACATGTGTCATGCAAACACAACCAATGCAATGGCATCATGTAGGCAAGTATATTACGATCACTACATGTGCTATGCAAACACAACCAATGCAATAGAATCACGTAGGCGAGTGTATCATGGTCACTACATGTGCTATGCAAACACAACCAATGCAATAGCATCATGTAGGCAAGTATATCATGGTCACTACATGTGCTATGCAAACACAACCAATGCAATAGCATCACGTAGGCAAGTATATCATGGTCACTACATGTGCTATGCAAACACAACCAATGCAATAGCATCACGTAGGCAAGTAGATCACGGTCACTACATGTGCTATGCAAACACAACCAATGCAATAGCATCACGTAGGCAAGTAGATCATGGTCACTACATGTGCTATGCAAACACAACCAATGCAATAGCATCACGTAGGCAAGTAGATCACGGTCACTACATGTGCTATGCAAACACAACCAATGCAATAGGATCACATAGGAAAGTATATCATGGTCACTACATGTGATATGCAAACACAACCAATGCAATAGCATCACATAGGCAAGTATATCACGGTCAAACACAACCAATGCAATAGCATCACGTAGGAAAGTATATCACGGTCACTACATGTGCTATGCAAACACAACCAATGCAATAGCATCACGTAGGCAAGTGTATCACGGTCACCACATGTGCTATGCAAACACAACCAATGCAATAGTATCACGTAGGCAAGTATATCACAGTCACTACATGTGCTATGCAAACACAACCAATGTAATAGCATCACGTAGGCACCAAAAGTAAGAGCAAACCTGCACCAAGTAACATGGCATTGAGAAAATCACATGCCCATACCAACCATAACCAAGATCCCAAGTCAGATGCCAATAGTACCATCAAGGAAACAATACATGATAGGATAGCACTATGAACCTCTCAAAGGTCCATTCACTAAGGAGAAGTAGGGGGTACTCTAATATAGGAAGGTATGGTTAGTTGGGTTAATCCCCAAACCAATGTCACAACATGTCACCATAGCTTCCTAAGTTCTTCCTCTCCACTACTTAACTCCACACATGGAAGGTCTCCAACTCCAAGGTTGGACCTTACAAGGTGTACAAACAAGCAACCACACAAACATGACTCCACCATACTTGGCATTTTATACTCAACCCATGCATGGATACCTAGTATCACAAACTCATGAGTACACAAAGCATGTACAAGATATTCAAAACACATAGAAAGTACTCACATCACAAGTATTTACATCCACAAGGTAACACCTAACACAATTTTCCTTTACCATTCATTACTTAGTGAAGGATATCAACTTTCATACACAAGGTCACATAATAATTACCATAAAGATTTCTAAAAAGTATACCTAACATAATTTCAAATTAATCTTTCTAAGGTATAAATGGATTCTAACCATGCTCCACATTTAGATGCAATACCATACACCCCAACAAGAACACCAAATTACTAGAGGATGCATACTAGGTCATAATTGAATCAATACGACATTATTTCAACTCGCAAGGTGGTGTCTCACAACATATCACACATCATGAAGCTATTGATAAACCATATTACACTACATATACTCTACTAACAAAACACATATTCATCTAACATAGTTCGTAAGATAGAGTCTTACCACAAGAATAATCCAATTAAAAGCTTACCTTCCAAATCTAGTATTTTACCAAAAGATGCTAGACATTTTCTCCACACAAGGTCAAAATCATAAAGTGCAAAATTCCCATCAAGTACTTAACAAATGATCAACAAGCACACCATTCACCCTTGTATCATTTCAAAAACAAAAATTATTTCTTAACAATTGCCATGCATAAATCTCATTTTCACCTCTTTCTTTCTTAATATTTTACAAGGAATAAAATGCAATCACTCACGCAATGACTTGCACCTAAAAAAATCAAGGTAAGATTCATTGTGAGCAAGTATTCCTAGTCCACAACCCAAGAAGATAATACAATTTCCAAATGATAAAAAGGGTTAAGAATCAAGGAGGTCTACCATTCTTATGACATGATAACACATGCAGAGTTCCCAAGGTAGGGATTAATCAAACAAGTATTAAGACTTCATTATTATTTCAAAGAACCCAAGCATAAAAACACACCCTCATCTCTTTCACATCCAAAATCATAACATATATCAAGGTGCAACACAAGACTAATTTTTCCCACAATGCTAGCCTCTGATCCCAACCACATAGAGTACATACTAGAGAACAACACCATGCTCAACAAATACACAAGGGCGAAGAAAGGCCCACTCAACCTTCACAACCTAGACCAACCTTTTCAAGAGGGGAATCAGTAAGGAGGAACACAATCATCACAAAAACACAAGCGGAAGACTTCAAATATTGTGTGACACCACGATGACAAGACGAGTGGTTGGATATTCCCCCAAGATGTAGTTTGGATGTCAATCCACCACCTCACTCTCTCACAACTACATAGAGTAGGATGGGGGTCAAACCACCCTCAATCCACTCCATGTCGGCCCAATCAAACATGCAATACCCTAGAGGTCCCAATGTCAAAACCTAGCTCTGTACCAAATATCATGCCCACTTTTGCCAAGTGGCCATGACATAGAAAACAACATGTCATGTCCACATTTGCCATGTGGTCATGACATGAAACCCCAAAAATGTTTCCACCTATCCATAAAACCCCATCACACAAGGTAGGGAAGGAAAACAAGGTGCGGGACAAGATGAGCCTGACACCTTGTCAGGTGAAACGCAAACCAAGGGACACTCACATAAAACATCAAAAAACATACACCAAAGTTAGGAAAAGTATTTGAAACATAATTACAACTCAAGAAGGGATAAAAGAATCGTAAGTAAATGAGATGCAATTATGTTCATCATAACATACAAGAACATCAAGAGAATTTCTAAGATCAAGCTTCAGAACAACATTATGTAATTTCTTAAAAGACAACCAAAGTACAAATGAGTTAATAATAATTAACAAAGATATAAATAAGATCAGGTAAATTACATAACATAAGATTACATTACCAATGATTGTCACCTCTCTCACCAATTTGGAGTATCCCATGAAAACAATTACACCTTACAATAGTACAAGTATATGAATACGTTAAGAATACAAATAGATG
The DNA here is from genome assembly GCA_027924645.1 of Cunninghamia lanceolata. Taxonomy (NCBI): domain Eukaryota; kingdom Viridiplantae; phylum Streptophyta; class Pinopsida; order Cupressales; family Cupressaceae; genus Cunninghamia; species Cunninghamia lanceolata. Next base: position 1,997,040 of record BSBN01000229.1, read on the forward strand.
TCAGAAGAATAAATAATGCTCTCAAGATGAAGGTGAATAGCCACAATGAAGTCTAATCAATCATGAATAGTAAAACCCCTATGGCGATGGTGCACTCCACCCAACCATGTGGATCTAACAGGTCCACTCCCCCGTGCTCGGAGATGATCACATGGCCATACAAGTATAAGGGCAAGCAGAACAAGAAGGCATACATAGACGACCACACAAGAGATACCACAAGCCACATAATTTCACATGAAGCAAAACCTGAGTGCATGAGAATCGTGCCAACAAAGGTACAACTCAAATGAAAGGGGTGCAAGGGGGATGTTAGGTAGTGACACCCTTCGATATTGTGTCCCCAAGTAAAGTTTGGGAGAGATGCTATCACGAGAACAAACTTTCTATCTTGTACTACCATTGTCATTGTCACCCTAGTTCATATCTACAACACCCTGAAACATCACACCAAACCCCCAGTAACGTTACATATATCAAGCTTCCACAAATCAACATACTAATATAGATTTCCCAAACACCTCTGATATATCTCTGTAGCAAGAGGTCTAGGGTTGCAACTATTCAACCCAAAATTTGTCATGTCGAGAAATAAGAAATGATTGCTATTGAACAACACAAAGATACTCCCAAAATCCAAAAAGGGGAAATGCAAAGGTAGTTTTAAGGTCAGGACCAAGCGAGACTAGCCATAAAAGAATGTCAAATTAATGCAAAATGAATTCTTTATTACACCGAGAGGCATTCCTACATTTATAGCACGAATGGGAGTTGACGATTTTGGAACTTCTATGTAGACTTATAAGATTCCAATCTAGAATCTTTATAACCATGGGGTTGGACAACTCCACCACGCATCAGATTATTAAATGCTTATGTGACTACATTCACATTATGAAAGCAACAATGGTCATTTCTCTTCTGCAACCAGCCCTTGAAGTGTTCAATCTTTTTGACGATGTCATTTTTTTCAGAGGGCAATCTAGTTTACCATGGGCCTTCATAATCTATTCTTGAATTTTTTTAGTATGATGAGTGTTGTTGGCAATGTAATGTTCTATAGCTTCACACAAGAGCCAATCTTAATTTCCTCCAAGAAGCTCAGTTTGGAAAGACTTGACAACTCCTCAAGCTCAAGGCATTGTTTATTAATCAGATGTGTAAGCTTTGAAAAATCACCATTTCCTACTACTCTATACAAATCTCTACAACTTTGTACACAAACTGACGAGTGTTGTTGACAACGTAATGTTCAGTAGCTTCTCACAAGATGTGTTCATTCTAGGTATTTTGAAGTGCGTCTGAGAGAGTGAATGGCGAAGAGACTTGTTTCATTATTTGAAGAGACTTGTCTCATTATTTCATGTGTCACCCAATATCTATCTCTTTTGCAAGACTAAGTTGGATTTTGGGGGAAAAACTGCTATTTTTATCATTTGAACTTTCACCTCGTATTTTTCCCACTTGCAAGATTGACAGTTGGATACCCAGTTTATGCAATTTCTGGTTAAAATTTCACTGGGGATGACAACTGCTACGTTGGACAGAAAGGCTAATAAGCAAATATTTTTCATCAAATAATAGTTAATTAGCCACTAGGCTTTTATATGTGAGCATTAGCGATTTGAATATCTAACTAAAGTGCTACAAAAACAACTGGTAACTTCTGGTAAACCCTATTCAAAGGGTAGTTTGACAAAACCCAAAAATTACCTCCAAATAGTTTTTAGAGAGGGAAAAACAGAGGAAGAGCCATGGAACCTCTGTTCTTTTTAGTGAAATATTGTAGCTCTTTTTGTATCATATGAGTTCAATTGTTGTTCTTTCCAAGATTGAAAGCATTTTATTGATTGTTGGGTTTTTTTTATATATGATCTGATGAGAAGGTTGTAGAAGCTTTTAAGTAAATGCCATTGACAAGTGTAAGACCAGATCCTCCAACCTTTGCTAGACTTCTTTGTAGCCTATGCTAGAAAAATAAATGCGAGTATTGGAGCAGGTTATTGATACCCATTGAATCATAATGGAGAGGAAAAATATTTGACAAATATTTTAGATGTAAGTGCCTTAGCAAAAATGTATGCATACTCACGAAGCAAAAACAAAGGCTTGTGATCTATTCTGTGAAAAAAAGTTCAAGAGAAATGTGGCCTCATGGGTTGTCATAACTGCAGGTTACGTAAATCCTAGATTTTCTCAATACAATTAAGAAGCTTTAAGGTAAATGCAACTACATTTGCCCTGGTCAACATACATGGGTATGTGGGAAACATGGATAAAACATTTGAATAGATTTGTTAGAATGCCTCGAGAAGATGACATCCATCTCATGGAACACAATGAAATGATAGGGTATAAACTAAATGTATTTATTGCAAGGGTCACAAAACTTACATGGAAATGAGTTCGGTAGAGTACAACCATGGCCTCAAATCTGATAGCATCATCCTGCGCCAGAATGACATATGTTAGTGCAAATCACCTTCAGTCACTTCCCTCCTGCTCCAGCCACCCCCTTCCTCTTCTTCCTTTCTTCTTCCTCCTTCCTCTCTCTCTCTGAACCCCCCCCAAAAAAACCCTTAGGGTTTCCAGCATTCCTCCCCATGAACCCGAAAGCCCCCACCAACACAACATTCCATGATTAAATTCTTAAGTGTACTTTTATAATCATCTAATATACTTTTCTTCATTATTTATACCAATAACCCTATTGACACTTATCTTTGATTAATGAATACGTAAAGATAATTGTTGAGAGTTAATACATTTTCATTAGTTTAATGAGTATTGGTATTAATTAAAGGTTTAATTGTTTGATAAAATAATGTGAAGATAATAAACATTTGTTGTGGAGTTGATTGTAATTATTGAATTTAATGTTATTACATTATAATATTTTATTGTATCAAGTTGAAATTCATCTATTTAGCCTATTAATAATTAATTGAAAATTGTTTCCTTAGTTATTGTGGTTGCAATAGATTTATACAACATAAATAGTGAAAGATCTTATTATTTATTTATCCCTAATAGAATTTAACAATTTTGAATGCATTCTAATAATCAACATCTCTTGATATTTTACAATTAACAACTTTATGTTATAATATGAAAAACTTCGCAATGACTTTGCATTGTTATTGGAACCCTAGGTTGTTTCCACATTGCATTGTAAATATATGTACAAAGTAGAATTTAGATCACATTATTTTCCATATAATTGTTGACATCTAAGTTTATTGTCGAGAAGAAGTGTTGCAGATCTCACCAAATGACAACAAATGACTAAACCACAAACTTTTTTATTAGAAAATCCCTACCATGGGTACTTGACCTAGCCCAAACCCCTCTCCTAGGCACGGGGTAAGGTACAAGTATTTGTGGAACTTTCCAATTCCCCAATTAAAATAAAAGACCAATCTATAATTTTTTTTTGATTGGTAAAAGGCCGAGGCCATTAATATATATAATTAATAATAAAATACAGCTCTGTTCTGTGCGGGCACTGGTAGGAAAGAACAGAGCGAATAAAACCTCCAGTCTAGCCTGGGACTTTTGTAGTCTAGTTCATTTGAAAAAGACCAATCTATAATTACCACAAACAATCATCCATGATATGAATATTAATAGACCTTATTTATAAGCAGGTAAAATAATCATAATTGATGTAGTAGTAATCTTATTAAATATTCCAACATCGTAGTTGGCTATAATGGTACTTATAACATCAAATCAAACAACAATGCCATAATTCAACTAAAGCCGCAATCTCAACATTAACAAAAACCAACATTAATAGTATCCACCATGGCTAACAGACTTAAATTAACCAACTATGGTAACAATTTTATAAACAAGCAATTATAGTAACTACTATAATAATCTCATCAATGATTAACTATGTTAATAACCCAAATGGTAAGCAATACGAAGGCCAATTGTAAAATAGGCCATTGCCACATAACCCAAAATTATACACAAAAACAATGTCTGGCTATAAAATAGTCCCAAAATGATACATAAGAACAACAATCAACTGCAATATCAATCTAAACCTAACCATATTAAAGAAACAATGCGATAATAACTATCTGCAAATAAATCCCAAATTTCCAATATTAAACAGGATTCTATTTCATACAAAAGGTTGTCCAACTAACTAGAGTATCCAATAAAATATTTTTTGGAGGTTTTAATATCTAGATGCCACAATATAGATATTCATCGGTTGTGCATGATATAAATGAGAAGCAATAAATTGACAAAATGCCATTAGACGTTCCTTTGACCAACTCACATCATTCCATCATGACCCCACACACCTTCCAAACATGACATAAGCATTTGTAGGAAGAATTTTGCATAATAACCTCTATTATCTCATAAATGCATGAAGAATAGTAAGTTGTGCATTCATTCAAGAGCGAAAACCCAAAATAGAAAGTGAATGAGAAATTCCCAAATTGAATAAAGAGATGGTTCTTCAATTCTCAAGAAGAGTAAATGACATTGCATGAGAATATGAACCAGTGGTCCAATGTAGAACCTATTAGAAGAATATAATAAAACTGCTAGTGAATATACAACGTAATCATAACAAATTAGTTAGTACCCCATAATCAAATCACAATAGCTCTAATCATTAGATTACAACATAAATAAAATGTTAGAAACTCAACATCATATAAAAATGGAACTTATACCTCGATGTCACCTCGAATGTGCCAGAACTAGGGAGGCACTACAAAGTCTAACTGCAACATTACATGAGAGTTTAGGCAAACATAACAAAGAACACATGAATACATATAACTCTGTACAACATCATGACTCCCGCCTCCTATGGGCAGAATGGACCTCACTCAACCTAGGACTAGAATGATGAGCTGAGCCCTGTACTGATCCTCATCCCGAGCCCTGTACTGATCTTCGTCTCGACCCCTGTCTTGAACCATGTGTATCTAATCCCATCCATCTATGAACATCTGAGTGATGTGTAGATTGCTGAACATACAAATTATCTCTATTAAATTAAATTTAAATATATATTAAAAAAAATGGAATCTCAAGTACACATGTTCTAAAAATTTTAAATGTACAATTAAATACTAAATGTATATGCCTAAAAATGACACAACTCAATCTAAATAAATATTCTCAATATTTATTTCATTCTAATTCTTCTACTAATAAAGCAATAAACAAATTTATTTATTTGATTCATATTCCTCTAAATTAATTAAATATCAAAATATTTAATTACCTCTTCTAAAGTCAAAATTAAATTAAATCCTTTATTTAATTAAATTCTTCCAAACAATTAAATAATTCTTAATTATTTAATTAAATCAAGTCATTCTTCCAAATTTAAATAAATCAAATCAAATTTATTTAAATCCTCTCAATCTCTAAAAATAAAATACAATCAAATATTTTATTTATTCTTCCAAATCATTACACAACAATTAAATAAATTTATTTATTTAATTTGCTTTCCTATCGTCAAATATCTTCCAAATCTTCTAAAAATAAGTCTTCTTCTTCATGCACACAAAATTAAATAATTTATTATTTAATTTCTCTCAAATCATGCAAAAGTAAATCTCAAGTTGAGTTAACTGACTCAGTCAACCTTGTTTTTATCATGTCTCTTAAATTAGAAAAAATCATTCTAATTTATGAAAAGCATGTCTTATCTTTAGAAAAGAAAGTAGTTAACTCAAATAAAATAGCTTTTGTGTGACACTTGTCTTCTTCTTATTTGCACGCATTCCTGAACTATTCTCAACTGTTGATCTTCTTGTTCTTTCTATACCATTGATCTCTTCTCTTCTGAGTCTATAAATTGAACCTTTTTCTTCCATTTCATTCATCCAAGCTTTAAGTAAACTTACTCTACAGAAATTACAGCATGCCTTTGGCACCAATTCCTTCATTGCTTGTGATCACACTCATTACTAGATCACTATCATTATTGTGAAGCTCATCTTCATGGTGATACTATCATAGCCATTCACATTTGAACATCTTGGAATCATAGCAAGGAAGTGCACTTTCTAAGGGCCATATTCAGAGACAAGATCATTTGAGATAGGCAATCAATGGAAGCTGAGAATTAAAGGAGGTTTGCTTTGTATTGTGCATTGTTTGATTGACCTTCTTTGTTCATTATTTCCTTAAGTTTTGGGTATCATTGATATATTATATTGATTATTCATTTAGATCCAATTTTTCTTTAACATTTTTGGTGCCCACTATGGGGCCTAGCCTTGATTTTTAACCCAAAAACTAAGTTTTTGTGTTTTAGAAAGCCGTACACAAGAGGAAACCATGCATCTAACACATCCTAACACACATCTACTATTTGTCCTAGTGCATACATTCTTTCAGCGTATACAGACTCTGTTCCGACGCATCTATCCTTTGATATGGCATATCTGTCAGTTCGGCACATATATGATGTTTTCCTGTGCTTTTTTACCTTTGTCTTAGCACATATGTACTGCAACACTTCTGAGCTCTATTTCTGCGCATTCAAGCTCTGAAGCTACGTATTTGATCTAGGCAGTGATTTTTAGGGTTTCCTTGAAGTTTTCGCTAACGCTAACGTCTTTTTGCAGGAACACTCTTGATCTGTTTGTAGGCTAGGTACTGGTTTAGAATCATATAGTTGCACTTGTTAACTCACACTTCGATTTCTAATAGGAAAATAAATGGATGCTCATGCAAATCTCAAATAGTCTTAACTAGGAAGGCAGTAATTGAATAATTGCTATCTTGCATATCATTGAATCATTGCTATATTGCTATCCTTCAAAGTTAACAAACTCATTGCTATCTTGGTAAAACTGGACCATTGCTATCTTTTTATCACTTCAAAGTTAACAAATCACTGCTATCTGGGTAAAATTGAACACATCATTGCTATCTAGGTAAAATTGAACCATTGATATCTTGTTATCACTTCAAAGTTAACAAATCACTGCTATCTGGGTAAAATTGAACACATCATTGCTATCTAGGTAAAATTGAACCATTGCTATCTTGTTATCACTTCAAAGTTAACAAATATCTATGCTCGCCCAAGTAGATAGCTCATTTAGTTTTTCTCATTTTAACTAGGGGAAAAGAACCACTATCTTCTGTGTTTTGGGAATGATACCAGGCCTATGCTCTCCCCTATCTTGGGTGACCAAAATGCTAGACATATCATTTTTGCATGTGTTTTTTTCTTTAGAGGGGCCTACTCTTGATACCATCCGTCCAAGTAGGAACGACCCTAAGTGGTAACAAGCTAAAGCCAAGCTCTACCAAGCCACTATAAATAAATTATGTTTGGAGTGAAAGCTTCACACAACGAGTGAAGTTGTGTTATACCTGTTGTGTGGTTACACAACACACCCCATTTTGACTTGACAAAACAAGGACCCAACTCTTTTGCTTAGCATTTTTTTGTGCTTTCTGGAGGTTTGGTAAAAATAAGTCATGTAGATCATCATGCATGGGGAGGTTGGGTAAGTCATCATCATGAGGTTAGTTTGTCAAAGTGTATATTTCATACCAGTAACCTCATATTTAGAAAGAGCATCAAATTTCATGCAGGTTTGCCTTTTGCATCACCCTGATATTCATTAGGATGTAAAAGTTATGAATGGTCAAAATCCTGGTCAAACCTGATATCCACAAGTGGGAAGATCACATTTCTCAACATCCGTCATATTACAAAAGGTCATCCTGATCCAATTTATCACCTGATAAATCATGCGGTCCAAATGTCCAGACGTCAATTTTAGGTGATAGTGACCTTTACCCATCAACAGCCTTATGTATTTCACGAAGATCATATTTCACAATGTAACTCGATATTTCTCAATATCCTCCTACTGCGAAATATCCCCCTAAGCCATTATCCTAATGATGTCATTCAAGACCGATAAACAAAGAAACAAACATGATGATGATGTAATCATCACATTTACTTCTCGGGGGCATATTTTCTAAACATGATCCTTCTCGCATAACATGATGATGACGTCATGATGCCATAGTGATATAATGAGCGAATATCTGGATGACATCATCCTAATATTCCAAGAGAGACGTATGGTTTATCTAGTCATCATCATTTTTGTAACATCACCCAATATATTGAAATATCCTCCTGATGTATTAAGTATGACCTAAGGGGTGCATTCATCGCTCGATCTTGTCATGATAGTTTTTCCTCTCGAGGAGGATGATCACATTGCTCTCGAGATGATATTTGAAAATATCACCCCGATATCCAAATACTATCATATTTTCAAATACATCCTGTCATATGGATATCACCCCACTCCCGTTGCCGCCATTGACATTTAATGCACGCAGAGGTGGTAGGTAGTTCCCGCTGACGACAAAACTTGATGAAACACTTGGCAAAATCCTGAGTTTCCTTGAAAGATCAACGATTAAAATCCAATACGTCAGGGTTTGCCCTAATTTTGCCCTAATTGCAAAGTTAAAAGGTAAATTCAATTGTCATTTTAACACTTACCTTCCGAAAAATCATTTTACAAAGTGCTAGCTTCCAAACCCTCGTACAGGCGATACACAGACGAATAGAGCTTACAGGTAGGAAGAAGCGCATGCTTATCACCAGCATCAAGAGCATTTCTAGAAAACCACTGGTATAATCAAAGGGGATCTGCATAACCAGGTAAGTAATTGAAACCCTCATCCTATTGCTTTTGTATAATCAGGTATGATGTTGTAGGTTCCAATTCATACATCCCATGATAAGAAAATGCTAAATAAATACAGTATGCATGATGTTAGTAAAGATAAAATGTTATCTGCATGCATGTGAATACCCATTGTAAGACAAAAGTCTTGTTAATTGCAGATATCCATGGCTGACAAGAGGTTAGCTAAGTGTGAAGCTGAGTTCAGCAGGCCCATGTTCGCATCTCCTAGAGGAATCCTATTCAAATATGGTGCCATAACAGATACACATCAAGGGAGTACAGATTTGGAGACCAGGTCTGCTAAAATGAATGATGAAAAGAATAAAAGAACCCTGTTGAATGTGGTGTTTGTGTCAGGAATGTGGAATGCGGTTGGTTTTCTGTACTCCATGGAGTCTCTAGAGCTAGTTATTGAGTGTGCTCGGAACTACAATCTAGAAACAAGACAGGTGGTAAAACATTGGAGAATATATGCAGACCTGTCCATCAAGGGTCTTTCCAAGACATTTAGACTACCATTGGGTAGGAAGATTAATAGCGTAGATTTGAAGAAATCTAAAATAGAATATGAGAACAATAAGAAGAAAGCCAGAAAGACCATGTATCAGTGGAGGGCCAAGAATAGCACATATCTTGTAGCTACCAAACTTCCTGTGCACTTGTATAAGTATGATTTTGATGAAGAGTATTAGTATATGATTGCATTGCTTAGCAGGGTGACAGGCCAACCTGATGCTGGTAGTTTTAAAGACTGGATGTACATTGTCATCATGATGTGCATCTATGCAAATACCAAGCCACTATGGGGCCAGTTGATAAGTGATGCTCTACATGAGCAGCTGATAAACCTGGGAGGTTCAAATTATTATTTTTACATGACATCATACATTGTCTACTCCTGTGCTTACAAAGGCACATTTGATGCACTGGTTACAGATGGGAAGGTTATAGGCACAATCAATGCTGTACACATTTGGGATCATCATCCCCAGTTGCAGAGAGTTAATTACCTCTAGAATTACAAATTGGTAAATGATGCATTCTCTATGCATCTGGTGAGAACCATGGAGGAGGAAAGGACAAAATGATTGAGCATGGAGTCTCAAGAAATAATCTGTAGGCATGGAGCCTGGTACATTCAATTTGAAACATATTCTTACATGAGAATTGAGGGTTTTGAAGGACACCCCCTCATGCTACCAAGATACCCCACTGATGTAGTGGTATTAACGAAATTTATAAGGTAGAGCTCCACAATACTGAAAACATACAAGGATGCTCAGAAAATACTACCAATTTTGTTTCCAGTAACCATTGGCTAGTACATGTGCCTAGATTCAGAAAGTATCAAGAAGGTAATGGTCAATTTGAATAAAATGCAATTGCAGCCATTCCCACTAGTAAGGCCATATGATCCTTATGGGAGGATACAGGAAATAATAGGGAAGCCTATTCATCAGAGGCACTTAGAAGACTTCTGGGCAGATTGTGAAGATGACGCAGAAGCTAGAAGAAGAAGATACCAAAGGCTAACATTGAATCAAATCAAAACCTTTGACTATATCCCCATTCCTTCACAGTTGAAAAAGGATGATGGAAGGATAATGGCAGATGAATATGAAGAAAATAAAATATATAATGATACAATATCTGTACCTAACCTAACCATACAAGAGGATATATCTTTAGATCCTTTCATTGCCAGGACCTTACACCTAACCCAAGCTTGGGTTGATGAACAAATTGAGGCATTGAAGAAGAAAGGTGTTGCCATTACTGTGGATAATAAAAAGAAAGGACAGGATATTCTTGATGAGGAATATGATGATTTTATAAATAAAAAGAGAAAATCTAAAGGAGACAGGTTGCCTCCACAACAACAACAAAGCAAAAGACCCCCAAGGGGTAAGAAAATTGATAATGAACCCAAAGGGGTGATTATTGAAAGGGTAGTGTTTCCAGTTGAGGATGCAATAGCATTAGGATCAGCATCTCCTCTACGGATAGGTAAACAAAAGTCCAAGAAAGATTAGGCAGCAGAAACAGTAGTTACTGAGACCCAAGAAGAGGGTCAATCCTCACAGAAATAAATAGAAGAGGATATCCTCCTGGAGGAAGAGCCTAAGGAAGAGGAAGCCCCTTTGCTATTCAAAAGGAAGAGAAAAGCCCCACAGGTAATGGTAGATACCCCACCTATGAAACCATGAACCTCCATGAGGGGTGAGATAAAGCAATCCCCTATACTATTGAAAGGGGCAGGTAGTGAAGTTGTCCATAAGGAATTTCAGCACAATATTCCACTTCCTACCATTGTGAAGTTCAAAACTGAACTTGCAGAAGAGCAGATGAAAGAAACCTTGCAAAGAGGTCATATCTCATTAGATGAAACAATTAATTTATCTAATGATGAGGTTTTGAAGGAAATAGCTTCATAGAAGATGGAAACCCTTGCCGTAGGTACACACATGACTCCTCATGGGACTCCATTAGTTCAAACAATATTGGAGGAGGTGAAGCAAGTGGAACCTGAAAAAGAAAAAAGCCCAGAGAAGATAGCTCAAGAAATGGAGCTAGACACATTAGTGGCACAGGTGACAAGTCCTGCAGTAGTGGATTTGACATGTAGACAGGATGTAAGTCCTGAACATCCAGCAGGTACACCTAATAAAGGAGAACATATAGAAGAAGTGAAGATAGCAGAACCAGAGGACCATGCTTCAGAAACAAGCCAGCAACATCAGTGAAGTCCATTATAATAGAAGTTTAGGAAAAGAAGGCTGATGAGAAGGATGTTTTAGAAGATCCTGCTTCTAAAATTCAGGAAGTAAGTAATACAGGTGCGGAACAAATTGTGGTTTCGAAACAAATACTAGCACCTAAGGAGGATTCCACTGTATCCACTGCTATGAATATGCCTCAACAAGAGGAGAAGTCAAAAGTGGATGAAGTAATAAAGGAGAAGAATCATGATCATCATATAGACGCATCTCAAGATCCTCCACCTCAGGATGATGCTCCTACAGAAAAGGAAATTCCTCAGCAGGAGGAGATACCACAGGATTGCCCTCATGATGAGAATCATGAAGAAGAAATGAAGAAATCACCTTCTCCATCACATATGCTGACGGATGCAGGAGATCAAGGTGAACATCATGATGATGCGGAGAAATATGATCAGATACCTTGATGGTTAGAAAAGGAAGTCAACACAGAGGTAGATTTTGAGATTCAAGAATTTGATGTATCCACCTTGTTTTTAGAAAATCTAATAAAGCCAAAGAGGAAGGCTAGAATGACTTTGGCCATTAAGAGAGATCCAACAACTGGAAGAAGGACTACATAAATAGCAATCCCTACTGTAGGTAAGGAGAAGGGTAAAATTACTCTGGAAGAATTCCAGATTAATACAGTTGACTTAGGATTTGCAAATGAAGACCAGGAGGGTCAAGAAGGAAAAGACATCATTGATTCTTTGATTTAGAAAGTTAAGAGAGAAAAAGAGAAAAATAAGCAACACAAAGAGCACATTGCTCAGTTGCATGTATATATAGGGAGATTAACTAATCCTGAGGATGATTCTACTGACCATGTAGTCCCATTGACTGCTATTTCCCAAGAAGAGATAAATAAGTTGGATCTCATGAAACATGAGTCATCCATATTGAGAAAGTGGATGTATTCCACATTTGATACAACAGAGGAAGTGGTAAAGGCCTCTCTGAAGAGGTGGAGTTCTCTCAGTGACTCTAGGAGAAAAGTAAACAAGCTGCAGATGGAGACAGGTAAAAGATCCTTCCAATTGCAAAAGATATTAGATGTCCTAGGAGAAATAAGGAGGATAAATCCCCAATTGCTCATCAATAAGTAGGTGCTAAATAATAACAATGCACTATTGATAGATATATGGTATAAAGACATTCAATTTGAATGTGATGTGCTCAAAAGATGCAACAATAAGCTGAGAGAAATCAGTATAAAATTACATGATATGATGTCTTTTGAGGCAGAAATTTTGGAAGTGTTGGAAGGAAAAGTGGAAGGAAAGGTAGAAAATCAAGATGAGGAGTTTGCAATCCAAGCTCTACACAATAACTTCCAATTTGTCACCGATGATCCACTGGGCCAAATGACAAAAGAAATCATGGATAGACTAGTGAGGACCAAGGTGAAAATAGAAAATTATAATGAAACATTACACCATAGAAAGTATAAATTGGATAGCATCAGAACTAAATACCAGGCACATAAACATGCCATTATCAAAGCAAAGACCCAGGATGATGGAGAAATAAATAGAATTGTGCAGTTGTATGAAAATGTCAGGGTCATTATGCAGCCTCATATACAAGGTCTTCATCATCAGGATGATGAAGGTACAGAAAGTGATGCACCTGATGATGAAGCATATGAGTCAGATAAAGTAGATGATGATGCATCATGAAGTAAATATCAGCATCCAATACTTAGTGAAAATAAGCATCACATATGGTTGCTAGCTGGCAACTTGTGCCATTTGATGAAGTTGACAAAGTCAAAGGAAATGCTGATCGTAGATATTCATAGATAAATCAAGATCATAGATCTTTTGTAACGGATTCCTCACCTTGTTCTATAAAAGGTACAGGAATGCCTCATTTCAAACATCAAAAGTTAATTGAAATCTGTCTGCTGAAATATTCAGAGTTCATTTCAAAGCTTTTTGTATACATTTATATCCTTGCATACTTAATGAATGAGAAGACTTGTTTGATTACAATTCATAGTAAATCTTGAGTAATCAGTGTGTGAATTCTGGATATATGTGGTGATTTGCTGCATCACTTGAAGTGCATATCTACTTGCATATGTTGTTTTCATATAATTCCTTTGAAGTTAGCATCAACTGTATCTAGCTGTGGAATGTCCTGGTGAACATATGGTTTGGTTTTCTTCTCTTCATGATAGTATCTGATGTATATGTGGTTCAATAGCTAAAGGTTCAACATTAATTTGAATTATTTCTTTCAATTTCTTTAAATTTCAAAGCATTTCACCATCATAATTGTAAATAATTGATAATCTCAAGCAAATAATACAAATATGTGGACATCTCGTAGATAATTGCAAATATTTAGCATATTTGAAACTAAAGCATGTATAATTGAAAATATCATGCAAAGATTTAAATATTTCTATATCATTTAACCGAATAATTGCATAAAATGACCTCCCTATGAAGAATCTTTGCAGAAATAGTCTCATGATGATGAACTCAACGTAAGGCCCCAAAATGGAAACAACAATGCACATCAACCTCTGAGTAACGTCAGACGATTAAGACCTAATCACCAGAGACTTGGGATCATGAATTCTTTGAATTCATCATATCTTTCAAGATGAATAAAGGTTAATGTGTACTTTTATTCTATGCTTGTTTGTGACTAACATCATGACCAACAATATTGACAGCCAACCTCCCCCAAAACCCTCCAAGGTGCAACCCTTGCAGGCTGGGAGACTCCATAACAGAGAGTAGTGCTGCCACATGTATAACCACTCAAATGGTTGCCCTTATTAAACACCTTTGTTTTTAGTAAGCCAAAAACCCCTATAAGCCGGTGTAGGGAAGGGAGATTATCAACTCCTAAAGATGTCACCTAGAGATAGGGAGAATTCAGTTTATATTGTCTCAACCAACCTAGGATTTGTACTTGCTTTCTTTTAGTGAAAAAGAGTCAAAAAATTTACAAAAAGAAATAAAAAATCATGAAAACATTCTTTGTGTTTGTTGTGTCTTCTTTCCATAATTAAAGAAAATCAAATCAAAAAGACCATCTTGTAGCCAGAGAAACCAAAAACATCAGAAAAATTGCCAAAAACTACGCATTTGTTTCGACTTGCTGCAGATTTGCATCAACCTACTGCACATTTCTTGTAACTTCCTACACATATATTACCTATTGCTACGTGTTTTCTTTTTACTAGTACTTCGCATTCATAATGACTTGCTGCACTTATACCCTCTTTTTCTGCGCTTATGTTCCTACACATGCGTAATAGTGAGTACTTCCACATCTTTTGTGAGAAACTTTTCAACCTTTCTAGGTGCTCATTTCAGTCTTGTGTTAGTTTCTAAGGAAATGACAACTAAATTAGAAGAACTTGCTCAAGAACTCAAATACCTAAAGTTGCAGTTAAACTTAGACACCTCCCCCAAGGTCGTATGGCAATCGCTCAAGCACTCCAAGCCATACAACAACAATTTGCAATCTTACAAGATGAACATGCTAGTGCTAGCTATACCACACCCCAGAGTCATACATTCTTATCCCATCTTAATGATACTCTTGACAAGGCAAGCACTACTCCTAGAACCCATAGCCCAAAGTATACCAATCTTACACCAACACAGACATTAAGTTCCCCAAGCTCTAATCCGACAAACAAAAAATCCTCAGATGATTTTTGGGAAAGATATGTAGCACAAGAAAAGCTATGGAGAATTCCAAAATCCACTCATCCATTACCTCATTCATTTACCCATACACCTACCAATGATGTGATCCAAGGACTACAAGCAGAGAGTCAACCATGTCCCCAAATTCTAGTCCTAGACCTTATCAAAGAGCTTTCAAACATGTCAAATCCTACAACCCCTTCATGTAGTCAGCAACCCCTTGGGAATATTGAAAAACCTCCTACCATGAGCCAAAGTCAAGGTCCGTCGCACCTTTATATCGTTGACCAAGATCCTATCCAAGTGACCTATATCTCCACTTCAATTCAAGAACACCAAGTGCTATGTCAAGAGCACACTTTAGAGCATGTGGAAACATCAACCACTTGTCTAAATCAAGATCAAAGAATTCTCATCTAACTAATGTATAACCTCTATCTTTTTAATGATCCTATACCTATACATGAGCCAGAAATTCAACTTCAAACCATTCATAACCCATATCTTTTCCATGATCAAGATACTATCTTTGATGAAAAAGCTATCCCTAAGCAACTTGATCCTATGCAAGGGCAAGAGATCCAATTCCAACCTCTCCATAACCTATATCTTTTCTATGATCAAGATATTATCGTTGATGAAGAACCTATACATGAGCACATTGATACCATCACACTAAATCCTATATATGATCAAGATCCCACCTACGATGAAGAGCCTATCTATGATCAAGCAGACCATGATGATCCTCTTAGCCAACTTTATGCATTCCATGGTCCTGAGCTTATAACCCCATCTAGTCCTATCCAAGATATGACAACTTCCACCTCCCTTGATGAGACACTTGCCTCCCAAGCAAGCATAGAAGATCAAACCAATGATAATCCTCCACCATCCATTATCAACCATGCTGCAAATCCCCCACCATATATCCTTGGTCTTACCACCTTCATTCATGAGTGTTCCTCCTTAGAACACCAACAACCATTATCCTCTATCTCACATTCTCCATCTAATAAGGAACTCGTGTCTAGTGTTCCACCTATACACAATCCCGTTGTCCACTGCATACTCCAACATATGAACTATCAAGGTAAAGGCTTAGGCCTTCGTGAACAAGGTATCTTGGAGCCCGTCCATGTCAATGTTCTTCCTCCTTCATATGGCCTTGGATACATACCCCAAAGTGAACAATCTCAAGATGTTGGCACTTCTTCCACTCCTTCAAAATCCTCCACTTTCCATCAAAAATTATTTCATAACCCCAAAACATATGTCGCCATTCTGTCTCCATCATCCTACACATCCCAAAAGCATGTGACCATACACCTTCCACCATCCAATCTACTTCTGCTACTTCCAACTCCTAACATCCCTCCATGCATTTTACCACCACTTCTTCCAATGCCTTATCCATCCACCAATAAATCCTCTAACAATCCCAATCATGACTAATAGATGCACATGTTGTCTAAACAAAGAGCTTCCACCCACTCCACTTCCACCATCTCAAGAGAATTGACCAACAAAAATCTGGATACCTCTACCCCTAAAGTCAAAAATCCTAAGAGTCCTCATGACCTAGGATACAAAAGCCAAGAATCAAAGAAGCATCCTTCTCAAGAGGGGCATACACCCACACACCTATACGCCAAGTTGAAAAAGGTGTGGGTCTGCATCCAACAATGATTACTCCAAAAGCTACACAAAAGTTGCATACACCCAAACCCATACCTTCACAGGTACTATCTAAAAACAACATGGCTTGGGTACCTAAGAAAAAAGCCCTCAAGTTACATGAGGCATCTACCTCTCAAGAATCTCAACCATCCACTTTCTCCCTTTCCATCCAAAAATCTCAAATTCTTCTATCCCACATGGCAAACAAAAATTAGAAAAATACTCAGTCTATGTGGATCCCTGCATGCCTAAGTCATTCATCCACAAGCAAAAGTCTCCATTGCTTCCTACACTACTTTCCCATCACTAGCTTCAATGTTTATCATGGTATGTGCAACCGTTGGTCATGATTCCCTTCCATCTCACAAACGTTTCCATATACCTCCTACATATCTTCCCCATCCTACTCCCATGGTCCATGCTTTTGCATGAGCTTTTCATCTATATTCTGCATCATCATCCACTATTGCACCTTCCGCAATCCACTATCTACCTTCTCCATCTCACTTTCATGCAATCTCCTACCAACATCTATAAGAACACTCAACATGGTCCATGCAATGACATCTTTCTAGTGGGACTATCACCTTTCAGGGACCTAGATACTTGAGTCTCTCCTTTTTTGTGTCCACTTTCCCCCATCCAACTGTTTCAAAAAAAAAGAGAAAAAAAAATCAAAAGAGTAAGGAAAAATCCCTTCGTCCAATGGTGAAAATCTGGCAAACAAGAGCCTTGGATAAGTACTATGATGAAAACCTGGCAAACAGGTGTCATGTGTAAGTTGATCTTCTATGTCACCTACACTTGGGGGCACTGTGTCTCATCGGCATATCACTTTCTCCTATCAGTTTCCTTCCGTACCATTTCCTATCCTATCCTTCTAGTCGTTACCTACCTATACTATCTAGTCTGTCTATCTTAAATCTTCCATTCCTCTATTTTCTTTGGTCTTGATAAAGATAGGGGGCACAATGTTAACAAATGCTTTAGGTGTCTCTTGACATACCTTATCCCTCCAAGTCATGCAAATCCTTCATTATCCTCTTATCCTCCTATCATCTTAAGCATTGCCATGAAAAATCCTAAGTATTCTACCTACAATGGGGCATGTTATTCCTATGTGACATAGTCCTTGGAGATCACATCCTTAGTTTCTTCTATCTACACATTCATGCCCACTGTAACCCATCCCTCTACCTATCCATGGTGTTTCCTTGTCATCAGTGTCTAGCATTAAGGCTATCCATAATGTCGCCTTATCCTATCATGGCTTGATACTCTATCTCTTTTGTCGCCTTATCAACTAAGGTCTTATCTAGTATCCTATCCACAGTGTCATCCTAGCATAGTATTTGTTGTCAGTACCATAGGGTCAACCCTGAACTACGTTGCCTCTGCATCGTCACGTGGGCAGGGCTATTTAGCAATGCACCCCTGAGGCACTAGGTTAGTCCCTTAGGGTCCATTTTACCAGGCATGCAAGTGCAAAGCAAATCCCACTTTCAAAAGTAGAAATCTTGACACATGGCATCAACCTATCCAACACAAAGCAAACATGAACCTAAAGCACTCTAAATGATTCTATCTAAATTATGGCAAGAAAAACACATCTAAATGCAAGAAAGTTTTGTGTTTGTGATCAGGTTAACCTACAGAGTCTTGATTTTTTTTATTATGTCTTCCTATGCTACTCAAGGATGTCAAAAACTAGAGATGCTATGATGGGGGCATAATCATTTTCTTTGTCTGCTGTTTGTGGATTAATCTTTAGTAATGTGACTCCTTGTCTAAGTCTAACATGAACGGGGGCAATTCTTGTCTGTTGATACGCAAGAAATACTCAAGTCATCTTGGTTCAATTATACCTCGATGCTTGTATTAACTTGCTAAATCAAAATCCATATAAGAAGTTCTCAGGTCATCTCAGTTTAATTATATCTAGATGCTTGTATTAACTTACAACATTCAAAAAAGTACCAAAAAAAATTGCCCAATGATGAAATAAGCACTTTAAAATACTTGCACCATCAAGATGTCAAAAGAAAACACCATTTGCATCCATTATACATCCATAAAAACATCCATACCATACCCCATGCAATAAAGATCCAACAATGCAGAGTATCAATACAAATAAAAGCTTGTGAGTTCTTCTGTTAAGTCATTTTTCTATCTATCATCATATCTTTCATCCTTGTCCAGTCAATCTGAGTAGTAATCAAAATGCAAGTCCATCCTTAATCCATGCTAATCAAGTCAAGTCAATCTTGTCAAATGATCCAATCACAATCAGTGGTCTTGATCCTTGTCTGGTTGTAAACCAACTCAATCAGTTAATCAATCAAATTGTCTCATACAAGATGCAACATTGTCAAAATCAGACCAACACACACATCTTACATGACATGCTTCATTTCCTGAAACTAGACACTATCCTTTGTGTTTCTCTAGGGATCCATCATTCCCCGCCATGACAACACGCCTGCCGTGTTGATCTAGGGATATATTGTTCCCCGCCATGACAACACTATCGTGTATCATTATCAGTATATTGTTGGTTTGCCACTTGATAGGGGCATTACCTTGTTTGTTCTTGTATCATTTGTGTATACTTGTTTACTTGCTTGTGTGTGTTATAATTATATCTTGCATATCATATCATTTGGCTCTTTCTTAATCGTTCTTCTTCGTGAGATTGTCCATCTCACGTCCCTTCTTCCTTCTTCCCATCCAATCTCCCGAGGGGGTATCTTGTCGTTAAACCTATACCAGGGGCAAACTGGGGCATTTATCATTATCAGACAACTTATTCTTTTAAGCAATGTTGTAAACTGCATTGCATCAAAGAGGGGCAAAATATATACGCCTAAAAATGACACAACTCAGTCTAAATAAATATTCTTAATACTTATTTCATTCTAATTCTATTTATTGATTCATATTCCTCTAAATTAATTAAATATAAAAATATTTAATTACCTCTTCTAAAATCAAAATTAAATAAAATCCTTTATTTAATTAAATTCTTCCAAACAATTAAATAATTCTTAATTATTTAATTAAATCAAATCATTCTTCCAAATTTAAATAAATCAAATCAAATTTATTTAAATCCTCTGAATCTCCAAAAATAAAATACAATCAAATATTTTATTTATTCTTCCAAATCATTGCACAACAATTAAATAAAGTTATTTATTTAATTTTCTTTCCTATCTTCAAATATCTTCCAAATCTTCTAAAAATAAGTCTTCTTCTTCATGCACACAAAATTAAATAATTTATTATTTAATTTCTCTCAAATCATGCAAAAGCAAATCTCAAGTTGAGTTAACTGACTCAATCAACCTTGTTTTTATCATGTCTCTTAAATTAAAAAAAACATTCTAATTTATGAAAAACATGTCTTATCTTTAGAAAAGAAAGTAGTTAACTCAAATAAAACAACTTTTGTGTGACATTTGTCTTCTTCTTATTCATGTGTGTTCCTCAACCATTCTCAACTGTTGATCTTCTTGTTCTTTCTATACCATTGATCTCTTCTCTTCTGAGTCTATAAATTGAAGCTTCTTCTTCCATTTCATTCATCCAAGCTTTACGTAAACTTACTCTGCAGGAATTACAGTGCGCCTTTGGCACCAATTCCTTCATTGCTTGCGATCACACTTGTTACTAGATCACTATCATTGTTGTGAAGCTCATCTTCATGGTGATACTATCATAGCCATTCACATTTGAACATCTTGGAATCATAGCAAGGAAGTGCACCTTCTGAGGGCCATATTCATAGACAAGATCATTTGAGATAGGCAATCAATGGAAGCTAAGAATTAAAAGAGGTTTGCTTTGTATTGTTCATTGTTTTGATTGAATCTCTTTTGTTCATTATTTCATTGAGTTTTGTGTATTATTGATATATTATATTGATTATTCATTTAGATCCAATTTTTCCTTAACACTAAATACCTTGCATCCAACCTCATTCGCATCCGTTGTCTCCTGCACAGTGTCATGTCCTAGCACCTCTCTCATCGGTCCCTAATGTAAGATTGATTAAATAAGAGTCAACACATGTATGATGCACAAGACTAAATTTTATAAAATTTAAAAATATTTAAAATGTATGTACCTCATCATCAGCAACCTGTGTAGCTCCATGGATGACCCTCCCAATCCCACTAAGCTCAGATGAATTGAGGGTCATCGCAATGTTTTCCTCAAACAAAAGACCATGGAATGATCCTAGTGTGTAAGGTGGCACAATATTGGCAACAAGCTGTGATGGAGTCTGCTGTGACAACACTGTGTCAGTCATATGTGTAGCTCACTAGTCACTGCACTGACTGACAAATGTGGACATGTTCTTGAGAGGGATGTTGTACTCGGAACTAACAAACTAATATAAATAAAGTAGATCTTGTGCCAGACATGTACTTAATTTGCGTAAAGCACTCTCTCCAGAAGTTTGTGCCACATCACGTGGTGAAACTATGTCAGCATGTATGTAAGGATCATAACTGGTGGAAGTCGAATCAATTGATCCTATGCTGGTGCATGGATGCAACATATATCTACCAACACGATCTTATGCCAAATGGTCAACGTCACTGGCAATAGAACCTAAACTCTCAAAAATATGCTATCTTGATGATGTAACTACCACCTCAGCTGACCGTCCTAGATTCAACCTTTTTGGAACCCACTAATTCCCTCTTATTTTCAGGTGGATCCTGATCAGGATGTTGGAATTTCTTTGAAAACCTCCCATGACCTTATCCTGCATGTTTTGGTATAGATGTGAAATCAACATCAAGTCGTAAATGAGCAAAAGCAAATAGTTGTTTGCAAAAATATAAAGGAAACTCAGCATTGTGTGGCCATCTATGATGTGTTGCTAACCACTTAGGATATATAAGTGGTGCAGCAACATTTGTACACCTGGTGACAAAATAGCCCCGAACTCTGTCATGTCCATGATAATGTGGAAACATACTATGCACGATATTCAATGAAATGGCCTTATTAACTTCTGGCCATTTCACTGTCCCAGTAAAAGTCCTAGCAAGTGACACATAAAAATCCTCAATACTCAAATCATCATAGGGATTGTATGATTTGACTATATCAATCATACGTGCAAACTCTGCTCTAGTCCCCACCAACCTGTCTCTATTAGATAAGTTAGGTGTATTATGGATCATCTGATCTAAATGTGTCAAAGCATTATTGAGTCTATCAAGAGTGGAAGCATATAACTCACTCCTACTTACACTATGTGCATCACCACTATTATGCTCACTATCATGGCCATCACTATGATGAGATGCCATGTCAAATGCCATGTATGTGCAAATTTTTGCATTTAAAAAAATTTAAGATACATTTAATTTATAATTTAATGAATTTATATGCGCATTTAATTTTTACATTTAAATTAACAAAATGAAAAAAATTTTAAATCTAAGAATTAAATACACATGAACAATCTACACATTTAAATTAACTTTACAAAACTATATAAACATTTAAAATTTAAAAATTAAATATACATTCAATCTAATACATCTATTTCAAATGCATCTAGCCAAGTTCAGATTTTTAAACTAATAATGTAGTTAGATTGAACAGATCTTGAATAAAAATGCAAATTTTATTGAAATAAATACTAACAAGAAGAAATGGAAGGGTCTTGGAATTATTATGTTTTATACTTTGTTGTTTCTAAGTTTCCTAAGAGTTTTCACAGTGTGTGTATATAGTTTTCTTTAATTTGGTGGTATATTGGGTGTGTTTATATTGGGCATGACCATGCTTCCTCCCTCTAACTTCATATTTGGAGGTGAATGGTCATGTTCAAGGTCTAGATCTAAGAAGCCTTGAACTATCATCCCATGATATCAAAAAAATCCATATCATATCATGTATTGGTAGTGGATTTGGGCCTAGAGACAAGTTTTAGAAGGCTTTGAGCTACAATATATGGGAAAGAGGTGTTGAATTCTACATTCCAGTCCATCATTTTGATAGAGGCCCTTGAAACAAATTCAATGCACTTATTTAAATCACTCATAGTGGGAGAATAAAAGAGTAGTGTCTTCATGGCAATTACTTTCTTTCATTTGCAAGAACAAAATAAAGTTAGGAGTTGATTCTCTTTGTAATACTTAGCCCCTAGTCATCAATGAGTTTGGACCTAGGTGGCACTTGTAATGATGCTAACCACCTAATTAATTTTAGATTGTAGTAAGAATTGGCAAGTGTCAATCATCTGTGAGATGAGTGTTATCACTTTTCTATAAATAGAATATGCATACATTGTACAAAGGGTTGGAATTTATATTTTGCAATGTGTTACAAGGAGATGAAATTTGTAAATCATTGACATGCATCTACTCCTCAGAAAAGTCCTCTAGAACTAAGATCAATAGCTCAATACTCAAGAATACATGAGAATATAAGACACAAAGAAAGATTGTATCTAAAAATTGGGTGGGCAATACCTATCAGATCATTCACCATCGAGAGAACCAATGAGTGGGGAATGAAATTGCTCCTTGAGATACACCTAACCACAATGACTCTCTCCAAGAACAATCTTTTCAATAGGTCTATGTTGAACTCATGTCCAACCCAGGTGTAGGATCCTTGGTCTTCCTATTGAAACCTCATGAAAGAGTAACCATCTCAACACATGATCTCTAAAAAATAAAAGATCTTTGACCTCACCCAAATCTAAAATAGGTGTACAACTGATCATCTCATGCCAACTAAACTCCAATGCAACACTATAATAAATAGAATTTCATAAGAAAAATGATCACAAAACTCATTAATCATTTTATCACAAATCACCACCAAAGCTCCAAATGCATAATCAAGAACTCAGCATGACGTCATGATCTACAACTTCTTAAAGGAAGATCATATGTCTCAAATGAACATATTTACTCCAAAGAGAACTTGTATCATGAAAAAACTCTAATATACAATCAAGAGTCACCATGGAAAAATACCATCCATCCTATAAAGTAAGGATCATCTATCAAATTGATAAATCATAAATCAAGACCTCAACCAAAGAGTCCAAGAGTCATCCATGGTACCCAAATGTTAACATCTCCAAATCACATGAAGATAACCATCTCCTATAAATAGAACTCAAGATGTCAAAGAACTCTCACTATGTACAAGAAACACGATCCAAGAGCTCCTCCATGACACCAATAACCATTACAAAAGATCATCCATCACCAAGTTATGAATCCACATAATTTCCAAAGCTCCCACTGAACTGTGATATCAATAAATACATGGAATCATCATAACCATCTCCTAACTAAAGGTCACCCATGGCTCATGCACAATCAAAAAACTCAATTGCAACACCAGTAGCTATAGAGAATAAAGTAGAACCAAGATCTCTAAACCAACAAGTTAAACCACCAGATATAATCTAGGAATCAATCCAACACCACAAACAATGCATCCACATAACAACCATTTCATGCCAAATATCCAAGCATATAAGGAACCTCCATGACACCATAATCATCACCCAATATACTATTAGAAATGAAGGTGGAAACCACACAATGAAAATCTGATTCAAACCTTATTTATGTGCTTTAAACAATGTAGAATCAATGGAGATTGCAACATAAATAAAACCCACTATATAGAAATAACATGCATTAAGAACTGAACACATAACATAGTATGTTACGTGGAGAAAACCCTTTCAGGTAAAAAATCCACCAAGAAAAGAGGCTCCAAGTTGTATTATCTTCAAATAAGAGATTACAATACATGCACTTCCTCTATTTCTTCAATCTTCAATCCAGCATTGCCTATTACTCTCAAATTTGATAAAAATGTAGTACAAACATCCTTATAAAAGGGGGTTACATTCTAGGGAAAGATAACCAAAAAATATCGACCATCAGATTTGTGACCTAATGACGAATGGTCTAGGTTCACAATGATATAAGTAAAATGAGGTTTTGGGGGTGTTTCTCCTGAATCCCCACTGGGGGGATGATCCCCCCGGACCCCTCACAGGGGGGTTTCCATCGTAGATGAATGAGCATCGTGTACCAGATATAAACATATGGCTGAAACAAGATCACTACTAGTGAAACCTTTCATCCCTTATGGGTGATTTACAAACAATATTAGGAGTAATTAATTACATAGGATTTACAAGGTTGATGGAACCTTATTCCTAATATTCTTCCACTTGACATCATACATTGTAAATACCCATAGGAAACCCATAAAATAATTAGGCACTAGAAGCAAGGACCATGACCTGTCTGCACCAAACAAATTTCTATGTGCTCATAGGCTTCTTCAAAGCATCTACAACATTCTCTTGATTGTCTACCTTCTTCAACTTAATCTATCCATTTGCAACCATTTCTTGAATAAATTGATACTGTACATCAACATGCTTAGTCCAAGCATGATACATAGGATTCTTGGCTAAACTAATAGCACTCTGGCTATCACAACCAATCTCAATGATCCTGCAAACAAAACCAATACCTATACACAACCTCGTCAACCAAACCAAATTCCCTCCTTAGATACATGGGTAGCAGCCATGTACTTTGTTTTGGTGGCGGACAAAGCAATTGTGGGTTGTCTTTTTCTCGTACAACTCCTACTCTGCTAAATAAAGTAAACATATAGCCACTAGTGGACCTTCGACTATCCAAATCACCTACCCAATCTGCATCAACAAATCCCTATATGTCCAAAGTTTTGTCAGCACTATCAGTACCAGAATAAAAAAATAGTAATCAAGAGTGCCTGCTAGATATCTAAACACCCTTTTCACATAATTCCAATATTGTCTACCAGGGTTAGATATAAATCTGCTCAAAAATCCCACTGCTTGGGCAATATTTGGTCTAGTGCAAACCATTGCATACATCAAACTCCCTACAACACTAGCATATGGCACATTAGACATATCCTGTAAATCACCCTCATTCTTTGGACACATATCTAATGAAAGCTTAGTGCCAATGAGTAACGAAACTCTAACTGGGTTACAGTCCTACATACTAAATCTCTACAAAATGGTATTCACATACTTACTTTAAGACTACCAAATCTTTTTGTTACCTCTATCCCTTTTGATCTCCATCCCCAAAACATACCTAGCAACTCCAAGATCCTTCATTTCAAATGCACTTAAAAGTTGGGATTTCAACTCACTGATCATACCCTTAGTATTGCTGAAAAATAACATGTCATCAACATACAATGTGATGATCAGAATAGATTCATCAATACAATGAATGTAAACATAATGATCCTCCTCACTTCTAAGAAAACCTTATTTCAACACAAATGAATCAAATCTCTAGTACCACATGTTGGTGTTTTTTAAATACCTAAACTGATCTGACTAATTACCTATGAATCTATCAAATTCAATGGTAAGTAATCAAGAGGGTTTGGCCAACAAATAGGTGAAAGTTTGCTAAACTTTCCCTCTACACTTTGGGCTCTACAAAACCTAGGAGGGTGGTCCCTACAATGTATCTTTAGATACTCTTGTGCCAATTATCACATACATTATAACTTGATAGATATATTCTCTTAAGTGCTGCTTAATAGATGAGGAACCTTGAAGAGTTGACAAATGTCATAGTATTTATCAGTCTAAAAGCATGAGAATATGGTAGGACATCACTCAAACATACATTCTTATAGAAAGTGAAGACTAAATTTGATTTTGAATATAGGTGTTGTGAGGAACCTGGTGTTGGATCTAAGGCATACAACTGAGAGGGGGGGGGTGAATCAGTTGTATAGAACTTGTTCTATTTCAAACACTTTATTCTCTGTTGTTAGTTAGCAGCATATCAAATAATCATTCATGGAAGCACAATACATAAACACAAGAACAGATAAGCATCAACACATTGAACACCAAGATTTTGACGTGGAAAACCCGGTTAAGGGAAAAACCACGGGGTGATTAACCCAAGATTTATTCTCTGTTAGAAGAATAAGGAAAAATGAATGGCACATGCCAATAAGGGCTCACTGCCCGAGCACACTGCTCACAAAGAGGCCCACTGCCTACAAGGAGACACACTGTCTACAAAGTGATAAAAATCACAGTCTTGAACTGGAGAATGACATCTCTACCATGTCCAGATCAGTTCCAATTAAGCCCAACAATCTCTGCTCTGCCTTTCGCACCTTTCTTCGCTATATCATGCTCATCCACATGCCACACCCTGAAATGAATTCACAAATCATTATTTATACAAGACATCGACTTAGGAACAAGCATCTAAGTCGGCAAACAACCATAGGAGTATCCGCAAGATGAATAACACATCCGGTCGGCTATCACAAGAACATTCGCAGGATGAACAACTCATCCGGTCGGCTAAACAGAGCAATAACTTCATCCGGAAGAATAACTTCAATTCCGGGCTCTACCATCAATGCGGACCAACAACACAACCTAAACATGATTCAAGAACCTTCACAAGTCTGTCTGAATGTCCAGATACATCCGCACTTCCTCTGCTTACTGGGATCTCTTGTCTTCCTCATCCGGAACTTCAAGAACACAGTCTGTCGCCACTGTCATAATGCAAGAGGTACTTCCGGACCTCCAAATCACACACAAATCAGGATGACACATCACAAGGACATCTCAAACACTCCTTCCAATCCGCAGATTATGATAATACAATTCCGGACCTCACCGGACCTTTTTGTGATCCTCTGTCACCTCCGGATACTTGCCGGACCTGGTTCTATACCGGCAGCCACAACGCCTTCAGATCTTCATGCGGACCTCTGAAATCTTAACTGTAGCATCTCAAGACTCATATCTACTAACCCTTTAATCCGCATCCTCCGGTTCGCAACCTATACAGTAAATTTACCTTCTTCTCATCACTGTTCTTCACTGTTCCTGACTGAGTCTAATTTTCTCAATATCCTCAGCACACAGCTCATCAAATCCTTCTTGTCAATGCAATATGAGTATGTTGACATCAATGACAACACTGGCTTACCTCATACTTGCAACAATCTCCCCCTTTGTCATTGATGGCAACATATGATGTGAAAAACCATCAAGACAAGAACTTCTCTTTTCTGTCACAGCTCCCCCTATCAACAACAACTCTTCACATGTCTTCCTTTGCTGCTCCCCCTTTGATCATCAACCACTTGTTTTTCACATGTCTTCTCTCCCCCTTTGACATCAATGGCAAAGGGCTCATACTTGCAACTCTCATGCATCAGAATAATACCAGCTGCTCCCCCTTAGTTGCAGCTCCCCATTAGTCCGGATCACAAGATATGACTGTGATAGCCACCGGACTGATGCACATCAGTGCATCTTAGTTCATCACCGGAGGGGCCATGACCCCTAACTTCTCCCGGAGATATTCAAAAGAGTCCTTGGGAAGAGGTTTTGTAAAGATATCTGCAATCTGATCCTTGGAGGGAACATACTCCAATCTGACTTCTTCCTTGTTTACTTGTTCTCTCAAAAAGTGAAATTTGATAGATATGTGCTTAGTCTTAGAATGCAATACCAGATTCTTGGAAATATTAATTGCACTTGAATTATCACAGAAAATTGTAATAGGCTCCTCATATTCAACTTTGATGTCTCTTAGCATCTGCTTCATCCACAAGATTTGAGTGCAACTACCTGCTGCTGCAATGTATTCTGCTTCAGTTGTAGACAGAGATATTGCATCTTGTTTCTTGCTTAGCCAAGAAACCAATCTCTTCCCCAAAAAGAATGCTCCACCACTAGTGCTCTTCCGGTCATCCACATCTCCTGCCCAATCTGCATCTGTGTAAGCATGAAGAGAGAAATCCGGATCTCTAGGATACCATAGACCATACTCAACTGTCCCTTTCAAGTATCTAAAAATTCTTTTGGTTGCCATAACATGAGATTCTCTAGGATCAGCCTGGAATCTTGCCACAAGACCAACAGCTTGCATTATATCTGGTCTAGTTTGAGTGAGATACAACAATCCACCAATCATTGATCTATACTTTGTCTGATCTGCCTTTGGAGAATCATCATCTTTGCTTAACTTACATCCGGTTGCCATAGGAGTGTTCATAGGCTTTGAGTCTTCCATACCAAATTTTTTTAACAATTCTTTCACATATTTGGTCTGAGAGATGAAGATCCCTTCTTTTGTTTGAGTAATTTGCAGACCCAAGAAGAAATTCATTTCACCAAGCATAGACATTTCAAACTCACTTTTCATCTGATTTGCAAAAGTTTTACACATACTATCTCTTCCTCCAAAAATGATATCATCCACAAACACTTCAACAATCAGAATGTTTTCATGATCAATTTTGAAATATAAGTTGCTGTCAGCAGTACCTTTGTTGAATCCAATCTGCACAAGATGCTTATCCAACCTTTCATACCATGCTCTTGGGGCTTGCTTCAATCCATACAAAGCTTTCTTCAACTTGCAGACCATATCATTATTATCAGACAATTGAAATCCATCCGGTTGTTCAATGTAGACTTCTTCTTCCAGATCACCATTTAGGAAGGCAGACTTGACATCCATCTGATATACCTTGAAATCTTTGAAGGCAGCAAATGCAAGAAGTAATCTGACTGCTTCAATTCTTGCTACCGGAGCAAAAGTCTCTTCAAAGTCAATTCCTTCTATTTGAGAGTAGCCTTTGCAGACCAATCTAGCTTTGTTTCTGATTACTTCACCAGCTTCATTTAGTTTGTTCCGGAAGACCCACTTGGTTCCAATTACATTCCTGTCTCTAGGTCTGGGAACAAGATCCCAAGTATGATTTTTCTCAATTTGCATCAATTCATCTTCCATTGCTTTAGTCCAGTTTTCATCATTGCAGGCTTCATTTATTGTTTTAGGTTCAATCTTTGAAATCAGACAACATTCATTCTGATCTTGAGCAATATTCCTTCTAGTTTGTACACCTTTGCTTCTGTCACCTATGATCTGATCTTCAGAGTGATTCAGTCTTACATACCTTGGAATTTTGGGAGTATCCAGTACTGCTGTTTCTTGATCAGACTCATTCAAACCTAACTCTTCTTCCTGATTTACCGGATCAGGCTGACTCTGTTTCACCGGAGAGGATTGAGGTCCTTGAACACTAACTTGGTCATCTTCATCAAATTCATAAAATCTTGAAGGCTTCTCAATTCCTTCATCAACCTTTACATTGGTGCTTTCTATCATCTTCCTCAATCTCTTATTGTAACACCGGTATGCTTTGCTTTGAGTGGAGTAGCCCAAGAAAATTCCTTCATCACTTCTAGCATCAAACTTTCCTAGATCTTCATCTCTTTTAATATAACACTTGCTACCAAATACCCTGAAATATTTCACAGTAGGAATGATGCCAAACCAAAGTTCATAGGGGGTCTTACCGGTGTTGTTTCTGATTTGAACTCGATTGAGAGTGTAGACTGCAGTGCTGATAGCTTCTTTCCAAAACATTTGAGGAACATTTGCTTCCAACATCATTGTCCTAGCAGCTTCCTGGATGGTCCGGTTCTTTCTCTCAACTACTCCATTCTGCTGTGGAGTCTTAGGAGCAGACAACTGTCTCCTTATACCCTGTTTCTCACAAAAGTCAATGAATTCACCAGATGTAAATTCACCACCTCTATCAGACCTTAGACACTTTAGTTTCAATCCGGTTTGATTCTCCACCATAGCTTTGAAGATTTTGAACTTCTCAAAAGCTTCTGATTTTTCTTTTAGAAAGGTAACCCACATCATCCGGGAATGATCATCAATTAACAACATGAAATATCTATCACCTTGCAGACTCTTGATTCTTGTCGGACCACATAGATCAGTATGTACTAATTCCAACAATCCGGTAGAAGACTGATCTTTGCTTTTAAAAGAGACTCTGCTTTGTTTGCCTAACTGACATTCTTTACACACACTGTTTGTAGGTTTTATCAACTTTGGAAGATCTCTCACAGCCTGAGTATTGCTTATTTTGATGATGTTATCAAAATTTACATGACACATTCTTCTATGCCATAACCAACTCTGATCAATTTGAACAAACAAACAACTTTTATTTGAACCAACCAGATGAAAGATGTTACCTCTTGTCTGAGTACCGGATGCAATTTCGGTTCCGGAGCTTGTAAAGATTCTGCATTTTCCATTCTTGAACCGGAGATCATAGCCTTTGTCCACTAACTGACCAACACTGAGAAGATTGTGCTTCAATCCTTCAACATATAGTACATTACCTGTTTTGCTCTTACCATCAAAGGAAATAGTTCCCCTACCTCTGATTCTGCCAGCAGAATTGTCACCAAACTTTACCATTCCTCCTTCATATCTTTCCAAGTCTAAGAACTTATTCTTGTCACCAGTCATATGGTGAGAACATCCACTGTCAATAACCCAATCATCCTTTTCTTCTACTTGAGCAGCCAAGGCTTTTTCAACAACTTTGTGATTGACAGATTCAGAGAGCAAGGAATCTTCTTCCTTGATGGCTATAAACACCCACTCATTTCCGGATTTGCTTCCTGGATCTGATTCATCATCTGTTACTCCTTCATTGTCATCTTCTTCATGAACATAATAGCAATTTTTTTGAAACCTTTGTCTGTGAGTATTAGATCTTGCAGATCTCTCCGGACATCTTGAGGCAAAATGACCAATCTTATTGCAGTTGAAACACTTAAAAGGTAGTTTTCCTTCATACTTACCGGATCCTCTGGGCAGTCTCTTTGCAATGAGGGCTTCAAGTTGAGCTGTTTCTGCTTCTTCTTCTTCCATGTCTCTTCTTGCTTGATCATACCATGACATTTTTCTTGATGATTTTTCACCCGGATCAAATCTCTGTTTGCCTTTCACATAGGCACTGGCTTTAAAAGCAGATTCAGTCTTGGGTGGATCATCTCCAAACTCGGTCATTTCAAATGCAGCTAGTTTGCCAGCCAGTTGTTCTCTTGTGACAGTTGTGTGGGCTCTGAATTCATCAATGGCAGCAACTTTGATTTTGTAGGCAGCAGGAAGGGATCTTAGGATTTTGCAGACAATCTCATTTTCATCTAGAGTTCCACCAGCATTTCTGATTCCACATACCAGCTCATTTACTCTTGGCATAAAGGTAGTAATGTTTTCATCATCTCTCATTTTCAATCTTTCAAATTTCCCTTTCAGACTTTGCAACCTTGCACTTTTGACAAACTCATCTCCTTCATACAGAAGTTCCAGTTTAGTTAGGATCTCATATGCAGTTGGTAGGTCAATGACATTCGAGAGATCTGAGTCATTCAATGCGCTTAGAAGAGCTTCCTTGGTCCGCAGATTGTTTTCAGCTTCTGTGGTTTCATCTGGAGTTGTCGGACCACCTTGTGGGGGTATATATGGTTTTGAAATCATAGCCAAGTATGCTTTTCCCATACATTCCAAATGACACTTCATGCGACCTTTCCAGAGAGTGAAGTTGGTTCCATCGAACTTCGGACTATCCTTCTTGTATGACGACATCCTGGATCACCTCAAGCGGTTAAGCTCCTATCAGAGGAACTTGGCTCTGATACCAATTGTTGGATCTAGGGCATACAACTGAGAGGGGGGGGGTGAATCAGTTGTATAGAACTTGTTCTATTTCAAACACTTTATTCTCTGTTGTTAGTTAGCAGCATATCAAATAATCATTCATGGAAGCACAATACATAAACACAAGAACAGATAAGCATCAACACATTGAACACCAAGATTTTGACGTGGAAAACCCGGTTAAGGGAAAAACCACGGGGTGATTAACCCAAGATTTATTCTCTGTTAGAAGAATAAGGAAAAATGAATGGCACATGCCAATAAGGGCTCACTGCCCGAGCACACTGCTCACAAAGAGGCCCACTGCCTACAAGGAGACACACTGTCTACAAAGTGATAAAAATCACAGTCTTGAACTGGAGAATGACATCTCTACCATGTCCGGATCAGTTCCAATTAAGCCCAACAATCTCTGCTCTGCCTTTCGCACCTTTCTTCCCTATATCATGCTCATCCACATGCCACACCCTGAAATGAATTCACAAATCATTATTTATACAAGACATCGACTTAGGAACAAGCATCTAAGTCGGCAAACAACCATAGGAGTATCCGCAAGATGAATAACACATCCGGTCGGCTATCACAAGAACATTCGCAGGATGAACAACTCATCCGGTCGGCTAAACAGAGCAATAACTTCATCCGGAAGAATAACTTCAATTCCGGGCTCTACCATCAATGCGGACCAACAACACAACCTAAACATGATTCAAGAACCTTCACAAGTCTGTCTGAATGTCCGGATACATCCGCACTTCCTCTGCTTACTGGGATCTCTTGTCTTCCTCATCCGGAACTTCAAGAACACAGTCTGTCGCCACTGTCATAATGCAAGAGGTACTTCCGGACCTCCAAATCACACACAAATCAGGATGACACATCACAAGGACATCTCAAACACTCCTTCCAATCCGCAGATTATGATAATACAATTCCGGACCTCACCGGACCTTTTTGTGATCCTCTGTCACCTCCGGATACTTGCCGGACCCGGTTCTATACCGGCAGCCACAACGCCTTCAGATCTTCATGCGGACCTCTGAAATCTTAACTGTAGCATCTCAAGACTCATATCTACTAACCCTTTAATCCGCATCCTCCGGTTCGCAACCTATACAGTAAATTTACCTTCTTCTCATCACTGTTCTTCACTGTTCCTGACTGAGTCTAATTTTCTCAATATCCTCAGCACACAGCTCATCAAATCCTTCTTGTCAATGCAATATGAGTATGTTGACATCAATGACAACACTGGCTTACCTCATACTTGCAACACCTGGAAGATTATAGCATAGGCACAACTTATGGTGACTAGTGGAGGGATTATCTTCAACTGATGTAAGTGATACATCTAGTTATAATGGTACTAAATCTTGTTTGTCATCTACAGATACAAAAGAAAGTACACATTAGGATGAAAGTCACACTTACAATCTAGAGGAGATTATGATGTATGGTGAAGATACTTCCTGAGATGAAAGTAATATCACCCCTGGGACTGATTGTTTGATTGAGTCAGATTATGAAGTATCAGATGAAGATAAAGGAAGTAACTTGACAAAATTTGAGGAATTTTTATCAAAGAAAATTTAAAGGCTTAGGTTGCAGGAGATTCCTCCACATCAAACCTTAATTAAGGGATGGTGTAGACTACATGAAACACCCCATTCAAAGACCACATGCACACTATGCCTGCATATGTTGAATAAGCAAGAGCTACTTTATTCAAAGAATTAGTTATCTAGAAACAGGGATATGCTTAAAGATAAAAAGAAAGAGATTAAAGTACAATCAGACACTGATGGTGATGATACCATAGATGTAGAAAGAAGAATATTAGTTTCACATCAACCGATGAAAATGACAAAGAATGAATCACAAAAGCTAAAATGGATATCAGGTGGTATAGCTGCCAGAGCTAAAAAAAAAAGAGAAGGTCCTAAAAAGCCATTAACAAAAGATAAACCATGGATCCTTAGGTTTGATGGATCTAAGTCAAAACAAGGAGCTAGGGTAGGTATAGATATTAGTGATCCAATAGGAAAGTCCTACTTGGTAGCATATAGATTGCAATTCCCATGCACCAATAATGTGACAAGATACGAAGCGTTAATTCATAGGTTATTATTTTCTTTCAAGAAAAGAGTCAAGATTTTGCATGTCTATGGAGACTTAGAAATAGTGTTAAGGCAAGTGAGAAATATTTATGCTTGCAATTACAAGAATTTGTCCAATTACAAACATAGGGTGTGGGATTTGATAGAAGAATTTGATGCATTTAACATCACCCATGTTCCTAGAGAATAGAATCATAGAGTAGATGCCTTGGCACAAGCTGGTAGTACATTGGAGCCTTTGTCCATTTCTGGATTAAAGAGATTTTTAGTTGAGCTGATATCAGTGCCCTCCATACCGGACAATTTCACTAATCTCCAAATGTTTGATGATGATTAGTACATCTTGGATTTCACAGCAAATAGAGATGTATTTGATGCACAAATCTTAGATGAAAGTAATTTAGAAGATCATACATGGGAAGAAGAAGAGATCATGGAGTTACCAAGCAATAAAATTCCCAAAGGTGTGATAGAATTAGAGAAGGCCTTTGATCTACATAATATGATGAAACAAAAGGATCTCCCCAAGACCGATCGAGGAGAATATTCACCAATCAATATAGGACAAAATGAAGATGTAAAGAATATCCTAATTGGTAAAGTCTGTACTGAAGAAGAAAAGGTGGGGATAACTCAAGCTTTGAAGGATTACATAATGTTATCACCTGGACCTATGATGAGCTGAAGACCTATGATACATCAATCATCACCCACACTACACCATTGAAACTAGATGCTAAGCCTTTTAGATAAAAGCAAAGGCCTGTCAATGCACTGTTGGAGCCTATCATATTTGAAGAAGTTAAAAAGTTACTGAATGCTAGAATCATATTTCCTATGAGGCACTCGACATGGGTAGCCAATCTAGTTCTAGTTAGAAAGAAAAATGGTATGCTTGTGTGTAGACTTTAAAAATCTAAACAGAGCTTCTGAGAAGGATAATTATCATTTACCTTCATTAGATGAGGTCTTGCAGTTAGTAAATAGAGCTCAAATGATGTCATTCTTAGATGGTTTCTCAAGATATAACCAAGTAATGGTAGACAAAATAGATAGACTAAAAACAACATTCACTTCCAAGTGGGGAATATTTTCTTATAGATGCATGCCTTTTGGCTTGGTTAATGCCAACGCCACCTTCCAGTGTGCAATGGACATAACATTTAGAGGATTGGTTGGGAAATGCATAGTCATTTACATGGATGACTTGACCATATTTTCAAAGAAGAGGGGTGATCACATAGAAGACCTTAGGAGGGTGCTCATGAAATGTGAGCAATATGGTATCTCACTAAATCCAAAAAAGTGCATATTTGGAGTAACCACAGGTAAACTACTAGGTCACTTGATAACAGAAAATGGGATCACCATTGATCCTACTAGAGTAGAATCTATCATGAAGCTATAATTTCCTAGAAGTAAGAAAGAGCTTAAATCTTATTCTGGTAAGGTAAACTTTGTTAGGAAGTTCATCACTAGGTTTGCAAAGATTGTCAGACCACTTAATGCAATGCTTAGGAAAGATGCTAAGATTGAATGGACCCCTGAAGCAAGGGTTGCATTTGATGACATTAAAAAAGCCAAATTAGATGCACCTATCTTGATAAGTCCCTATTATACAAGAGAATTTTATATTTACTCATTTTCTTCAGAGCATACATGTGCAACAGTCCTAACACAGAGGAATGAAGCCAAAGAAGAAAAACCCATAGCTTTCATGAGTTTCCCATTCAAAGATGTTGAGCTTACATATATGTATGTTAAAATACAAGCTCTTGCTTTGGTCAGAACAGTCAAGAAATTTAGGCACTACATCCTAAGAAGTAAGATCATTGTTGTAGTACCAGATGTAGCAGTCAAAATGATCCTAAAGCAAAGTGAACCCGGGGAGAAAAGAGCCAAGTGGATAACGGTTCTCCAAGAATATGACATGGATATAACACCCATGAAATTGGTAAGAGGGCAAGCTTTAAGCCAGATGATTTCTGAGACTGACCCCAACATAATGAATCAACAATATGTAGTAGACACTAAACAGAATAAAAAGTGGTATTTTTATATCAGACATATCTTGATCATTGGGAGATGCCCATTAAAGATGCAAACTTCTCAGAGGAGAGCTCTAAAGATAAGATCACAAAAGTACATGATCAAAGGAGGAATACTTTTCAGGAGAAATTATGAGTGGATATACCTCAGATGTCTGATAAACAAGAAGCTGACAAGGTTTTAGCTGAGTTACATGATAAATTTAGAATAGCAGATGGTTCTTACTTAGCTACTACACATGCCATCTTGAGATCAAGATATTATTGGATGACCATTTTCAAAGATACCATTGAGCATGTCAAATGTTGCCATACTTGTCAGGTTGTTGCCAACAGAGAAAAATATGAAGCCCAACCCTTGCAGCTAGTGATGGAGATGCGCCCATTTGCTCAATGTGGCATGGATTTCATAGGTCCTATCAATCCTCCATCATCTTCAGGCCATAGGTATGTTTTAACAATCACTAATTATTGCACCAAGGGGACTGAAGCAGTTAGCAGCAAAACATGCACTGTAGAGGATGTGATCAAATTCCTAGAGAACAATATAGTAACCAAGTATGGAGTTCTATATGCTCTAGTATGTGACAATGGACCAGCTTTTACATCATTAAAATTATCTAGTTGGGCTTTTGATCATGGAATCATTTTGAAATTTTCTTCAAATTATTATCCCCAAGGAAATGGCTTAGCAAAGTCAACAAACAAAAACTTATTGAGTACCATAAAGAAACTAATAGAAAAGAATCCTAGGGAATGGAATACCCTAATAAAGTATGCCTTGTGGGTAGACCAAACCAGAATGAAAGTTGTGTTAGGAAACTCTCCTTACCAACTAGTGTATGGGGTGAATCCTATCCTCCCTGTTAACTTAAAGATCCCCACATTGCAGTTTGCACAAGAGTATCTAGGTATAGATAGTAAACAAGAAGTTAGGTTGCTTCAACTCATGCACCTAGAGGAAAGGAGAGATAGAGCAATTGATCAATTCACTAAACATCAGGCTACTATCAAATGTTGGTTTGATAAAAGAAATAGAATAAAAAAATTTAGGATTTTAGATTTAGTCCTAGCATGGGACAAAGCACATGAAAAAAAAGGTGATCATGGAAAATTTGATAAACTTTGGATAGGTCCTTTTTAGATTTTAGAGACCCTAGGAGATAGTACCTACATACTTAAGACCTTAACATCTGAGGATGTTCCATTATCAGTCAATGGACAATTCCTTAAACATTACTTCCAAGCTTAAATAGGGTCATGTCTGACTATTGTATCATAATGTGCATATTGTATAGTTGCTTGTATAGCTTTGTTTTGTGTGTTTGCTTGTTTGCTTTTTGTTGTTGAGTCCTTGTTTTGGTTAGGAAAGATTATGCACCTTATCTCTTTAAGAAACTAACAAAATTGTTAGAATTCAAGTGATATGTACAAATTTTTACATAGGTTGTAACTCACACTAAGAAGTACCTCTAATCAGGTCTGTGATATCCGATTCATCAGTGATCCCTTTTCTTGATCAAGGAGATTTTCACAATGACTCAACTAATAGCCTTGGATTTGTTGAACATATTAGTATAAGTGTTAAGTGAAAAATCCAAAGGGTCACCCTTGCTACCATTGCAATTCCCAACCTAAGACAGCAAGTGATCACACCTTGCATATTGAGCTTACATGATGAAATCTTATGAATCTGTATAAAAAAAGAGGAAACAAATATATTGAAAATCTAAAGGATCAAATTTAGGCCATCTAAATAACTCTACCGGGGATATAGATGCCTATTGGCAGTGGGGCTCTACTTAGGGGAATTGTAAAGATAACCTTGTTGGGGCTATAGACACCTACTGGAAACAAGGCTCTATCCCTGTTGGCTATGAGGGATGAACCCAAACTATGTAGCTTAACACTAGTTACTACTATTTTTAACTTACTTTCAAGATGAGGATTATTAATCACATGCACGCACCTGATCCCTTATCAGCATTGCTATGCTTATGAAAATGATATCATTTAGAAAGATCAAGGTACTCATGCTTAGAGAGAGTTGGAATGCTATGTTTCAACGTGTCTTCATCACTTGAATTATTTGAATTTGGTTGTTTTCTTTGGTGGCAAGTTGTTGTGTGGTTGCACAACATGCCCCATTTTGCCTTAGCAAAATAGGGACCCATTCTTTTCTTTGCTTCTGCTTATTCTTTGCTTTCTTTTCTTTGGGAGGTTTGGTAAAAGTCAAAAGAGACAATAGTATATCACCCCTACACATGCATATGCCTCATAAGGGAAGGTCAAATGTTAAAGTCAGTTTCTACTATTATAAGCCTCATAATATGGAAGAGTGCAAAATTCTAAGCAAGTTTGCCTTCTGGATCACCCTAAAATTCCTTAGGAATAGAAAGTTATGCTTGGTCAAAGTTTGGTCAAACCTAATATTCCCAGAGGGCCACATTATCAAATATTAGTCACATTCGCTAATGTCCTTGATCTATGTTTTAATGAAGATAACCCCATATCCACATGACCTTTGATAGGTAAATGTCAAATTTAAATGCGAGAGAATACTTACCCATCAAGTGCCCACACATGTTCCCAGAGGGTCATCTTATGAATATCCATCATATTTCGTAATATCCCTGACTTTTAGTAACATGATGATGACATCATCCGGTTACACTTTATAAAAGAATCTGATATGATGATGATGTCATCATGAGCCAGATCCAAGAGGGTCATATTTATTAACATCCCTGAACTTAGTTAATATGATGATGATGTCATCTCCTCGACAAATTCGAAGCCTCATGAAGGATGTTGACGTCATCCTCACATCCTAGAATGGGGTGATATTTCATAGTACTGAGCATCCAAGTATTTCTTAATATCCCTCATATTAACCCTTGAGACCTATGATACGGGAATTTTTGGTAACCAATAAAATGATGCCACATGGCACATCAACCTGATCATATCGATACAATGTGTTATCATGAGTATTAACAAAGGTATAATGACCTAACTTTGGTCATTGGTCAATAGTTGACCATCCTTGTGATGACATCACCCTCATCTTCTAGATATCAGTCATATTTGCTAATATCCCTAATCTCCACGAATATCACCCTTTACATCAAATGCCATTTCAATGGTAGGTTGAACCTTCAAAATTTTAAATGAACATCCACCACTTGCTAATATATTCAAGCCTCAGGTGTCGATCAACGGAAATTAACAGGAGGACATTAAACTTACCCTAATTCACCATTGTGCTTGATTAAAATAAGAATTTGAGCTCATTTCAAATTTACCGAAAGTTTAAACAAAGAATTACAGAGCTCTTGCGAGACTAAGGTTGTTGTTATATGGAGCCTAATCAGACTTGGAGGTTATATTTACCCCACTTTTATCGGAGCAGTTTCCCCCCAAATTCCTATGGGGTCAAGGGGCAGGGCCCCTTGCGGGGGTTTGGGGGTAGCGCCCCCAAGACGGGGTCAAGGGGCAACGCCCCTTGCGGGGTCTAGGGGCAGCACCCCTGGCGTGTTCCCTGTCGTGATATAGGGTGGGGTCGAGGGGCAGCGCCCCTGTGGGGGCTCAGGGGCAACGCCCTCGAAACCTCACATGGTTTTTTATTATTTCATAATGCACCGGGAATTAATTTTTGATTGACCGACATAAGAAAACCCTATTTTGTAACTGACAAAAAGCTTGATAAAAAGCGGCTAAGGGTTAGGGTTTTGATATTGTATTGTAGCATTTTGCAGTGGTATTGAGTTGCAGGGATTGCTGATTGTAATCGGTTTGATTTACTAGATAATAATATTGGACTCTCTGTTTGGTGGATGTAGCCCGAGTTTGGGTGAACCACGTTAAAACTTGTCTCTTGCTATTATTATTTCTGTGTATTTCCATTTCTCTGTTTAATGTTTATTTGCATTTAATTGATATCTTCTGCCGGCTAACCCTAACAAGTGGTATCAGAGTGGGTTGTGTTCGATTATCGTCTGCAGGAAAGTCTCACGATTGAGTGGGAGTAATGGCGGACGAGGGTAAATTGAAGATCGATAAATTTAATGGGCAGAACTATCATTTATGGAAGATGCAGATGGAGGATTACTCTATCAAAAGGATTTATGGAGGCTGTTGGAAGGAGTAGCCAAGAAACCGGCAACAATGTCTGATGAGGATTGGAATCTTCTTGACAAAAAGGCACTGGGAACCATTCGGTTGTGCCTGGCACCGTTGGTGGCATTCAATATAACAAAAGTGAAGACAATAGATGGTCTGATGAAAGCTTTGGCTAAATTGTATGAAAAACCCTCAGCCTCAAATAAGGTATTTCTCATGAAGTAGTTGTTTAATTTAAAAATGGTTGAAGGTGGATCTGTGACAGTCATTTAAATGAATTTAATACGATTGTCAGTCAATTGACTTCTGTAAATGTAAAATTTGATGAAGAAGTTAGAGCTCTCTTGATATTATGTTTATTGCCTAAAGGCTAGGATAGTTTGGTAATGGTGGTTAGTAACTCTGTTTCTGGTTCAAATACCCTAAAATTTGATGATGTTGTTGGTGTTATTTTGAGTGAGGAAATTCATAAGAAAAGCTTAGGTGGATCCAAATCAAGCAGTGTTTTGAATGCAGAAAGCAGGGGCAGATCAAAGGAGAGAGGAAAAGGTTTTGGATGTCATGGGAAGTCACGAGGAAAATCAAAGGACAAAAGATCCCAAACCAGAGGACAGAAGGATTGCTGGTACTGTGGAAAACCAGGTCATCTAAAGAAAGATTGCTAGTCTCGGAAGAACAAAGAAGGAGACAAACAAGAAGGCAATAAGGAAGCAAATGTGGTAAGTAATAAGTCTAAAGATGATGCTTTGATTCTTTCCCTAGATAATGCTAATGATTCATGGGTTTTAGATTCAGGGGCCTCATTTCATGCTACGCCCCATAGAAGTTTTTTCCTTGATTATGTCCAAGGGGATTTTGGGCTAGTTTATTTGGGAGATAACGAACCCTGTCAGATTGTTGGAAAGGGAAGAATCAAGATTAAGTTGTAGAATAGAAATCATTGGCTACTACAAGAGGTAAGGCATGTTCCAAGGCTCAGTAGGAATTTAATTTCAGCAAGGCAGCTAACTGAACAAGGTTACATTGTTACATTTACTGATAAAAATTAGAAGGTTTCAAAAGGTGCCTTAGTAGTAGCAAAAGGTGTAAAAGTAGGCACCTTATATCTTTGTACAGGTCATACTATTCCTTCTACTTTAGCTATTACAAAGAAAAAACAAATAGGTTCAGGAATAGTTGTTGTAGGGTTGCAGGAAGAGACTGGAAAAGTTGCTGCAGGTTCTGAGACAACACTATGGCATAACAGACTTGGGCATATGAGTGAAAAAGATATGAAGGTACTTCATTCTAAGAAAGTTTTACCAGGTCTGAAATGTATTAATATGGATTTATGTGAAAGTTGTGTGTATGGAAAACAAAAGAGAGTCAGTTTTCTCAAGGATAGGAAGCAAAAGAAAAATGAAAAATTAGAGCTTGTGCATACAGATGTATGGGGACCAGCTTAGGTATCTTCTCTCGATGGCTCTCGATATTATGTTACATTCATAGATGATGCAACTAGGAAGGTCTGGATTTATTTCCTTAGATAGAAATCTAATGTATTTGAAACATTTAAGAAATGGAGAAGCTTGGTTGAAAATGAGACAAGTAAAAGATTAAAATGTCTCAGACCTGATAATGGCGGTGAGTATTGCAGCAAAGAATTTGAGGATTATTGTTCCTTTAATGGAATTTGTAGGCCGAAAATGGTTCCAGGGACTCCACAGGAAAATGGAGTGGCTGAACGCATGAATAGGACAATAATGGAGCGTGCAAGGACCATGAGATTGCATGCTGGGCTGCCTTTAAACATGTGGGCAGAGGCTGTCAACACTGCTATATATTTAATTAATAGAGGTCCTTTAGTTCCTTTGGGCTGTGGTATTCCAGAGGAAGCATGGACAGGTAAGAAGGTGAGTTATTCTTTTCTGAAAACCTTCGACTGTGAAGCATTTGCACATATAGATTCTGAAAATAGAACCAAGCTGGATGCAAAATCAAAAAAATGTACCTTCGTTGGATATGGCATTGATGAGTTTGGTTACAGGCTTTGGGATTTTGAAAATCAGAAAATTGTGAGAAGTAGGGATGTTATATTCAATGATAAGGTGTTGTACAAAGATTAGTTGCAGCAGCATGAGAAGAAATAAAAGGATTATGTGGTGCTGGATGATACTCCAAATAGTGATGTTCTAGTGGCTCCTCATGCTTTGCAACAGCAACTAGAAATACCACAAACTCCAGTGAATATTAGATGGTCAACAAGGATAAGTAAACCTCCTGAAAGGTTTTCTCCCTCTTTGTATTCTATTTTGTTAACAGATGCTGGTGAACCAGAAGGGTATGATGAAGCTATGCAGGTGGATACACAAGTTCAGTGGGAGCTTGCAATGAAAGAAGAAATGGACTCCTTGCTAGAAAATCAGACTTGGGAATTATGTAAGTTACCTGCAGGTAAAAAGGCTTTACCAAATAAATGGGTTTATAGGCTAAAAGAGGAAGATGGAGGTAAGAAAATATTTAAGGCCAGGTTAGTTGTAAAAGGATTTGCACAGAAAAAGGGCATTGATTTTGATGAGATATTTTCTCTGGTTGTCAAGACGACTTCTATTCGTACTATTTTAAGTATTGTGGCTGCTGAAGATTTACATTTGGAACAGCTAGATGTTAAAACTACCTTTCTCCATGGTGATTTGGAGGAGGAGATATATATGGAACAGCCCCAAGGATTTGAGGTCAAAGGTAAGGAGAAATAGGTGTGCAGATTGAAGAAGAGTTCGTATGGCCTGAAACAAGCACCTCGGCAATGGTATTTGAAATTTGATAGTTTTATGGCTGAGCAAGGCTACAACAGGTGTAATTCTAACCATTGTATTTATTTTAAGCGGTTGGATAATGACAACTACATTATTTTATGTTTATATGTTGATGACATGCTTGTAGATGGGTCTAACATGGATCACATAAGAGAGTTAAAACAATAGTTAGCATAGTCATTTGATATGAAGGATTTGGGGGCAGCAAAACAAATCCTTGGTATGAAAATTTGTAGAGATAGGAAGAATAGAAAATTGACTCTATCTCAGGCTGCTTATGTTGAAAAGGTGTTGCAGAGATTCCACATGGAGAATGCAAAAGCTGTCAGCACACCTTTGCCTAGTCATTTGAAATTGACCAAGGAGATGTGTCCTAAGACACAAGAGGAGGAAGAGAAAATGTCCAAGGTACCCTATGCTTTAGCTATAGGAAGTTTAATGTATGCCATGGTATGCACCAGACTAGATATTGCACATGCTGTAGGAGTTGTTAGCAGGTGTATGAGTCATCCCAAATTAGAGCATTAGAATGCGGTAAAATGGATTCTCTGATATTTGAGAGGTACATCTAATAAACACTTATGTTTTGGGGGCTCTAATACTGATTTAGTAGGTTATGTAGACTTAGATTTGGTAGGGGATATTGATACCATGCGGAGTACTATAGGTTATGTCTTTACTGTAGGTGGAACAACAGTGAGTTGGATTTCCAAGTTACAAAAGGTGGTTGCTTTATCCACCACAGAGGCAGAATATGTAGCTACAACAGAGGCAAGCAAGGAGATGATATGGCTACAATCTTTCATGAAAGAATTG
The DNA here is from genome assembly GCA_027924645.1 of Cunninghamia lanceolata. Lineage (NCBI taxonomy): Eukaryota > Viridiplantae > Streptophyta > Pinopsida > Cupressales > Cupressaceae > Cunninghamia > Cunninghamia lanceolata. Next base: position 2,041,391 of record BSBN01000229.1, read on the forward strand.
GGCACATAACAAGTTAACAGTTATTTGTTTACAGATAGCCAGAGTGCCATACATCTTGCAAAGAATTCTGCCTTGCATTCAAAAACCAAACACATACAATTGAGGTATCACTTCATTCGGTTGGTATTGGATGATGGACAGTTACAGCTGGCAAAGATACATACATATGACAATCCAGTAGATATGTTTACAAAGGCAGTAACAAGGGCGAAGCTGAGCTCCTCTTCAGCTTCGGTTGGTCTTCTAGACTAAAAAAACCAAAAATAGAATAGCAAAGTCCAGGGTGCTTATTTCCAGTGCGAGCTACAGGATCAGTGGTGTTATGATCAGTCTCCAAGTGGGAGATGATATGGTGTGGAGTTTGATCAGTCTCCAAGTGGGAGATTGTTGTTATATGGAGCCTAATCAGACTCAGAGGTTATATTTACCCCACTTTTATCAGCGCGGTTTCCCCCCAAATTCCTACGGGGTCAAGGGGCAGGGCCCTTTACGGGGGTTTGGGGGCAACGCCCCTTGCGGGGTCTAGGGGCAGCGCCCCTAGTGCATTCCCTGTCGCGATATAGGGTGGGGTCTAGGGGCAGCGCCCCCGTGGGGGCTCAGGGGCAACGGCCCTGAAACCTCACATTTTTTATTATTTCATAATGCACCAGGAATTAATTTTTCATTGACCGACATAAGAAAACCCTATTTTGTAACTGACAAAAAGCTTGACAAAAAGTGGCTAAGGGTTAGGGTTTTGATATTGTATTGTAGCATTTTGCAGTAGTATTGAGTTGCAGGGATTGCTGATTGTAATCAGTTTGATTTACTAGATAATAATATTGGACTCTCTATTTGGTGGATGTAGCCCAAGTTTGGGTGACGCACGTTAAAACTTGTCTCTCACTATTATTATTTCTATGTATTTCCATTTCTCTGTTTAATCTTTATTTGCATTTAATTGATATCTTCTGCCTGCTAACCCTAACAAAGGTGACATTACTACAACTTGCAAGCTCAATGGAATGGGATACACATTCAGATGGAATGGAAAATAGTAATTGTAAGGTGAAAGTTCTCATCCAGATATCACTTACACAGTAAAAAGGCTAACGAACATCAGGTATGTAACGATAAAACCCTTCTTTTGTCATTTATGGTAAATGAAGAGATAAAAATGATTTTACCAGAGTAAATTGATATGGTGATGCATTAAATATATCAAGGAATTATCACCATGAAATTCATGTGATTACTAAATCCACCAATGCATACGACACTTTAGGGTAAGATATATACATGTTTCATTGTAGGATCCAATGGCAGCCTGGAAGAACAAGTCAGACACTAAATTTTTGAAACCTATGCACATACATCCTGAGGGGGTATCATTCAAATATGAACAGATAAATGATACACATTTCAGAAACATAGACCTCTATGTATGGACAACAAAATTAGAGAAAGGAAGTGGGAATCCCCTGCTCATGAGTATCTATAGTTCAGGAATGTGGCACACAGGGGGATTTCCTTATGCAATGGAGGCCACTGAACTATAGTGGAGTGCGCCTAGAATTTTAATGTGAATACCAAAAGAGTAGAGAAACATGGTAGAATTTATGCAGACTTTTCAATTGCTAGTATCACTGCGGCCTTCAATTTGCCCAAAGGACATAATGTGGTTCGATTAAACTTGGGAAAATTGGAAAAGGAGTATAATAGCAAGGAGAAGGAAGCCAGAATGGTCATGTTCCAATGAAGGGCCAAGGATAGCACATATAAGGCCTCTACTAAATTGCTTGTACATCTCTATAAGTTTGATTTTTCTCTAGAGTATCAATATATGATGGTGATGCCTAGCAGGATGACAGGGCAACCAAATGCTAGCTCCTTCAAGAATTGGATGTATGGCATCATCAAGATGGTAGAAGGTACTAAAGAGAAACCCCAATGGGTGAAGATCATAAGTGACAGCCTGGATGAGTGGATGAGGAAGTTAGGAGGAAGAAGTAATATGTTCCATATGACCGCCTATGTGGTATATGCCTGTGCATTCAGAGGCACCTTTGATGGACTACAAGCAGTAGGCAGGGTCGTAAATAACCCTGGTGATGTAAACATTTGGGATCATTACCCACAACTAAAATACAGAGAGTCTCTCCAACATTATCGAAGAGTGAATGATTCATTCTCCATGCACCTTGTCAGGACTATGGAGGAAGATAGAACAAAGAGGCTGAGCATAGAGGCTCAGGCAGTAATATACAAACATGGGGCCTGGTTCATCTAGTTCCCTACCTTTTCATACATAAGAATAGAAGGTTTCATTGAGAAACCTATTATGTTACCAAGATACCCCAATGATAAGGTTATCCTGATGGAACTAGCCAGGTAGGTATTGCCTTCAATGGAAGCTTATATTCAGAAAGGAAAGATACCTAATATCCATTTTCCAATCATGATTGATGGTATATGTGTCCTGATAAGGAAAGTGTAAAGGATGTAATTGGAGGATTAAGGTTGATGCACTTGCATTCCTTCTCACTATCTAGGCCATATGATCCCTATTATAGGATGATGGCATTGCATAAGAAGCCTATGCATCAGAAGCACATTAAAGATTACTAGGTTGACTGTGATGACGAGGTAGAAGTAAGGATAGATTACCAGAGGCTTACTCTGAATTAGATACGCACATTGGATTGCATGCCAATGCTTGCTCAATTGCATGAAAATGATGGCAAGATCATGTCCCAAGAATATGAGGATAATAAAGTATACAATGAGACAATATCATCCCTGGATTGGAGTCAACCAAAGGTGACTTCCTTAGACCAGATAACGTAGAAGGTCATACAATTGACCAAAGAATGGGTGGAAAATGAAGTCACCAAGCTAAAGAAGAGAGGGGTGGCACTTACTGTTGACAACAAAAGAAAGAGACAAGAATTATCAGATGAGGAATATGATGATTTCCTCAAGGAAAAGAGGCAGTCAAAAGGAGAAAGGAAGCAAAGTAAGAGCAAGAAAGGAAACCAAGCTATTGGGCTGACAGTCATTTGACAACCTCAACAAAAGGAGGATGTAGCTTCCACATCTATTGCGACACCATCTCATGCACCTGCAAAATAAAAGAAAACCGTTGCATTGCCTGCCCCTATTAATATGCATATTGAGGAGGAAGAGAACTTAGATGATGATCTCCTAATAAGGAGGAAAAGAAAGAAAACCCAAGAGCCACCTCAGAAGAAGCAGACATTTGGTATGAGGGGAGTAGTAGATATAAACCCCATTTTACTAAGAGGAGCAAGTGGTGAAGGCATTTTGAAGAATTTGTAGAATGAAGTCCCCATCCCTAATATCATGAAATTCAAGTCTGAGAGGGCAGAAGAACAAAGAAAAGAGTTGCATAGTGTAAAGGATGATCAATCCTTTCCATTGGATGACATGGTGGATTTATCTGATGATGATGTTGTAAATGATGTTTCTGCTTATTCTATGAAGATGTTAGTAAAGAATACTATGATGACCACTCATGGCACATCCATGGTACAAAAGGAGGTTGAAATAGAAAACATAGAAGAAGGTAACCTTGAAGTGGTGGCACAACAAATTGGATTAACAAGATTAGTTGATCAAGTTACAAGCCCCACAACAATTGATTTGGATTATCAGTGTGATGATGATCAAAACAAAGATAAAGATTTGCCTCCAGAATAGGATAAATTAGAATCCATTATACATGTGGAGGATGAGAAGATGCCTGATTAAAATGATGGTAAAGACAATGAGCTAGCACCTAATAGGGGAACAAATGAAGAGGGGATGGATAAAGCCCAAGATCCTAGAGAAGTGGACACATTGAAGGGTGGAGAATAAGGTCTTTAATAGGTTGATAATAAGAGAAAAGAAGAAGAAAATGTGAATAAGAATGATCAAGATGATCATCTGGAAACATTAGATTAGATTGCTCAAACTCCTCATGAGGATCAATCACCACAACATACACAAGACGAAAATATGCAAGTGCAACAAGAATCCCCTGCACAAGAAGAGGTCTATCATGAAGAAGTTCATAATGATCAAAGAGAAGAATATTCACCACAGAGAGTGGAGAAGAATGTAGAGTCTCATGATGCTCACATTGAGCATACAAATGAACAAGGGTCTACAAATGATATACCATATTGGCTACAGTAGGAGGTAAATCCACCTCAGGTCAATGATGTACCTGAATTTGATATTTCTGCATTATTTTCAGCTAACATGGTTAAGCCAAAGAGAAGGGCAAGGGCCACTTTTGGAATCAAAAGAGATCCTACCACAGGTAGGAGAACAACTTAGGTAGCTTTTCCTATAGCAGATAAGGCAAAAGGAGAGATAAGTATTGATGAATTTCAAATAAATAACATTGATTTAGGCTTTGCTACTGAAGAGCAAGAAGGCCAAGAGGCCAAAGATATTATTGACTCTTTATTGAAAAGTTTGAAAAAGGAGAAAGACAAAAATAAAATGCACAAGGAACACATTGCCCAGCTGCATACATTCATAAAGGGATTAATTGACCTGAATCACATGCCAGTCAGCACAGCTACCCCTTTGACCATTATATCTCAGGATGAGGTAACAGGGTTGGATATCAAGTGGTGGATAACTAGTTTATTCAATTCATTTATGAAGTAGAGAAGGTAATAAAGACCTCCCTCACCAATTGGAATTTGCTTAGTACATTGAAGAGTAAAGTGGATAAGTTGCAAAAAGAGGTTGGACAAAGATCAATCAAAGTAGAGAAAGATCTAGATGCTCTAGTTGAAATGAAGCGCATAGATGTGAAGGTGCTCATATACAATAAGGTATTGGACAATAATAATGCATAGATATTAAGTATATGGTATGAGAATACTCATTTTGAAAGTGATATCTTGAAGAGATGCAACTCAAATCTCAGAGATATCAGTGTCAAGTTGCATCACCTTATGGATGATGAAGTAAATATCTTGGAAGCTCTTGAAGACAAAGTAGAAGGGAATATAGAAAATCAAGATGTTGATTTTGCAATTGAGACCTTCTAGAGTAATTTTAAGCAGGCATCAGATGATCCTCTCCACCATTTGACAGAAGATATAGTTAATAAAGCCATGAGGATGAAGGCAAAGGTGGAAGGATATAATGAAATGTTAAATAGCAGAAAGAACAAGTGGTCTATGTTACAGACAGAATTCCATTCCCAAGAGCATGCCATAGTAAAAGTTAAGGTTCAATATGGGGGAGAGATTGAATGAATAATACAGGCATATGAACCCATCAAGGGAATAATCAACACACATATAGAAGATGATCCATCCGAGGATGAAGAAGATGAAGAATGAATAAGGATACATAATGACAGGGTCATATGCATAATAAGACAAAGAAATGATCGAGTCTCACCAAATGGTTGCTAGCTAGCAACTTGTGCCACGTTTGACATTTGTTGACCAAGTCAAAGATGATATGGATTGTTGATTTTGATGGTTAAATCCTAATCATTGGATCTTTTGTAACCGCCTCCTCTCTTTGTCCTATAAAAGGAGATGGAGTGTACATTGTAATATTATTTGAAACTTAATTGAGATTAGATTGTTGAAGTTCTCAGGACTAATTCTCAAAGCTGATTGTAAATATACATGTTTGTTGAATACTTAATGAAGAAGAAGATCTAGATTACATACAATCATATACTTTGAGTAATCCGTGGATGAATTCTTGACTTGTACTTTGATTTGTTGCATCCCTTGGAGTGCAATTCATGTTGTGCATTTTGTCTTCATTCCTTTTCCATAAAAGTTTGCATCAATCATACTTAGTTGTGGAACATCCTAGTGAACCTATGGTTTGATTTCCTTCTCTTCATGACTATATCTAGAATGTATATGAACCAATAGCTAAAGATTCACTCAATTTAAGTAAAGAGTAGAAGGCATTTAACATAATTTGTTTAATTTCATTAAAATCATCATCATAATTACAAACATACAGATAATCTCAAGAAAATATACAAAAGTATGCTGATATCCCAAAGGAAACTAAATATTCATAGCATACTTGAGCCAATTAGCATGCATAATTGAAGATATCATGCAAATACATATAAATCTTAATGATAATCATGCAAATATATGCTTGTAGTCACATTATTTAGATAAATTCATAGTGCTAAAGTGAAATTATTCAATAACAGTTGATGATTAGAAGAATTGATCAAACTTAGAAAAATATCTTCATCATCTGTTGAATACAGTAGGATTAACCTTGTTTGTTAAAGATTCTTAGAAAGTAGGTGGAAAACTAGATGTTTAGACATCAGTTCTCGGTAGCAGAGCAACGTAAGACCCCTTGAAAGGAAAATAGCATGGCACATCAAACCACTGAGTGATATTAGTAGATTATGAACTAATCCACGAAGACTTGGGATCATGAGTTCACCAAATTCATCATATCTTTCAAGATGATAAAGGTTTGATTTGTAATTCTTTATCTATGTGTGTTTATGACTAACATCATAACCAACAGGAACACTACCCCCAATTGGAGAGAAGATCATCCATTCAGCATTATAGAATGGTTAATGATGGCTTCCTGATGCACCTAGTCTAACTCATAGAGGGTGACTGGACTAAATGGTTTTTAGTGGGTGCCACAAAGGCAATCAGTGGATATGGCTCTTGGTTTATCCAAGCCGATACTTATTCTTACATCTGCATGGAGGGTTTTAGTGGCAACCCATATATGTTGCCAAGGTACCCTTCAGATAAGGTAGTACTAATGGAGATGATGAGGCAATAGTTGCCTGCATTTGAAATGTCAAAGATAAAGGAAGGGAAACCCTATAGAAAATTTCCCATTGACATAAACTGGTTCCTTGTTGGATCCATGGAGAATGCAAAGAAAGATGAGGTAGAGTTGAAGGGTTTGAATCTAAAGTTATTCCCACTTGCTAGAGATTACAAACCTTACCACATGATCGAACAAAGTTTCAACAAAAGGTATAAGAACAATGTCCATCTTGAAGATTATTGGGTAGATTGTGATGGTAAACAAGAGGTAAGGAGGAGAAAATATCAAAGGTTGACCCTGGACCAAATGAGGACAATAGGGCAACCTGAAGTACCCTCACAGATCAAGAAATATGACAAAGACCTCATGGATCTAGAATATGAGGAGCAAAAGGTATATAATGATACCATTTCTACCCTAGACCTAACAAAAAAAGATGAAACTTCTATAGATGCTCTCACATCCCAAGTTATGGCTAGGACAAAGAATTGGGTTGCCAAAAAGATTAATGAGCTTAAAGCCAAAGTGGTGGGAATTACCAGTGATAGGAAAGGAAAGAGAAAAGAAAGAGAAGAACAAGGGTATGATGATTTCCTTGTAAGGAAAAGGGAAATCTTGGAACAAAGGTGCTTTCAACTAGGGTCATCTGCAATAGCGGAGGAGATCACATCTGAAGGAGTGACTCTCACCTATAAGCCCTTATCACCTCCCATAGGACTAGTGCTTAAGGTAATTCCTATGCCTGCATCTCAAATACTAACAATACATGAATAGCTCCAAGAAAATCAGGAGCAAAGTCCAGTTAATAATATTTTAGAGGAGGAAGATATTGAAGAGAATCAATTGCCCATGAAGAAATTAAAGAGGAAGAAGAAAAGTGATGTACTGCAAGGTGTCAAGGTACCCAGGCAATCTACATATCAAAGTCCCTAAATGAGAGGATCTATTTCACCAGTAGCAGTTGTTGCATTAGGATTAGTAGACCTACCATCTACAAGTATAGTTAGAGAAATACAACATGATATGTGGGTAAAAAGGATCATCCAAGTGAAGACAAAATTAGCCTAAGAGGCTAAACATCAGACAATGGAAAAGGAGACTAATAAGCCCCTCCCACTAAGTGCCACAATTGACTTGACAGAGGATGATACAGAAGGGGAGTCACATGATGAAAGAGGAGAAAGGGAAGAAACTCCTAAAGCAGAATTATATATGGGGTCCCTTGATGCATTTATTGAGGATGTGACCAATCTAGTTGTAGTGGACTTGACCTATGTTCCTAAAGGAGGGAATGAAGAAGAAGAGGTCACCAAAGCTAACCAATCTCAAGAAGAAAGAGTCCCCATGGAAATAGATAATAAAGGTGATAATGTGAAAGAACAAACAACACAACAGGATATCCTAGTGGATAAGCCTGAACAAGAGAAGGTATATGAACCAATTGCAGGTACAGGAGAAAAAGGTGATGAGAATAAACAAGATAGTCATCAGGATGATCAAGAGAATAAAGGCTAAGAACCTAAAGATGATAAGGTTCTGGAGGAATAGGATGATAAGGCACAAGATAATCAACCTCCTCCGAAACAAAGGCAAGAGGAACAATTGCATGAGGAAGAAAATTTGGATGCCAAAAATGGACACCAAGAAAATGTGCAAGATCTAGGTGATTAGAAGAAAGAGCAAGATAAAGGAACCCAAGATGCTCAAACTGAGAAACTCAATCAAGATAGGGGATCATAATCAGGTACATTGACTTTGATATCATCAGAAGTAGGCCAAACAAAAGACCATCAGGTACCTTTCAATTTTAAGTCTCTATTTACTCTTGATTCTTCTAAACCTAAATGGAGAGCTAGGATAGTCTCCACCATAAAAAGAGATTCAAAGACATGGAAGAGGACAACTGAAATTGTTGTGCCCCTAGTAGATAAGGCCAAAAGAGAAATCAGGCCAGAGGAATTCCATGCGACACAAATTGACTTGGGTCATGCCACCACAGAGCAGGAGATACAAGAACATCTAGAGAGCACTGAGGTAATAGTGGCCAAAATGAAGAAGCTTAAGACCAAAAAGAAAGAGTTGAAAGACTAGAATGTGCAATTGCAGCAGTTTCTACATGGGTTAGTGAAGCCAGATAGCTTGGTATCCACCTTATAGGCTACTGAGAGACCTACTACATTGACCTTAATAAGTGAAGTACAGATAACTAGTCTGGATATCCAGAAACACCAAGCTCACATAATGGATAAATGGTTTTCTAGATTCATGACCTCCAGAGAATAGTTAATAAGGATATCCATGTCCAATTGGGACACATTGTCCAATCTGAAGGAGGCCATTGATTCTTTAAAGAGTGAATTCACTTAAAGGATACAAAAGTGCAACTATGCAATGGAGAGACTCAAAGGAGCCAAGGCCATGACAGATGATGAACTATTGAAGAATAAAGTTGCTACTAATGCAACTTTTCCACTCATGGATGTATGGATGACAGAGATGGATTATAATCTAAGTGTATTGAAGGCTAACATGACTAGAGTGAGAGACATTCAAGGTAAGGCCCATGATTTGTTAGCTAAGGAGTTAAAAGTAATGGAAGAATTATTAGATGATGTTGTAATAGAAGAGGTAGTGCCAAAGGTGGATGAAGCCATCCAGATCTTCAAAGACAAGTTTAAAGAAGTGGTTGGAGATCCCAGGGAGCTCTTCACTAAGGATGTTATGGATGAAATGGTTGAGTTGAATGTGAAAGTAAAGACATACAGTAAGGAAGAAGATAGTAGGACATCCATGCTAGGACCCTTGGATGAGTAATAAAAGAATTGAAATATGCTAAATTAAGAGCTACCACAATCAACAAATTCTAGGTAGACACCTTTGTGCAAGCATATGATGCTTATAAGAGGGTAGACACATGGATGCAGATACATGAAGAAGATCCATCTAAATGAAGAAGGAATTGCATTATGTGTCTTCTAGGGAATTTTTGTCATATTGTCACTTGCAGTCTGACTAGATAAAATTGAAGATCATAGAATATTCAAGATAAACAATTGTACTCCACCAGAGGATTGTCAACTGGAAATATGTGCCACATGTCTTATATGTTGACTTTGTCAAAGGATTATAAACTATTGATTATAATAGATAAATCTTGATCATAAGATCTTCTGTAACCACCTCTTATCCTTGATCTATAAAAGGAGATGGAGTGCACTTTGTAATATTGTTAAGAGCTCAGTTGAGATAGGACTATTGAATGTCATGGTACTTTCTCAAGACCAATTGTAAATATGTTCACATTTTGAATACTGAATGCAATAGAGATACAAATTACAACTACATAGTAAATCTTGAGTAATCTTCTGGATATCATCTTCACTTGTTAATGTGGTGTGCTGTGTCCCTTGGAGTGCATATCAACTAGGTCTTATTGTTGATTTCCTATTCCTTTGAAGATTAGCACTGATTGTATGAAGTTGTTGAATGTCCTAGCATAGCATGGTTTGGTTTTCATCTCTATTTCCTAAAGTATTGAATTACACATATACAACAATGGTTGAAACTCATTCATTTTAGTAAAATCAAAAAGCATTAGTTCAAATTTCTTTAATTTCATTCAATCACCATCATAATTGCAAATACATAGAAAATAATAAGCAAATATAGAGAAATATGCTGACATCTCATAGGTAACTGAATATCTTTAGCATATTTGAGCAAATAGCATGTCAAGTTAAAAATATCATGCATATAACCATTAATAATGACAAAGAATACTTAAATATTAGCTTGTAGGCACAATATTTAAACAAATTCATGGTGCTGAAGCATAATCAAGATAAATACAGTAAAATTTAACCATGTTTGTTGAGAATTCATAGAAAATAAGTGAAACAAAGAATATCTAGATACAAATCACTCCAAAGTAGAAATGTAAGGGCCCTCATGGAAAACAACAATTTACATCAAACTAACTACGACATTATCAGATGGTCAAGACCTGACTAACGGAGACTTGCAGTTATCAATTCATACTGGATTGATCATACTTTTCAAGATGATAAAGGTTTGTTTTGTGAATTCTTTATCTATGTGTATTATGACTAATATCATGATCAACAGGACCCTATTGATGTGATAACACATGTACCTAATGAGCAAATAAACAAACTTGACAATGAGCTAGCCAATTTTCAAGCATTTATGGAAAATGAAAGGATAACAAACCAAACTATACTTGTGATTCATAACATAAGAGATTTACTAAAAAAAGGACAATATGTTGTTAGTGTACTCTGAGGCATAGCGTATCTCATGCAAACTAATGTTATGCCACTATATAATCTAGATAACACTTTACCTTTCTTTCATTCCAATGCTCTCCTTGGCCAAGATGAAGCATTAGTGGATGAAGAAAGAGTTTCCACAGTGAATCCTTCTAGGTACAATAAAAAAGAACAACCCACATTAGAAGACCATCCTATTTATGACTACGATGAAGATGGCTATCTAAACTATGATGAAATAATTGGCATGATAGAAGTGGATAAGGAAAATACTAAAGTATTACTTGTCCACAGAAAAATGGCATTGATTCAATTGCCCACAATAGTTAGTTTGGTTTTCCCTACAGGTAAGTATTTCTAACCCCTTACCTCCATGTTGTGTTTCCCCCGTGATGTGTTATGTGTTGTTTAGGCCTCCTAGGATGACCCTTGATTCTCTTGTAAGGTCAAGGATACCGAGAGACCACCTCTGTTGTGACTTTTCTTCTATTTGTATCATCATTCTTCTATATTGCTTCTCATCTATTTTCATTGTTATGTGTTGTGTCTTATGGACATAGCGTTGTGGTTGGTGACTTGGGGAAAGCCTCCTATGTGACTGTCCTTAAGGAACTTGTTTCTCCTCTCTTGATTTATTGTTTACCCTCCTCTAGTGGTTCTATCTAGCTGGAAGATGATGAAAAACATATAATACTGATACAAACCTAGTGTCCCTTCAGCGAGAAATAAAAAAATGGACCTAGTCCATACATGACGATGAAGTTGATATATAGTATCCAATGCTTGGCTAGTAGAATCACTTCGTGTGCTATCTTGATGTTGTCTTATCACACTTACAAAACAAAACAATACTTCTGCTCCATGCACTTTGTTCATCTTGGATCTTTCTTTCCTTGACTCTTTATGTGAATGATTACACGCATTGTTGATTATATGGATGCTAACACCTTTTCTTGTAGGAAATTGTGTGTTTGTGGGAACATTTGGTGATTGTAATGTACATGTCACCTTTGGGGGGCATGGGATTTATGAGAGCTTGTGTTCCATTGTGTGTTTTCTTCCTACCTTAACGTGCTTGATATCAGTATACGATATCAACCACCTTAAGGTGGGGGCATATATAAGGTAAGTTGTCTAATTTAGATGCTAGCAATGTGTGTTTGTAAAGCTTGAAATCTATTGCAATCATTAAAGATATCTGTAGAGGTGGGATATTATGCATATCCTTTTTATTTTAAGCCTTCTGCAGAGGCGGGGATGGTGTATTTCTTGAGGAGATTGCACATCCTATCATTTTCTAAAAGTCCTTCGAGGAGGCATGGCAGATCTCAGACTATCCTAACCCTTAAGCGTGTCTTTGGCGATTGTTGTGGCAAAGCCCAATCATCGGTGTGTGCATGTAATGTGCTTGAGATGGTTGCAAACCTAGTAATAGGTTTCTTCCATTGCCTGTCTTCAATGTTTTCTCCGTGTCTTCCATGTGTGTGTAAGGCATGTTTGTTCCCAAGCATAGTTTCAAGATCGGTGGTGATAAGCTCCTCCTATGCTTTGGGATTTGTATGGCATATTTGTTCTCAAGTGTAGTTTCAAGACTAGTGACAATGAGCTCCTCCTACACTTTGAGATTTGTTTGGTGTGTTTGTTGCCCCTTATGTAATTTCAAGACTTGTGGTAATGAGCTCCTCCTGCATTTGGGTTGTGTGTTTACTTTCCTTGTACTTGCATTTTCATTTCATATAAGAGAAAATGAAAAAAGAAATAATCATTGTATTAACTGTATTCATTATGTTTTGTGTGTCTTTAATGTTGTCTTCTCTATGTTTTGCATGCCTATTACTGTCTTCAATGTGTTTGGCATGTCTTCACCATGCTTGGTGTGTTTACTGTGTTTGTTGACTGTACTTTAATGCATGTATTGGCCTTGTGTTTATACATAGATTAAAGTGGGGGCTAAATGTTATGTCAAAAAATATCCCATTAGAGGCTTTTCCCTCTTAAGGTTTAGCTCTCGGGTCCTTAGAATACATTTAAAGCATCTTGTATGTTAATTGTGAATCTTGATGAGAAAACCCTGAAGTCTTATGACAAATAGGACCTAGGGGGTTCTATTTTAATGAATCTTAAGCAAAAATGAGGGGGTTGACTTGGGTGCTAGTGCCCTAGTCCTGCCCTATTTTAGGTCTGCCCTAAATTTTAATGTTGGTTTTATGACCGTTATTTAGGTCCTATGCCGACATCTCAAGTTTGAATTATGAAATTCTTAGTGGGAATCTTTGTAGTTGCATATATATGCATGTTTAGGACTTTATTTACAAACTAGATGGAAATTAGATGAACATTGTGAACTTGGAATTTTCATTCAAGACATTCATTGTGTTGTAGAGTAGTACTTTATTGTTATTGTGTTTGTATTTATAGATTTGACTCCATCTCCTCATGGCATGAAGAGCATCTTCCTTCCATGAGATCTACACTTCAAGGTGATATCTATTGTGTTTTCAATCATTTGTCATTTGGATTTTTCCTCTATCCCATCAGGATACGTACTCTTATCCGATAATGATGTTTAGAAGACTTGAATGTGTCTCTGGGGCTTGACCGAGGCAAGCCTCTAAACACCACAACCCCATCCCACACTCCTTTGTGATTGTAGGTTACAAGTACCAAGTTTCATGGAGTGGAGTTGCAGAAAGGAGGTTGCAAACAACAAGGATTTGAGATCTGAAAGAAAGAGGACATGAACATTTCAGGATAAGAGCGCTAGTGCCAGTGTCCTCCATCTTTTCCATGGCAGAAATGGAATATACAGTGTAGATCAATGTTGAAAGGAGATTCAGATTCTGTGATGAAAACTGTACCTTGGACTAGGGTGCTAGTGCCAGTGTCCTCGACTATTTTGCATTCTAGATTTGAAAAATAGTGAGTTAATAATCTCTTTCCTTCACCTTAGTCTAAAAGGATTTACTGTAATTCATTAATTTACTTACTATTTTTCTTATTTAGGGTTTTAAGAATAATTGAAGAATAATTGAGCATTAAATTGAGATATTGTTTGATACATCTAAACTTCCACATCATTCCAAGTGGTAGCCCAACCTGTTAGGTGATTGCTCTTGCTTAGTGGAGATTCAACTCGATTGATATGCCCTTGAATGTTTGGTGAGAAGGGAGGATTTGCCTTTGAAGCCTAAACCAAAACATTTCACCCCTTTTTAACCCTAAACAACATCATATGAAGGGCAAATGATGTGTTGGCATTTCTTCTGAATCAGCATTAGGGTTTGCCACTTCTAATGCACAGGCAGATTCAGGCCAACTGAATACAGGAGGTTGCGTGAGCTCCTCCCCTTCACTTCTGGTTCTGCCGCACCAAGGGGGGTATCCCTATAACTCAAGATGTAACCTTGACTAGCTCAAAGATAGAAGGATCTAACTTGACAACAACAGGCAGAATACTCTCATGTATGGACCAAGATCTGCATGATAGATCACAAGGCTGGCAACATTCTTGGACATGATGTCTGGTTGGGTATGAGAGCATGCAGGGGGTTCCTAATACTACTCCTACAACTAACAGGTGGAGGTATGAAATGGTTTGATATGAATTTGGATGCAAAGCTGGATATGGTGTATAACACAAGAACACAGCATGATTGGTGCCTATCCAGGGCTTGGAGTCGGTAGACATACACCTGTGAATGATCAGCATGAATAGCTAAAACTGGATTTCAGGGGGATACACATGATATCTGCCCTACAGATATCTCCCAATATAGAGTGTTGAGCTATCTCTACTTATGGCATCCCTACTGCAGTATACCCTTCCCAATGTTCAACCTGAAAACAGTTTAATCTGCCCCTTGAGCAGAGGTTAAAAGATCAGACATTCAACATAGGAATTCTATGCTCTAGAATCTAAACATAAGCAAACATCCAGATCCAGAAGAAGGATACATGCAATACTGGAGACAGAATTAACACAACACATGCTAAAACAGCATTACTCATACAAGATCAACCATGAAATCAGTGGATTCATGCCAAGTCTTACAACAGGAGATACATAAACTCACAAGATAACTGTACAGAGCAACCAGATCAGCTGGTTATGGATTACAGAGCCAAAAATCTACAACTTTCAACAACCTCAAATGAGCAAGACCACCTGCTTATAACAGCCAGGTAGGTGCTCAGCAATTAATTACATGGTTGACCAAGATTTCGCCAGATACACAGCATCAGGAAAATGGCGCTCAAACACAACCAGATTGGCGCCCAAACTTGAATGCAGCAGGTAGGGGAGGAGACAGGAAGATTTCTCGAGCCCTGCGCCACTATCCGCTGATTGACACCTCCAGTCGGGTACAGGATCCACCCACGCCATCGCCCATACCTCTGCAACAATCGCCATTAATGGCGCACCAACCCGCGGCCTTGGGAAAATCATCAAATCTGCAATCGCAACCATTTCCCGCCGAGATTCATCATCATGATGTTTGAAAATGCAGGATAACAATATCCCACATGCACCCCGCGATGACCTCAATAACACTTCATATACTAGGTCATGAGCATATATCATGTCGGTGCTTTTGCTCCTGACGACACTAGTATAGACCTCATCATCATCATCCTCCAGCAGCATGATATCCTGTTGTTCGAAATATCACCCTGACGTCATCATGATATTTGAAATATACCCTTCATGATAATCGGCACAACCTGATCCATCGGAGGAACATCCTCCTGCTGAGCTTATTCCAAAAGTCTGGCCGATGAACATCCTGATGACATCATCATCATATACTGCTGACGTCATCATCATATCTGCCTACTGCGCACCTCCTCATATCCGGATGACGTCATCATCATGTTTGCAAATATCAGGAGGTCTCTTCAAGATGATCAGTTGTTAGAAATATGACCCCCGCGGACCTTGATGACGTCATCATCATATTAACATCATCATGATATTCGGAAGACAACCGGATATTTGGAAATATCCTCCTGATGTTCAAATATCAGGTTGCACTGTAGCTCCACTATAAGATCAGGGCAATAACTGAATATGATGATGCTGCTTGAAAAGATCACCCCCAGTAGATAATGCGTGAAGCCGGCAGGCGGATATCTCCTTGATATCAACATCATCATGATGTTCGAACAAACATATATCCGGGTGATATGAAAATATCACCCCTTCCATCGAGAATATCATGATGCAGATAGGCAGAAAGAAGAATATCACCCTGATATACGGATGATGTCAGCATCATCAGGATGTCAAAACAACGAACAAGAAGTGATACAACATCATCAGGATGATATTGACTAAGATCATCCTGACGTTCAAAATATGATGACCCTAGTGAATATCGGGTCGCACCTAGAACTCTTCGACAACATCATCAGGATGATATTAACCAAGATCACCCGATGATAAAATATCACCCCGGCGAAATATCATGAAGGCAGAAAATATGATGACCTCCACAAGCAGCAGGATGATAACTGGAAATATGATGATGATGACGACGACCCTTAAGAAAGAACAAGTTAGGTCGAGCAACTCAAAGAATAGCCCCTTCAGAATAACAGGGCAACATCATCATCATGTTTGCGCAAGGTGATAAATGGAAGATCACCGGATACATCACCCCCGCAAACAAACCAAAGCGCACTGTAGCTCGTCAGCATCATCAGGATAAAACCCAATCATCACCCGATAACTGAATATGATGATGACGATGAGAAACCGGTCGAGGGAGAACATGATGATGCTGACCATCATCGAAACAAACATGATGATGATGACCTCCTCCTTCGGAAATATCATGATGCAGCTGAAAAATACTGAGGAGGTCCATTACTTAGAACATTTTTTGGATACTTAGGGAGAGTGCCTGAATGAAAATTGCTCAAAAAACTACAATCAATTCAGGCACTAACAGTGGCTCTGTCTGGGGACGTGCAGGTGCAAGACTACAGCGAGAACTCCAGATCTCTGGGATGCAGACCAGTCCCTTATCCATTGGGCACAGAGTCATGATGTTATGTTGATCTGCATCACCAAACACAATATTTTTAAACATCATTTTGGCGGCCCCGGGCAACCAAAAAGGAAGAACCATAATTTTTTCTTGTCAAATGCCTGATTCCAAGCTGAAAGATCCCAATCCCAACTGAAAAGATTGGCATAATCTGCCCATAATGTCACCTGCTTAAAAAGATATTCCACCAGTTTTGAAAGCTTGCCACCATCACTTTCAGCTCTGTCATTCTGGATTTCAGAATTAGACATGTAACCATACACATAATATTCTTCATCATTAGGCAACACATGTATGTTATGTCCCTTAGACAGTACATCATACTGCTCTTGGCATTCTTTATCATTTATCTGGCTGCTGCACATTATCAGGTACTCATCCAGCTGATCCAACAATTCAAAATACTCAGAAAAAATGAGACCCCTAATATCTACTGATATTGAAAACAAATCCTGATCCACACACCCAATGTTGCACATGTCTGAATCAGGTGATGATGAACATTCATTATTCACAGCTTGCAAATCAGTATCATCATCCTCAAACAAAGGGTTAATCCTGCACCACTGAAAGTCAAGACTCACAACATCATATACATCAGCAGGCTCATCATAAAGGGGATTAACATTCACTGTAAAGGCCTCTGCTTCTTCTTCATGACATTCCAATTCTTCTTCATTACTATCAGATTCAGAGTCATAAGAAAAACAAACCTGATCCATGCACTGGTCATGGATATCATTTTTATCAATTGATTGCCCCATATACAAGATTGCTACTGTCTCAATGCACTCTGAAGTTGAACAATCTGCATCATTTTCCAGCCCTCTAATACTTCCTGATGAAACTGATATTGATTCTTGATCCATATGATCACAACTCTGCACAACTGGATCATTTAAACATGAAGGCTCTTTGTTTAGGACTGGTATGCAAATTTTACTTGAAAAATTATTATTTTCAACTTCACTTGCTGGGCAAAAAAGGACATCCTCCTCTATGATAGAAACATCATCCACTTGGAATGATGCAAAAACTGGGACAACAGGGGTGTGAGTGCTATGACATTCATTATCAATTCCTGAATTAAATCCTTCATTAACACTGGGGGCTGCAGGACAACAAAAATTTTCAGAGAAATAACCCTTTTGTATTCCATACCTCCAATTGTTTTCAATATCTAATGCAAACTGATGTGCCTGATGCAATGTGGTGGGCTCCTTGTCTCTTAATCTGTAACTCATTTTCCCATCAAAGGCTCCCAAGTAGGTAACTAAGCACAGTGCATCATTAGGTCTCATGCATTCTGGAATTCTATTCAATGCCCTCATAAATCTGAGGTTAAAGGCTGGGATCAACTCATCTTCTTTAATATGGATGTACATGAAGTCACTAATAGCTGCATATTCAGAAACTCTTTCACCATACTGTACTAGAAACGCAGATTTAAAACCATGCCAAGAGTTGACAGAGTGAGCTGGAAGGTAGGAAAACCAGTCCCTTGCATCTGCATCTAGAGATTGAACAAATAATCTCATAACCACATCCTCATGGTCAATCTCAAAGTCATCTATCACATTCATGAACTGCTGCAAGTGTCTCTCAGCTGATTCATCCTTTATACCCTTAAATTTAGGCAAAAAATTTCTGATTTTAGGTGGAAAGGCATTTGGATAGCCACAAATGCCATTGAAATCTATGGGCTTATATCTGTCTATGTTGAAACTTCTTTTATTACATTGTTGGGACTGACTACTATACATTCTTGCATTTGACACTTCACAGGGGTGCATAGGCAGATAATACATCTTTTATGTTATTGCAACCCTCCTCCCTACTCAGATTTTCTAGAAACAATGACTTTAGGCACTCAAAGTTCAGACTGTTTTTTCAAACCTGCCTAAAGTCCTTTAAATGAGTCTTTTGAACAACATTGCATGCCCTTTGAAATACAGTATAAGCTCTAATAGAAGCATGCAAGCTCTGTTTTCACCAATGTTCCCTTTTAACCAGTGCTTTCTCACCAAATAGGGAAACTGTCAAACAATATGAAATACCTGGATATGTTGCAGAAGCTGCAAATTCTTCTCTGGTTGATTTTGTTCTTTTACCAGGTTCTTTGATGCAGAGTCGCCATCTCCTTGAAGAGGAATGAGCTTCAAACAAGCTGAAGTTGCAAATTGGTTTCTTTCTTTCTGGGTCATCCACCAGCAGAGTCACATATACAACCTTTTTTCTCTGCTGCAACAAATAGTTTCCAGGTCTAATTTTTTAATCTTGTAGACTCAAGCTTTCATGGATATGACATTGATCTCCCCAGCAGAGTCGCCATTTTGTTGGCATTTCTTCTGAATCAGCATTAGGGTTTGCCACTTCTAATGCACAGGCAGATTCAGGCCAACTGAATACAGGAGGTTGCGTGATCTCCTCCCCTTCACTTCTGGTTCTGCCGCACCAAGGGGGGTATCCCTATAACTCAAGATGTAACCTTGACTAGCTCAAAGATAGAAGGATCTAACTTGACAACAACAGGCAGAATACTCTCATGTATGGACCAAGATCTGCATGATAGATCACAAGGCTGGCAACATTCTTGGACATGATGTCTGGTTGGGTATGAGAGCATGCAGGGGGTTCCTAATACTACTCCTACAACTAACAGGTGGAGGTATGAAATGGTTTGATATGAATTTGGATGCAAAGCTGGATATGGTGTATAACACAAGAACACAGCATGATTGGTGCCTATCCAGGGCTTGGAGTCGGTAGACATACACCTGTGAATGATCAGCATGAATAGCTAAAACTGGATTTCAGGGGGATACACATGATATCTGCCCTACAGATATCTCCCAATATAGAGTGTTGAGCTATCTCTACTTATGGCATCCCTACTGCAGTATACCCTTCCCAATGTTCAACCTGAAAATAGTTTAATCTGCCCCTTGAGCAGAGGTTAAAAGATCAGACATTCAACATAGGAATTCTATGCTCTAGAATCTAAACATAAGCAAACATCCAGATCCAGAAGAAGGATACATGCAATACTGGAGACAGAATTAACACAACACATGCTAAAACAGCATTACTCATACAAGATCAACCATGAAATCAGTGGATTCATGCCAAGTCTTACAACAGGAGATACATAAACTCACAAGATAACTGTACAGAGCAACCAGATCAGCTGGTTATGGATTACAGAGCCAAAAATCTACAACTTTCAACAACCTCAAATGAGCAAGACCACCTGCTTATAACAGCCAGGTAGGTGCTCAGCAATTAATTACATGGTTGACCAAGATTTCGCCAGATACACAGCATCAGGAAAATGGCGCTCAAACACAACCAGATTGGCGCCCAAACTTGAATGCAGCAGGTAGGGGAGGAGACAGGAAGATTTCTCGAGCCCTGCGCCACTATCCGCTGATTGACACCTCCAGTCGGGTACAGGATCCACCCACGCCATTGCCCATACCTCTGCAACAATCGCCATTAATGGCGCACCAACCCGCGGCCTTGGGAAAATCATCAAATCTGCAATCGCAACCATTTCCCGCCGAGATTCATCATCATGATGTTTGAAAATGCAGGATAACAATATCCCACATGCACCCCGCGATGACCTCAATAACACTTCATATACTAGGTCATGAGCATATATCATGTCGGTGCTTTTGCTCCTGACGACACTAGTATAGACCTCATCATCATCATCCTCCAGCAGCATGATATCCTGTTGTTCGAAATATCACCCTGACGTCATCATGATATTTGAAATATACCCTTCATGATAATCGGCACAACCTGATCCATCGGAGGAACATCCTCCTGCTGAGCTTATTCCAAAAGTCTGGCCGATGAACATCCTGATGACGTCATCATCATATACTGCTGACGTCATCATCATATCTGCCTACTG
The DNA here is from genome assembly GCA_027924645.1 of Cunninghamia lanceolata. Classification (NCBI taxonomy): domain Eukaryota; kingdom Viridiplantae; phylum Streptophyta; class Pinopsida; order Cupressales; family Cupressaceae; genus Cunninghamia; species Cunninghamia lanceolata. Next base: position 2,062,447 of record BSBN01000229.1, read on the forward strand.
CGCACCTCCTCATATCCGGATGACGTCATCATCATGTTTGCAAATATCAGGAGGTCTCTTCAAGATGATCAGTTGTTAGAAATATGACCCCCGCGGACCTTGATGACGTCATCATCATATTAACATCATCATGATATTCGGAAGACAACCGGATATTTGGAAATATCCTCCTGATGTTCAAATATCAGGTTGCACTATAGCTCCACTATAAGATCGGGGCGATAACTGAATATGATGATGCTGCTTGAAAAGATCACCCCCAGTAGATAATGCGTGAAGCCGGCAGGCGGATATCTCCTTGATATCAACATCATCATGATGTTCGAACAAACATATATCCGGGTGATATGAAAATATCACCCCTTCCATCGAGAATATCATGATGCAGATAGGCAGAAAGAAGAATATCACCCTGATATACGGATGACGTCAGCATCATCAGGATGTCAAAACAACGAACAAGAAGTGATACAACATCATCAGGATGATATTGACTAAGATCATCCTGACGTTCAAAATATGATGACCCTAGTGAATATCGGGTCGCACCTAGAACTCTTCGACAACATCATTAGGATGATATTAACCAAGATCACCCGATGATAAAATATCACCCCGGCGAAATATCATGAAGGCAGAAAATATGATGACCTCCACAAGCAGCAGGATGATAACTGGAAATATGATGATGATGACGACGACCCTTAAGAAAGAACAAGTTAGGTCGAGCAACTCAAAGAATAGCCCCTTCAGAATAACGGGGCAACATCATCATCATGTTTGCGCAAGGTGATAAATGGAAGATCACCGGATACATCACCCCCGCAAACAAACCAAAGCGCACTGTAGCTCGTCAGCATCATCAGGATAAAACCCAATCATCACCCGATAACTGAATATGATGATGACGATGAGAAACCGGTCGAGGGAGAACATGATGATGCTGACCATCATCGAAACAAACATGATGATGATGACCTCCTCCTTCGGAAATATCATGATGCAGCTGAAAAATACTGAGGAGGTCCATTACTTAGAACATTTTTTGGATACTTAGGGAGAGTGCCTGAATGAAAATTGCTCAAAAAACTACAATCAATTCAGGCACTAACATGATGTGGTGCAGAAGACTTTATTTCTTTTTAAGGTGACTTTCTATGGTGTGAGTGTTGTTATTGATCATGGTCTACAACTTATTGTAGGTGATGATAGTGAAAGTGATAGAAACTAATTTTTTGGGAGAGTCTTTCCATATTGTCTTTGTTTTTTATATGGTCTATGTTTTTTTGAATACTTATGATATGTGTAGGGTGATAATTATTAAGTCGATGGTCTCACTTGATGTCTAGGGTATCATCTATCTTAATGTTAATTTTTGTATGAGTGTAAGGTTAAGGGGCCTATGTGGCCTTAGCTTAGTTTTTAGATTTTTGGGTTGATGATACTAGAGATGTGCTTGTTCCTCTCAGTGGGCATCTCAAATTTTTCTATATCTATAGGTTTTATATTTTAATATAATTGGATGTTACTAGAAATATTTTTAATCACCCTTATAGTAATTTCTATTACAAGGGAATTGATATAAAAGACCTTCCTTAATTTCAATAAATCAAATCTCTCTACATCCATAAATTCCCACTTGTTAGGGTCTCAAAATGAAAGAAAATTCATAGCCATAATAAACTATTTCCACATAAGGTTCCCAAGAGAAAAATATGAAAACAAGTATTCAGAATCCACATGCAAAAGAATAGACAAATATACCATCAAGATGACACAAGATGTATCCTCGAAAAGCCCTCATGAGAAAAATATAGCCTCCAAAGGAATCTACACTCAATGTATTATCTCATGAACAATTATTACAATACACTTATAGATCCCCCATAAATACTTTTGAAACATCAAGCTCCCTAATTGCACTATATGTGAACAAGCAAATGAGAATCATGTAACCACACATCTCAATCCATGCTTCCTCTCCTCATATATGAAACCTACAAGATATGCTCAATCCAACCTTATCCAATAAGCCAAAGATTATTCAATCCAATAATCTAACCTAACAACTAGTCATGTCATTGCTTTTATAGAAACAAGCTTGCACATAAACATTAAGTGGTATTACAAAATCATGTGCCTCAAAACCATGAGCTCACTAAACCATGTCACCTTCATTTATTTTTTGGTACTAAGTTTTCTCAATATTAAAATATTTTCCCAATGTATTACCCATATTAAATATTTATCCCAATGTTACATTCAACATACAAGTGGCCCTTGGGTTATCATTTTAATGATTGCCCTAATTATGATCATGTCTTCTTTATTGTCATTTACACTCATTGCACTGTGTTCAAAGTCTCTCGATTTTATCATAGTATTGATAGAAGTTTCCTGGTTTTCAATTCCATCTACTCCTTTCCTAGGCTCATTTAGATTCTCTGGTTTTTTATCATGGGTGGTGATAGGATTCAAACTAAACCAAATAACTGTGGAGAATTTAAGGAGAATGCCATGGTCTAGCATTACTGTAAGGAAGCAGGAGTCACCTTGAATGTTTGAATGGACACGATGAAAATCTTTCTATTCAATTTGCTTAGTCTTGGGATAACTGCAAGGTGCAAATTGGGAATGTAAGCTTTGTGGTCTCTGAGAATGACATTGTTATGGCTACGGGTCTCTCTCCAAAGGGAATGAAGATGCAGAAAAAATCTAGGGTTTCGGATGTTCAGAATCAGAAATTGTTTCTTGGTGAAGGAGAGGAGTTGGTGCCTTACCAAGGTGGCTTTGAAAGAGCTCATCTTCCTAAACCATGGGCTGATGTGTGTTATATGGTGATGAAGTACTTCACCCTTGAGGGTTTTTTCACTAGGTTCTATCACTACCATCTCCCTTTGTTTAATCATTTTAGAAGGAATGCCACAATTAGTTTCCCTTTCTACTTGCTTTCTTCTCTTGAACACTCTGTGCAACATGTTAAAAAGACTTTGCTGAAGAAACCTAATGAAAAGCCTATTCCTTTACACCAAGGGCTTATTCATCGTTTATACCAGTTTCACTTAGCCCTATCTCCTCCTTCCTCTCTTCAGCCCTCTGGTCAGGATACCCCTGCCTCTATGAAATTGAGTCTTGCTACTCCTAGTCAACCCCTTGTTGGTGATCCTTGCTCTAGTATTTCCAAGTCTTTGACCAAGAGTGTTCAAAACCCTCCCTCCAGATTTAAATTAAAAGCTAAAAGATGTCTCTCAAATGTGAACATGGAGGCAAACCTTTTGAAGGATGATATTGGGGTTTCTGGGACTTAGATTAAGCAGAGTCAGGGCAGGGAGGGACCCTTACAGAACCTCAAAAAATCTAAAATGGAGGGTAAATTTACTGTCATTAGACAGTCTAGTAGAATTTTTGGCAAACATGTTCCCAAACTGAAGCTGGTTGACTATTCAGAAAACAATTCAGAAGCCTCTACCCATGAGGAGGATCTCAAGACTGATGTTTAGGAAATTGCTATTGAATATTCTGGTGGTGAAGAAGAAATTGGTGGGCAAGGCATTACCATGAATGTCTTTGAAACCAAAGACAATGTTGGAGTTCATAATCCTATCCCCATTAGTGACTGTGTGGGTGTTGGTGATATTACTACCCGGGTGAAAATGACTGATATTGATGAGGACATTTGGAAAGATATCTACTCTGTTCCCACTTTTGTTCCTATTGATCCTGACAATACTACTCAAGATGGTAGGGAAGAAGACAATACTAAGGAAACTAATGATGCTGATGATCTGTCTCAGCTAAAGGAATGGGTGGAGTTCCTTGAAAATAAGGTCTCTTCTCTTGGTAATTTCATTTCTAACATGTTATGTAAGACTACTATGGATAATCTCTCTCTTCTTTAGGAGTAGGAGGCTCTCATGCATGGAGCTGATAATGACAGGGTTAAAGAACTGGACAAAATGCTAGAGTTTCTTTCAAAGGGAGAGGAGGAGATCTCTTCGTAATCTTTCTTTGGTTTCTATTTGCTAACTTTTTACTGTTAGTAACTTTTTTTTGTCTATCGGCTGTATGTAAGTTGTCGGTGGCTATTTTGGGTCTTTTTGTTTTTTGAGCCTTTTCTACCCTTTTTGGGTTCTATTTTGTAATATGGGATTGGCCCCTGGCTTTTCGCCTTATAATATCAAAAACATACAAGTGGCCCCAAGAATGTCTAGCTCATTTTAATGTTCACATCTCTAAGATGCACCAAAATTAAATATTAAATTTTATATTATTAACATTATACAAGGTGTACAACACACCTTTCCCAATATTCTCCCATTTGTATACATTTCATAAGGGGTCAAAAGTAAACTCAAACATCAAGGATACAATCCAAGTACCCAACATGTATGAAGTAAAAATCTATGTGCTCCATGTGCTCCATCAATAAACCTACAAAAATAAACAATGTGACCATCTCAAACATGAATCCTCCATCATGCCAAAACACAAGAGATAATATCCAATCCAAAGAGATGCCACCCTAAACTATCACAAAAGAAGAAAGAAACCTACCTCAACTAATATCCAAACATAAACAATAAATCCAATTTTAACAAATAGGCCTAAGTAGCTACCAAAAATTAAACACCATAGCTAGAATAGCAACCACAACTAGTTGCTAACACATCCAACTAACCATACCTCCAATCTAGAGTATACTCATGATATAACAAGTAGACCTTATTCCATCAACATATCCAACCTAATCTATAATTATCACAAGTCCCTATATAAACACTATCCTATATAAATAAGTCCTCCAAGGTAACAACATATAAACATGATAAAAAATCTCAAGACCCTTAACACTATAGTATAATTAGAACATCCAACAAAAGACATTTATACATCCAAGAACTCCCATTACATGGGTAATGCCAAATCTAAAAGAAATCAATGCATCTAAGGATCCACCAATATCACTCGCAAAGAGGATGTGGCTAAATCTTCTATCACATAGTGTCACAAAACACACACATTTATATGAAAAACCTACAAACTAAATAACTGCAACATAACTCTCTCTCACCATAAGTTCATATCCCTCCCAAGTTTTCTACATCATAAGAGAATGAGATTAAATATCTTCCATACTATTACTAAAAAACAATAAAGAACAATAACAATAAATGAACAAAAGTATAGTGATCGCAATGGCTCCATGCAAACCTCAACTTTAATATCATGTGAACATGAACATCCAAGAAGAAGCATTAGACCAACAAAAGAGGACCTACAAAGCAAAACCACATCCTTCTACAAACACCAATGTGCTATAGCTATGAAAAGTAAGATCCCCTTCCCTAAACCCCAAATCAAGAATCCTCCTTAACATCCAATCGTACAACTCCAAGGTCAAACATACCATATATCAATAAACTAATTAGGATGTAAGCCTCTCAAATTGAATGAATATCAAACAAAACCTCTATTCCATAAATAAATAATATTCCCAAAGCCATTAACTATCTCCTTTTTCTCTTCTAAACGTACATTGATCTAAAAAAACCTTAAGAGTCAAACATAAGGAGATAACAAATAATAAGGTATTTATTGTTTATTGTTACTCTAAACCTTTATTTGGTCTCTTAAAGTATTAGGAGATACTGTGAGGTTGAATATTAGAATGATCAAATTGTAGATGTTATATGAAAGACATATTTCTCTACAAGCAAAGAGTGGATTGTTCATGGGAACAAATAGAGTCGTAACTAGGCAAGAGTTGGCATCTAGTCTCTTTGCTAACAAAGAGGAGAGAAGTGGGTAATTTTTTTGTGAGAAAGTTGATTTGGGAAGCAATAAGATTTTATGAGAATTGATCTAGTCAAAGACACTCAAAGTTGTAACAAAAGAGGTCATAGAGATTAAAAAACACAAAATCTAGGGGGATATTCTGCAAGTAGGATATACATAACCAACAAATATAGATGCATTAAATGATCAACAAGAAACAAGTATACAAAGGGGTTGTTAAAAATGACAATGAAGCTTTATTCTTAATTCAAGGTGCACTTTGTCAAACAATCTTTCTTAGGATTAGTGGTAATTATGTGAATTCTAAACAAGCATGGAATATACTTAGTAATGATATTAGGCATAATTACAAACATTGTGAAATAATTTTGAAAATATTAAAGTGAAATAACAAAGATTTTAGGTGAAAATATGGTTAATCGGTATGGTATAAAAAATCTTATAAAGTTTACTTTCAAATTTTGATAATGTATCTCCTATAACTAAAATTTCAAAAGACCTCACAACCATGCAAAACAATGAATTGAGTGGCATTTTGTTAACTATCAAACAAAGAATAAAGCTTAGAAATAATTCTAGCTTGTCTGCTGAAACGAATTGCATTTTAATACTTAATAACAATTGGGAGTTTTGAATAAGAAATTGTGGTTTCATTGAATATTGTGTAAGTCGTGGGCATAGATATATATATATATATATATAGATTTTTGTGTGATAGTTTTCTCCTCCTAATTTCTAAAATGTTCAAAATTTCTAGTAGTGACACCTTCATACTGGTGACTAGGTGGGGTAAAACAAATTACGTTCTGAATTAAAAAATTTTGTAGAAAATTGTATACAAGTTTTAATTTCTATTTTTCAAAAATCTTTCTAATTCACTATTCATTGTAATAGACTATGGAAATATTATATATATATTACTAGATAAACTTTTGAAATGAAAACTTAAATGTCAAGTACTAGTAATGAAACTTTTGAAATGAAAACTTAACTGTCAAGTACTAGTAATGATTGACAAACAAAGATAACAGTGTAGAGAAAATTCACTTGTTTCATTTCACAACATTTTTTCTCTAAAATTAAACAATGCAACTTTACATTATTTACAGTCATTCAAAAAAACAAAATCACTTTCACAAATAGGCTATTGATGTCCTAACTATGTTTTAATGATGATAAAATCTTGCAAAATCAAAGTCCCTACTGATGTCTTACTCTTTTGGGTCAAGAAAAACACATTGCAATAAGTGGGTTGGGGGAAGCTCCAACCTTGTTTAAGATACAAAATTGCACACTGTGGAAATACAATAGACCAAAAAATTGAATGCTACACTACTCCAAGGAAATTGTCATGTAGAGGAATACTATTTATTATTGAAATGTATTTGATGACAGGCATTTCAAGTTTAGAGACTATCAATTATAGAGGACTGCTACAGCAAGCTTAGAAATTATATTTTGACACACATATTACATTTCCTCTTGTATGACTGTCCTAGGGTTTGATTGATGAATTTGGGATTTTTGTCAGATATTATAGTTGGAAATGCTCTAGTCGACATGTATGGAAAATGTGGAAGCATAGACAAGGAACTGCAAGTTTAGTGGATGAGCGCTGCACATGCTTCAATCATATGAGTAACCCTTATTGCATTACACCTATAATTGATTAGTATGTGTGCATGGTTGACTTTCTTACCCATGTTGGCTATCTATATGGAAAATGTGGAAGCATAGACAAGGAACTACAGGTTTAGTGGATGAGCACTGCATGTATGCTTCAATCATATGAGTAACCTTTATTGCATTACACCTACAATTGATTAGTATGTGTGCATGGTTGACCTTCCTGCCCATGTTGGCTATCTTGAGGACACCATAAACTTTATCATTAAGATGCTAGTGAAACCTATGGTAGTTGTGTGGATGTTGCAACATTGATATAAACTTTGAGGTTTATATGATATAAACTATGAGATTTGTTAGACATTCCCAGCATTCATGATTAGGGTTTATTCAAATCAATAGAAGGTGGGTATTGTTTATTTATCCCAATGGTGCATGTGGGTGTTGAAGAACAGTACAGTACCTGGAGGTGGTAGTGCAATGTAGTTTAGTCGAGCTGTGGGTCACTATCCGTCATGAGCTCCAGGTAGAACACTCCAAAACTATATCAATCCGGGAAAAAATGATAATTTCACCTTTTTTTAATTTTTATTTTCTTTGGTTACACTCGAAATCTAACCGGGCATAAACTTACCACCCGATAATGTTTCTCTAGGAAATGTGCAACCACGTAGGTGCCACATAGGCACAACATGGTTTCTGCATAACAAAAATGGGCGTAATTAAATCGAGCATAAATGATCCACATAGAATTATTTAGTTAGCCGAAAGTGTGACACACTATTATACTTTTACCCCTAAACAAGTCACAAACATTAATAAGACTTCAAAATCGATAGGGAAAGGGATGACAAGAGAGTTCCCCTTTGATCCTTACTAAACAAAATCTTATCTTCCCTTCATCTTAGTAGTCATTCCCATTGAGCAATATATGAGCATCCATATGGTTGAAATCACTCTTAAGGAAAAAGAAAAGAACTAAAAACTATATGGGAACTAGGAGAGTCATTGAAAATTATTCAAGAACCAATACCAATTACCCCTTGAAAGTTTGAATAAGGCTACCAATTTTCAACTAATGAAACTATTAAAACAAATGATTGGAACTTTGGAAGAACAAAATGATAAAGCTAGGGGCCAAATTGTCAAAAAATGAAATATGTAAATATACATAGCTTCTCATGAGTTCATAGATATTTTTATACCAAATATTTGAGTGTCCTTACAATAATTTTTGGATGACGAAGAATATTGAGCAGTCAAGTTAGAAAAAATAGAAATGTCAAATGAAAAAAAGAGTGTTCCCAGACCATTTAAAGTCAAAGATCTTGTGCTTGGATTTGACAACTTAATCGATAAAAGAGCTGGTGAAAGCCAAAAGTTTAGATTGAATTGGAGAGGACCATACATGTGGTTAAAGAAGATGTTGGTAATGATATTTATCTCTTGTGCACCATGGAAGGTGAATAATTCATTGAAATGGTTAATGCCTTTCATATGAAAAATGTTATATATTTGAAAATACAAAAAAACAAAAAGCATACAAAAAATTAAAAAGAAAAACTTGCATTTAATTTTATTGATCATTACATTTGTTAGTGGTTTTCTCTTGTTCAATTTTCATCCTAATAAGGAGTCATAGAAGTTTCTAGTATATATTTCCCATACTAAGCCTTAGATTCCCAAAAATCATCATTATTATTCCCGCTTTACATTCCTAGCAATTTCAAATAAATTCAAATTTTAAACTTTATATTGATCTAGTCTTAACCATCATCTAGTCAAGTCTAATAAAAGCAAGTTTTCAAACCTACAATGCCTAATGGAAGCTCATATGTAGATCTCCCCTAATCCTCCTTGGCAAGAGGGAAGTCTTAGGAGTCAGTTATCCTTTTGGTGGAAAATAGCCCCTTACTCACTTGGCCAAAAATGTTAGGGGGCTCAAAACTCCACAAAGAAATAAAAAAGAAAAAAAAAGAGAAAAATAAATATAATAAATGAGCAAAAATAAAAAGATTAAAAAAGAAAGAAAAAAAAATTGTTGATGTTCATACTCTTAGGTGGAGAATAATTTAAGCTCAAAGTTATGAGAGTGAAATCCCATTAAAAAATCAAAAAAGAAAGAGAAAGAAATAAAGCACACACACATGAGTTAGGAAAAGACAAGAGTCTAGCTATTTTCTAGGGCAAAATTTTTCTAAGAAGATTTTCTTTTATACTAGGTCTAACTTGTTGGCCATCTTTTAATATAAGTCTAGAGGGTACTTATAAATTTTGTTTCTTGTTTACATTGAAATATAGTCTAAGTGGTTAATCTAGATAAGGATTAGTATTTAGTCTTTTGTGAAGCTTAATCAAATAATTGTTCCATCACCATCCCCATCCCACATGATCTTGTAATAAAATCTTATCTCAAGAGTTTAGTAGTTCACCCTATGCTAAGTCAACCCACAAAACCATATGTTAAAATCCTAGTAAAGAGCAACCACAATTTTAGTTCCATATGCATATCATACAAGAAAAAGTAATTTAAATCATGTCATAGAAAAATAGAATTCATAATAAATGAAGTAGACTTGATCTTATTGCATTTCCATCCATATGTGTATCAAATGTATCCATACATATTCACATTGCATACATCTCATCTATAATAGAAAGAAAAAAATACACCATGAGCATATTATCATCACATGTAAGCATTCATAGTTTCAAAACATAAGTTATAGAACCAACCATGTACATAAGAGTGAAAGTAAAGTACAAGATATCAACTAAAACTACATATAGATCTAAAACTAATCAAAGTTGTTGTAATAAGTGTTGAATAATCTTCGAGTACAAGTCACTCCATAAAGGGATTCCAAATAGAAAAAAAGGTACACTCAAGTGTGAAAAAGTCTCCCCATGCAAGGGGAATGTTAGAAAAACTCTTCAACAAGCAATAAGTAGGTCTCTTAAAGACCTAAACATCAAATTTGATGCATAGAACCTCTAGGGCTTCTACTCTATGGTCTACTCCTACTATATACAATATCATAAAGACTAGGAGTCCTTTGAGTTTGTCCCTATGAGGGGACATGGCTACAAATCCATGACTACAACTATCCTAGTATTTGAGCATGCGAGTAAGTAGAACTCTATTTGTTGATCCCAAGGATGGTCATCTCTCATAGTAAAGTGACTACTACTTCTAGTGCAACAACTCTAGTCCTCTAAGATACCATAACCTAGCTAGCATGGTAATTAGGAGAAAATACATTTATGTGTCAAATTGCTAGTGTGGGAACCCCATCATCAACCAAAAGTGCCTCTTTGGTTTGTCCTATGGTAGGGATCAAAACATCTAAGGAATCCATTCTTAAAATATCCCTCCATTCATCAGCAGTGCCTACATCAAAGTGTAAAAAAGAGTGTTAGTCTAGCATTAAGAGCATAATATTTTTTAGATAAGAAATGTAAAAAATTTAAAGGAGTAGATTTGAATAGTACTCATGAGGATCTCTAGGCAACCACAAGGAATCACCTATCCTCATCTCTTCATCTATTAGCTCTATAAATGGGACAAGTTGATGTGCAAGTATGACCTCCTTTGGTTCTACCTCCTCATCCTTTGGCCATAAACCATCACCCTTTAATGCTATCTCATCTGTATCCCCCCTCAATATTGTAGTCCTCATCAGTCTCATAATCAATCTCATCATCCTCCAAAGAAATAAGTATCTAATCTCGACAAGCTCACCAATGCCTAGGGCTAAGTCCTCAAAATAGTGATGTAATTGTAAATCTAGGAACAAGTGAGACCCATAGAAGTGCTCCATGCTATACATTAGTCACCTCTTGAATAGATTTGTAGAAATGGATGCACTAGGGGAAATCCTCATGAAACTCATCTCCTAACTATTGAAGCACCTGCATAATAGAGTGAGTCTTGATTAAGCTATTCCTTTATATCAAATGGATAACTTGAAATGAAAAATTACTACAATAATAAACATTTCCACATAGCCCCAAGAGAGATAAATATGCAAACAAGTACTTAGAATCCACCATGCAAAATAATAGACAAACATACCATCAAGATGACACAAGATATACCCTAGGAAAGCCCTCAAGAGGGAAAAACTAGCCTCCAAAAGTATCCACACTCAATGTATTGTTTAACAATCAAAACATTACAATACACTTACCAAGTCTCCATGAACACTTCTAAAACATCAAGCTCGTCCAATGCATCCTCCATGTGTCCAAGAAACCACACATCCCATGCCATGCTTCACATATGCACACTACAAGAGAGCTCAATAAAAATGACAACCAACCTCAACCACTAGATATGTGCTTGATTTTATAGAATAAAGCTCACACAAAATTGCTAAGTGGTATTGGGTAAACCACGTGTCTCAAAACCATGAGAGCACAAAACCATTGAGCCAAAAATTAAATATTTCCCACAAATGTTAAATATTTGTCCTATATCTCTCACAAATAAAATATCTAACCAATGTTACATACAACTTTACAAGTGGACCCAAATAAATATTTAATGTGGCTAAACACATCTCCTAGATGCACCAAAAATAAATATTTATTTTACATAATTAAAATATTTCTTTTCTCATGCAAGGTGTGGCCAATCACACATCTAGAAACTCCCATTGCATGGATCAAATCTAGAATAGGTCAAGGTATACTGAGTCTACCAATCAACACTTAAACCAAGGTGTGGCCAATGATCAAAACCATGTAGTAACAAAGAACAATCACAATGATCCATGTACATGTAACTCAAACTACTGCATGCTCCCTCACAACATGTCACCATAACTCTCCCAAGTCCACCACAACAAACCATGTGAACATGAACCTCCAAGAAGTAGCCTTAGTAAAAAGAGAGAACCTATAAATCATACCTCATACCATGTCCTTCTATTAACACCTCAAAGTGCTAAGCTATGTCAAGTATGATCTCCTTTACAACCCCAAATGAAAATCCTTAATAACACACAATTGTTCAATCTCATAGATCAAAAAAACATATATATCATGTAATTGACATAGATGTAAGCCTCTTTAACCAAGGAAGATCAAACTCAAATATCCATTCCCAAAATTAGGAATAAGCCAAATAAACATCTCCTAAATCCTCATAAATGACATAATAAATCAAACTCATATGTAGAAGGTGATAAACATGCAAAACACCCCTCAAATGAAACCTCCAAAATCAACAACCATAGCTCAAGATCCATATCCATGAGAAGATAAAGAATAAAACAAAAATCATCTAAAAAAGATGGGAAATACCTATCAGATGATTATCCATCAAGTAGACCAAGAGTGGGGAATGAGAATGCTCCTCTAGGATACACCAACCCATAATGACTCTCTCCAAGAACATTATCCTCTTAGGTCCATAATGAATTCATGTCCATATCTTGGTGAAGGCTCCTCAAACTTCCTATTGAAACCTCCAAAGAGTAATTATCTAAATAAATGTCTCTAAACCCAAGAGAACTCTAGCCTCACCCAAGTCTCCAAGTATCCATGAATAGCTACAATTGATTAATCCATACTAAAGTCCAAATGCACCACCGCACTATCATGAATCTCCCAAGCACATGACCAATGTACTCAATACCACGAGAAGTAACCAAACCACTGCCAAATCTCCCATTGCACATCTATAGAATCTAGAAACATATCATGAAATTATGATCTAATATCTCTTCAAAAGAAGATCACATGTTCCAAATGAACATATATGCTCCTAAGAGAACCCATATCATGCTAAGACTATAAAATAGAAAGAACTATATATTCCTCCATGGAATAATATCACATCATTCCCAAAGGTCCCACATAGCATCATGATGAACATATCCTAATCTGAAGATCATCCATGGCCCCAACACAATCAAAGAACGCAACTACAACATTAGGAGATACCAAAGTTTAAAGTAAAACCATAATATCTAAGAGAAGATAACCATCTCCTATGATCAATAGAACTCAAGATGTCAAAGTACTCTCACTGCATACATGAATCATCATCCAAGAGCCTCTCCATGATACCCACAACCACAATAGAAGATCATCCATCACCTTGTGATGGGTACACATCACTGCAAAAACTCCCACTGAATTATGATATTGCACTATCCATGGCATCGTGATAAACAACATCCTACTAGTCCCAATAACTAACTATCCAGGGACTCTAATCATCCATCCTCTCATCCCAAAGAAACATACCAATGTAAAAATGACCATAAACAAGGCCAACTAACAATATCAAAACTGAAAAGACTTGTGGATATAGATAGTCCACATCTGAGTCATCAGTCCAACCAATGGTTGATCAACCTACAAAACTACATAACTTGTGGATCCCAAAAAATGAAACATGCAAACTGAGATAACAAAAAAGATAACATGTAGACATCAAGAATCAAACACCAGATCAACACCAGATTTGATTTTCCTAACAATTCCATAAATTAGTAACCATAGTCAAGGAACCAAACAAACATCCAGGAGATAAGAATAACCTCCTAAAAACTAAACCACATGGTGCCACCTGTAATCATGAATTAATCTAATCATCGCAACCTAAACCTATCAACTACATACATGATCATGTCATGACAATGCTCAAATGTACATACATATCCATGACACCATAATCATCACCATCATAGTATCTATACTCAACTCTCACCAAATCAATAATCTTAGTCTCACACATATATCAATCATCTCCTCAAACTAGAAGACAAATTGTGTACCCATCTCCATCGAAGTCCATATTCTGAAAATACTTGTAAACCTATATCAAGGAGCACCAAATTTGATAACCTATTATAGCATCATATTGGTTTCATAAAAACATGCACTCCCACAATTTTTCATCCAAACATTCATCTAGATGCTTGCATAATCACACCCTGAATCTCAGGCTCCTACAAGTTCTTAAACAAGTACAAACCTATCTCTACTCATCTAAGTGAAAATCCACCTAATCCACTATGTAGTACACTACAAATGCTTTCCATTTTCTATTCAAAATCCAAAATCTGATTCATATGCAAAAATTATGAACTTTTAATCATTATGGACCAACACCTAGCTTCAAGCACCAAATTCTAACACAAACAATAAAATTTGATGACCAATCCTATATGACTATGTAGTACTTAGAGAGATATTTTTGACACCTATAAGAAATCAAAAATTTGATACTGTGGGTAAAAGTTATACCCTCTAGAGTAATATTACTCTATTAGGCTTTAAAACACATAACTGAAGGCTACTAGGTGGTAGACTAGTTGTGCCACTGATGGCTAGCCAGTGGTGGTGACACATTGGCAGCTTTGGGGTTGGCGGTTGGTAGTGGAATCCAAAGAAGATTCAAGTTCTATTTAATTTTTTAAATTTCAACTTTTAACAGTAGACCTGATGGTAATTTAACTCTAGTTTACTTTTCTTTTGAACTTTGAGGGGGCTTCGTTCAAGCCAGTCATGACTGGGGCCTAGGGTTGGGGGGTTAGGCCCATTGACCATGTGGCTTGCCAACTAGCCAGGGGATGACAATAGGTATCCTTGTCAGTAGCCTCTACATTACCATTAAAACCCTAAAAAATCATACATACTTTCCATCCATGCCCATAGGACTATCAAACTAGGGGCACACCCAATGGGCACCCCTAAAATTAATTAATGTTCTTTTAATCTACATAATTCAAATATATGAACTATGACTTAGTGGAATATTTTGAGGACTTGTTGATTGTATCATCAACTGACACCATTGTATGATATTGATTCATATGACTGCATGTAAGGATTCCCTATAAGTTTCCATCTAGAACAAAAATGGTTGCAATTTTTTTGTATCCAAACATAGTTGATTTTTATATAAAAATATAGATTTTTGTCCCTTTGGACTCAATTGTGAGGTCTATTTTTGTCTAGGATGCCTACAGTAAAATCTCACCTCCAAATGAACATATATGCTCCTAAGAGAACCCATATCATGCTAAGACTATAAAATAGAAAGAACTATCTATTCCTCCATGGAATAATATCACATCATTCCCAAAGCTCCCACATAGCATCATGATGAACATATCCTAATCTAAAGATCATCCATGGCCCCAACACAATCAAAGAACCCAACTACAACATTAGGAGATACCAAAGTTTAAAGTAAATCCATAATATCTAAGAGAAGATAACCATCTCCTATGATCAATAGAACTCAAGATGTCAAAGTACTCTCACTACATACATGAATTATCATCCAAGAGCCTCTCCATGACACCCACAACCACTGTAGAAGATCATCCATCACCTTGTGATGGGTACACATCACTGCAAAAACTCCCACTAAATTATGATATTGAGCTACCCATGGCATCGTGATAAACAACATGCTACTAGTCCCAATAACTGACTATCCAGGGACTCTAATCATCCATCCTCTCATCCCAAAGCAACATACCAATGTAAAAATGACAATAAACAAGGCCAACTAACAATATCAAAACTGAAAAGACTTGTGGATATAGATAGTCCACATCTGAGTCATCACTCCAACCAATGGTTGATCAACCTACAAAACTACATAACTTGTGGATCCCAAAAAAATGAAACATGCAAACTGAGATAACAAAAAAGATAACATGTAGACCTCAAGAATCAAACACTAGATCAACCCCAGATTTGATTTTCCTAACAATTCCATAAATGAGTAACCATAGTCAAGGAACCAAACAAACATCTAGGAGATAAGAATAACCTCCTATAAACTAAACCACATGGTGCCACCTGTAATCATGAATTAATCTAATCATCACAACCTAAACCTGTCAATTGCATACATGATCATGTCATGACAATGCTCAAATGTACATGCATATCCATGACACCATAATCATCACCATCATAGTATCTATACTCAACTCTCACCAAATCGATAATCTTAGTCTCACACATATATCAATCATCTCCTCAAACTAGAAGACAAATTGTGTACCCATCTCCATCGAAGTCCATATTCTGAAAATACTTGTAAACCTATATCAAGGAGCACCAAATTTGATAACCTATTAAAGCATCATATTGGTTTCATAAAAACATGCACTCCCACAATTTTTCATCCAAACATTCATCTAGATGCTTGCATAATCACACCCTGAATCTCAGGCTCCTACAAGTTCTTGAACAAGTACAAACCTATCTCTACTCATCTAAGTGAAAATCCACCTAATCCACTATGTAGTACACTATAAATGCTTTCCATTTCCTATTCAAAATCCAAAATCTGATTCACATTCAAAAATTATGAACTTTTAATCATTATGGACCAATACCTAGCTTCAAGCACCAAATTCTAACACAAACAATAAAATTTGATGACTAATCCTATATGACTATGTAGTACTTAGAGAGATATTTTTGACACCTATAAGAAGTCAAAAATTTGATAATGTGGGTAAAAGTTATACCCTCTAGAGTAATATTACTCTATTAGGCTTTAAAACACATAACTGATGGCTACTAGGTGGTAGACTAGTTGTGCCACTGATGGCTAGCCAGTGGTGGTGACACATTGGCAGCTTTGGGGTTAGCGGTTGGTAGTGGAATCCAAAGAAGATTCAAGTTCTATTTAATTTTTTATATTTCAACTTTTAACAGTAGACCTGATGGTAATTTAACTCTAGTTTAATTTTCTTTTGAACTTTGAGGGGGCTTCGTTCAAGCCAGTCACGACTAGGGGCTAGGGTTGGGGGGTTAGGCCCATTGACCATGTGGCTTGCCAACTAGCCAGGGGAAAACCCTAAAAAATCATACATACTTTCCATCCATGCCCATAGGACTATCAAACTAGGGGTCCACACCCAATGGGCGCCCCTAAAATTAATTAATGTTCTTTTAATCTACATAATTCAAATATATGAACTATGACTTGGTGGAATATTTTGAGGACTTGTTGATTATATCATCAACTGACACCATTGTATGATATTGATTCATATGACTGCATGTAAGGATTCCCTATAAGATTCCATCTAGAACAAAAATGGTTGCAATTTTTTTGTATCCAAACATAGTTGATTTTTATATAAAAATATAGATTTTTGTCCCTTTGGACTCAATTGTGAGGTCTATTTTTGTCTAGGATGCCTACAACAAAATCTCACCTCCAAATGAACATATATGCTCCTAATAGAACCCATATCATGCTAAGACTATAAAAAAGAAAGAACTATCTATTCCTCCATGGAATTATATCACATCATTCCCAAAGCTCCCACATAGCATCATGATGAACATATCCTAATCTAAAGATCATACATGGCCCCGACACAATCAAAGAACACAACTACAACATTAGGAGATACCAAAGTTTAAAGTAAAACCAAAATATCTAAGAGAAGATAACCATCTCCTATGATCAATAGAACTCAAGATGTCAAAGTACTCTCACTGCATACATGAATTATCATCCAAGAGCCTCTCCATGACACCCACAACCACTGTAGAAGATCATCCATCACCTTGCGATGGGTACACATCACTGCAAAAACTCCCACTGAATTATGATATTGAGCTATCCATGGCATCGTGATAAACAACATGCTACTAGTCCCAATAACTAACTATCCAGGGACTCTAATCA
The DNA here is from genome assembly GCA_027924645.1 of Cunninghamia lanceolata. Classification (NCBI taxonomy): domain Eukaryota; kingdom Viridiplantae; phylum Streptophyta; class Pinopsida; order Cupressales; family Cupressaceae; genus Cunninghamia; species Cunninghamia lanceolata. The sequence continues at coordinate 2,080,553 of BSBN01000229.1, forward strand.
TCCATCCTCTTATCCCAAAACAACATACCAATGTAAAAATGACCATAAACAAGGCCAACTAACAATATCAAAATTGAAAAGACTTGTGGATATAGATAGTCCACATCTGAGTCATCAGTCCAACCAATGGTTGATCAACCTACAAAACTACATAACTTGTGGATCCCAAAAAAATGAAACATGCAAACTGAGATAACAAAAAAGATAACATGTAGACCTCAAGAATCAAACACCAGATCAACCCCAGATTTGATTTTCCTAACAATTCCATAAATGAGTAACCATAGTCAAGGAACCAAACAAACATCCAGGAGATAAGAATAAGCTCCTTAAAACTAAACCACATGGTGCCACTTGTAATCATGAATTAATCTAATCATCACAACCTAAACCTGTCAACTACATACATGATCATGTCATGACAATGCTCAAATGTACATGCATATCCATGACACCATAATCATCACCATCATAGTATCTATACTCAACTCTCACCAAATCGATAATCTTAGTCTCACACATATATCAATCATGTCATCAAACTAGAAGACAAATTGTGTACCCATCTCCATCGAAGTCCATATTCTGAAAATACTTGTAAACCTATATCAAGGAGCACCAAATTTGATAACCTATTATAGCATCATATTGGTTTCATAAAAACATGCACTCCCACAATGTTTCATCCAAACATTCATCTAGATGCTTGCACAATCACACCATGAATCTCAGGCTCCTACAAGTTCTTGAACAAGTACAAACCTATCTCTACTCATCTAAGTGAAAATCCACCTAATCCACTATGTAGTACACTAAAAATGCTTTCCATTTCCTATTCAAAATCCAAAATCTGATTCATATGCAAAAATTATGAACTTTTAATCATTATGGACGAATACCTAGCTTCAAGCACCAAATTCTAACACAAACAATAAAATTTGATGACCAATCCTATATGACTATGTAGTACTTAGAGAGATATTTTTGACACCTATAAGAAGTTAAAAATTTGATACCATGGGTAAAAGTTATACTCTCTAGAGTAATATTACTCTATGAGGCTTTAAAACACATAACTTATGGCTACTAGGTGGTAGACTAGTTGTGCCACTGATGGCTAGCCAGTGGTGGTGACACATTGGCAGCTTTGGGGTTGGTGGTTGGTAGTGGAATCCAAAGAAGATTCAAGTTCTATTTAATTTTTTAAATTTCAACTTTTAACAGTAGACCTGATGGTAATTTAACTCTAGTTTAATTTTCTTTTGAACTTTGAGGGGGCTTCATTCAAGCTAGTCACGATTGGGGGCTAGGGTTGGGAGATTAGGCTCATTGACCATGTGGCTTGCCAACTAGCTAGGGGATGACAATAGGTACCCTTTTCAGTATCCTCTACATTACTATTAAAACCCTAAAAAATCATACATACTTGCCATCCATGCCCATAGGATTGTCAAACTAGGGGTCCACACCCAATGGGCGCCCCTAAAATTAATTAATGTTCTTTTAATCTCCATAATTCAAATATATGAACTATGACTTAGTGGAATATTTTGAGGACTTGTTGATTGTATCATCAACTGACACCATTGTATGATATTGATTCATATGACTGCATGTAAGGATTCCCTATAAGATTCCATCTAGAACAAAAATGGTTGCAATTTTTTTGTATCCAAACATAGTTGATTTTTATATAAAAATTATAGATTTTTGGCCCTTTGGACTCAATTGTGAGGTCTATTTTTGTCTAGGATGCCTATAGCAAAATCTCACCTCCAAAACCCCTAAAGAAAGAGCCCTAATAGAAAACCCATTTATGAAATCTCCATCAAACCCTTGATCTGCAACAACCCAAGTCTATAAATACATTGTGACCTTGAAAATGTCTTCATTCTTTTCCTACAAGACCATGGTTTCAAATATGCACAAGAATCTACTCATACCAAGGGTTACAAATACCTGGGATATCTCCTCCCTCAACCTAGCAACCAGGCTTTGATACCACTTGAAAGGAAAGATTACATCAATAATAAACATTTCCACATAACCCCAAGAGAGATAAATATGCAAAAAAGTACTCAGAATCCACCATGCAAAAGTATAGACAAACGTACCATCAAGATGACACAAGATATACCCTAAGAAAACCCTCAAGAGGGAAAAAAAATAACCTCCAAAAGTATCCACACTCAATGTATTATTTAGCAATGAACACATTACAATACACTTACAAAGTCTCCATGAACACTTCTAAAACATCAAAATCCTCCAATGGATCCTCCATGTATCCAAGAAACTAGACATCCCATACCATGCATCACATATGCACTCTACATGAGAGCACAATACAAATTATAGCTAACCTCAACCACTAGACATGTTCTTTTTTTATAGAATCAAGCTCACACAAAACCACTAAGTGGTATTGGCTAAACCATGTGTCTCAAAACCATGAGAGAAAAAACTATTGACCCCAAAATTAAATATTTCCCACAAATACTAAATATTTTTCCTATGTCTCAAACACATAAAATATCTAAACAACTTTGCTAGTGGACTCAAATAAATATTTAATGTAGCTAAACACATCTCCTATATGCACCACAAATATAAATATTTAGTTTACATAATTAAAATATTTCTTTTCTTGTTCAAGGTGTAGAACACTCTTTTTCCTAGCATAACTCCTTAGCAATAGGATCATAAGGCTTTGTCTCTAGGTCACAACCCCTCTATCTCTCTCTAGTGGTTTGGAGTAAAGTCCTCATTTTTTAGAGTGGCCACAACTCATGTAGAAGCATTAAAGTGCCTAAGTCAACCTTGTCTTACAACTCTTGACTATCTTAGGTCCAAAGGGGGCATCTTTCACTAATATGGTATAATGTGCTCAATGATCCATGACACAACAAGTGAAGGGTGGCTAGAAAAAAGCCCCTCATCATGAAATATAGTGTAAGTACCAATAAACCAAGTCTAGTATGTCAATACCCCAAGAAAAAATTGTTCCTCTCTCAAGCCATTGAATGATTGATGCCCAACACCACCTAAGACTTGAAACCTTCTTGCCTCTCAATAAGTGAGTGGCATTCATGCCAATTAGAACCTTTAACAGGGGCAGAATGGTGAGTCTAGGGATGGAAGTAAGTTGAATGTCAATCCTATCACTAGGTGGAGTCTCTCCCATAAAAAATACCCAAGCTAGCCTCTTTCACTCAATCTCCCTCTTTAGGAGTGTAAGTTGTTCCCCTTTGACACAACATCATAAATAGTAATTGTCCACTCTCTAGAAATAGATGGAAATCATAATGTGTTTTAATCAACATCCTAATAAGTCAAGATGTTGCTACATATGTAGGATGAAGGATGAATAATTGGTAGTTATGCTACTCAAGATAATTTGATCCTTTAAAGAATAGCATGGTCTACAATAGACATCGCCTCAAGTGTTTTCATAAAACCTTCCACCATGTGTAGGTGTCCTATGAAAAGAGTGCATAAAGCTAGACCTTCATTAAAAACATTTAAAAACCATAAAAATTAGAAAAATAAAAAATTGTAAACTCTCAAAAATCTATAAAAATCAAATAGACTCTTCAAAATTAAAAATAAAAGGAGAATTCAATGCTAAATAAGAGAAATTGGTTAGTTTAGGCTTCAAAATAATCAAGTTTGCCTTTGATCCTATCAATAGAATCTTCTAGCATGGTCTCTTTGGTGACCTCACCAGTCTCTTAGGTGACCTATATTGAAGTGGTAGGGTTGCCTAGGTGACCTACCCTATTGAAAGAGGTGACCTAGGGCCATGCTCGAGTGTGCCCTAATGGACCTAGAAAATGCAAAAAATAAATGAAAATTAGAAAAGTAAAGTAGTAAGAGTGTGTGTAAACCTAAAGCTTAGTTTAATGCAATGAAAAATTTCAAGTTTAACAACTGATTTCAAGCCAAATCTAACAAAAAAGAAGCTAGGGTTACAAGGAGGGTTTCTCTCATTTTTTGTACCTGGGGATTAGTGGGAGGTTGAAAAATGACCATGATCTCAATCCTCTCATCATAAGATTTTCATTAGCTTCTCCCTCTTTTAGTTTCATTGTCATTTTGTCACTTTCTCTCCCTTTTCCTTTTTCTTCTCCTCTCTCCTCTTCAACTTTGTTTGTAATAGTGGCTCTTATTTTGTTTAGTTTTCTTTTATAGAGTAGATTTTGTTCTCAATTTATATTTTTCCATCATCTTTGTAGGTCATCATGATAAGGGGAGGTGACATAGGTAAATATCAAACTCATGCATCCAAGGTACATTCTCTCATCTTTATTTTTGTACATACTATGAACTAATCATTTATCAGACTTACACTTGAATCATTTTGGTCAATCCCTAGGTCTAGATGTAAGACAACAACAAAGGTAAGTACAAGTAAGTGTGGGTCCCATAATTCCATACTTCAGGAATGGTACCTACCTACTATGTAGACTACCATCCCCAAGGGGACAAATATGTAAGTACTAAAAGAGTGCATAGGCCAACATGGTAGTCTAATAGTGATTTGGTGATCTAGCTCATGACACTTGAAGGCATGAATTAAACTTATCTCAACATTTTCACACCTGATGAAATGTACTTTAGCCTATTTATCCCCTTTATCATCTTTTCCAACCTCTAAATTGAGTTCCAAGACCTTGTTCTTATTAGAGAACTTTTTGTAGATCCTCAACTAGAGGGTCACCTTAGAGACCTTAGGGTCACCTGAGTGACCTATCCTTAAGTGGTAAGGTCACCTAATTAACTTTCCCTAGTAAAAGGGGAATTCCTATCATCTTTTAACATGCATGATTTCTTCCAGTTCTACCCAGTTTATTTTTATTTTCATTTCTAATTGAGAGTTCTCTCTTGTTTGACCGAACCACCACTCCCCCTAGCTATTTTTCTTCTCCCAATTGGTCTTTTGTTCACCCTCAATCAATCCCTAGTGTTCTCTCAATCAATCTCTTATCTTCTCCTCATCAGCCTTTATGATCTCCCAATCAATCCCACCTTTGGTGTTTCTTTCCAAGCTATAAATACCCCCTCCTCTTTTATTTTAGAGGAGGCTAATTATCTTATTTTCATTCTAGGGCCCATAGCATTTTTATGCTCATATAGGACTTCAAGAGCCTTTTCCTTTTTGTTATGCCAAGCTTTAAGGCTTCATTTGATCCCAATTTCCCTCACCTCCCTATTTTATTTCCTATCATCAAGTGGAGGACCCTATTTCTATTGAGGAGGAGATAGATGATACTGGATCTTTGAGGACATAAGTTTGGCACCAATGCCTTATCTTTCATTTATAGATTCTCATTTGCTTTGAAAAGGTAGTTTAGATTAGTAATTCAAAAATTCTCCTTCCCTTGAGAAAGTAAAATTATTATTTTCTATTGGTTAGAATAAAATTTATTGCTTTACTAGATCTAGATTTTAATTCATGTTGTGGTAGAATAGATGCATTGTGTTTTCATTAGAATAATTCACATCCAAAATAGAAACACAAAAAGACCAAAATAGTAGAAAATTGCATTTAGAAAAAAACCATTCTAGATTTGCATTCATAAAAGATTTTATTTTAGAAAAGTCGTAATTAGATCATATTTTAAAATTGGGAGGAAACACAAAAGGAAAGTTGCATTCATTCAGGATAGTTGCATTTAGAAACTCATCAAATTGTGAAAACACAAACAAAGAAGAAATCTATTGATTTTATTATGAGGCACACAACACACAACATTCAACAAAGGGAAAGCCCTTAATTTCATCACGAGACACACAATATTTAAAACTCAATAAATAAAACAAAGACAAGTCTTCCATATTCTTAAATTTAGTGTTCGTACTCAATGTTCCCTTGAGTGAGAGAAGATTGGATTAAAACAATCTTAGACAAGATCAAAGAAAACCTACCAACATAAGAAAACCCTATAGAAGAAAAAACCCAAGAAAAAATAGAAATATGGATGTTAATTGAGTAATAAAACCAACAAATATGAAAAAGAGAGGATCTTCATAACAAAGAATTTAGACTCCATCAAGAACTCATTGACTTAGAAGAGTAAATATTGAACATGTCTCACCTCTTTGAAACAAAGGAATTAAGCATAATAAGAGTAAGTGACCCCCTATGTCACATAAGAATAACAATGCCACCAATTAAATTCCTTCAACAACAACATCCATACCACAAGAATCACAATAACCATCAACCTTGTACACAAACAACCCACACAAACAACACAACCACCATCCATGACGTTCTACTTCCTCATGAATAGAACAAACCCTCAATTGCACCACCTCTCAAATGGATCTTTCCATAAGAGTAGGAGTGACTATGCAGACACCTCCAACAAGGGTGTGATTAAATGCACTATGTTGGAGTCTGACTCACTCTCATTGTACTGGGGTTGATTTTGAACAACACAAAACTTGATAGCTAAGTTGAAGGAAATTGTACCAAGGTTGTAGAGAAAGGACATGGATGTGTATTAGATGTGGAGAGGTTGAGGGGATCATTCTTTAGGATTGGTCTTGACAAAATCTCTAAATGTAAAAGTAGGATTAGGAAACTATAGGACCCGATTACACTATAAATCTACATTAATGCCACTGCTTATATCTAACATATTAGAAATCTTGAAATAAAATGTATTAATTATGAGTACCACCTGTAGACACCTAAAAATGGACATGTCATTTCCCATCCTTTTCCACTATAATTGGTCATTGAAAAATTATCCCATTATTCGAGCCACATATTAATTAAATAATATTTTATTGTTTAATTAATATCCTCCCATACACTTCCATCACCTAAACTCATCCCAGATAAATATTTATTTTCCTAAGACTAAATAAATATAATTATTTATTTAATTATACCTTTTGTCTATTTTTTATTACTTTTGGTAATCAATCATTGAGTCCTATGTTTGCATATAGATTAGTTTAATCTAAACTAGGATTACTTTCCCTCAAGCTTCTAGAGGATACACTTGTCTTAAAATGTACATGCAAAGTGCATGCATGTACATGAAAAGTGGCACTTAAGAATCATGGACAAATCTTCCATGCACTTTTCCTCAAATTTTAAATTCTCCACTTGTCCCCTCCCATGCAATTTAAAATTTGAAAAAATCCAAACCTTACCTTTTCATTTAATACCCCCATACCTTCCATCTACCCATTAAATCTCAATTATCCATTAGTCCCAAGACCATGTCTCCACCCTTGGATCCTCCTTGAATCATGGAGTCTCCCCTCTCATCAAATCTCCATTTAACACTTGTCATCCTCTCCTTTTTGAGATGCCTCAAGCAATGAGAGCCATTGATCTCAATTTTCAATCCTCACCCCCCATTCATGCTCCAAAAAATCCATACATAGATGCACTCCCATATAATTTTCATCCACTCTTTGAATGCAAGTAGATGATTCTAGTGTGAGCACTTGACATTTAATCCATTTTCAACATAATCTACTACATATCAAAGAGAATTCAAAGGCTTTAGGGTGGAAATTAGTTTAGTTTGGATTCCTCTTTTTGGTCTTATCATGATGTTGTAATTATGGTTGAATTGAATAGGTTAATCATGTTTAAGCTTGTTCTTTGTGATTAAATCTCACTTGCATACATTTTGGCATGCTCGGTGGGACCCACATCCCTAATCTTTAACTTAAATTTGGTGTTTAGTTGTGTTTTGTAGTTACAGGTTCTAGTTCGATGGATTCATCCCAAATCGGTGGTTGCGCTCTGATTTTCGGTGGTTCCATTTGGAACGTAGAAATGACTTTTAGACACTTTTCTAATGTTTTTGCTTAGCTTTGCTCTCAGTTTTTTAATAGGAGGTGGTAGTTATAGGGTGTTATGCTGCTTGAATTGATCTAACCTTGATAGTTTTTACAACTAATCCTGATTTCTTGCAGATCTTAGCATCCTATCATGTTTTGGTGGTCCTATTTCAATTTGGCAGTGGCGTTCTAATTTTCGGCAGTTGCGCTTGAAATCAACCATCTAACATTTGTGTTGTGAAAATTGTTTTTCTATCACTTTTAGGATATCACTACTCTGTGTTTTCTGTCAGAAGCTATTTTTACAAGGGGTTATGTTGTCCAAGTGTTTGGTGATAATCATTTTAAGAGTCTAACCCCTTGGTTTTCTAACCCAAATCTATTTTCTATGCAAGCTTGTGAAATCAGTGCACTTGTTTTAATTTGGTGGTTGTGGTTTAATTTTAGGTGGTTGTAGTTGGTATAGACTTTTAAAGTTTATTCCATCTTTACACATTTAAATCAACACTTTGATCTCATTTTGGAAGTATTAGTGGTTGTCATTCACCTTTTATCAACTTTATTTTGGACTAATCTTCTAACTTGTGTGGTTTTGTGATCAATCTAACAAGAGTTTTTGTAGCTTTTCATGATAGTACAAGACCTATTTCAAACAACTACTAACAATTTCCTTACAACCTCTCTGTCAAAGAAGATGTTTTTCATACTAGTTTTAGGCACACTAAATTAAAGTAGGGGGAATGAACATGTATGCTTTCTCTTAGGATTTTTGGAAGACATATGCTCTCCCCTCGCACTCTTGAAGTGATCTTGGGGATCAAAAGTCTTCCATTATCCTCTTTGTTTTATGTTTAAACCTACGGTGCTATCTCACATATGCTCTCTCATCATGCTTTTTGCAATCTTGGAGATCAAAAGTGAATAGCATTCCTTCCCTTTAGGAGGCCCACTTGGGGATTTCATCACCCCAAGGGATGAACTCAACCACGTGTACTAGTGGGGTATAAAAAGGGGGGAGAGTGAAAGTTGTACCTTAAAGAGGAGCCATCATCATGGCTAACTAGAGCCCAAAGGCCCTCGGCTTGCTGAGACTTGTGAGGTGACAAGAATAGGCAAGACCCTCCTAGACTCATGCATGTAGATGACCTCTTTGTTCATTGTCTTGAGCCTCAATGTACCTTGTGTATATCGAGGACTCTCTAGAATCTTGTACATTCTAGTAAGACCATCAACTGATCTTTTAGTGTGGTGCAAGGTTCAGAAACAAGTCTAAAGATACTCACCATGTACTTCATCAAGTAGAGATAAGCAATCTCTTTGGGTAAGGCATAAAATCCTCCAAGGGAAGGGAAAGATTGAGCCTGTGTGCCTCTAGATTCCTAGTTATCTACTTGAAAAGGTATTCCTAGCTAGGTAGGAATATTGAGAAGTAATAAGTGTGGGCCTACACTAAGAGTTACACCCTTTTAACTAATATTAGGATGTTGCATGTTTGGTGTGTCTTCTTGTGAGAGACCAGTACATGTCCTTATCATCAAAACTCCTTTAAGCGTCCAAACCAAGTGTTTGTCTTATTGAAATTGATTGATCAATCCATTTGGCACAAGACTAAACCCAGATCGGTGGATCCATCTCTTGTTTCGATGGATCCGTTATGTTAAAATGACAAAATCAACCTTTACAAAAATAGACTCTATCAAAACACAGTCAAGTGCAAATGTTTTGATATCTAAATAGTGGGTCCGTTCTAATTTTAAACGGATCTATTTCAGGGTAAGCGCAAGAAGATGGGGGGCCAAAAAGGGGTCTTAAGCGGCCACCTTTTTTCTAAAATCATGAAATGTTGGCCTTGGATGAGAAATTGAGAATAGTTACACTCAAAATTTGGAGATGCAACCAAAACAATGTTCATAGTGCTCCAAGTCTACTTTCTAAACTACTAATTTTTTTTTAAAATGGTATAGATTAAGGGGTTCAAAAGAGGGAGCCACATAAATTGGTGATGTTTCTATCAAAAAAAACATAACATAGCATGTTTTGTGGCTCCCTCAAAAGGTTAACTTTTTTTTGGTATTTTTAAAATCACTTTGGTGACAAATTAGCTAACAGCATGTAGTTTATGCCCAATTTTTTTGATAATTTTTTTATGAATATTTGATTTTTTACTAATTTTCAAAGTGGACACATCCTAAAAAATAGAATTTTGGCCGTGCTACCCCTATAAATTTTGAAAACTTATTGAAAATTATTTTTTTTAATATGTGTAGAATGGAGTCTAGTTTCTAAATTGTAATTTTTTTGAAATTTCAATGAATGGTTAATTTACAATGAAAAAAAGACCAAATAGTGGTTTTTTCCCAAACTTGGACACACAAACAAAAAAATTAAAGATGAAAGGCCTAACATTGTCAAAATGTGAAAAAAATTACATCGTTAAATAGCTAAGAGAAAGCCTAACATTACCCAGGTGTTCAATTTGTTTGACCTTGAAACACGTGCAAATCTGAGGCTTAGCATGAACAAAATTATGTGAAATCTTGTAGAATCTGTAAAAACATGTCTGTGGATGTTGAAAAGGCACTCCAAGCCTTTGGGTTGGAAATCCAAAGAAAATCTCAAGCCCAAGGCTTGGATTGCCAAAGCACAACATAATTCGAGTGCGTTATGTTGTTCTTTTTTTACTTTTTTGCATGTTTGTCGGTGTCTTCCCAGTTTGACATAACGTAAGCGCATTATAATGCGCTTGCATTATGTCTTCCTTTGAATGAGATTTGTTCAAATTTCATAAGTATGTTTCATGGATCTTTATATCTATTCTTGTAGGTATGTATGCATGTACATGTATGCATGCTTGTATGTATGCATTTTTGTATGTATGTATGTTTGTATGTATGCATGTATGTATGTAAGTGTTTTGGGTTTAGTGTATATAAGGACCTAAGCCTGTATAGTTTTGAGGGTTAAGGGTTAAGGGATTACGGCTTAAGTAATAGGTAGAGGGTAGAGGGTTCAGGGTTATAGTTGAGGGTTAATATTCAGGTTGTTGAGTGTATAAGATTAATTGTGTAAGGTGTGGGGATTAGGATTTAAGGTTTACGATATGGATTGAGAGTATATAAGGCATAGGGTGACTTGGGTTGAGAGCACATATGGTTTAGGTTTGATTTAAGTATAGGGTTGAGTCACAATATTCGAGGTTTACGATATAAGGGTGAGGTTATATGGTCTAGGGATGAGGGTTTGAGGGTGTAGGCTTTAGGTTTAAGGTATAGGGTTGATGATTGAGGTATTAGGGCTTAAGTATATTGTTGAGGGTATAGGGTTGAGGGTTTAGGGATAGGTTTTAGGGTTTAAGGATTAAGGGTTAAGGGTTGAGGAATAGGGTTTAAGGTTTAGGGGTAAGGGATTAGGGTTTAAGGTATAGTGTCTTGGGTTGAGGGTTTATGAATAGGGATAGAATTTAGGGTTTAGGGATGAGGGATTAGGGTTGAGGGTTGAGGGTTGAGGGTTGAGGGATTAAGGTTTAAGGTATAACTTGCTGAGGGTTGAGTGTTTAAGGATAGGGTTTAGGGTTTAGGGTTGAGAGATTAGGGTTTAGAGTTAAGGGATTAGGGTTAAAGGAATTGTGTTTAGGGTTGAGGGTTTAGGGATAGGGGTTAGGGTTGAGGGATTATGGTTTAGGGTTGATGGATTAGGGTTTAAGGAATATTGTTGAAGGTTGAGGGTTTAGGAATAGGGTTTAGGGTTGACGTATTAGGGTTTAATGTTGAGAGTTGAGGGTTGAGGGTTAAGGGTAGAGGGATTAGGGATAGGGTTTAGGGTTGAAGGTTTTATGATTGAGGGTTGAAGCTTTAGGGCTGAGGGTTAAGGGATTGGGGTTTAAGATATAGTGTTGAGCATCGAGGGTTTATGGATAGGTTTTAGGGTTTAAGTTTTAAGGGTTAAGCGTTGAGGGATAGGGTTTAGGGTTTAGGGATAAGGGATTAGGGTTTAAGGTATAGTGTCGAGGGTTAAGGGTTTATTGATAGTGTTTAGGGTTGAGGGTTGAGGGATTAGGTTTTAGGGTTGATGGATTAGCGTTTAAGGTATAGTGTTGAGGGTTGAGGGTTTCAGATAGGGTTTAGGGTTAATGGATT